>CM060903.1:1227185609-1228435609 GCA_030737815.1 Allium fistulosum
TGCAACTGCAGAGAATTTCTTTTGGATGTGAAATCGTTCGCAGAAATCTTTAAACTCAGCACCGTCGAATTGGGTTCCGTTGTCTGTAATAATGGTGTGTGGGAGACCAAATCGACAAATGATGTTGTGGATTACAAAGTTGATTACTTTCTTTGTCGTTATGGTAGCAAGAGCTTCAGCTTCAGCCCACTTTGTAAAGTAATCAACTGCGACGATGGCGTATTTCGCACCACCTTTTGCCAAAGGTAGAGTACCAATGATATCGATGCCCCCACATTGCAAACGGCCATGGGCTGACCATTTGCGTTATCTCGGTAGGAGGGGCTCTAGGGATTCGAGCATGCTTCTGACACTTATCACATTTCTTTGCATAATCCGACGCGTCGCGATTCACGGTAGGCCAATAATATCCGTATCGAAGTATTTTCTTGGCAAGTGCTTGCCCCCCTGTGTTATCGCCACATTCTCCCTTGTGTACATCTTGCAATACTCGTTTAATTTCATCGTGAGCGATACACTGGAGTAAGCGAACAGAATACCCTCTCTTATACATGATTCCGTTTTGGATGGTGAATCGTGAGGCCTTCCGAAGGACTTGTCTCTTTTCACTCCTGTGCTCCGGCAGGGTTCCGTGTTCAATGTAATTTCTGAGTGAAGTCATCCATGAATCTTTTTTGGGGACGGTTTCGCATACCTGGTCTATTTCTGCCCGGTCAATGCTTGGAGAAGGTAACGTCTCTACGGGAACGAGTCCCATTTGCTGAGCTTCACCTGTGCTGGCTAACTTTGCTAATGAATCAGCTTTTTGGTTGCGTTCTCGAGGTATACAATAAATGGCATAATAATCAAACTGATTCAGTACTTCCTGAACTCGAGCTAAGTAAGAAGCTAGCCTTTGATCTCTCGCTTGATACTCTCCCCGTACCTGACACACAACTAACTGCGAACCACAGTATATTTCCATAGCGATAATTCTCAAATCTCTAGCAAGTTTCAAACTAGCTATGAGGGCTTCATATTCAGCTTTATTATTGGTCGCATGAAAATTAAACTTCAAAGCATAACATATAGGTCGGCCTTCGGGGGTTTCAAGTACAACACCAGCGCCCGAACACCGGTCGTTTGATGCACCGTCGTATAAAGCTTCCAGACATATCCGGGAGATTCACTAGTTTCGGGCAAGTCCTCTGGAACGGTAAATTCAGCTATAAAATTGGCTATGACTTGTCCTTGAATGGCTCGTCTTGGAGTGTAAGTGATATCGAACTGGCTCAGTTCGATGTTCCACTTGAGTAACCTACCAGACATCTCAGGCCGCATAAGGACCTGTCGTAATGGCTGGTCGGTGTAAATAACAATGGGATGTGCCTGGAAATACGGTCGGAGTTTTCTTGATGCAATAACAAGGCAATAAGCCAACTTCTCTAATTTCGGATAATTCCTTTCAACCCCAGTCAATCGCTTGCTGATGTGGTATACTGGCTTCTGTACCCTGTCTTCTTCTCGAACTAAAGTAGCGCTTATAGCGTTTTCTGATATCGCCAAGTATATATACAACTTCTCATGATCAATAGGCTTTGACAGGGTAGGTGGTGTGGATTGATGCTGAACTAGTGCTTGGAAAGCACCCATGCACTCCGTGGTCCATTCAAAGTTGCGTTTTCCTTTTCGGATCAGATCGAAGAAGGGAATGCATTTCTCAGTGGACTTTGAAATGAACCTGCTCAATGTTGCTACTTTCCCATTGAGACTTTGGACTTTCTTTATAGTCTTTGGAGTTTCAAGATTTCTGATTGCCCAAATCTTTTCAGGATTAGCTTCGATTCCCCGAGCATTGACGATAAACATGAGGAATTTTTCGGATGCAACTCCAAAGTGACATTTTAGTGGGTTGAGCTTCATTCTCTATTCTTGAAGTATGTTGAACATAGTTTCCAAGTCTTTAACATGGTCAGTGAAAAATCGTGACTTCACAAGCATGTCGTCTACATATACTTCCATTGTTTTCCCGATTTGATTGGCAAACATCCGATTAACCAATCGTTGATAAGTAGCCCCGGCATTCTTGAGTCAGAATGGCATAACTTTGTAGCAATAAAGTCCCAGATTGGTTATGAAGCTGGTATGTTCTTGATCAGGTAAATGCATCGATATCTGATTGTAGCTAGAATACGCGTCCATGAAGGATAAGAGCTCATGCCCAGCTGTCGAATCTACTAGCTGATCAATTCTGGGAAGCGGGAAACTATCTTTGGGACAAGCTTTATTCAGATCGGAATAGTCGACACATGTTCTCCACTTTCCGTTCGGCTTTCGAACGAGCACGGGATTTGACACCCAGGATAAGTGCATCTCGAATGAACCTGTTCGCTTTAAGCTTTTCTACTTCTTCTTTAAGGGCGGCAGATCTCTCTGGATCCATACCATGCCTTTTTTGTTTGACCGGGACATGCCGCGGGTCAATATTCAGAGTGTGGCTCACGATGTCCGGCGAGATCCCATACATATCAGAATGTGTCCAAGCAAATACGTCAAGATTCGCCCGCAGAAATTCAACCAATTCCTCTTGAGTTTGCTGGCTTAGTTGAGACCCAATCTTTATCATTTTCAAATCATCGTCATCGTCAATTATGACATCAATCGTCAGTTCGGCCGGGGATGCTTGACTTTCTTTAGATTCTTCTTCGTCTTCAGTTTCTCTTGGGTCAAGATTCCTTTGGAATTGGCTGGGGTGCCCAGGCCTAGGCCCGGGCGTTAATTGTCAATTATCAGCAATGCGGACGCAGAGAGATTCTTCTATGCCATTTCCTTTCTCCTTTCGCTGCGCCACCTACAGCTCTGCGACATAACAGGCTCTTCCAATAGCCTGATCTCCTTGAATGATCCCCACTCCATGATCAGTGGGAAATTTTAAAGTCAAACAACACGGGGCAATGGCTGCCCTGAATTCAGCGAGGGCTGGTCGGCCCGGGAAAGCATTATAAGGGGAGTCTATGTCCAAAACAATGAACTGTAACATCCGCACTCTCCGACGTTCTCCAACTCCCAACTCTACTGGCAGTTCCACCATTCCAGTGGGTATAGTAGCACTTCCGTTGAAACCATGGATTCAGGATTGACAAGGTTTCAAGTCCGTGGCTTCCATTCTCATTTGATCATAGGCTCGCTTAAACAAAATATTCACAGAGCTTCCACTGTCAACTAAGATCCTCTTCATCCAAGCGGGACCTACTTAAGCTGAGATGACCAGTGGATCGATAGTGGGGGCTTCGACTTTATCAGTGTCTCTGTTCCTAAACACGATGTCATCTGTCATCGTCTTGTTGCTTGGCCGGAGCCCCTTCATCAAAACTACTATAACACTCGAAGTCCGCATGCCTAATAGAGCTGGCATACGACTCTATTTCCTTCCAGCTCTGGTCTGCTGGATGAGGACCACCACTTATTGTATTAATAACTAACCTCCCGCCAGTTCGAGCGGGTTCCTCTTGCCTTTCTTCGTTTGGTGCATGATTCTGATTTAATAGGCCCGCACCACCTGACTGCGGCGCCCGCACATACTGATCCAACTTCCGCTCACATATCAGTTTCTCAATGAGATATTGTAAATGACGACACTCATTTGTATTATGGCCATAACTCTCATGAAATCTACAAAACTTCCCTGTCTGGATTTGTCTTTCAGTTGGTGGTTTCGGGGCAGGTTTCTTGTATTGCATGGTATTGCAGGTCTGCAAATACACATTTTCCAATGACGTGTTAAATGGAGTGTAATTATCGTACATGGAAGCTCTACGCCGTGGACCATTATTTTGATCGCGTTTTTTGCTTTGATTTCCATTGTCCCTCTGCTGATTCTGTTTATTTTGTATGTTCAACTGAACTTTTCCAGAACTCTCTCTGGACTGTTTAACAGCGATGTTACTTTGGATTCCCTCGATGTTGGGCCCCGCGTCATCCTGCTTCCTAGACTGTTTCACATCCTCCCTTCTCAAGAATTGGGCTGCCTTGGAATAGAAACGGTCTAATGACGCAGGTGGTTTTCTAGCTAACCAATTTCCGAACTCGGAATCAGCATCAATCCCCTTAGTCAATGCCATCAGGATAGAGTTATCATTGGGATTGCTTATTTCTGCACACGCAGCATGGAATCTCTCCAAGTAACGTCTAAGTGTTTCTTCGGGAGCTTGTGTAATACTAGACAGAGTGTTAACGTCTTTAGGCCTCGCCACGTGCATACAGAATTGTTCAACAAACTTGGTGGCTATCTGGTCAAAGTTAGAGATGGATCGTGGTGGCAAACGAGTAAACCACATGGTAGCGATGCCCCCTAGGGAAATGGGGAAACTACGACACTTTACTACATCATCAGCTCTCGCAACATTCATTAGCCATTCGTATTTCAGGATATGTTGATTGGGATCAGAACTTCTTTCATATACTGGCAAAGTTGGCATCCTGAAGCGCCGACGTGGATCAGCATACAATATGTCATCGGTGAAAGGGGTATGACTCCGGGAGATTCCCCAGTCGTCGTTAGTGAGACCCTGGCTTTCATGGATCATTTGGCGTATCATCGTTGGTATATCCGGCGTTCGAATATTAGGAGCATGCTGTGCCAAGGTGTGGTCGGGTTCCACAGCGTGAGTCTGGACCGGACGCGGTCGACGGTCCGTGCCTCGCCTCCTTGGTTCAACATTCTCAGGGACATAAGGCTCTGGAGTATGCTCTCGCTGGCTTCGATGAGGATCAGTTTGGTTTCCAGCATCAACCCCTTGTTCAGTAGTGGTGGTGGTAGCAATGTTACCTGTGACATGGTAAGGAGCATCACCTCCTCGGAATGAAGGTCCGGTATGATGACTAGTGGATGGTCCGGTTTTGGGTTGTCCTAGATTCGAGGCAGGTTGGTGTCATGTGGCCTAGGTGTAGCTTACATCCAGCCGTGGGCGTGTGGATCTGTGATGACCGTCAGATGAGGCTGAACTCTCTATGGAAGAATAAGAACCTTGGTCTCTTTTGGATCTTCTTTGCCTTTGGCGATTTTGCTGGTTGGACAACTCTATGTTGGCGCACAGTTGTTCAGTTAGCTGTCGGCGACTCTGGGTCAATTCTTGAAGCAGCATCTGAAACTCTTGTCCGGTGATCGGGCCTGTTGGATCTGAAGGTCCGGCGGCATCTTGGTTGGATGGAGGCAATTGCACGGGATTCTGCCTGTCCCGTCCTCCCTGATCAGCAGCTGTAGAGGTAGTTCGTGTACTTACCATGGTGAATTAGTGAAAGTACTTTCCTAGATCTGATGCAAATCTGAATAGAATGAAAGGGCTTCAAAGTCTAAGATCTGGATCTTCTTCTTGGATTTATGCAATCCGGTATCGATAGGAGATCCAAGGAGCAGGAGAAAAATTGGATTTTTTCTCAGTGAAAGCACCAAAGTGTTTGTACCAAAATTGGGCACAACACTCTTCGGAAGTTTTTGAAGAGATAAAATGAAGGAACTAAATGGAAAAAGAGGATTATCTAACAAAAACTCCAAAAACAGATAATGAAAGCAATAAGAACGCAGAGAAACACAAGAATTTAGAGTGGTTCGGCGTGTTGCCTATGTCCACTATGAAGTTGATTGCTTTATTGATGTTTCTTTGATGATTACAAGTGAATTCAACGAATTATAGCAGATAATGATGATTTATAGCAGTAAATTTCGTTATTGGCAGCAGCTATGGAGTTTAGATCTGGATCCGGCAGAGTCTGGGCGTTGGCAAATTCAAAGGAGAAGAAGCCCCCTTTCTGTTGACTTTGGGGGTCTATTTATAGGTGTAGGAGCCTCATATTTCTTGGAGTTAATGGTATTCCTTCAACCGAACGTCTCATGATGAAGTCCTCATCCCAGAATCACAAGCCATAATTGATACCCAGTAAGAACCCACACCTTAATGGCCCACATTTTGGTAAAAATCAAAACCCAAGTCCATCAAAGCATAGTTCATTGGATTTCTACCTACAAATAAGCATGAGCATATTAGAGATTGATAAGAATCTAAGCTCACAGTGGAAAAAATAATAGGATAAGAATACTGACTATGACTACTACCTTGGAGTTAATGGTATTCCTTGGATAACAGATTGTTACATCAGCATCGAGCATGAGAGAAAGAAGACTCTCCAACAACAAAGCACATCCAGCTCTAGTGACCTGTTCCTCTAAATTCTATCATGTGAGTTGTAATGAGTAGGGGGTTAGAACAACTTTACTTCCAAACCCATTAGCCACTTAATACTTCTAAATATGAAGCGGGCTTCTATAATACTTTTAAAAGAGAAATAGGTAGACTCTGTCATTTACGACATTAATTGAGGTAGACCTTGTCATTTAAGACCTGTTCCCAGAGTGGTTTCCTAACAATGTTGTCAATGGTCTGTGGGTCCTAGCCATAAGACCTCTAACCACTATTTAAGACTTATGACACTAATGTCCAACTTCTACCGCATCTATCACCGATAAAATCGTAGTCATGTAATAAAAAGTACCCAAGTCACTTAATAAATTTCTATTAGAAAATAGGCAGACTTTGGTCATTTAAGACCTTAATTAAGGTAGAACCGATCATTTAAAACCTATCCCCAAGACGTGCTTCTAAATGGTACTATTATTGGAACGACCTGTACTTTTAACTATTTTAAATTATTAAATTTAATGTTGTTATTGAATAGATATTGGTAGAAATAAAAATTTAATGATTTATTATTGTAGTTTATTGAATATAACAAAATTTTGAAATAAATCATTCCGAAGATTTTGGCGATAACAAATATTGAAATGAAAATTTATATATTGAATGTGTTTATAATCAATAATTGGGATTGAATAATGAATATTGAATTACTGTAAAATGGGAGTAGGTGTTTTATTATTTGAATTCTTTTTAAAATTTAATTTTATAAGTTAAATAATTTATATTGAAATATGGTGATTTATTGGATAATTAAATTATTTAAAATTTAACATTGGAATTATTTAAATAATTGAATCTTGAAATAATGTGAATGAAAATGATATCAAAAATTGATTTAAATTTTATTTAAACAACAATGAAGATTGTTAAACTTAAAAATTGAATTTAAAGTGACTAAATTAAAATTTGGAAATTTCTGATTTCAATTAACGTGTAAAAATAACAATTTTGGCCACTATCTCGGATTTCGACAAAACCAGTTTCATCGGATCTGTAATAGTGAATTATTATAGGATTTCAAGTTTGGTAGCGATCGGGCTTAACGTTTGGCCATGTGAGCTTGAAACACGCAGAAATTAACTAAAGGAATTCGATTAAAATTATTTGATTTTGAGAAGCTATCTTCTGAATACGATCGAATTAGGCCTCGAAACTAGTTCCATTGTGTTCGGAATGAGAATAAAACATTATGAACATCATGCGACACGCTTCGTTTGGAGTTCAAAAATTTCACGGGTCAATTGGGTCGGAACTTATATAAGGTCACGTTCGTTAGTCAAATCCTAGCATAAGAAATCGGTCGCGTCTTATAAGATTTTAATGGTGGAAAATTCGCCACCTTCCTCCTTTGATTTATCTTCATCCATTCATCGAAATCAAAAACTTCCAAAAGCAAAGTTATAAATCTCGATCAGATATACACATCCAATGGTTGAATCGTGCTATTACGTCTCGAATTCGCCGAGATCTCAGTTCAAAGTCATGCACGTTTTTCCTACATTTCGCACGAATGACAGCGGTTGGGTGGTCGGCGGTTGGGGCGGTGGTAGAGGGGGCGGGGTGCATGCTGTGGTGGTTAGCGATCTCACCTTCGAAGTTGGAGATCTAGTGCTCAAGCGAGTTTACCCCATTCCGGGGGCCTTCGGACCAAACCGGGAGGGACCATATGTCGTTAATCAAAAGTTAAGAGATGGGACTTTCAAGCTAACAACCGTCGACGGAATTCAAGTTCCCAGGGCATGGAATAACGAGTTGCTCCGCCACTACTTTGTCTGAAAGCTACCTTATGTACTTCTTAATTTCCAGCAAATAAACCATCTCAGAATGCCAGGGGTAGGCAAAAATTGCCCTACTTTCCTTAATAAAGTTTGCTTCTTGAACCAACAAAACTGTGTTCATAATAATTACCCCCCGGGCCGACGGAAGCAAATCGACTCAAACCATTGGATCGGCGGAACCCTATCCTTACCATCTAAGAACCGGTGTTGCTCCGGCAACATCGGGAAGGCATTAAACTTACACTCCTTGCATTTCCTGGAGATAGGCAATGCCAAGGAGCACCAAAAGCCGCGCATCTCGTAAGTTGTGCTTCCAAACTTATGCTCCCTGCGTTGCCCGGAGATAGGCAACGCCAAGGAGCACCAAAAGCCGCGCATCAAAACTTACACTCCCTGCATTGCCCGGAGATAGGCAACGCCAAGGAGCACCAAAAGTCGTGCATTTCATAAGCCGCACATCAAAACTTACACTCTCTACGTTGCTCGGAGATAGGCAACGCCGAGGAGCACCAAAAGCCATCCATATCGTAAGCTGCACATCAAAACTTATGCTCCCTACATTGCCCGGAGATAGGCAATGCCAAGGAACACCAAAAGCCGCGCATCTTATAAGCCGCGCATCAAAACTTATGCTCCCTACGTTGCCCAGAGATAGGCAATGCCAAGGAGCACCAAATGTCGCACATCTCGTAAGTCGTGCATCAAAACTTACACTCCTTGCGTTGCCCGGAGATAGGCAACGCCAAGGAGCACCAAATGTCGTGCACTACATAAGCTGCACACTAAATTCCAAACTACTAACTCCTCACATGTTCCGAAGATAGGCAACACCGAGGAGCATGAGAAACCGCACACATATAATTGGGAATAATGAATGCAACTCGGACAAAATTGGTGCTAGAAGGAAGGCTCTCGGTGATTAAAACTTACGCACACAGTGGACCCCTCAAACATGGATAAATTGCATATTTACCAGAATATCGCCAGAAACTGGGATTACATACTAAAGTTGCAAAACTTTTGAAAGAAGGAAAATCAAGCTGTGACTTAGCCAAATTTCAAGTTTGATATAGGAATTATCTGAACCTTAAGTTTCCGGTCATTTGAAAATTGTTTGAAGTAAATAGCCATGTGAATTGGGTGCATACATCGGTACTTGAACAAAAACACGTGAAAACAATAAGTTCACAAGTTCTGTCACTCCAAACAAAGAATTTAAACAAAGAAGTTAACAAAGAATTTCCAAACAAAAATCCTTAAGTCCTGTTAATTTCTAAAGTTCTATTAATTCCCAAAGTGCTTTCTAGGTTCTGTTAATCTCTAAGCTTTGTTACTTCAAACGAATGGCTTTGGCTGTAATCATAGAACTAGAAAAATATGATATAAAACAAATACAAGTACACAGAACATGTATGAATAAATAGATGAGAGTGTAGTCAAAATATCAATATATTGCTTATAATTTTCTTTACACAGGACTTGAGACTTCCTTGATGCAATAGAGAGTTAACATAAAAATTCAGAATGGTCGCATCTAACTTCTCCATCGTTCTTTCAAAGGCATTCTGAAGCTCTAAGGAATCCGCTCTCACAACAGCCTTCTCGACTTCAACAACTTACTTATCAGCGCTAAGCTACGCGACCTGGGCTTGAACCTGGTAATTGTCTTAGCCTGGTCAGAGATAGCCTTTTTGTTCCCCTCAATAATCAGATCATGGTCAGCGATAGTTTTCCTCAGGGCCTCGATGGTGGCGTTACAAGCAGCCACTTCCTCTTTCAACTTAGCCTCCTCTACATGAGTTTTCTTAATCTTGTCACTGTAGACGATCTCAACTCTCACATGCACATCCTTCATCTCCTTTATCGGACTGGCGTTTTTCCTACTTTCATGAAGGACCGGTTCCTTCTCCTCCTCCAACTACTTAATCTTGGCGTCGCGATCGGCCAATGCCCTCTTAAAGTTTTCCTTCTCTGATTCAAAAGAGAGGATCTCCTGATAATTATTTTTATTCATATCCACCAGTTGGTTACAGAATTTCTTCCATCCTTCGGCCTGTTCTAGGTTGCTTTTAATAGCTTGGAGGTGCAGCATGTACGAACCTTTGCATATCACGATTGAACTTAACCCCCTTCAAGAACCAACCAGGAAGCCCTGCCTCAAGTTTATAGGGGCTTGAAGGAAGTACATAGGCAGGTCTTCGTTGGGGGCGAGAAGCATCTGAGGCAGCAGTAACAATAAAAGATGTAGAAATATGAGATGAAGGCGGAATGGGGGTAAAAGTAATGGGAATTTATTGGTCCATAGAAGAATGTGTTGGAGCAAGTTTTGAAGAATGAGGACGATGTTCAAACTTCGACCTTTTCGATGGTTCATCACTTTCCTCGAAAGATCTCCTCTTCTCATACCAACCTTTATACGATCGGCCTCGATCTCTTTCTTCTTGGCGGCAGGTTTCGGCTTCAAGCCCTTTCCTTCTCCTATATTCCTCCTCCGTTTCTCGGAATTGATGATGGTCTAAGATGCGCTCGAATACCGCTGTGAGTCAGTGAATTCTTCGAAGTCATCGTAAAAGCCTCGTCCCCTCGTCATACCTGGCATGAAGCATACATAAAAGGTTTCAAAAGCATAAAGTAAACACAACAAAAATGAAGGAATGAATGGAAGTGAGTGTAATCCTAGTTCAATGTGTAGTGTGTTACTAAGGATGTTATCCCGCCTTTTGGCAAGGCCGTGACACCAAGAACTTGGCTAGAGACCAAAGACGGTTCGTTCAGAAAATCAGCTATACGCAGGTTCACCATGGATATCGAAAAATTTTGTCCGAGTCCGGATCGAGCCAAAATTAATATGACACGACAAGCGAAGCTACGAGAGTCAACGTTCCAAATTTCAAGTCAATCCGAGTTCGTATGCTCAAGTTATGAGCGATACAAGATTGGATGAAAATCAATTACCGGTCGACTCGCTCCTTCGACTCGCTTCACAATGCCCAGGAGTGACAACTTCGACTCGCTCCACCGCGTCCATTTACTTCGACTCGCTCCATTCCACATCCATCAAAGAGTCTACTTCGACTCGCTCCACTACACATCCATCAGAGAGTCCTCTTCGACTCGCTCCATTCCATATCCATCAGAGGGTCTACTTCGACTCGCTCCACTCCACATCCATCAGAGAGTCCTCTTCGACTCGCTCCATTCCACACCCATCAGAGAGCCCTCTTCGACTCGCTTCACTCCACATCCATCAGAGAGTCCTCTTCGACTCGCTCCACAGCCTTCACAGAACCACTGTTCGACTCCATCTAGTTCGACTCCAACAAAGCGCCACATCACCGAGTCGAAAGGAATCGAGTCGAAACAGAAGCGAGTCGAAACGGAAGCGAGTCGAAGGAAACAGCCTACCGAAAACTCCATTTCGTATCGATCATATCTCCCAATCTACAAGTCCAAATGCTATGAAATTTTCACAAAAGACCACGTGCATGCTAAAGAATGTCCACGCCAAATTTTGACTCCATTGGATGAAATCTTGATCGAGTCAAAATCTATTCGTATCGATCACGGATCAGACCGAAACTTCACGGGCTTGGGCGTGCGGGCCTGGTCACGTGCCAGAGAGGGTCTCCCGAAATCTGAGCGAAATATCAGCCTCCTACACCTATAAATAGACCCCCAAAGCCAACAGAAAAGGGGTTCTGCTTCCTCTTTAAGATCTCCAACGCCCAGACTCCGCCAGATCCAGATCTGAACTCCATTGCTGCTGCTACCAACGAATTTCATTGCTGCAAATCATTTTCATTCACTGTAACCAACTGAAATCAATTGTAAACATCAAAGAAAGATCAATAAAATCATCAACTTTAGAGTGGACGTAGGCAAGATCATCGAACCACTATAAACCTTGTGTTTCTGTCTATCTCTCTATGTTTTAAGTTCATTATTCTCACTTTTTATCCTCTACATTACTTAAATCTGAGATCTGTGATTATATACTGCTGATTTGTGTTCATACACTGGTGCTTTCACGAAATTTGGGGTTTGTGACCATTTTTGGCGCAAACACTTTTGGTGCTTTCACTGAGAACTGAACTCAGGACTCTATCATTTGGAAATTGAATTTGAAGGTTTAGAGAATTCAGATCTGAAAAGCTATGACAAGACAATCAAATCGAAGACAAAGGCCAGAGAGAGGTCAACATGAAGGGAGTCAAGAGGCTTCCTCAGGTGCAAATTAGACATCAATCTTCATCACCAGGGATGAGATAGAGACAATGATGAAAAGACAAGAGGAAATGATCTAGAACATGATTCTTCAGATTGGGCAACTTGGAGCGCAAAATCAAGGAACAACCATAACTCAAAATGGAGCAGGACCATCTGCCACAGCCCCAGAACTAGAGGGCACTTACCCAGAGCATGTTGACCCGATCCCAGGAGCAGTACCAGGAGGAGCTGCACAGCGCGACATTGATAGAGAAGCGGATGCTCGTTCAGGAGAGCAGACTCCAGGAATCCCTCGTGAACTCGGGGGGAAAATCGGAAACAACGGACAAGGACTACAACTTGGAGATAGTGACAGATTGGCAGAGATGGTCGGACGCGCCATGAGAGGTGGACTAGTGAATAGAGATCTGGAGGATGTGAATAGGAGTCCCTTTGCTCCTACGATCCGGCAAGCTAGGAATCCACCAGAATTCAAGCTATCGACAGTGGAAATGTATAATGGAAGGACGGATCCTGCAGTACATCTGACAAGGTATATGAGGCACATGGAAGTGCTAGGGGCATCACAGGAAGTCATTGCCCGGTGCTTCCCATTGTATTTGACAGACATTGCGGCGCTATGGTTTAGACAGCTGGAGAGTGGCTCCATTGGAACATGGACCGATTTGACCAAAGATTCATGATGCAGTTCAGGGTTCACATTTCGAGACCCAAGAACGTGATGAGTTTGGCAGCGCTAAAGCAAAGGACCGGGGAATCTTTGAGGAACTTTCTAATGCGATTCAATGCGGCGGCAACATCGGTGGATCGACCCGATCCATCCATGGTTTTGATTGCAGCTGTATCTGGCATAGCTGATGGCACAGAATTCAAAAATTCATTGACAAAGGATCCACCTATGGATCTGGGAGAATTTTATCATGAGGCTGAGGGATTTTTGCGATTAGAGGATGCAAATGCTGAGAGAGAGGAAGGAGAAGGAGTTGATGTTTACACAGTCAAGGGTGAAAATCCTCCTAGATCAGATTCAGGGACTGGTAAAGGGAAACGAAAGGCTGAAGACAATAATGATGGACCAGCACGACCACGAAAGGAACCAAGGTTCACCTCCTACACGGAGTTGAATGAGACTTTGGAGTGGATCTACCATGACACCAAGGGGCAGATTCCTTACCGAAAGCCAATAAGAAGGGATCCGACCAACAACGAAAGAAGGTCAGACATGTACTGCTTATTCCACGAGCTGAATGGCCATAGCACGAATGATTGCAGACACTTGAAGGATGAGGTTGAGGGACATATCCGAAATGGTCTGCTATCACAGTATGTAAGAAGGGGAACAACAACGGTAGAACGAGAGTGGCCACCACCTGCACCTATTAAAGACGACTCAGGATCGAGGCGTCAGCTTGTCATCAATTGATTGGGATAATGACGAATAAGTATCAATCTCCACACCAACGCGACTTAGTCTTTTTACACATGTACAAGACCGCGAACGATCCTCAGGCATGCTCTGATACGACTACCGATCGCAACGGTGTAGGTGTTTGCACTTTGACGTCCATATTTTACCTTTATTTTCCATTTCTAATGTTTGAACCTGATTTTGTTGAACATCTCTGTTGAAAAACTCATTTTGAACGATAATCCACTACCTATGATTCCACAACGGCTAAGCCACTTACACATGTAAGGGATCACGAACGGTCCTCAGGCATCGCCTCGAACGGCACCCGACCACGAAAGGTCACAATTCGCCTCGAACAGCACCCGACCACGAACGGTCACAATTCGCCTCGAACGGCACCCGACCACGAACGGTCACAATTCGCCTCGAACGGCACCCGACCACGAACGGTCACAATTCACCTCGAAAGGCACCCGACCACGAATGGTCACAATTCGCCTCGAACGACACCCGACCACAAACGGTCACAATTCGCCTCGAACGGCACCCGACCACGAACGGTCACAATTCGCCTTGAATGGCACCCGACCACGAACGGTCACAAATCGCCTCGAACGGCACCCCGACTGGGAACGGTCACCTTTCACCGCGAACGGCATCCGACCGTGAACGGTCACATATCACCTCGAATGTCATACGATCCCGAACGATCGTCATTCATGGTCGAATAAAACTATCAATTCCTTTGTAGGTCATCAACAGGATATGAACATCCAGCTCATGGCATTATAAAGCAACAACTTTCATCAAAGAAACGATAGCTATTCAGAGTAAAGATTGCAGCATTTCAAAGCACATCATGTTTCCACAAGATGTACTTTGGGGGGCAAATGTTATCCCGCCTTTTGGCAAGGCCGTGACAACAAGAACTTGACTAGAGACCAAAGACGGTTCATCTAGAAAATCAGCTATACGCAGGTTCACTATGGATATCGACGAATTTTGTCCGAGTCTGGATCGAGCCAAAATTAATATGACATGACAAGCGAAGCTATGAGAGTCAACGTTCCAAATTTTAAGTCAATCCAAGTTCGTATACTCAAGTTATGAGCGATACAAGATTGGATGAAAATCAATTACCGGTCTACTTGCTCCTTCGACTCGCTTCGCAATGCCCAGGAGTGACAACTTCGACTCGCTCCGCCGCACGTCCATCTACTTTGACTCTCTCCATTCCACATCCATCAGAGAGTCTACTTCTACTCACTCCACTCCACATCCATCAGAGAGTCCTCTTCGACTCGCTCCATTCCACATCCATCAGAGGGTCTACTTCGACTCGCTCCACTCCACATCCATCAGAGAGTCCTCTTCGACTCGCTCCATTCCACACCCATTAGAGAGCCCTCTTAGACTCGCTCCACTCCACATCCATCAGAGAGTCCTCTTCGACTCGCTCCACAGCCTTCACAGAACCACTGTTCGACTCCATCTAGTTCGACTCCAACAAAGCACCACGTCACCGAGTCGAAAGGAAGCGAGTCGAAATAGAAGCGAGTCAAAACGGAAGCGAGTCGAAGGAAACAGCCTACCAAAAACTCCATTTCGTATCGATCATATCTCCCAATCTACAAGTCCAAATGCTATGAAATTTTCACAAAAGACCACGTGCATGCTAAAGAATGTCCACGCCAAATTTTGACTCCATTGGATGAAATCTTGATCGAGTCGAAATCTATTCGTATCGATCATGGATCGGACCGAAACTTCACGGGCTTGGGCGTGCGGGCCTGGTCACGTGCCAGAGAGGGTCTCCCGAAATCTGAGTGAGATATCAGCCTCCTACACCTATAAATAGACCACCAAAGCCAACAGAAAATGGGTTCTGCTTCCTCTTTGAGATCTCCAACGCCCAGACTCCGCCAGATCCAGATCTGAACTCCATTGCTGATGCTACCAACGAATTTCATTGCTGCAAATCATTGTCATTCACTATAACCAAATGAAATCAATTGTAAACATCAAAGAAAGATCAATAAAATCATCAACTACAGAGTGGACGTAGGCAAGATCGCCGAACCTCGATAAACCTTGTGTTTCTGTCTATCTCTCTACGTTTTAAGTTCATTATTCTTCACTTTTTATCCTCTACATTACTTAAATCTGATATCTGTGATTATATACTACTGATTTGTGTTCATACACTGGTGCTTTCACAAAATTTGGGGTTTGTGACCATTTTTGGTGCAAACACTAAGGTGGGCCTAAAACGTCATCACGAACTAGAATGGATGGCCGTTGTAGGTGGAATTGGACAAACTTTGGATATCATAGGCAGTGTCGAGCTAACTTCTAATGCAGCTCCGCTCAAGCAAGGGGGGCACCTCTTCGATTTTAAAGTCTTCTCCCATAAGCACATCAAAGTCAATGTATACGTCGCCCAAATCCCCAAACTTTGCTCGGAAGTCTTTACTTGGAGAATCTTGATGCCTCCCGGTCTCTGGAGCTTTGTCTTTATCGCTTATATCAGGGAGAGACAAGCTCGGAAGAACGAGGCTCATACTCAGAGTTTCGCCATACGATTCCAAGTCCTAGTCATCAGACTCTGCGTAGAGATCATCACTTGCAATAGACTCATCGCTACTGCTCCCAAACTCCCCCTCTTCCTTTTCTGAGTCCAATGCAGCTTTGCCTTCTCTTTGCTTGAACTCTTCTTCTTCCTCTGGAATTAGAGGCATTCTAACCGGGCCTCTTAATCCAGTCGCGGTAGCTTTTCCTTCTTGCGGGCCTCATCGATTGATCCTCCGGACAGGCTCTCTCTCCTGAGAAGCGCCTTCATCGGAACCGTGGAAGGAAGAGGTAGATCTTTTGCGAACTCTGGATCAGGCAAGAGAGGGGACTTTGACTTGAACAGCAATCTACTCGGATATAGCGATCCATATCGATGCAAGTTTTCATCGGTAAGCAACACTTTAACGCATCTCTTCTCGACATCAATAGCCTTTAGAGTCTTTTATCCTAGTTTTTAACCTAGAATGACCAACTAGAAAGTAGGAAAATCTCGTGACAACAGAATGGCTTAGAACTCAACCAGAAAGGCTAAGGCAAGGAGTGAACGAGAGCCAAGCAATGTTACTAAGGCAATGACTAGGATTGACTAAACCAAGGGACCATCATTCTTTTAGCCTAATCAGCAGCTAAGCATAAATAGCTAGTGAATTGCCATCAAAATGAAAAAACTATGATAAAAGACTATTAAAGCATCTCCAATTCCAAACTCCTGAAAGTCCTAAGTGCTTGGATCATTGGTGACCCATGACTCTCCTCAAACCTTCAAACAAGTTAGTTGAAAAACACTACAAAAAGAGGCCATGGCATTGGCTCGCAAACGAGCCAAGTCTATGGGTTGCTAGCGACCCATAGGCCATGGGTCGCTAGTGACCCATTGGCCATGGGTCGCTTGCGACAATGGCCCTATCTTGTTTTGTGAGCCAAAATCTCCCTGGGTCGTTTACTACCTATCCGCGAGCAGTTGATAAACAGGCCTGGCCCAAAAGCTCTTCGGTCTCTAAAAATACCATCCCACCTGCAATATAAACAAGATCTTCTCCGAACTGGTTACTGAAACTCTGCTGGAAACATTCTCCACTCCCTATCTTCCTCACAACAGTCTCCAAAGGAATTCGCTGTGATTCTCCAAAGTGGACGTAGGCTTCATTAACAGCCGAACCACTATAAAAATTACATGTCTTCTTTCTTTTACTATTCTTTTTATATATCAGTTATCTGTGATATTGCTCTATCCAAACAGGGCTGGTGCTTTCAAACTCAAACCAGGGTGTTGGTCCATTTTTTGGATCAACAGAGTCTGAAAGACTTCATCGAGAGCCACGTCTATATTTGGCCTCGAAATATCTGCAAAAAGCATAGCCTAATTAGAAACTTCATTGTGACGCATCAGAGCTCAACGAATGGAAAAAGGAATTTACCCCATGTCGGCCATAAACGATTGAACCATTCGGGGAATCTAACGAAGAAATATTGCGTCTTGAATTGTGATAAGTTTCTTTGCAAGCGTAAGACGATCTTTCTGTTCCTTTGGGCTTCAATTATGATCAAGGAAGGGCAGTCATCTCTCATTCTGAATGATAGGAAGTACCGCAAATCATCAAAGTACGGAGCGCGATTGAATGTCCGATGAAAAGAACATGTAGGCAAGTCAATATGGCATAACCATTAGGGTGGAGCTGGAATGGGGCAATGCCTAAGTTTGAAAGAGTATCCCACAGAAAGTCATTAAAGGGAGGCATGGCTCCATTCAGACACATGTACCAATGGTAGGCGATATACCCAGAAGGAGGCGAGTGAGAAAATTCGTCCTTCTCCAACAGGCCTACATCCTCTTTCGGTATACCATGTTTCATGCAAATGTTGTGAAGGACTTTAGCAGAAACCACCGAAGAAGCTCTCTCCGGCGGGTTGAGTAGAACTCTGAAGTTGGGAATGTTCGGTCCAAAACTGGACCAATCGGGACCAAATAGCCATATTGAGCTTGTGAAGTGGAAGAAGGAAGGGTAACGAATGATGACTTGGCTTCTGAGAGTGTCGGGCTTCTCCCGCTAGACTTATGGCGCATGGATGGCTGCTTCATTCTAAACAATAGAACTTGCATCCAAAACGGTCGGGTAATTCTATCCTAAACTAATTGTTTCCCCTACCACACTTGAATTCCGAAGAGACATAAATTCATGATTCGCACATCGAATTTCAAGCGTGAACTGAAGCAAGTGCAGTGTGCTATCTATGTGGGATAAACTCGGCGCTCGAAACACTACAAACGCTCTATCCCGTGTAGATAGTTTGCTCGCACAGCGGAAGAAGAGAAGGACTTCCCGCATCGCTTTATTTTTGTTTTTACTCTCCTACACTTACCCGTTATCGATCTCGATAATGGATCCGTTGTCATAAGCATCGTGGAAAATTCTTCCCGTTATAAGGACACTAGACGTGCAACAAGTTAGCAAAGTAAGTCCAAATCCTCCAGAAGAGTGGGGGACAAGCAACGATGTGTCGTGCAATATCGGCTACGGGACTCCACACAAGTCAATTCTGGCATAATGGATAAAGATAGAAAAATGTGTCAAGCACTGGGCCAAGGCCCGAATTTTGTTCTAGAAGAAACTCAAGACTCGATTTACTATCTTCCTCCATTAGACCGCAATCAACTCAAACTTCTCGCGACCAACATTGCAAATGCAAATTCATCATCAAATCATTACACAAACACGGTAATTAGCAAACCAATTAGCAAACCCACCTCTGATTGAATTATAGAACACAAGAATGATCAAAGGGTTATAACATCCCCTATATAGAGGCCTGAAACTAAGCGCTACAGATGCTGCAGTCATCTATAGTATTAGCTTCCAGCGACTAAATACGGCTATGGTAATGGTATCTATAATATCAGAAGGAGTTGAATATGAAACAAAACATAGATTTTTCAAACAACTGTTACTTTAATACATTTCAAAACCAAATGTTTCACATTCTCAACACATAATCCCAATTCGTTCCTAAGCACAGATAAATATAGTTATTACCAAATATGCCAAGAGCGGTATATGAAGATACCCCCTTGGATGATCAGAGCCAAATAGTCATAATAGACTTAATATGATCACAGGGGAAATACATCAAAACATAAACAAGAACTGCAAATCCTAAATAGCTATCTGTTTGCCTCCTACATGCCTCCGGTAGCCTTATTCGTCATCCTACTAAAACCTGAAAGGACCTTAACCCCTTAGCCTACTCAAATTAATTTTGAGCACCCGAGAGTTTAAGGGGAAAACATAAACTTTGAGTCAGACATAGAGCCTGGTGTGAATAATACTATATATCCCAGTTTAATATGTTAAGTGAGACCATGCCGCTTAGCGGAATGGGTTTCGCTTCTCTAACATCTTTTTAAAACATATCGTTGTAAAACCTTTTCTAGCAATCAAAACCGATTAAACACTGTAAAGCATCATTATGTAAACATGCATAAATATTAGGTAATAATGAACTATCTGTTCAAACACATAACTTTTTTTTGGATAACTTTTAACCTTTGGCTGACTCGAGCCTACCATACAATATAATCAAAATTAATCTAACACCTATTATATGTTCTTCTTCTGGACTATCTATCCTTAACTATCTGTTAAATACTTCACTTCTGGATGGTCTGTCCTTAACTATCTGTTAAATACTTCGTTTTTGGACGGTCTGTCCCAAACTTAATCATGTCCTAGGTCTTCCTGATCCTAATGGTTTTTCGGGCTCACCAATAACCTATCTATATAAAAACATATATTCCTTTCGGTGTATAATCATAAATTTTTGTCTACCTGTGACCAAGCCCTACACAGTGGAATTTTGGACAACAATTAGCTAGGGCTACTAGCTAATGTATAGGGCGCAACCCCATACTAGTCCCATTTGGTATTTTAATATCTGAGTCATTTTCACTTAAGGATCGCCTGCCATAATTTTCCTTGAAAACATTTTCAAAATGATTTAAAACCCTTAAATCAAACTTACACAAGAAAAATATAAAATCTTTATGCTTTACTCAAAATCATATTACCATGTTATATATATATATTCTTTACTCAAACTTTAGTTGATGAAAACATTTAACCATTTGAAAGTTCTCCTTTCTAAACCTTTAATAGTACCTCTCTCCAAAACCAAATGAAAACCTTCTAATTATCCAGGCCACTTGGCCAAAACCTTACCTTTCGAAACCATTCATTAATCCTTTTGAAACCATAATCCAAACCTTTGAAACCATTGAAAAGAAAACCTTTCGAAAACAATAATACTTTGGACAACCTTCTTTGAAAATCACTTTAAAACATTGCCTTGGAAAACCTTCCATCTCAAACCTTTCGAATCCTTTCAAAATAAACCTTTCGAAATCACTGAACTCAAACCTTTCGAAATCATTGAACTAAATCCTTTCGAAATCATTGAACTAAAACCTTTCGAAATCATTGAACCCAAACCTTTCGAAATCATTGGAAGCAACCTTTCGACTTTTTTGAAAGTTCTGCTTCGAAAGCTTTAAAACATATCATTTAAACGTTAGGCCTCTGCCTTTAAAACAACTCCTTTGAAAGCTTTGGTTATACTTTAATTAGAAAACAAGGGTAAATCACCTAGGTCGAAAGCTTTCCGTCGAAAGCATAGAGAAGCGGCTGGTTTTAAAACAAGTAAATCTTTCAATTTTGTCGGAAACTTCAAAACAAAACAAAGCAGAAGTAACCTTTCGACCTTTTCAAAAGGTTTGAAAACCTTTATTTTTATTGTTTGACCTTGTCAAAAGTAACGAGTCGAAATCTTATTCGAAAGCAAAGTAGGCGATCTTTAGCTTATAAAACAAACATACTTCAACCTTTTTGGCAACCAACCTTTCGACTAAGAACCCTTCGACCTTGTTCAATTCATTACGTACCAAGTAACTTGATACCATATGCATTGAACTTTGACCTTGTCGATAGATACAACCTTTTGACTTTGTCGGAAGGTCTGATGCCAAAATAGGCTGAAACATGCTAAAAACATGATTTTCATGTTTTTAACTTGAAGAAGATAACTTTTCAACTAACCTGCCTTTGTTTGTCAAATTCTCATTGGTTCACAGATACTTTTCAGAAAAGTGCTGCCACTAATTTCAGAAATAAATAATAATTTTATTTTATAAAATGCCCCTTCTCCTTAATTAAATATATAAAACATTTAAGTCCCATACCTTAAATAATTTTATATGTTCATCATATTATTTAGAAAAATTTTGGAAAAATTCCAAAAAATCTATTTTGATATGTTTTCCAACATATAAAAATTTCAAACCAAAATTATTTATTTAGTCGTAAATAACTTATAACCTAATAAATCATTTTCTTCACTAGAAAATTAATATAAAATCCACATTAATCCAAAAAATTATAAAAATTGAAATCCATCTCTAAAATATCATTTCTGACCTATATTTAAAATTTCAAGGCATTTGGATGTCATTTAATACGGTTTTCATGTTAAACATATCATAAAAACTAACATAAACATATATGATTCATCAAATAGCGTATATATAACTTTAATCATCAAAACATGGCATATACTTGCAAAACATTTCTAATCTGATCTAAAAACCAAAAACCATAAGAAAATAGAATGTAGTAATTATTCGCCTTAGCTTTGAGATTATAAGATGTGAGATTTGATGTTGATTTAGTTGATTAGCTTACTCCTTTTGAATCCTAGCTTTAATCTTTCCTTGAGAACAATAATCTTGGTCGGCCCTTAGAGTTTTTAGTTTGAGTAAAATTAAATGAATGTGAGTTTCAACTCATAAGGGTTTAGGATATAAACCTTTCCTATTTCTCTAAATTGCCCTTACTCCTTTCCTAACACATTAGTTTATGTTATTTCATTTTGATTAACATTTAACATGGCATGGTTACCCTTAGTCTAATCAAATCTCAACTTATTAGTCTTCACATTATTTTATTCAATTTAGTTAAGTAAGTATCCTAAATAATGTTATAAAAATATGGGGTGTTACAGGCGCAAAATCAACAAGATGTAGATGTACTGCTGGCAGGCTATGAGATGGGTCGGCAACGATTCAAGGCGGTAGAAAACTAGGGTTTCGGTGCGGAACGACTTAAAAATCAACTGGAAGAAATCACGGCAAGTGACGAGGTTAGATAAGTGGAAGCATATGGATTGAGGCATTGGGAAGGATTGAATCGTCTGTGGTTGGATCGCACGAAGATAAGGAACTCGGGCCGTGTGAAGAAAATGAACTGGCTCGGCTTGAATGAACAACTAGGTCGGCTCAAATACACGTATATAGGAAAATAAAAGAGCAAGGCAGCAAAAATTGCTAAGTCATTAGGTCGCGTGCGATCCATCATGGATCGCTAGCGACCCATCTTTCCGAAGCAAAATTTGTCTAAGTAGTTAGGTCGCTAGCGACCCATACCACATGGATCGCTAGTGAACTATATGCTTGGGGCAAATTTTTCTTAAACTCATCCTCTGATATTTATCTATCATCGAAGCATGTTGGGAAACTACGTGAAGAAATTTGATCCGTTACGGCAAGCAATAGCAGTCAAAACCAAAGCTAGATGACCAACAACAGGACCTGCCATGTATTTGTAAAACTCTAATGCAATCACTTGGAAATCGACGGACATATATTGAGGGTCTTTTAGAGCACGCCTTGTTTACAATGAAGACGTACTCTGGGAGGCAAATGTTATCCAGGTTTTTAACCCAGCAAGATCCAGCAGGAAACAAGACAATCCAATGACATCAGAATGGTTTAGAACTTAACCAGAAATGCTAAGGCAAGGAGTAAACGAGAGACAAGCTATATTACTAAGGCAACGACTGATATTGACTAAACGAAGAGACCAACATTCTTTTAGCCCAATAAGCAGCTGAGTACAAACAGCTAGAAGATTGTCATCAGAACGGAACAACGGACAACAGGACTACATGAACGACATCAACACAAGGCCATATAAAAGCAACCCAAACTTGGAACCTCGGAAACAATCAAAGTGCTTGGATCGCAAGTGACCATACCTATGGATCGCTAGCGATCCATGCTAACATGTTGGTTCGATGAGAGAGGTAGGGATAAGGAGCCTTGAAAACAGAAGCATAAAAAATTCAAAGTGTATGGCACGATGGATCGCTAGCGATCCGTGTGAAGCCAAATTCCTTGCGACCTTGCATATTGGAGTATGAGATGAAAGTAGCTAAGTAATTAGCTCAAGATCGAGACAACTCTATGGGTCGCTGGCAACCCATGGTTTTGGCTCGAATTGCAAGCTAAACCTTCCTAGGTCGTTCTATACCTACTTGCAAGCAGTTGGCGAAGTGACCTGGCCAAAAAGCTCTCCGATCCTTATAAATACCATCCTACCTGCAACATAAATTAGATCTTCTCCGGACTGGTTGCTGAAGCTCTGTTGGAAATATTCTTCACTCTCTACCTCCCTCACAACAATCTCCAAAGGGATTCATTATGATTCTCTAGTGGATTCCAACTCTGGGGATGCAATATAGCTAAGGATGATCAAAAGCCTTGTAATCGAACATCTCTTGTAACAGCAATCAGTCTATAGTAAAACTATAAAGTGGACGTAGACTTTATTAACAGCCGAACCACTATAAAAATTCCATGTCTTCTTTCTTTTACTGCTCTTTTTATATATCTGTTATCTGTGATATTGCTCTATCAGAACACGGCTGGTCCTTTCAAACTCAAACCAAGGCGTTGGTCCATTTTTTGGGTCAACAGAATCTGAAAGACTTCATCGAGAGCTACATCTATATTTGGCCTTGGAATATCTACAAAAGGCGTACGCCTAATTAGAAACTTCATTGCAATGCATCAGAGCTCAACGAATGGAAAAAGGAACTTACCCCATGTCAACCACAAACGATTGAACCATTCAGGGGCGTCTAACGAAGAAATATTGCATCTTGAATTATGATAAGTTGCTTTACAAGCGTAAGACGATCTTTCGGTTCCTTTGGGCTTCAATTATGATCAAGGAAGGGCAGTCATCTCTCCTTTTGAACGACAGTAAGTACCGCAAATCATCGAAGTTCAGAGTGCAGTTGAATGTCCGGTGAAAAGAACATATAGGCAAGTCAATATGGCATAACCATTAGGGTGGAGCAGGAATAGGGCAATGCCTAAGTTTGAAAGAGTATCCCACAGAAAGTCACTAAAGGGAGGCATGGCTCCGTTTAAACACATGTATCAATGGCAATCGATATACCCAGAAGGAGGCCAGTGAGCGAATTCGTCCTTCTCCAGCAGGCTACATCCTCTTTCGGTATACCGTGTTGCATGCAAATGTTGTAAAGGACTTTAGTAGAAACCACCGAAGAAGCTCTCTCCGGCGGGTTGAGTAGAAATCTGAAGTTGGGAATGTTCAGTCCAAAACTGGTGGGACCAACTAGCCATATTGAGCTTGTGAAGTGAAAGAAGGAAGGGTAACAAATGATGACTCGGCTACTGAGTGTGCCGGGCTTCCCCCGCTAGACTTACGGCGCATAGATAGCTGCTTCAATCTAAACAATATAACTTGCACCCAAAACGGTCAGGTAATTGTTTCCCCTACCACACTTGAATTCCGAAGAGACATAAATTCATTATTCGCACATCGAATTTTAAGCGTGAACTGAGGCAAGTGCAGTGTGCTATCTATGTGGGATAAACTCGATGCCCGAAACACTATAAATGCTCTATCCCGTGTAGATAGTTTGCTTGCTGTGAAAGAAGAAAAGGACTTCCCGTGTCGCTTTATTATTTTTTTACTCTCCAACACTTACCTGTTATCGATCAACGATCGATAACGGATCCGTTGTCAGAAGCACCGCGGAAAATTCTTCTCGTTACAAGGACACCGGGCGTGCAACAAGTGAGTAAGGTAAGTCCAAATCCTCTAAAAGAGTTGGGGCAACGATTTGTCGTGCAGTATCAGCTATGGGACTCCGCACAATTCAATTCTGGCCTAATGGATAAAGATAGCAAAACATGTCAAGCACCGGGCCAAGGCCCGAATTTCGTTCAGGAAGAAACTCAAGACTCGATTTACTATCTTCCTCTATTAGACCGCAATCAACTCAAACTTCTCACGACCAACATTGCAAATGCAAATTCGTCATCAAATCATTACACAAACTCAGTAATTAGCAAACCAATTAGCAAACCCTCCTTTGATTGAATTCTAGAACACAAGAATGATCAAAGGGTTGTAACATCCCCTATCTAAAGGCTCAAACTAAGCGCTACAGATGCTGTAGTAATCTATAGTATTAGCTTCCAACGACAAAAAATGGCTATGGTAATGGTATCTATAATATCAGAAGGAGTTGAATATGATACAAAACACAGATTTTCCAAACAACTTTTACTTTAATACATTTCAAAACCAAATGTTTCACATTCTCAACACATAATCCCAATTCGTTCCCAGGCACAGATAAATATAGTTATTACAAAATATGCCAAGAGCGGTATATGAAGATACCCCTCGGATGATCAGAGTCAAATAGTCATAATAGACTTAATACAATCACAGGGGAAATACATCAAAACATAAACAAGAACTGCAAATCCTTAATAGCTATCTGTTTTCCTCCTGCATGCCTTCGGTATCCTTATTCATCATCCTAATAAAACCTGAAAGGACCTTAACCCCTTAGCCTACTCAAATTAGTTTTGAGCACCCGAGAGTTTAAGGGGAAAACATAAACTTCGAGTCGGACATAGAGCCTGGTGTGAATAATACTATATATCCCAGTTTAATATGTTAAGTGAGACCATGCCGCTTAGCGGAACGGTTTTCCCTTCTCTAACATCTTTTTAAAACATATCGTTGTAAAACCTTTTCTAGCAATCAAAACCGATTAAACACTTTAAAGCATCATTATGTAAACATACATAAATATCAGGTAATAATGAACTATCTGTTCAAACACATAACTTTTGTTTGGATAACTTTTAACCTTTGGCTGACTCGAGCCTACCCTACAATATATTCAAAATTAATCTAACACATGTTAGCTGTTCTTCTTCTGGACTATCTATCCTTAACTATCTGTTAAATACTTCAGTTCTGGACGGTTTGTCCTTAACTATCTGTTAAATACTTCGTTTCTGGACGGTCTGTCCCTAACTTAATCATCTCCCAGGTCTTCCTGATCCTAATTGTTTTTCGGGCTCACCAATAACCTATCTATATACAAACATATATTCCTTTCGGTGTGTAATCATAAATTTTAGTCTACTTGTGAACAAGCCCTACACATTGGAATTTTGGACAATAATTAGTTGGGCTACTAGCTAATGTATAGGGCGCAACCCTATATTAGTCCCATTTGGTATTTTAATATCTGAGTCATTTTCACTTAAGGATCCCCTGCCATAATTTTCCCTGAAAACATTTTCAAAATGATTTAAAACCCTTAAATCAAACTTACACAAGAAAAATATAAAATCTTTATGCTTTACTCAAAATCATATTACCATGTTATATATATTTTTACTCAAACTTTAGTTGATGAAAACATTTAACCATTTGAAAGTTCTCCTTTCTAAACCTTTAATAGTACCTCTCACCAAAACCAAATGAAAACCTTTTAATTATCCAGGCCACTAGGCCAAAACCTTACCTTTTGAAACCATTCATTAATCCTTTCGAAACCATAATCCAAACCTTTTGAAACCATTGAAAAGAAAACCTTTCGAAAGCAATAATACTTTGGACATCTTTCTTTGAAAATCACTTTAAAACATTGCCTTGGAAAACCTTCCATCTCAAACCTTTCGAATCCATTCAAAATAAACCATTTGAAATCATTGAACTCAAACCTTTCGAAATCATTGAACTAAATCCTTTCGAGATCATTGAACTAAAACCTTTCGAAATCATTGAACTCAAACCTTTCGAAATCATTAGAAGCAACTTTTTGACTTTTTTGAAAGCTCTGCTTCGAAAGTTTTAAAACATATCATTTAAACACTTGGCCTTTACCTTTAAAACAACTCCTTTGAAAGCTTTGGTTATACTTTAATTAGAAAACAAGGGTAAATCACCTAGGTTGAAAGCTTTCCTTCGAAAGCATGGAGAAGTGGCTTGTTTTAAAACAAGTAAACCTTTCGATTTTATCGGAAAGTTCAAAACAAAAAAAGCGGAAGTAACCTTTCGACCTTTTCGAAAGGTTTGAAAACCTTTATTTTTAATGTTTGGCTTGGTCGAAAGCAACGAGTCGAAACTCTTATTCGAAAGCAAAGCAGGCGATCTTTAGCTTATAAAAGAAACATACTTCAGCCTTTTTGGCAACCAACCTTTCGACTAAGAACCCTTCGACCTTGTTCAATTCATTATGTACCAAGTAACTTGATACCGTATGCATTGAACTTTGACCTTGTCGATAGCTACAACCCTTGGACTTTGTCGGAAGGTCTGGGTCGGAAGGTCTGATGCCAAAATTGGCTGAAACATGCTAAAAGCATGATTTTCTTATTTTTAACTTAAAGAAGATAACTTTTCAACTAACCTGCCTTTGTTTGTCAAATTCTCATTGGTTAACAAATACTTTTCAAAAAAGTGCTGCTATTAATTTCAGAAATAAATAATAATTTTATTTTATAAAATGCCCCTTCTCCTTAATTAAATATATAAAACATTTAAGTCTCATACCTTAATTTTATATGTTCATCAAATCACTTAGGAAAAATCTAGAAAAATTCCAAAAAATCTTTTTTAATATGTTTTCCAACAAATAAAAATTTCAAACCCAAATAATTATTTATTTAGTCGTAAATAAATTATAACCTAATAAATCATTTTCTTCACTAGAAAATTAATATAAAATCCACATTAATCCAGAAAATTATAAAAATTGAAATCCATCTCTAAAATATCACTTCTAACCTATATTTAAATTTTCAAGGTATTTGGATGTCGTTTAATAGGGATTTCAAGTCAAACATATCATAAAAACTAACATGAACATATATGATTCATCAAATAGCATATATATAACTTTAATCCTCAAAACATGGCATATACTTGCAAAACATTTCAAATCTGATCTAAAAACCGAAAACCATAAGAAAATTGAATGTTGATTATTCGCCTTAGCTTTGAGATTATAAGATGTGAGAGTTGTGTTAATTTAGTTGATTAGCTTCCTCCTTTTGAATCCTATTTTGAATCTTTCCTTGAGAACAATAATGGTGGCCGACACTTAGAGTTTTTAGTTTGAGTAAAATGAAATGAATGTGAGTTTCAACTCCTTGTGACCATGCATATTGGAGTATGATATGATAGCAGCTAAGCAATTAGCTCATGAGCGAGTCAAGTCTAATGGTCGCTAGCGACCTATGGTTTTGGCTCAAATTGTGAGCTAAACTTTCCTAGGTTGTTCTATACCTACTTGCAAGCAGTTAGCGAAGTGGCCTGGCCCATAAGCTCTTCGATCCCTATAAATACCGTCCTAGTTGCAACATAAATTGGATTTTCTCTAAACTGGTTGCTGAAGCTCTACTGGAAATATTATTCACTCTCTACCTCCCTCACAACAATTTCCAAAGCGATTCACTGTGATTCTCTAGTGGATTCCAACTCTGTACCTAAGGATAATAAAAGCCTTGTAATCAAACACTTCTTGCAACAACAATCAGTCTATAATAAAACTATAAAGTGGACGTAGGTTTCATTAACAGCCAAACCACTATAAAAATTCTCTGACTTATTTCTTTTATTGTTCTTTTTCGATATCTATTATCTGTGATATTGCTCTATCAGAACAGGGCTTGTGCTTTCAAAATCAAACCTAGGTGTTGATCCATTTTTTGGGTTAACAAGTTATGCCTTCACAAACGGTTTCAGTGGCACGTACTTCTTCAGTACCACCAGCTGAATACAATCAATTGTTTCCGGTTGGTCCAGTTGTAGATTGAGCTAATCCAAATTTTAGAGTTCTCCTCAATCCTTCGGAGAGATCTTCCTCCATAATCTATGCTAAAAATCTACATAACATTTGTTTATAGCATGGCCTTTCATACGCTGACGTACGCCTTCCATCGAAAAATGAGTTCGCACAGATGCTACCTTCGTGGTACGCCTCTTGCTACCAGTATATGTGTTTGAATGAAGCTGTACCCCCCTTTAATCACTTCTTGAGGGAAACTCTTCTGATCTTAAGAATTGCTCCATTTCATATTCACCCCAATGGATGTATTATCTAGACTTGCCTTCACGTCTTCTTTATGCGGACATTCAATCATGCCCTAAGTTTTGTTAAGTTGAGATAATTTCTCTCATTCAAGAAGAGAGACAAATGTCAATCCCTCATGGTTATCAATTCTTAAAGAAACCGCAAAATCGTGTTGCAGCTTCAAAGTAACCTGTCCCAATTCAAGACCAAATATTTTTTCGTTAGGTTTCCTGAGGGATTTAATCATCTTTGGACGACGGGGGGTAAGTCTTCTCTTTTACTCATTGAGATTTAGTACGTCACCATTGTAATTTTGATAGATTGAATACTTCTTGGAACCTATTCCGAGACCGAACGCAGATCCATCAATCGATTCAACTTCCATACACTGAAGACCGTAGACGCCAAAGAGTGGTCGATTAAGTTTTTGCTAATGGATGAGAATTTACTTCGGTATGGTTTATTACATCTGGGAGATCTACCATAGGCATTGAAGTTCCATCTCCTTCTCATTCCAGAATTCGAACATGCTCAACTTCTTCATCACACGGCTCCGAAGAGGGTGACCTCCCAGAAGGAGAAGGTCCGTCTCGTGGGTCAACCGAAGAAATTCATGAAGGAAGAGTTATTACGACCGAAGCTAGATGGCCGCCTAGGATTCCGTCGATCCTGGAAGAGGAGGAGGAAGAATTCAAGCAGTGTGAGGATAAGTCAGCGGTGACAACTAAAAGGAGGAGGGTGAAATTATGAGCGGCAGCAACTATGATTCCACCTCTGGTGATGATAAATTTGATTTAAGTTCTGGTGATGGAAACTTCGAATCGTGTGATGAAACTCCGAGAATGATTCCCATTCTCCTGGATTCGTCTCTCCAAGAGATTTGTTCTAATGATGCTCCCCCAACAGTCGAGCCACTTCATGGTTTTCTGCTTAAGGAAAATGGTATTGGCTTTGGGGATTTGACCAATGTTTATGTAGACATCGTTGAACTCATGGGAGAAGATTTCGAGTTCGAGGGATTGTCTCCTCACCTCGATCATGCTGTGGTGACCTTCCGATCTGGTTTGTGAAGTCTTTTTAGGCCGCCCATGATATGTCACACATTTCACTAGGGTCATGTTCATTTACATGTGCATTATTTAGGTTCATTTCCTATCACTAAAGTTCTTTATTTTGTTAATATCTGGTACTATGAGAGGCCGCAAAATTTACGAGGACCTTGAATAATTTACAGATGCGCAACGCTGGTCAAGATGGATTTCAAGCTGCCATCAGTCCTGAGAAACAAAGGAAGAGTGGAGAAGGAGGAAGGATTTGGAGGCCAAAGTATGTCGTCGGGACGATATAGAACGAGGTAGAGTTTACAAGAGTGGTTATGAGAAGAGAAAAACTCTTGACGATGGAGAAGTGACGTCCAAGAAGTTGAAGGTAGATCGTGGTTCTCATCCCTCCAAGCACTAAGCATGCCCTGGCTTTAGTTTCAGTTGGAATTGAAGTTCTGGCTTCCACTGTTCAAGTTTAATCTTCATCCCAGGCGCTGTTAACTCATGTAGTGCCTTTTTCTGGTCCTTCATGTCCCCATAAGAGGCCGACTTATATTCTCCTGTCCGTTCCCTCTAAACTCAAAGATGCGCTCCTCGGATGGTTTCTAAAGGAAGTTGAATTTGATCACGACCTATGCCCAATCCGCAAAGATTCTTATATACCTCCATCTCTAGGTGATTCAAATCAAGCTAAAGGATAGGAGAAGTTATGCAAGCAACTTACAGACACGAACTGTAACAACTACCAAGAGATCCTCTCCTTCGAGTCAGAAAAGGACGATTATGAGAGGACATTAATGGAACATGATTATGCTAGAACCGAGCAGTTAACAAAGTAGATGGACGTTGCCCTCCAAGAGAGTAAGAGCAATGCCAGCTTGCTGAAGAAAGTGAAAAAGGCCCACACAAAAATAGAAATAATGTTCCGAGATGAAATCAAGAAGGCCCACATAGATGAGGTTAAGCTGAAAAAGGAGCTTGAAGCCTGTGACGAGATCATCAAAACTAAGAAGAAAACTATTAATAGTCATAACAAAGCCGTCAAAGCCTATAAAAAGACAATTGTTGATTATGCAGGAATGGTGGTATCCCATGACATGACCATTTCCGATCAGACCCAAATGATTGCTTCGCTCCAAGAAAGAGTCGTGCAGCTTAACGCTGAGAAGACCCAAGTTGAAATTGAGAAGGCCACCATGACAGCGGACTACTTAGAGTTGCTGGATACTTTTGAAAGGAAAATGGAAAAGATGGATGATACCATCTTGAATTTCTTTGTTAACTCCTTACTACATCTGGGGAGCCTCAGCTACCTGGGCCCCAAATTCCCACATACTCTTACTGTGGTTTGGGAAGGATTTCTAGCCCATTTTCGAGAGAACGGGGATGTATATGCCTTGCAAGAGTTGGAGGATGCCTGTCTCAATAAAGAGTAGAAGAAGGCTTTAATAGAGGGTCGAGAGACCATTCGAATTGAGAGGGAACAGGAGGCTGCCGATGTTGCTGCAACTATGACTACTGAAGCGCTACCTGAGCCTTTCACTTCCGGGCCTAGCGAATCATCCAAATAGCCTCGCGATCAGTTAGCGAGTTCAGACTGTACTACCTTGTTGTGTTCCCCTCCGGTAGTTATCTCGAAAGCCTCGGGTGGTCCTGAAACTTCTCCAAAGATCGTGTAGTCATCTAAAGAAGAAGAAGGTGGGGAGCATGAGGTTGAAATTCTTGGCTATTCTTCTGGTGTAGGTAACCTTCTTGTTTTCCCTGAGTTTGAGAATTTTCAGCTCATGCCGCAAGAACAAGACGAACTGAATGCTTTCATTTTAAATCTTATAGGTCCGTCTTCTTTACCTACCGACCTGCCGATCTCTTCGGTCCCAGGGAATGCTGCTATCCCAACTGCCTCGACGCTTGTTTCTATAGCAGCTTCAATTGCTGCACCCGTTTCAGGCTCACAAGCAAGACCAGAATCCGAGAAGATTACTGCGTTGCATGGTTTGGACGACCCTTCTATATCTCTAGAGGGCGATTTCACAGTAGCTGAAGCTCAAGAGCAGGAAGACCAAACTGGACAGCTTAGTAAAATTAAACATCAGATGGTGGCCTTTAAGAAGGAAAAGATTGAGGAGAGAAAGTCTTCAAGGAGCTCCCACAAGTTCCGAAAGTGCAAGACCAAGGGCAATCTTCCGAGAAGGTCAAAGAATAGGGGGGAGATGCTGGCACATATGAGATAGTTGATACTTCAGGTAGCAACACAACTCCTGGCAGGGATTCTAAGAAGAAGAAGGAAACTTCCGACCAAAGGTAAGAAGGGGAGCGGTGGAAAGAAACATTAGTAGGCTTGAATAACAGTGGAGCCGGATGTTGGGACATTTTGATTTGTTTGATACGTGTTTTGTACAAATGCAGAGTCTACATTTATTACTTTTGTTGTTGCAGCATATGTATTTTCCTTTTTGTTGGTCGATATTGTGTGGGTATGGTCCCTGCATTTTGATTCTGTACATAAAGTGTAATAAGTAATGCAATGTTGATACTTTGACTGTAACTTTATTTGTCTACTTGTCTATGTTTCATGCACTAACGCCAATTTTATTAATTACTATTTTATCTAGTCCTGTAATTACCACCAAAATTCTTTGTTTAGAGTAAGAGAACGGTGTAGTACTTGTTTTATTAGTGTTGGCGTGTGTGCCCCCTAGTTCATGGGGCTGTTTACTTCAAACACTTGACAAATGACCGGTTGATCCGTGTGATTCTTTGGATATTTGTAGCCGAGTCAATTTTGCGGTTCCTATCTTCGGGAACTTGTGATTTGAGCGTATCAATTCCAAAGATTTTTTCGGTCAATAATTAGAATTCTTTGGCGATTCGTAGTCATTTGACATCGCTGGATTTATTCCCATTACTCATGATAGTAGGAGTGGACTCCTATTAGTCCTACAATAGATGATTTTCCCGGCATTTCCGGGACAATGCCGGTACTTAAGAGTGTGCACGGCTTATGAAATGCATGGCTTTTAAGAGTGTGCATGGCTTATGAGATGTGTGGCTTTTAAGAGTGTGCGCAGCTTATGAGATGTGAGGATTTAGGGGTCGATATGACCCGTCGATCCAAAATGGTTTAGAATTTCTCGACGTTGCCGATCTTCGAGCAACATGAGGAGTTCCTATTTCGAGGGCATGGCTCCACGACTCAAGAAGCAATGCGCAGCTTATAGAAGTGCGCATCTTTGATTGGGACCTTCCCCGTGTTGCCGGAGCAACACTGGTTCTTATAAGGCAGGGATCGAGTTCCGTCGATCCAAAGGTTTGAGTTTACTTGCTTCTATCGACCAGGCGGGTAGATGGGGGCGTACTTGAGCATGGTTCCACTATCTTAAGCATCAATTGAATGATTTGAAGTCGATTTGACCCCATCGACTCAACAAGTTGCTTTTGTGAACACAGTTTTATTGGTTCAGAAAGCAAAGCAATTTTATTAATAAAAATTGGGCAATTTTTGCCTACTTACAATGCCTTTGGTATTCCGGGATGGCTTATTTGCTGGAAATGGGAAATGTAACGACCCGATATTTTGGACCATTCGCATCTGCACATGTCGGACTTGAATAATTCAAAATACCGAATTGTTAATTTAAATTTGGCAAAACTGAGCATATACAGTAAATAAATAATCACAGATCACAGACACAGAGTAATAAATGCAGCGGAAATAAATGAGATAGTAGTTCATGAAGCTACTATATAAATATATAAGTTACATCAGAGTTAAACCAGATACAACGGAAGAGTAATACGATACATCAGATACAAATCAGAATACATCACTGGAATCATCGAATACTGAAAGCAGAATAGATGGCTGGAGCTTCAAGCAAAGCTCCAACTTCAAAGGTGAGTCTCGAATACTGGTACACTCAGTCTGACCCGAGCGTAAAGCAAAACACAAAACACTCGAGTCAGGATTTACATTCTTATATCAATAAATCCAACTCAAGTGAAATAACAACCGAAATACAAGTAACTCAAAGGAAGTTTGGAATAACCATCCTTTAAGGATCCGTTAAACTATCTACTATGTAGTAGTGTACGATAAGTAGATAATGTCTATCAGTAATATAAGATATCAAAATAGTGTTAAGGCGTTACCATTATCCCCCTTAACACATTTATATAAGCGTTATAGTCTATACAGCACTGTAAACTCCACCGTAAACTAGTAGGCTATCAGTGAGTACTCCATAGGTATAACACAAAAAAATCGTAGTGGTCGCGTATATAGGGATACAAGTATGACAAGGCACATGAGGCAATACCCAAGGTAGTGAAACTACCGTTTGCCTGATCCGGACTGGTGAGAACGCATCGCCGCAGCGATCGCAACACCGCGAAACAACACTCCCAAAATCAAGGGTGCACCAATCGACAACAAGTAATGAGTAGTTTTCGAAGAAGTGTGTTCGCTCGAGGTAGCTAGCCCCCATTTGGCCCGGCACGGCTCCTGTTTTAGTCATTTCCAATTTGACACAAGTGTCAAGGCTACCATTATCGTTCTCTTTCTTCAGTCATCACGTACATCATTCCAACCACTTCATTCTGGATCACACTCCGCGTATAGTTATTAAAATGGTTTTCGGTTTAGACAGCGAGTATGTCCCTAACCGATTCCGGTCTCTTTAATAACTTTCGTGATTATAACACCGATTGGTCGTTAATATATTTCAAAACCAAATCAATTTCAATTTCAATTAGAATTCGAAAATCAACATTTCGTTAGTCTTTCTAAATCAATTTCCAAAATTACATCTCATAACTTCCCAATTTCATTTTAAAATTTCTATAATTCAATTTCAAAGTTTCAATTTCAAACAATTCAAATATTGATTCAAGTTTGTATATAAGTTTCATTCCGAAATCATTTAAATTAATTTAATTTAACATTCAAATCAATTTAACTTCATTTTGATTTCATTCAATTTCGTTAAGTAAATTTCTCATTCAAACAACTTCTATTTAATTTCCAATTCACTAAATCAATTACTTAAGTTCAACTTCATTATATCAAAACTTACAAATTTGAATTAAATTAAATTCATCAAATCAATTCTTTCAATTACAAGTCTTACTTTAATTTCAATAAATCACATTCTATTTCTTGTTAAAGAAATTCAATTTCACTTATTTATTTACTTAGTTACAAATTTCAAAACTTAATTATTTCATAACTCAACTTTACTTATTAAAGAAGTTCAATTTCACTTATCAAAGAATTCAATTTTTTATTTAATTATCAAATAATCAAATCTTATTTAATTATTAAATATTTCAAAACTTAATTATTAAATAATTTCAAAGCTTAATAATTTCAAACTTAATTATAATTTCAAACTTAATTATTAAATCATTTCAAACTTAATTCAATGAATAATTCCAAATTTAATTGTCAAATAATTAATTTCAAAATAACGATCTTTCAACAACTACTATGTCAATATTTGTTTCAGATTTTAAATATTAACATTTCCTTTCATTAAAAATCAAATTCCAACTTCGTTTCAAAATCATATTATTTATTCAAATAAAATCTTCAATTTATTTTTAAATCAAATTTATTGACCAATCGGGTTTTTATTTCATTCTCTATCCTAGATCAAAGTTCAATTTGGGTATTTATCATTTCAACCCGATTCCAATTCAATTCAAAAATCAAAGCATAGCAAAAGGGAACTTGCAGTGTGATAACTGGGATGGTGTCAAAGTAAATAAACAAGCAATAACAACAACCAATATCACCCGCCGTTTGTAGCTCGGTTGGTTTGGGAGTTGGGAGATGGGAACCAAAGGACTGTGTCCGGGCAGGTTCGAATCCCAGCGCCAAACCATCAGTGGGAGTTTCAACGTTACGCATCCGTGTGCGACGACTAAATAAAAGCGGGGTAGACACACGGCGTGGGGTTTACTTAAGTGAGTATCAATGAATACCATGATCTTAAGGTTCCCCATGATCTCAAAAAAAAAATCAACAACCAATATCAATCCAATAATCAATTCAAATAATCCCGAAATAACCGTATTAATTCACATTGTTGTTTGTGCGAATTAATATAATTATTTCTAGAATCTACACTATCATTTTATGTAGATTAAAGATTATTACACTAATTATTTTATGCAATTCTACACTTGACATCAATTATTAAATTTCATACTTCATCAATTAATACAACATAAATTCAAATGGTTCAAGGTGTAATTAACCATATTACTACGTGTCAAGTAATTAAACATTTAAAGGGGTCATATTATGCAAATGTCATCAAATCAGATTTAACACATATATCAAATCTAACTATCCTACGTTAAGTTCAATTTCAATTATTTATCACTTACAACATTAACAATTTAACGTCCAATGTTAACATCAAACAATCAATCATTTATCAACCAAACTGGATTATCATTTCATAAATAACAGATAATGGTGTCAGATGTCACAGGTGAACGGAAACAGGTAATAACAGATATAACAGTGTAAATAGCCAACAGCACCATATTTCAATTGTCGTTTCAATTGAAATTAAATTTAATAAATAAAAGAACATTAATCGTGAGTAATTGCTCACCTTTCGAGGCTAGGGAGCGAGAATAGACAACGAAGTTGAGTTACGCATTGCAAGCACGACTTCCGAAATAAACTAGATTGGCACGAATCGACGAGCAAAGCTGTTAAATAGGAATTGCCGAAATCAAATCAAAACATTCAACATAGCAACAATTTCAAAATATGTCTTGCGTCAAGGTTTAACAATATAATTCTATGTGCTACCAAGATCGAAATGGTCTGAAATTTTTTGTGAATAAAGATCAAAACTTGTATTTCAAACTGCAAAAGAACTACTTGATTTGGACAAGAGACGAGAAAAGTTACGATGTCACGAACATAGACTCAGGCCATGTTGTAACTATCAAATGTTCAGGTCTGAAAACCCCTCTGGGTCTGACTTTCTGGTAAGAAACAGAGGACTGAACCACCTCGTATGAAGCTAAAATTTTATATACAAAAAGTAGAAAACTTTATCTTTTAAACAAAAAGGGAATCACTGTATTCCGACGTAAGACAGAAGAGATACGATGCGTCAAACATGAACTCAGGTCGTGTTTGCAGCAGTGTAAAATAATTTCAAGTACAAAAGAACAGCTGCCTGGGTCTAACTTCCAGATCCTCGACCACTAATCAAACGATGTCGGATTTTGCTGAAATTTGACAGGCATAAACTAGGCAACTTCGACTCTTTTTTAAAAATAGAATCAACCCATTCCGATAAAACATGAGTGAGATATGATATCGTGAACATGATGTCTAACTGCTATTCAAAAAAATAATAATAAAAAAAAATAAAAATAAAAATAAAAAAAATGACGAAAACCTTGGTATACAACAAAAAACCAAATCGTCATATTCATACATTTTTAAATTTTAACGACTAACCCTTTAGAATATAATACACATATAATATGCTGTAATCAAAATAAGAATTTTCAAACTTTATGCACTGTGGCTTCGTGACTCATATACTCATGCTAATATAGATACAAAATAATATATTCAACATTGTGTACAAATATCAGTATCCAAACTGTTTCAACTTTATAAACTAATATATGAAAATTTTGTTTTTATGTAACTAAACATATGAACATAACAGCTTTATACTATAATATATTTATAAAACTGAAAATGCATGCAACAGATATACACTGCATAAATATGCGTTATAAACCACTCCATCTAAAAGCAAATTCATATAACAATCTATTGTATACAACAAACTTCAGATATCATATATGCAGACATATATTATTCTATACCAGCATTTAAAAACAAAATGGCGAATTTGATTTTGTTTTAAGCTTATAATATAATACATAATACGTATCTTTTACAATATAAAATAACATTTAAACTTATAGTAATTATCATGAACATACGTACTATTCCTTTATAAACATATATAATGCATATATTCTAAAACATATAAGCTTTGTAAGATTAAAACTAGGACAACAAAACTGAAAAATATGTATAACTAACATATATGTCTAAGTCTTATATATAATATACATAACCATGAATTACTGAGAACAAGGATGAAGATGCACGTCCGGATGTTCAGCTTCGGGTGGGAAGGCTCAGCCGATGGTTGCCGTGGTGGTGGAGAGGTGCTACTGAGTCAATGAAGGAAGGAGATGAATGCCGCGACGACGGAGAAATGGATGCGGGCCGAGGTTGATGGGATAAGCGGAGCTGGGTTGCTCAACATGGCCTGCAGGTGGAGGCGAGCTTGGTGTCGGCTGTGATGTAAGCAAGGGAGAGCGCATAGGTTGCGGGATGAAGATAAGCAGGTTTTTTTTGGCGGAATAGGAGCAAGGGTCGAAAGGGGACAAGCTCGGTGGATCTAGATGAGGGATGGGTCGTCGCTTGCTGATGACAGGGGCATGAGGCGTTTGAGAAGGAAATGCGAAGGGCAGCGGTGACGAGGCTTTCATGGAGACATGGATAGGAGGGAAGATGAAATACGGATTTGGGTCTCAGGAAAAAGAAAGAAGAACCAAAACTTGCTTCATCATTTTCGTTTATTTATATATATATTTTTTCTTTTTTGTGAATAGAGATGTGAAAGAATGGGTGTGGTTTGAAGAATCAGATGAACAGTAATAATAGTATAAAGATTTCAAATCCCTGAAAGCACGCAACAGTGAACATATTTTTCTGTTTCTTTGTTTCTAAAGAGAAAGAAGAAGAGTTTCAAAAAAAAATAAAGCCGGCAATTAATGTTTAGCGTTGGAATTCAGAAATTAAGAGTTGAGATTTGGGAGGAGTGACAGTCTAAAACATTTATTGATAGAAATTGGCCGTTGAGTTATACGGTGAAACGGTGTAAGAAACTAAAAGACACATATCGGTTACCGATACGGATTTATCATTTACACGTATTCCATTTCGTGCCGAACTTCAAAACATGAAATTGAATATAACGCGGAGATCAGCACGACGAGACGATCAAAACGGTATACAAATATAAGTGGTACGATTAAATTATCAAAATTTAAATTTTCTACTAGCGGAAAACGCAGCAAAAACTTAGAAAAATAAGATCGATGGAGCTAAAGAAGTCCGAATTTCGAAAAACAAAAAATGACGACTTGCTCAGAAGATGATTTAGAATTTTTCTATGTAAAAATATTTAGGTTTCGAAAACATTTTATTTTCATCGCTTTTTAACTGATTAAATTGAAGTAAATTTACGCGCGAAATAAACTTTCATATTTCCGGACGAAAATTTTCCAGTTTCTATGTTTAACTAGACGCATTCCAAATATCAAATTTATATTTCAAAATTTTATCGTTTAAAATTTCGCAAAATTTCAATTAATAACGTTATTAAAACCAGTTAAAATTTACGGGTCGTTACAGGAAATACGTAATATAGTCTTAGATAAAGTAAGGACTCAGTGATTCGTTGTTCCATGCTCAGGGAATTTGGGCTCCATCAATGTTTGTTAGCTTGAATGTGCCATCCCCTAGCTTTTGACCAATTACATAGGGTCCTTCCCAGTTTGGTCGGAATGCTCCCGGTATAGGGTAAACCCTCTTGAGGACAAGGTCTCCCACATCGAAGGCGTGATTATGAACTTCGGAGTCGAAGTACTGGGCGACCATTTTTTGGTGAGGGGCAGTCCTTATTTCGGCTTCTTCCCTCTTCTCATCGATCATATCAAGTGGCTCGAGTAAGAGCTGCTCATTTTGCCTTTGATCGAAGTTTGGCCTTCGATGAGAAGGGACTTCCACCTCAAGTGGAATCATTGCTTCTGAACCATATGCTAGGGAAAACGAAGAGTGCTCAGTTGCAGATTTATGCGTTGTCCTGTAAGCCCATAGTGCGAGTGAAAGTTCATCGACCCAATTTTCTTTTTCTTTATTTAGCCGGTTTTTGATGGTGGACTTGATGATCTTATTTACTGCTTCCACTTGCCCATTTGCTTGCGGATGTACGACGGCTGAAAAGCTTTTCTTGACTCGGAAGAATTTGCAAAAATCTCTGCAGTCGGTGCTTTCGAATTGAGTCCCGTTATCCGTGATGATTTACTATGGCACACCAAACCTATAAATAATATTTTTAGTAACAAAGTTAATGACTTTCTTTGTGGTAGTAGTGGCCAACGGTTTCACTTCGACCCATTTAGTGAATTAGTCAACACCAAAGACAACATATTTGGCTCCTCCTTTAGCCATTGGTAATACACCGATAAGATCAATTCCCTAGATTGTGAATTGCCATGGGCTGACCATCAATGTTAGTTCCGTCGAGGGCGTTCTTTTGATCTTGCTGAATCTTTCGCATTGATCGCACCATCAGGCATAATCCGTTGCATCACTGTTTACCGTTAGCCAAAAGTACCCATACCGAAGAACTTTCTTTGTAAGGATTTCCCCTCGGTTTAATCTCCGCAGTCACCTTCATGAACTTCTCTTAGGATCCTTTAAGCTTCGTCATTGGCCACACATCTGAGCAAGGTGTTATCCCGCCTTTTGGCAAGGCCGTGACACCAAGCACTTGACTAGAAACCAAAGACAGTTCGTCTAGAAAATCAGTTATACGCAGGTTCACTATGGATATCGATGAATTTTGTCCGAGTCCAGATTGAGCTATAGTTGGTAAGGCACGGTAGGCATAGTCAAGAGAGCCAACGTTCCAAGTTTCAAGTAAATCCGAGTTCATATGCTCAAGTTATGATCGATTCAATCTAGAGGAAACGGTCCAGCCTTCGTATCCATCACTATGGTTGATTTCGTATCCACCAAAGGTACACTCGGTTCGCATCGATCATGTTCGCATCGACCAGTTAATAGCAGCTCGTATCGATCAGGTTGGCAGTGTTCAAATCTATCGAATTCGTATCGATGGACTTCGTGTCCATCAACAGGTGTTGTGTCTCGTAACGATTGGCCAGTGTCTGCTTCGCATCCATCATAGAAGCCTTACTTCGTACCCATCGAAAAGCTACAGTTCGCATCGATTGGCTTCGTATCCACTGAGAAGCTACGTGGTTCGTATCCATCAAGGAAAGGCCTGTTCGTAACCATCGACCATCAGTAGTTCGTGTCCATCAATGACTGCTGTTCGAATCCATGAGTGAGGTTTTATTCGAATCCATCAAGCCAGCGAACCTGGGTGACGTGTCATCCCTCAATACAAACAAGGCGAGATTTATGGAGTCGATACGGTCAACTCGGAGTAAAGACCGGATCGAGGCGAAGTGTGTGTGCCACATCATCTCAGAAACACGTGCAACCATCGATGCGAGGGCATCGATTCGAAGCTATGGAGTCGAACCAAACAGCCACCAAAATAGTCCATTTCGTATCGACTATTTCTCGCAATCCACTGATCCAAATTCAATGAAATTTTCACAGAAGCTTGAATACACACTAAGGAACGTCTCTGCCAAATTTCAGCTCGATTGGACGTTTTCTTGATCGATTCGAATGGATTTCGATCGATCCCAAAGTGGGCCCAGATTTCCTGAAGGCGGGCGCGTGGGCCCCCTCACGGGCCAGAAGTGGTCTCCCAAAATTTAGGCGAAATATCAGCCTCCTACACCTATAAATAGGACCCCTGGTCATTCAGAAAAGGGGATCTGGATTCTGAAGCGTCCAGACTCTGCTGGATTGAGATTTGCATCTTATTCTTACTGTTGAATCTGAATTCCAAGCTATAATTCGCTGTTGTTCGCTGTAATCACTTGTAATCATTGAAAGAGAATCAATAAAATCATCAAAACTTCATAGTGGACGTAGGCGATACGCCGAACCACTTTAAATTGCTTGTCTACGTATTTACAATTCTGTTTATTGGAGTTATTGTTAGATAATCTCTGTTTTACATTTACGTTCTTCATTTTATCTCTTCAAATAACTCCCGAAGAGTGTTGTTTCATTTTTGGTACAAACACAAGGGGGTAGAGAATCCCCTCCAATAGAGTATCTCATCCTGTATTGCGAATCATAGTGCCTTTTAGAGATACTTTTTCCGTTGATTCATATCTGTAGGGAGGGTTCCCGTAAGGTGTTAGTCCTTGATTGGCGTTATCCATGTCTCTGGTTCTTTTGTTGTCTCAAAAATCCAGTCGATGTCCATTTCGCTTACGCTTGGAATGGTTAGGGTTTCAACCGGGACTAGTCCCAATGACCGAGCTTCTCCCGAACTGGCTAGTTTGGCTAGATAATCCACCTTCATGTTCTGTTCCATCGAGATATTTGTTATAGTGTAATCCTCGATGTTGTTTAGCAGTTCCTACACTTTAGATAGGTACGGGGGTGAGGTTCTCTCCTCGAGCCTAGTATTCGCCCTTCACCTGACAGAAGAGTAGTTGAGAGTCACTATAGATGTGCATAGACTTGGTTTTGAGTTCCTTTACAACTTTCAGCCCGACAATCAATGCTTCATATTCTTCCCCGTTATTTATTGTAGGTAATTCCAAAGGTAAGGCATAGCAAACAGATTGTCCTTTGGGAGTCTCAAGCACCACCCTGCTCCCTAGCTGAAGTTATTGCATGCACCATCGACGAACTACTTCCGACGTATTTCCACTTCTGGAGTCATTTCTTTCTATTTATCTCGTATTGTAAATTCAACAATGAAATCTGCCAGCACTTGCCCGTTGATCGCCTTTCGAGGATGGTATGTGATTTCATACTAACTTAATTCGATGTTCCATTTGAATAGCCATCCATAGGTCTCGGGGTGGTATAACACTTGCTTCAAGGGTTGATTTGTCAGCACTTTGATCGAATGTGTTTGGAAGTATGGTCGTAACTGTCGGGATGCGATCAAGAGGCAATATGCTAGTTTTTCCAATTTCGGATAATTCTTTTCTGCTCCAGTGAACCGTTTACTGATGTGATATACGGGTCACTGGATCTTAGATTCTTCTCATATGAGGCAGACTCAGTGCATAGGGCAAGATTTCTAAGTAGATATACAAATCTTCTTCGTCTACCAGCTTGGACAAGATTAACGGGGTTTCAATATATCCTAGCTGCCTTTCGAATGCAGTTTGACAAGCTTGATTCCATTCGAAGTTCTTCTTTCCCATCTTTAGCATGTCAAAAATGGTATACATTTATCAGTTGATTTTGAGATAAACCGGCTTAGTGCTACAACCTTTCCATTCAGCTTTGTAACTCTTTTCTATTCCTCGAGGCCTCGACTTCCCGTAAAGCGGTTATTTGTTCGGGATTTGCTTCGATGCCTCTAGTGCTTACGATGAGTCCCAAGAACTTTCCAGAGGCTACCCCGAAGTGTCACTTAAGTGGATTAAGCTTCATTCCATATTTGCGGAGTATTTCAAACATTTCGTCGATGTTGTCCAAGTGATTTACGCTATGCGTGATTTAACCAACATATCATCTACATAAACTTCCATAGTATTCCCAATTTGATGTTTAAACATGGCGTTGACAAGCCGCTGGAAGGTTGCCTCTAGTATTCTTTAAGCCAAATGGCATCACTCAAAAATACATGAAGGTTTGTGCCTAGGAAAATCAAAGGAACAGAACAGGCAAATGGAGTAACAGACATATACACACATACATTACTCATAAATACATGAAATACTTATTTAACTTAACTTAAAAACATGCAACCATATTTAGATTTTAAGTTTATAAAAGGTTACTCACCTTATCATCATAAACAGAGAGCTCTTCTTCTTATTTTTTTGTTTGAAACAGGAAACTTGAGCTTGCATATATTGTTGTTGTTGATTCCAGAAAATTTGAAATGGCTTTGAACTTGAACACTGAAATGTTTGAACTGGAAACTTGTTGTAGTTGAGAGGCTTTCATTTTAAATTTGAACTGAAGTGTTTTGCTTCCTAGTTGATTTCCAGGTTTCATTTGTATTTCCTCTATTCTTTCTTTTACTTAGGTTGTATTTGTATAAACTTTTAGAAACTGGATTTGTAAAGCTTTTGTAATACGAAATGGAATGAGATAGTTTGATAAATAAACAAGTATACTCATTTGTTTACTGTTCTGGTACGCGAAAAATTCAGAGATTTTTATCTCTTTGGGGCTGAAAGGAAATATTTAGTGTACTTGTGATATAGCATTAAATGCTTGCTCCTTATCAAGTTTACACTAGCCCATTCTTTATTCTTTTAGGTACAAACTTGCATACATATGTTTATACTTGTTTGACTTAGCTGCTAAGCATACAACTCTATTTCTATTCGTATACACTGAAGTGATTTTACTACCTGCACCATGTACATTTTGCTATAGGGTATAACATTTACTTGCCTTATCTTATCTTGTACCTAAGTATTTAATTCTACTCCTAACATAAGTGTATTTATTTTTATTCTAAGACTTAACCCATCAAATATTTTTACTTTAATACCAATTATATTGTATTTCTCTATATATTTATTTTAAAATTCACTTTCTTGAAATTTAAATTCAAATCAATATATACTTATATATAAAATTTCAAATTTACTCATATATCATATATACATATATATTCACATATATATACAATATTTAAATTTAAATGATTTAATATATTGGAATTTGGATTCGGGGAAACTCGAATCAATTTATCAATTGATTTTACAATTTTTTATTCAAGAATTAATCTAATTATTAATTTAAATTAAATAAAAATCTATGGTTGTTACAAACTTTCCCCCTTAAAAGAATTTCGTCCTCGAAATTTGCTAAGGAGACACAAAGATAGATGAAGACTATTTCATCAAATCAAACTAAACATCTATTCTGCATTTGGTTAACCAAATCAGAATATCGATAACAGATACAAGAACGAATCTGTTTGATACTTCACAAGATACTCGGGTTATCCAGATCTACGAAATATACAGGGGCATCGGTTAGTTCGAAGGAATAACTAACCATTCGTAGAACATATCGGGACCCAAAGAATAGATAGATATATGGATACAATTTCAAAGCTTTCAGTTTAGAAACCAAATTATACCTATCAACCATAGCAATCAAAGCAACCCATACATCCATACAAATAATTTTGGCCTTTTCGGAGTTTACGTCCCATATAGTATATCGAATTTCCTTCCTGGAACTACCAGAAACTATCGAAGAATTGAGGAAAAATGACGAACAAAAGAGATTGATAGAGAAAAGATTGTTTCCCTGTTGTTACAGAGTATCGACCATTTATAGTCGTATTCTCCTGTCCCCTATCTCATCCTCTTCTTGCACTCATACTTACTATCAGTGAATAGTAAGAGAATTTACTGAGGCATACAGATAGATATCTGAGGAATACTCATTCTAGGGTATACTTCACCCTATCTTTAATGAGCTACTTATTGTGTTATACTCCTGAGCTAAAGTTCAACCTTCCGCTCTGATACCAAATGTAACGATACGGATTTTCGCGTTCGAAAATCGACATAAATACTTTACATCGTACTCGAATGCCATAGATTCGACCGTTCAAATCCGAGTCGCCGGAGCTTATAACACAATTAAGTATAACAACACAGCGGAAGAAAAAGAAAACAATGATATCATATACAATTCCAATGAATACAATATCCAGAATGATATACAACAATGATATTAATATAATACAACAATATCAGAGATAAATAATGATACAAGAAATAGCAGTGGAAAGAAAATAGATAACACCAGCAGTGGATAGAATATCTCCAATAGAAGTGATAACTCCAAAATGATCTTTAGACAAGAATGAATCCACAACTCCAAGATAAGCAACTCCAATGAATGAACTAGCTCCAGATAATCAACTAAACTTGAATATCTGAAAAACCCAACTCTAGACTGCCCGTGTGGAAAATAGTGGGCACCCAGAGTTTAGGAAGGGAACAATAAACTCCGGATCAGTCATGGGACTGGTGTGAGCAAACAAAAACAGTTTATCTTTAAACAACACAAAAGGCTTTTAAACATTGAAACCCGCAATGCTTTTCGAAAATGAAACTACCATAAGACCCCCCACCACACACACAATGCAAACGCAGAATTGGAGGAGATTTCTTCTTATGATAGTCAAAAATGCTTACTACGCAAAATCATTGGATATTATTATCATTAGTGCATAGTGTCGAAAACCATTTCGAAAGTATAATATCAATCTTAGCCAACATATAACCATTGTTGTATGCCTACTATAGCTACTACGTTCAATAGCAGGTTACGGCCACATTCCATAGCAGGTAATACAACTAAAACGTACAGGGTTCGTATTGTTTCTTTGGATTTCCAACAAATGATCAGGCTAAGGAACTTCCTTACCGAAATAGAAACGCCTCTGGAAAGACGCCCTGGATCCTCACCGGATCTCCGCAACAAAAGGCCGACGCTACCTCACGCTGTACAGCTGTAACTAGGTAACTAACACACGAGCTATGTCATCCCCCGGTCGTTACCGACCTTTATCCGAGGATCCTCAATCATAAAGCAACAGCCACAAAATATAATCAACATAGGTAAAATATCTGGGCTCCATACCATGATATCACCTTTTATCCAGAAGAAAATGACATACCCTAGGGGCGCAACCCCTACAAACCTTTGCCGCAACATTCCTGTTTCGACCATTACCGGGTTGTGAGGCTCGACGAAGTCTCGTTTACAAAGCCACGCTTTTTAACAAAGCAACGCTTTTTCACAAAGCAACGCTTTTTCACAAAGCCACGCTTTGATCAACCAATAATCAGCAGCACTTCGTATGCCACATTACCAAATTGGGAATGTATCACTAGTAACCATCAACTACATAACCTCTGAGCTCGTACGTCTCAGAGAAGGGTGTTAAGCTAAGAGAATAAATTCTCCGCCACCAACAGAAATGTATTTGATAGAAACCAGCTTTACATCTCAAAGTGTAACGTCAGACACACATCCATACAAGTCTGTTCCGGGTTCGAACAGAACCGAAGGCACTTCCAAAGAAGCCCTTGCAAATCCGGGTATTCTCAATCTCGATCGGATTTCCCATCACTTAAGAAATCTCTATACCGGCGCGACTCAGTGCAGAGACAATCGATAGGTCATCCTATCGTTCTCGCAAATACCCGGTCTTCACCACCGGTCTTCAAATGCTATCCATATCGTCGTATCACTATTCGGAATGGGATACATGACACAAAGGTCCTCTCCCGGCTAAACCGAATTAGGTCCTCTCCCGGCTAAACCGAATAACGAGCGTAATTAAAAAAATCTTATGGATATTGGGGTCTCAGTTAAATCACAGCTTAAAGCCCAAAACTTTTTATTCGAATGGTTAAAACAATTTACCATTTCCAATCTTTTAAACAAAAAGATTCATTTCAAAAACCTTCAATGGTTTAAACAATTTCCACACTTTTAATCTTTTAAAAAAAAAGATTCAATTCACAAAGTTTACCCCGTTCACAAAGATCCATTCATGGATTTCAAAACAATTTCCATTTCAAGTTAGATTAACTCGTTCGGTCTTTGAAATCAAAGACTCATTTCATAGTTTTCAAAATACTTCAATTCCATTTCAAACTTGAAATTCTTTCAACACAATTTGGAAATCCTTTCTTAAAATGAAAGCTATTATTATTTGAAAACAAGTAGTTTTCATTTCATAAAAATCCAGTTATATCTACACGAGTTAAAACCCTTAAATTCAATTCAAATTCCCAAATCAATACATTTAAAATGGTTTAACCCATATATAACTTGTACAGCATCTTTAATCCTAGTTTCAAATCATAGGATTCAATTTTAAACTTGAATTCAAATTTAAATCAAATTATTTAAATTTCAAAACTTGATTAAGTTATTCAAAATAACTTTTATCTTTGAAATTCTATTTCAAAAGCTTTTCACTTTAAACCCAAATTTCCAATTTCAAAATCAATTGAAATTAAAATTTCAATTTCAAAAATATCAAATTTAAATTATTTGTGACTTAACCGATTTCCACGTGAAATCCATATTTGTGTGTGTAAAGGTGTTGTCCAGTGGTTTCACACAATAGTGCAACATAATGAATCATCACATATCAGAATACAGAAATATAATTCGATAAGCGGTATAAGAACAACGCTTATCGTTCATTCACAGATCATAGATATATAAAGGTCACAGATAAGTAAACTACATATCACAACATAAATCAGGATGTATCACAAAGCATCATATATCAGGGATATCAAACAATCAAGTCATTCAATAGAATCTAAACATTCACAAGTGAATTTATTAGTCAACTGATTAATTTAAATCAGATGTATCAATTTATTAATCCAGGTTAATTATCGTAATTTAATTACAAATTATTTGAAATAAATCTTTCTTTCAAATTTATTAGTTAATCTCTAATTATTAACTAATCAATTCTTAATTAATGAATCAATTAAATCTTTAATTATTGAATTAATCTTAATTAATCACATTCATTAATTAATCCTTTAATTTATTAACAAATAAATTCACACAATTTCAAATCATTATTCAATTAATAATAAATCAACCCTTAATTAATCACCCTTTGATAAATCATTATTAATTAATTAATTACAATGAGTGATTATCCCTAATTACTAAATCAACTTTAATTAAAATATCCAAAATTAATTACAATAACTAATTAATTCCTTAATTACTTTCATTAAGTAATTAATAGATTTATCACATTAGTTGATTGTTTAAAAATTCTTAGTTAATAACTTTCATTAACTATTCTTTAATTACTTTCTAAAGTAATTAAACTCAGTTTTAACATTGGTTACAAATTTAAACTTAATAACTTAAAAACTGCTAACTGGCACTGTTTAACTTAAAAACAAAGTAACCCGAGTTTTCTCCAGTTTGCTTCGAGAAAAACATGAATTTACCCGAGCTAAAACGACTTCTTCCCGGGTACGCACTCGAGTAAAACTGGCACTGTTAAATGTTAGAAAATGAAACAACCCGAGCTCCTATATTTACTTCGAGGAAATCATGAAATCACCCGAGCCAAAACAGGATTTACTCGAGTAATTCTCGAGTCCACCCAGACCAGACTCAACAGCCAGACAAGAAGACATGGTGCACGTGTACACCCCACAATGACGTCTCCGACCATCACTACATCGACGAGTAAGTCGAGTATCACTTCCAGTTCCGATCCCAACCATCAGCACCACTGTAGTGCCTCTCGAACTCGAATTCGAATAAATCGAAGCCTGGAAAACACAGGCTCGCGACCAACCACCAACCTGTCATCGTCTCGTCTTGCAACCCTGTCCACCAGAACTCCTCAAACTCCGTTCACGACTTCGACTACCTCTGAGCTTCAATTTCCCAAAATATCTTAAAGCTCGATCAACTCAAGTGGTCGAACCGACTCACATTATCACCCCAGACAAAACTAGGTTTAAGTACTTCAATTCCACATTCCCACTGCCTCATTGCTTTAAACCAACAACTACCATTTTTCCCTAAAACTTCAATCAATACTCCATCACCAGGAAGAAACCCGAACCTCCACACTACAGGGATCACCAGATTTTGCTTGAAATTCATTTTTAGTTCGATATCAAACTACAACCTCCACTTACTCCTAAAAATTCAAATTCTTGATTTAAAAATCAAGTTTTAGTTGATGCTTTTAATTTATGAAACTGAATTACAAAATTAGTATAATTAGATTTTGACGAAAATTAACATGCACTGATACATCTCATGTTTCCAGCGATTACATCCCATATTTTAACTTCTTGAAACTTTAAATATTATCTGGAGATATTCTACAACTTCATTTTTTATAAATTTATTCCATCAGATACTTGGTTAAATGATGAGTGTAAAAATGAAGGTTTGTGCCTAGGAAAATCAAAGGAACAGAACAGGCAAATGGAGTAACAAACATATACACACATATATTACTCATAAATACATGAAATACTTATTTAACTTAACTTAAAAACATGCAACCATATTTAGATTTTAAGTTTATAAAAGGTTACTCACCTTATCATCATAAACAAAGAGCTCTTCTTCTTCTTTTTTTTGAAACAAGAAACTTGAACTTGCATATATTGTTGTTGTTGATTCCAGAAAATTTGAAATGGCTTTGAACTTGAACACTGAAATGTTTGAACTGGAAACTAGTTGTAGTTGAGAGGCTTTCATTTTAAATTTGAACTGAAGTGTTTTGCTTCCTAGTTGATTTCCAGGTTTCATTTGTATTTCCTCTATTCTTTCTTTTACTTAGGTTGTATTTGTATAAACTTTTAGAAACTGGATTTGTAAAGCTTTTGTAATACGAAATGGAATGAGATAGTTTGATTAATAAACAAGTATACTCATTTGTTTACTGTTCTGGTACGCGAAAAATTCAGAGATTTTTATCTCTTTGGGGCTGAAAGGAAATATTTAGTGTACTTGTGATATAGCATTAAATGCTTGCTCCTTATCAAGTTTACACCAGCCCATTCTTTATTCTTTTAGGTACAAACTTGCATACATATGTTTATACTTGTTTGACTTAGCTGCTAAGCATACAACTCTATTTCTATTCGTATACACTGAAGTGATTTTACTGCCTGCACCATGTACATTTTGCTATAGGGTATAACATTTACTTGCCTTATTTTACCTTGTACCTAAGTATTTAATTCTACTCCTAACATAAGTGTATTTATTTTTATTCTAAGACTTATCCCATCAAATATTTTTACTTTAATACCAATTATATTGTATTTCTCTATATATTTATTTTAAAATTCACTTACTTGAAATTTAAATTCAAATCAATATATACTTATATATAAAATTTCAAATTTACTCATATATCATATATACATATATATTCACATATATATACAATATTTAAATTTAAATGATTTAATATATTGGAATTTGGATTCGGGGAAACTCGAATCAATTTATCAATTGATTTTACAATTTTTTATTCAAGAATTAATCTAATTATTAATTTAAATTAAATAAAAATCTAGGGTCGTTACAAACTTCCCCCCTTAAAAGAATTTCGTCCTCGAAATTTGCCAAGGTGACACAAAGATAGATGAAGAATATTTCATCAAATCAAACTAAACATCTATTCTGCATTTGGTTTACCAAATCAGAATATCGATAACAGATACAAGAACGAATCTGTTTGATACTTCACAAGATACTCGGGTTATCCAGATCTACGAAATATACAGGGGCATCGGTTAGTTCGAAGGAATAACTAACCATTCGTAGAACATATCGGGACCCAAAGAATAGATAGATATATGGATACAATTTCAAAGCTTTCAGTTTAGAAACCAAATTATACCTATCAACCATAGCAATCAAAGCAACCCATACATCCATACAAACAATTTTGGCCTTTTCGGAGTTTACGTCCCATATTAGTATATCGAATTTCCTTCCTGGAACTACCAGAAACTATCGAAGAATTGAGGAAAAATGACGAACAAAAGAGATTGATAGAGAAAAGATTGTTTCCCTGTTGTTACAGAGTATCGACCATTTATAGTTGTATTCTCCTGTCCCCTATCTCATCCTCTTCTTGCACTCATACTTACTATCAGTGAATAGTAAGAGAATTTACTGAGGCGTACAGACAGATATCTGAGGAATACTCATTCTAGGGTATACTTCACCCTATCTTTAATGAGCTACTTAATGTGTTATACTCCTGAGCTAAAGTTCAACCTTCAGCTCTGATACCAAATGTAACGATACGGATTTTCACGTTCGAAAATCGACATAAATACTTTACATCGTACTCGAATGCCGTAGATTCGACCGTTCAAATCCGAGTCGCTGGAGCTTATAACACAATTAAGTATAACAACACAGCGGAAAAAAAAGAAAACAATGATATCATATACAATTCCAATGAATACAATATCCAGAATGATATACAACAATGATATTAATATAATACAACAATATCAGAGATAAATAATGATACAAGAAATAACAGCGGAAAGAAAATAGATAACACCAGCAGTGGATAGAATATCTCCAATAGAAGTGATAACTCCAAAATGATCTATAGACAAGAATGAATCCACAACTCCAAGATAAGCAACTCCAATGAATGAACTAGCTCCAGATAATCTACTAAACATGAATATCTGAAAAACCCAACCCTAGACTTCCCGTGTGGAAAATAGTGGGCACCCAGAGTTTAGGAAGGGAACAATAAACTCTGGATCAGTCATGGGACTGGTGTGAGAAAACAAAAACAGTTTATCTTTAAACAACACAAAAGGCTTTTAAACATTGAAACCCGCAATGCTTTTCGAAAATGAAACTACCATAAGACCCCCCACCACACACACAATGCAAACGCAGAATTGGAGGAGATTTCTTCTTATGATAGTCAAAAATGCTTACTACGCAAAATCATTCGATATTATTATCATTAGTGCATAGTGTCGAAAACCATTTCGAAAGTATAATATCAATCTTAGCCAACATATAACCATTGTTGTATGCCTACTATAGCTACTACGTTCAATAGCAGGTTACCGCCACATTCCATAGCAGGTAATACAACTAAAACCGTACAGGGTTCGTATTGTTTCTTTGGATTTCCAACAAATGATCAGGCTAAGGAACTTCCTTACCGAAATAGAAACGCCTCTGCAAAGACGCCCCGGATCCTAACCGGATCTCCGCAACAAAAGGCCGACGCTACCTCACGCTGTACAGCTGTAACTAGGTAACTAACACACGAGCTATGTCATCCCCCGGTCGTTACCGACCTTTATCCGAGGATCCTCAATCATAAAGCAACAGCCACAAAATATAATCAACATAGGTAAAATATCTAGGCTCCATACCTTGATATCACCTTTTATCCAGAAGAAAATGACATACCCTAGGGGCGCTACCCATACAAACCTTTGCCGCAACATTCCTGTTTCGACCATTACCGGGTTGTGAGGCTCGACGAAGTCTCGCTTACAAAGCCACGCTTTTTCACAGAGCAACGCTTTTTCACAAAGCCACGCTTTTTCACAAAGCCACGCTTTTTCACAAAGCCACGCTTTTTCACAAAGCCACGCTTTGATCAACCAATAATCAGCAGCACTTCGTATGCCACATTACCAAATTGGGAATGTATCACTAGTAACCATCAACTACATAACCTCTGAGCTCGTACGTCTCAGAGAAGGGTGTTAAGCTAAGAGAATAAATTCTCCACCACCAACAGAAATGTATTTGATAGAAACCAGCTTTACATCTCAAAGTGTAACGTCAGACACACATCCATACAAGTCTGTTCCGGGTTCGAACAGAACCGAAAGCACTTCCAAAGAAGCCCTTGCAAATCCGGGTATTCACAATCTCGATCGGATTTCCCATCACTTAAGAAATCTCAATACCGGCGCGACTCAGTGCAGAGACAATCGATAGGTCATCCTATCGTTCTCGCAAATACCCGGTCTTCACCACCGGTCTTCAAATGCTATCCATATCATCGTATCACTATTCGGAATGGGATACATGACACAAAGGTCCTCTCCCGGCTAAACCGAATAACGAGCGTAATTAAAAAAATCATATGGATACTGGGGTCTCAGTTAAATCACAGCTTAAAGCCCAAAACTTTTTATTCGAATGGTTAAAACAATATACCATTTCCAATCTTTTAAACAAAAAGATTCATTTCAAAAACCTTCAATGGTTTAAACAATTTCCACACTTTTAATCTTTTAAACAAAAAGATTCAATTCATAAAGTTTACCCCGTTCACAAAGATCCATTCATGGATTTCAAAACAATTTCCATTTCAAGTTAGATTAACTCGTTCGGTCTTTGAAATCAAAGACTCATTTCATAGTTTTCAAAATACTTCAATTCCATTTCAAACTTGAAATTCTTTCAACACAATTTGGAAATCCTTTCTTAAAATGAAAGCTATTATTATTTGAAAACAAGTAGTTTTCATTTCATAAAAATCCAGTTATATCTACACGAGTTAAAACCCTTAAATTCAATTCAAATTCCCAAATCAATACATTTAAAATGGTTTAACCCATATATAACTTGTACAGCATCTTTAATCCTAGTTTCAAATCATAGGATTCAATTTTAAACTTGAATTCAAATTTAAATCAAATTATTTAAATTTCAAAACTCGATTAAGTTATTCAAAATAACTTTTATCTTTGAAATTCTATTTCAAAAGCTTTTCACTTTAAACCCAAATTTCCAATTTCAAAATCAATTGAAATTAAAATTTCAATTTCAAAAATATCAAATTTAAATTATTTGTGACTTAACCGATTTCCACGTGAAATCCATATTTGTGTGTGTAAAGGTGTAGTCCAGGGGTTTCACACAATAGTGCAACATAATGAATCATCACATATCAGAATACAGAAATATAATTCGATAAGCGGTATAAGAACAACGCTTATCGTTCATTCACAGATCATAGATATATAAAGGTCACAGATAAGTAAACTACAGATCACAACATAAATCAGGATGTATCACAAAGCATCATATATCAGGGATATCAAACAATCAAGTCATTCAATAGAATCTAAACATTCACAAGTGAATTTATTAATCAACTGATTAATTTAAATCAGATGTATCAATTTATTAATCCAGGTTAATTATCGTAATTTAATTACAAATTATTTGAAATAAATCTTTCTTTCAAATTTATTAGTTAATCTCTAATTATTAACTAATCAATTCTTAATTAATGAATCAATTAAATCTTTAATTATTGAATTAATCTTAATTAATCACATTCATTAATTAATCCTTTAATTTATTAACAAATAAATTCACACAATTTCAAATCATTATTCAATTAATAATAAATCAACCCTTAATTAATCACCCTTTGATAAATCATTATTAATTAATTAATTACAATGAGTGATTATCCCTAATTACTAAATCAACTTTAATTAAAATATCCAAAATTAATTACAATAAGTAATTAATTCCTTAATTACTTTCATTAAGTAATTAATAGATTTATCACATTAGTTGATTGTTTAAAAATTCTTAGTTAATAACTTTCATTAACTATTCTTTAATTACTTTCTAAAGTAATTAAACTCAGTTTTAACATTGGTTACAAATTTAAACTTAATAACTTAAAAACTGCTAACTGGCACTGTTTAACTTGAAAACAAAGTAACCCGAGTTTTCTCCAGTTTGCTTCGAGAAAAACATCAATTTACCCGAGCTAAAACGACTTCTTCCCGGGTACGCACTCGAGTAAAACTGGCACTGTTAAATGTTAGAAAATGAAACAACCCGAGCTCCTATATTTACCTCGAGGAAATCATGAAATCACCCGAGCCAAAACAGGATTTACTCGAGTAATTCTCAAGTCCACCCAGACCAGACTCAACAGCCAGACAAGAAGACATGGTGCACGTGTACACCCCACAACGACGTCTCCGACCATCACTACATCGACGAGTAAGTCGAGTATCACTTCCAGTTCCGATCCTAACCATCAGCACCACTGCAGTGCCTCTCGAATTCGAATAAATCGAAGCCTGGAAAACACAGGCTCGCGACCAACCACCAACCTGTCATCGTCTTGTCTTCGCAACCCCGTCCACCAGAACTCCTCAAACTCCGGTCACGACTTCGACTACCTCTGAGCTTCAATTTCCTAAAATATCTCAAAGCTCGATCAACTCAAGTGGTCGAACCAACTCATATTATCACCCCAGACAAAACTAGGTTTAAATACTTCAATTCCACATTCCCACTGCCTCATTGCTTTAAACCAACAACTACCATTTTCCCTAAAACTTCAATCAGTACTCCATCACCAGGAAGAAACCCGAACCTCCACACTACAGGGATCACCAGATTTTGCTTGAAATTCATTTTTAGTTCGATATCAAACTGCAACTTCCACTTACTCCTAAAAATTCCAATTCTTGATTTAAAAATCAAGTTTTAGTTGATGCTTTTAATTTATGAAACTGAATTACAAAATTAGTATATTTAGATTTTAACGAAAATTAACATGCACTGATACATCTCATGTTTCCAGCGATGACATCCCATATTTTAACTTCTTGAAACTTTAAATATTATCTGGAGATATTCTACAACTTCATTTTTTATAAATTTATTCCATCAGATACTTGGTTAAATGATGAGTGTAAAAATGAAGGTTTGTGCCTAGGAAAATCAAAGGAACAGAACAGGCAAATGGAGTAACAAACATATACACACATATATTACTCATAAATACATGAAATACTTATTTAACTTAACTTAAAAACATGCAACCATATTTAGATTTTAAGTTTATAAAAGGTTACTCACCTTATCATCATAAACAAAGAGCTTTTCTTCTCCTTTTTTTGAAACAGGAAACTTGAACTTGCATATATTGTTGTTGTTGATTCCAGAAAATTTGAAATGGCTTTGAACTTGAACACTGAAATGTTTGAACTGGAAACTTGTTGTAGTTGAGAGGCTTTCATTTTAAATTTGAACTGAAGTGTTTTGCTTCCTAGTTGATTTCCAGGTTTCATTTGTATTTCCTCTATTCTTTCTTTTACTTAGGTTGTATTTGTATAAACTTTTAGAAACTGGATTTGTAAAGCTTTTGTAATACGAAATGGAATGAGATAGTTTGATTAATAAACAAGTATACTCATTTGTTTACTGTTCTGGTACGCGAAAAATTCAGAGATTTTTATCTCTTTGGGGCTGAAAGGAAATATTTAGTGTACTTGTGATATAGCATTAAATGCTTGCTCCTTATCAAGTTTACACCAGCCCATTCTTTATTCTTTTAGGTACAAACTTGCATACATATGTTTATACTTGTTTGACTTAGCTGCTAAGCATACAACTCTATTTCTATTCGTATACACTGAAGTGATTTTACTGCCTGCACCATGTACATTTTGCTATAGGGTATAACATTTACTTGCCTTATTTTATCTTGTACCTAAGTATTTAATTCTACTCCTAACATAAGTGTATTTATTTTTATTCTAAGACTTAACCCATCAAATATTTTTACTTTAATACCAATTATATTGTATTTCTCTATATATTTATTTTAAAATTCACTTACTTGAAATTTAAATTCAAATCAATATATACTTATATATAAAATTTCAAATTTACTCATATATCATATATACATATATATTCACATATATATACAATATTTAAATTTAAATGATTTAATATATTGGAATTTGGATTCGGGGAAACTCGAATCAATTTATCAATTGATTTTACAATTTTTTATTCAAGAATTAATCTAATTATTAATTTAAATTAAATAAAAATCTAGGGTCGTTACAAACTTCCCCCCTTAAAAGAATTTCGTCCTCGAAATTTGCCAAGGTGACACAAAGATAGATGAAGAATATTTCATCAAATCAAACTAAACATCTATTCTGCATTTGGTTTACCAAATCAGAATATCGATAACAGATACAAGAACGAATCTGTTTGATACTTCACAAGATACTCGGGTTATCCAGATCTACGAAATATACAGGGGCATCGGTTAGTTCGAAGGAATAACTAACCATTCGTAGAACATATCGGGACCCAAAGAATAGATAGATATATGGATACAATTTCAAAGCTTTCAGTTTAGAAACCAAATTATACCTATCAACCATAGCAATCAAAGCAACCCATACATCCATACAAACAATTTTGGCCTTTTCGGAGTTTACGTCCCATATTAGTATATCGAATTTCCTTCCTGGAACTACCAGAAACTATCGAAGAATTGAGGAAAAATGACGAACAAAAGAGATTGATAGAGAAAAGATTGTTTCCCTGTTGTTACAGAGTATCGACCATTTATAGTTGTATTCTCCTGTCCCCTATCTCATCCTCTTCTTGCACTCATACTTACTATCAGTGAATAGTAAGAGAATTTACTGAGGCGTACAGACAGATATCTGAGGAATACTCATTCTAGGGTATACTTCACCCTATCTTTAATGAGCTACTTAATGTGTTATACTCCTGAGCTAAAGTTCAACCTTCAGCTCTGATACCAAATGTAACGATACGGATTTTCGCGTTCGAAAATCGACATAAATACTTTACATCGTACTCGAATGCCGTAGATTCGACCGTTCAAATCCGAGTCGCTGGAGCTTATAACACAATTAAGTATAACAACACAGCGGAAGAAAAAGAAAACAATGATATCATATACAATTCCAATGAATACAATATCCAGAATGATATACAACAATGATATTAATTTAATACAACAATATCAGAGATAAATAATGATACAAGAAATAGCAGCGGAAAGAAAATAGATAACACCAGCAGTGGATAGAATATCTCCAATAGAAGTGATAACTCCAAAATGATCTATAGACAAGAATGAATCCACAACTCCAAGATAAGCAACTCCAATGAATGAACTAGCTCCAGATAATCTACTAAACATGAATATCTGAAAAACCCAACCCTAGACTTCCCGTGTGGAAAATAGTGGGCACCCAGAGTTTAGGAAGGGAACAATAAACTCTGGATCAGTCATGTGACTGGTGTGAGCAAACAAAAACAGTTTATCTTTAAACAACACAAAAGGCTTTTAAACATTGAAACCCGCAATGCTTTTCGAAAATGAAACTACCATAAGACCCCCCACCACACACACAATGCAAACGCAGAATTGGAGGAGATTTCTTCTTATGATAGTCAAAAATGCTTACTACGCAAAATCATTCGATATTATTATCATTAGTGCATAGTGTCGAAAACCATTTCGAAAGTATAATATCAATCTTAGCCAACATATAACCATTGTTGTATGCCTACTATAGCTACTACGTTCAATAGCAGGTTACCGCCACATTCCATAGCAGGTAATACAACTAAAACCGTACAGGGTTCGTATTGTTTCTTTGTATTTCCAACAAATGATCAGGCTAAGGAACTTCCTTACCGAAATAGAAACGCCTCTGCAAAGACGCCCCGGATCCTAACCGGATCTCCGCAACAAAAGGCCGATGCTACCTCACGCTGTACAGCTGTAACTAGGTAACTAACACACGAGCTATGTCATCCCCCGGTCGTTACCGACCTTTATCCGAGGATCCTCAATCATAAAGCAACAGCCACAAAATATAATCAACATAGGTAAAATATCTAGGCTCCATACCTTGATATCACCTTTTATCCAGAAGAAAATGACATACCCTAGGGGTGCTACCCCTACAAACCTTTTCCGCAACATTCCTGTTTCGACCATTACCGGGTTGTGAGGCTCGACGAAGTCTCGTTTACAAAGCCACGCTTTTTCACAAAGCAACGCTTTTTCACAAAGCCACGCTTTTTCACAAAGCCACGCTTTGATCAACCAATAATCAGCAGCACTTCGTATGCCACATTACCAAATTGGGAATGTATCACTAGTAACCATCAACTACATAACCTCTGAGCTCGTACGTCTCAGAGAAGGGTGTTAAGCTAAGAGAATAAATTCTCCGCCACCAACAGAAATGTATTTGATAGAAACCAGCTTTACATCTCAAAGTGTAACGTCAGACACACATCCATACAAGTCTGTTCCGGGTTCGAACAGAACCGAAGGCACTTCCAAAGAAGCCCTTGCAAATCCGGGTATTCACAATCTCGATCGGATTTCCCATCACTTAAGAAATCTCTATATCGGCGTGACTCAGTGTAGAGACAATCGATAGGTCATCCTATCGTTCTCGCAAATACCCGGTCTTCACCACCGGTCTTCAAATGCTATCCATATCGTCGTATCACTATTCGGAATGGGATACATGACACAAAGGTCCTCTCCCGGCTAAACCGAATAACGAGCGTAATTAAAAAAATCATATGGATACTGGGGTCTCAGTTAAATCACGGCTTAAAGCCCAAAACTTTTTATTCGAATGGTTAAAACAATTTACCATTTCCAATCTTTTAAACAAAAAGATTCAATTCACAAAGTTTACCATGTTCACAAAGATCCATTCATGGATTTCAAAACAATTTCCATTTCAAGTTAGATTAACTCGTTCGGTCTTTGAAATCAAAGACTCATTTCATAGTTTTCAAAATACTTCAATTCCATTTCAAACTTGAAATTCTTTCAACACAATTTGGAAATCCTTTCTTAAAATGAAAGCTATTATTATTTGAAAACAAGTAGTTTTCATTTCATAAAAATCCAGTTATATCTACACGAGTTAAAACCCTTAAATTCAATTCAAATTCCCAAATCAATACATTTAAAATGGTTTAACCCATATATAACTTGTATAGCATCTTTAATCCTAGTTTCAAATCATAGGATTCAATTTTAAACTTGAATTCAAATTTAAATCAAATTATTTAAATTTCAAAACTCGATTAAGTTATTCAAAATAACTTTTATCTTTGAAATTCTATTTCAAAAGCTTTTCACTTTAAACCCAAATTTCCAATTTCAAAATCAATTGAAATTCAAATTTCAATTTCAAAAATATCAAATTTAAATTATTTGTGACTTAACCGATTTCCACGTGAAATCCATATTTGTGTGTGTAAAGGTGTAGTCTAGGGGTTTCACACAATAGTGCAACATAATGAATCATCACATATCAGAATACAGAAATATAATTCGATAAGCGGTATAAGAACAACGCTTATCGTTCATTCACAGACCATAGATATATAAAGGTCACAGATAAGTAAACTACAGATCACAACATAAATCAGGATGTATCACAAAGCATCATATATCAGGGATATCAAACAATCAATTCATTCAATAGAATCTAAACATTCACAAGTGAATTTATTAATCAACTGATTAATTTAAATCAGATGTATCGATTTATTAATCCAGGTTAATTATCGTAATTTAATTACAAATTATTTGAAATAAATCTTTCTTTCAAATTTATTAGTTAATCTCTAATTATTAACTAATTAATTCTTAATTAATGAATCAATTAAATCTTTAATTATTGAATTAATCTTAATTAATCACATTCATTAATTAATCCTTTAATTTATTAACAAATAAATTCACACAATTTCAAATCATTATTCAATTAATAATAAATCAACCCTTAATTAATCACCCTTTGATAAATCATTATTAATTAATTAATTACAATGAGTGATTATCCCTAATTACTAAACCAACTTTAATTAAAATATCCAAAATTAAATACAATAAGTAATTAATTCCTTAATTACTTTCATTAAGTAATTAATAGATTTATCACATTAGTTGATTGTTTAAAAATTCTTAGTTAATAACTTTCATTAACTATTCTTTAATTACTTTCTAAAGTAATTAAACTCAGTTTTAACATTGGTTACAAATTTAAACTTAATAACTTAAAAACTGCTAACTGGCACTGTTTAACTTGAAAACAAAGTAACCCGAGTTTTCTCCAGTTTGCTTCGAGAAAAACATGAATTTACCCGAGCTAAAACGACTTCTTCCCGGGTATGCACTCGAGTAAAACTGGCACTGTTAAATGTTAGAAAATGAAACAACCCGAGCTCCTATATTTACTTCGAGGAAATCATGAAATCACCCGAGCCAAAACAGGATTTACTCGAGTAATTCTCGAGTCCACCCAGACCAGACTCAACAGCCAGACAAGAAGACATGGTGCACGTGTACACCCCACAACGACGTCTCCGACCATCACTACATCGACGAGTAAGTCGAGTATCACTTCCAGTTCCGATCCCAACCATCAGCACCACTGCAGTGCCTCTCGAACTCGAATTCGAATAAATCGAAGCCTGGAAAACACAGGCTCGCGACCAACCACCAACCTGTCATCGTCTTGTCTTCGCAACCCCGTCCACCAGAACTCCTCAAACTCCGGTCACGACTTCGACTACCTCTGAGCTTCAATTTCCTAAAATATCTCAAAGCTCGATCAACTCAAGTGGTCGAACCGACTCACATTATCACCCCAGACAAAACTAGGTTTAAATACTTCAATTCCACATTCCCACTGCCTCATTGCTTTAAACCAACAACTACCATTTTTCCCTAAAACTTCAATCAATACTCCATCACCAGGAAGAAACCCGAACCTCCATACTACAGGGATCACCAGATTTTGCTTGAAATTCATTTTTAGTTCGATATCAAACTGCAACTTCCACTTACTCCTAAAAATTCCAATTCTTGATTTAAAAATCAAGTTTTAGTTGATGCTTTTAATTTATGAAACTGAATTACAAAATTAGTATATTTAGATTTTAACGAAAATTAACATGCACTGATACATCTCATGTTTCCAGCGATGACATCCCATATTTTAACTTCTTGAAACTTTAAATATTATCTGGAGATATTCTACAACTTCATTTTTTATAAATTTATTCCATCAGATACTTGGTTAAATGATGAGTGTAAAAATGAAGGTTTGTGCCTAGGAAAATCAAAGGAACAGAACAGGCAAATGGAGTAACAGACATACACACACATATATTACTCATAAATACATGAAATACTTATTTAACTTAACTTAAAAACATGCAACCATATTTAGATTTTAAGTTTATAAAAGGTTACTCACCTTATCATCATAAACAGAGAGCTCTTTTTTTTTGAAACAGGGAACTTGAACTTGCATATATTGTTGTTGTTGATTCCAGAAAATTTGAAATGGCTTTGAACTTGAACACTGAAATGTTTGAACTGGAAACTTGTTGTAGTTGAGAGGCTTTCATTTTAAATTTGAACTGAAGTGTTTTGCTTCCTAGTTGATTTCCAGGTTTCATTTGTATTTCCTCTATTCTTTCTTTTACTTAGGTTGTATTTGTATAAACTTTTAAAAACTGGATTTGTAAAGCTTTTGTAATACGAAATGGAATGAGATAGTTTGATAAATAAACAAGTATACTCATTTATTTACTGTTCTGGTACGCGAAAAATTCAGAGATTTTTATCTCTTTGGGGCTGAAAGGAAATATTTAGTGTACTTGTGATACTGCATTAAATGCTTGCTCCTTATCAAGTTTACACCAGCCCATTCTTTATTCTTTTAGGTACAAACTTGCATACATATGTTTATACTTGTTTGACTTAGCTGCTAAGCATACAACTCTATTTCTATTCGTATACACTAAAGTGATTTTACTGCCTGCACCATGTACATTTTGCTATAGGGTATAACATTTACTTGCCTTATCTTATCTTGTACCTAAGTATTTAATTCTACTCCTAACATAAGTGTATTTATTTTTATTCTAAGACTTAACCCATTAAATATTTTTACTTTAATACCAAATATATAGTATTTCTCTATATATTTATTTTAAAATTCACTTACTTGAAATTTAAATTCAAATCAATATATACTTATATATAAAATTTCAAATTTACTCATATATCATATATACATATATATTCACATATATATACAATATTTAAATTTAAATGATTTAATATATTGGAATTTGGATTCGGGGAAACTCGAATCAATTTATCAATTGATTTTACAATTTTTTATTCAAGAATTAATCTAATTATTAATTTAAATTAAATAAAAATCTAGGGTCGTTACAGTCTCCTTTGATCACCCCAACTCCATTTTCTATTGGAAATTTCATAGTTAGACACCATTGAGCTAAAGCAATCCTAAGATCTGCCAAGAAGGGCCGCCCTAGGAAGGTATTATAGGTGGAAATTTCATCCATGATCATAAAGATTTGGATGAGGGTGACTCTTTGGTTGCCTTCTCTGAGTTCTACGGGTAAATCAATCGTTCTGACAGGCTGTTTGGATTCACCGATGAATCCTCGGATCATTGTTCGGTAGGCGGACACATTTTTCATATTGATCTTCATCTGATCAAAGGTACTTTGGAAAAAAATTTCAAAGAACTGCCACTGTCCAACGACACTCGTTAGACTATAGCGGGTCCAATTCCTACTGTCATGACCATGGGGTAGAGAAATGGAACTTCTATTCTTTTAGTGTCTCAATTCTTGAATATGATGTAGCAGCGGAATTTCAAAATGATGAAACTGTGAAAGTAGCGATCGATGGAATAGAAGATACCGAATGGCCCAAATCCGTTGATCCAAAGATGCCGGATTCTAGCTATCTCAAACACGTTGATCGCACACGATACCGTGTTTAAAGATCTATGATTCTTCGTACGTTGATCTAGCACACTAGATACCGTGAATCGGCTTCAACAGTCGTTGAATCGAGCGCACTCGATTACCGAAAGTGGAGATAGGAGATCACACTCAACTACCAATTTAATGAAAGCACAAAGCTAACAAACAAATTTTATTTCAAATCAACTTACTATTACAAATGACACCACCCCGCTATTTATAGAGGTTACAACTCAACACGACTCAACATATTACAACACCTAAGTCAGCACCGACCTAACACTTGCGACCTACGACTTAAAGAAAAAAACAAACACATTACAACACAGTATCAACGACATACGACTTAACATATTTACAATACAACATATACGAGTTACAAACATAACGACTTAAGTATACAACCCACACAACATTAGCTTCAGTGACATAAGAAGAATCAGCTTCCGGAACATCTTGTGCGACCTATAGGATGAGCGATCTAAGGAACTGAGCGACCTAGTCTTGAGCGACCTAAGATTGATGCGGTTTATGCCCTTGAGCGACCTATAGGATGAGCGACCTAAGGATCTGAGCGACTTAGGCTTGAGCGACCTATCATGAAATGATATTGGTGAACGACCTAGTATAGGTCGTAGCTCGCTCGTACGTTCTGAGCGACCTAATATTCCTCGCATATGTGAGCGACCTAGCATAGGTCGTAGTCTTTTAGGTCGTGACTTTTAAGGTCGCAGCTTGTAGATAGAGTTAGGTCGCAACTCCTTATCTCGTGACTCGTTAGGTCGTTGGTGACCTAAGTTAGGTTGTTGGGTTTCGTTTGAGAGACCTAACTCTTCACGCGACCTAAGAATTAACTGGTTAGGTCGTAACTCATTTAGGTCGTTGTTTGTTAGCTCGCTTGGCGACTTGTCATAGGTCGCTGACCTGCTCTTTCTCGCATAACTCACATCATTCCCCCCCTGTTAGGTCGTACGCGACTTATCGTCTTCTTAGGTCGTTCGCGGCCTAAGACTACGTTAGTTTGTACTTGGAAGCGGCCTTCACTAGGTCGGAACTCTTTACCTTGTGGTTCGTTAGGTTGTGAACGACTCAAGAATTGGATAGGTCGCTCGCGACCTATCACTTCACCATTCCGGGCTGCATCATCCTCCCCCTGTTGGAAGAAATTCGTCCTCGAATTTAACAGTTCTTCGTCTTTGATACTCTTATCCTCGTGAAATGGAACCAAGTGTTTGATATTATCAATATTAGCAATAGGACGATGATTCGGCAAGCTTATCTTACAATCATTCTCACAAATTGTCTTCATAATTTCAAAACGACTAATTCCTCCAACATCTAGTTTATTGTATGTACCAACAAGAAATCGTTCAACCATCAAGTAGTTAGATTCGTTACCACTTTGTGTCTTCATCAAATTCAATACAGAGTCCATATTTTCGTCTACCCATGATCTAGTATGTATAGGTAATGATTTATATGATCCTGACTTCGTCGCGGTCTCCTTTGAAACTTGATAACTCTGACTCTTCTGAACAAACATTTCAACCCCTTTTCTTATTGACGGTCCCAAACAAAATGTTGTAACCAACTACATGGTATGATCACGTCCCTTGTGTCTTTCTACACGCACGTCTTTGTTAACTTTTATTTGCCAACTGCGATCAGGAGTATACAATTGCCTTCCTTTGAACAGTAACCCATCAACCAATCTTCTCAACTCTACCTGTTTTGTCGGACACATATGATTAAGTGGCATATATGGTACAAGAGCACTTGACACTTGATTATCATGATCCACGTTTCCCCGTGGCAATAATTCCTTGGTCAACTCTGCAGAGATTACATCTTCACATTCATTCACCATTGACTTAACCTCCTCAGGAGTCTCGAGATCTCTACTGATTTCATTCCCATTCAACATAAACTCTTCCGCTCTATCCTTCACTTCGTTAATAAACTCTTCTGTAAATAATAGACTAATCGAATCCACCTCCTTCATCAACAAATTACCCTCTTCATCTCCTGACTTATTTTCTTTGTCCTCATTCAACTTTGCTGACTGCGAACTTTCAACCTCATGTTTATCAGATTTCGTTGGTTGAAAATCAACAACTTTATCTCCGTCAAACTTTGGTGATTGAAAACAATCGACTTCATCTTCCACATCAACAAATTCCTTTAAAGACAACAAAGTCTTTAGCTCCTCGATTTCCTCCAATTTGTTTTCACTCTGTTGACGCCTTTTAGGAACCAAAATGATTTGTGTATCCTTGAACATAAAACTGTAACTGTTTGCGTGTCCAACATGTTGCACAGCTCTGTCGTATTGCCATGGTCTTCCCAACAGCAGATGGCATACATCCATGTCAACCACATCACACCAAATTTCGTCTTTGTATTTCTTCCCAATGGAAAAATTAACACAAGCTCTTCGATTAACCTTCACCTTCCCTCCTTTCCTCAACCAAGCTAATTTGTAGGGAGTTGGATGTTTCTCGGTTTTCAATGACAGCTTCTTTACAGCTTCTGAAGAAATAATGTTGTCACAACTTCCTGCATCAATGAGAAAATTTGCAAATCCTTCCTAAGATAGTGCATGTTGATTGAAAGATGTTACTCCTTAACCAACTTGAATCATCCTCTTGTTTTGGTGTCAAACAAGATCTCCTCAACAACAAACTACAAGCCTCATCTCCTGTCAACAATTCTTCTTCTTCAACTGGTAGCGAATTGACACACTCTACTTCTGCATCTTCATGTTCAATCTCCGCAATCATGGCTCGCTTCTTGGGCTGTGTACATTCATTGCTTTTGTAGCCAAACTCTTGGCAATTAAAGCATTTGAGATTACTATTGACCTTAACTTTGTTAGCTTCATTCACATTCGGTCTATTGACGACTTTGGAAACATCCGCACTGTTACTAACATCCTTGTTCTGATTGTTGGAATTCGTAAACACTCCACCACCTCTCCTTCCTTGTTTCTCCCAAGCAAGTGCTTTCTAATGTGCTTCGGCGATAGATCTTGGATCAAAAATATTCACCATGTCTCGAATTTGCATTCGCAACCCGCCAACATACCTAGCTGTTAGCTGCTCCTCTGTTTCCATAATATCATTCCTCGCAATCAATTGGTAAAAATCATCTGCATACTCATTCACTGATCTTGCCCCCTGTCTTAGGTTCTGCAAACGTTGATACATAAGAGATTGATAATTGTGCGGCAGGAATGTAGCTTTCATCAACTTTCTCATTTTTTCCCAAGTGACAATTTTAGATTTTCCCATTCTCTCACGTGTAAGTTTAGTCTGCTGCCACCACGCCATAGCTCTCCCTCTTAATCTCGTAGCAACCAACTTCACTCTTCGATCCGCGGGAACTTCTTTGAAGTCAAAAATTTCCTCAACATTTGAAACCCAATCCAGAAATTCCTTCGTTACCATTCCACCCTTGAATTCTGGAATTTCAGTTTTCATCCCCGACTCCCATCGGCGATCATCTTCTACAACCCGATATGCATTTCACACTTGGTCTCGATCTCGCGAATGAACACTACATCTACCACCATCTTCATAAAAACAGATGTACTTCGATAACGATCTCGACCACCCACATCTCTATGATCTCGCATGTCTCTTCTACTTTGTCTTTCATCATCACGGTATGGTTCATGTTCAAACTCACGTGGAGTTCTTCTCTCTTCATCTCTATACTCATGATGTTCTCTTCTCATTGAAACTGATGATTCTCTTCTTCCTCGATTAGAATGTGGTGACACCCTCCTCGCTTCCGTAACCTATGGCGAAACTCTGTTTCCTCCATGGTTCGAGATTGGCGACCTTCTTCTTTGACCTTGGTTCATGTCCATCATCAATTTCTCTAACCTCCCAATACCTTCATCTAACTTCTCATTGAATTTGTTGCTAATTCTTTGTTCCATCTGTTCGGCATCCTCTCGCTTATACAAATCTTCAACATTTAGATGACGGTTAGCTCTTCTCGGCGGCATGATTGATTCTTCAAACACACTTCAATTCTCGGCTTTGAACTTTCAAAATGATACCAAATGATGCACGACCATCAACTTCAAACTCTCGGCCTTCAATGACAAAGTGATGCACGGCTTGAAATCTTGAATAAGAGTTGGCTCCAAGACTCGGCTTAGCTATGATTGGCTAAGTCTAGCTCTGATACCAAATGATGCAGTAGTAGAATTTCAAAATGATGAAACTGTGAAAGTAGCGATCGATGGAATAGAAGATACCGAATGGCCCAAATCCGTTGATCCAAAGATGTCGGATTCTAGCTATCTCAAACACGTTGATTGCGCACGATACCGTGTTTAAAGATCTACGATTCTTCGTACGTTGATCTAGTGCACTAGATACCGTGAATCGACTTCAGCAGTCGTTGAATCGAGCGCACTCGATTACCGAAAGTGGAGATAGGAGATCACACTCAACTACCAATTTAATGAAAGCACAAAGCTAACAAACAAATTTTATTTCAAATCAACTTACTATTACAAATGACACCACCCCGCTATTTATAGAGGTTACAACTCAACACGACTCAACATATTACAACACTTAGGTCGGCACCGACCTAACACTTGCGACCTACGACTTAAAGAAAAATACAAACACATTACAACACAGTATCAACGACATACGACTTAACATATTTACAATACAACATATACGAGTTACAAACATAACGACTTAAGTATACAACCCACACAACATTAGCTTCAGTGACATAAGAAGAATCATCTTCTGAAACATCTTGTGCGACCTATAGGATGAGCGATCTAAGGAACTGAGCGACCTAGTCTTGAGAGACCTAAGATTGATGCGGTTTAAGCCCTTGAGCGACCTATAGGATGAGCGACTTAAGGATCTGAGCGACTTAGGCTTGAGCGACCTATCATGAAATGATATTGGTGAACGACCTAGTATAGGTCTTAGCTCGCTCGTACGTTCTGAGCGACCTAATATTCCTCGCATATGTGAGCGACCTAGCATAGGTCGTAGTCTTTTAGGTCGTGACTTTTTAGGTTGCAGCTTGTAGATAGAGTTAGGTCGCAACTCCTTATCTCATGACTCGTTAGGTCGTTGGCGACCTAAGTTAGGTCGTTGGGTTTCGTTTGAGCGACCTAACTCTTCACGCGACCTAAGAATTAACTGGTTAGGTCGTAACTCATTTAGGTCGTTGTTTGTTAGCTCGCTTGGTGACTTGTCATAGGTCGTTGACTTGCTCTTTCTCGCATAACTCACAGCATTCTCCCCCCTATTAGGTCGTACGCGACTTATCGTCTTCTTAGGTCGTTCGCGACCTAAGACTACGTTAGTTTGTACTTGCAAGCGGCCTTCACTAGGTCCAAACTCTTTACCTTGTGGTTCATTAGGTTGTGAACGACTCAAGAATTGGATAGGTCGCTCGCGACCTATCACTTCACCATTCTGGGCTGCATCAGAATACTACATCATCGTTCAGGGTTCTCTGCTTGGCAAGGGTTCCAACTTCGATCGCAAAGCACGAATCTTTCGGAGTGTGCTTAAATGAGCTTGCATACCACTTCATTTATCCCCAACTCTACTATGTAGGATGGGGTCCTTCAGATATTTTTCCAATAATGAGTCTCTGGTCAGTCCGTCTAGGTCCCTCTTCGTTAGTTCCAACTTGATTCTCTCTATCTCTAGGAGCTTGGGGTGCTGTGGGTTGGTCAGGATTATGTGGCTTCCTCACATACCACTAAAGCTTATTTTCCCGAATTAGTTCCTTAATCAAGTTCTTCAGGTGACAACACTCATTCATGTTATGGCCTATGTCTCATGGTAGAGGCAGTACTTTCTAGAATGCTTTTGCTATTCCATTGCATCCTTTTTAGGCAGCTTCTTATACTCCTCCATCCCCTGTGTCACGAGATAGATGTTTTCAGGAGTATCGTTGAGAGGGGTGTATTCTTCATGCCTCAAACGTTTGAGTCGTTTAATACTTCCATTTTGCTTGTTGGAAGTCTGGTTGTTCCTTTTCTTATTCCCATTTTTTTTGCATTTCCTTCTGCGGTCCCGAACGTATTTATATCTTGGTTTGTCGCCATACCACTCTGCCCAATGTTGGACGGTTGCAAGTTAGTGCATTTCCTTTCTAATTCCTACGCCTCTTCCAATCTCAAATACTAGCTCGCCTTTCGATTGAAGTCCTTCCTAGTGGTAGGTTGTTTCATTTTGATTCATTTCCCAAATTCAGTTTTGGGGTGGATAGTACGAACCAAGGCTATGAAAACATATCCTCGTTTGGATTACTTACTCCAGTCATCGTGATGTTGAACTGATTCATGAAGGACTTCAGAGATTCATTCCGCCCCTGGAATAGGCTGGATAAGGACATCACATCTTTTGGTTGTTCCGTGTGAAGCCTAAATTGATTAAGGAATCTTGTTGCTAGTTGATTGAAGGTGGAGATGGATCTTGGTGGAAGCTTGGTGAACCACATGGAAGCAATTCCTTTTAATAAAATCGGGAAGCATCTACATCAAACAGCATTTAAAACATTTGCTCCATCCATGTACCAACTATACTTATACAAGTGGGGTTTCGGGTCTCTCATCCCATCGTAAGACGAAATAGTTGGCATAGTGAATTTTTTAGGGTACCACTCATTCAGAATGTCATCGGTGAAGGAAGTCCGACTGGGAGTGGATCCCCAATCATCATCCCTTCTATCCTTACTTTCTCCATTAGTCGCTTGACCATGTCTGTAATATATGCCTTAGATATCCTATAATATGCGGGATGGCTGTCAGTGACAACATCAAGTGTTTGATTTTTAAAACGATCTTGGTGAGTGGACTAAAGCCTAGGCTCTCTTGTCTTCGGGAGAGCCACTCCCTCATAATTCCATTAGTTTGTGGTTGCTCGGGTAGGTGCAGTTCAGATCCCCTTGGTGTTACTGAATGCATTGGTATTTCCTTCCAATTTGTCGTCGTCAAGTTGCTCACCATCTTCCGAGTGGGAGAGATCCATTGCTGTATCCCCCCGTGGGATTTTCGCCCCTAGATTCAAGTTTGTAGCTGGTTGCCTTACTGTTAGTGGAGTCCTTGTGTTTCCCTCTATATTAATACCTACGGTTCCACCTATCACTCCTTTTTACTACTCCTTTCCGTATCTCCATTTTAGGCCAGAGATGGAAGGATTTTCTTGTTCCATGGTAGCCGAAGGCTTTGTCATAGTTCTTGGAGCAGCATGTGACTGTAAGGTCAATAGAGCATTCAATTTGTCCACAATAGCTCTTTGGCTATTTTCCATCCTCTGATTAATTTCATTAATCATCTCGATCGATTCTCCCTTAGTCACAACTTCATGTTGTGTGGAGGATTATGGAACCTGATCCCTAGAGTTAGCTCCTAATTGTAGGTTGTTGAGGTTGTTGACTTCAACTTGCTGAGAGTTGTTTATTCTTCAGCAATGGTAGCTCCAATGGACCTTCCAGAGGTAGTTCTCCTTCTTCCAAGTTCCATTAATTCTTAGCAGTAGATCTTCTGAGCAAAAATTGAGAATCTAACTTCTGAACCTATCTGATCCAAAGTAGATAGCTAGATCAAAACCGGAGTTGGGTTCTCGGTGAAAGCACCAAAATGTTAACCCAAAAAATGGATCAACACCCTGGATTGAGTGTGAAAGCACCGGCCTTGTTTATCAAGGCAAATAAAAAAGAAAAATAAATAGTAGATCATAGAAAAAGTAAAAGAACAAGAAGATTTTTATAGTGGTTCGGTTGTTAATGAAGCCTACATCCACTTTATAACTGTAACAACCCTGTATTTTGTGAGTATTTTAATTTTATATTTTAATTATTTTAACTGAAATTCCTGGTTTAAAAAAATTATTTATTTATTAAAATGGATAAATTTTGTTATTTTAAATATAAATTCTGATTTTTTGTGTGAATTATAATTCCAAACATGAATAGATAGAATATTTTCCAAAAAAGTGGATTTTGGTCAAAATAGTCAAACTTTGACTTTTAAATTTAAAATTTAAATGTTTAAATTTTTGAATTTTATCTTTTATTACGAAAATATATTAAATTTTAAGAATACTGCTTTTCGTTTCGTTGAAATCGGATTTATATTGTGAAAGTTATCTTTTTACAATATTGTGTGTAAATTGTTTTATTTAACAAAATTTGTTTATTTTAATTTATATAAATAATATTTTTGTTTGTAAAATCATGTTCTAATTTGTGTAACATGATATGTTATGTATATATTTTATTTTTAAAACATTTTTTAAATGTAGTTTAAATTTCCAATGTCAGTGGTATTTTGTGTAACAGCCCAAAATTTTAACAAATATTTTATTCATTTTATTTAAAGACTTTGGTGTTTGATTACTTAAAATTTTAATTTTGGAAATTTTCTTGTAATGATTATAAATCAATTGCTCAAATTTTAATAAATATAAACAATTTCTGTAATTTTGATTTAGGTTAAAGTTTAACTTTAATTGGAACTTTAAATTTTAAATTCTAACTTCCAAATCTTTTAATCTTAAACTATATATAATTGCACAGCATTTGTTCCACTTTTTTTTCGTTTAAATTGGTTTTATACTTTTAAAATTTAGTAATAAATAATGTGAAACAAGAAATAAATTTTACGTTTCTTTTATACGTATATACATCCGTTTTCTTAGCTATGTATTAAACAATCAAATGGATGTAACAAAATCAAATTTTAATAATTAAGGTGTAAATAGCTACTTAATTTTATGTTTAAAGTGATACGTTATTTCCTGAAATACGTTAGCGTTTTAAATGTATTAATTAAGCAAGAAACAAATCAATTCGGTAGTTACTTTTGGGCATACGTTTTAAAATTATCTCTTGCCTTTAAATATACCCATTTGATTCCATACGTTAGCCTTGCAAAGTAGTCAACCATGCATTTCTAAATGGGAATAAAATAAATTCCTATAGCCATTCAAATTCTTTAACCTGCCTTGCAAAAATTCACGTGTAAGAATATCCACTTTCCTTTTGTGTCTTGATAATTAATAGAAATAAATTCCTTTAAATTCCATAGTCGTTCCAATTTCATTTATTGTTTGCCTTGCCATTCACGTGTAGATTTTCTACACTTTCCTTTTTGCTTCATTTTTATAATGGGAATCAGAATGTATTTGTTGCCTTCCATACACAACATCAACGCTTATACTTCTCTTAAATACTCAGTCACGTATGCAATTACCCACTGTAATAATATTTGGTTTCAAATTTCTTGCCACTTTTGCCTCCTTGATTCACGCAAGCTCTTTATAAAAACCCACGCAATATCAACGCAAGTTTTTCTTTTAAATACTAAACACATTCATAATTCCATCACCACATCAGTTGACTTCATCTCTTCTCTTGAGCAAGCTTTGCATCAGATTTGAATTTGATCGTCGCCTCCGTTGAAATTTGATCGTGCTTTCTGTACGTTTGTCCGGTGTGGATATCGTTTTTGAATCTAATCTTATGCGGCATTTAAGGTGAGTAATCTCACCTGACATTTATACTTATGAAAATGTGAATTGACAACAATTGAACATGTAGAACTATTATATTATGTTATAATTGACTGAGTTATAAATTATATGATGTTAACCCTGTATAGTAACCTGTCATATTATCTGATACTGCTATATGTTGCTATATTGTTTATTTTATTATGTTCTCACACTGCAAGTTCCCTGTAGAATAGAATCACTATGGGTTGAAATGATACATACCCGAATGAACTTTAGAATAGGAAAAATCGTTATGGGCTGAAATGATAGGCCTGAACATTTTTTATTTATTTGTATTTGTCTTGGGATTGTGGGTTTGAAATAATCAAAACCCGGAATTTTACTAATTACGGATTTAAATGATATTTTCCGTATCACTTGATTTAGGTGTGAAATATTATCCGGACCCGTGGTTGATTTCAAAATATGTTTCTTATAAATTTTATGTATTGTAAATGGAAAAATATGAAATTTGACTTATATTGGATATAAAATGTTAAGCAGTGATTTTCTAAAAGGGTTAAATTGTATAAGTTAATAGATGGTTTGAGTTGTAGTATGGAAGTTTGATTTAACTTAATAATGGGAATTTAAATAAAAATGGAATTATAAGCTTAACTTGGTAATTGATGTATGAATTGCATAAATCTAAGGTAAAAGAAAAAATCAAGTTATTGTAAAGTAAAGTTAAGCAACTTATAGTGGATTTTTACTGTATGTAAGAGAATTATAATTAAAATTGGATGTTCATTTAATTAAGATGTAAATTAATAAAATTATAAGTTAAATGGTATCCAAATAATGAATTTTGAAAGGTAAAATAAATTTGATAAGTCAAAGGTGAGAAAAATTGAATTGGTTTAAAACGTTAAATAAATGGATAGTTAAATGGAAATTTGGAATATAACTTAATTTGGAAATTGGTGATTTGTTTTAAATTGGAAGTTTAAGTAAATTAAATAAAATGGAAATTAAGTTTAATTTATGAAATGGTAGTATAAAAATTTAAGTGTTAAATAAATTGTTAAAATGCAAAGAATAGGAAAATTATACACTTGAAGGTAATAAGTGAATTATTGAAATTTGATATTTATTTGTGAAATTTACTTTATAAAAATCATAAGTTAAAGGGTGTTTAAATGACCATTTTTAAAGTGGAAAATATGAAATTTTATAAGCTAAAATGGTTTAAATTGAAGTTTATTTGTTGCTGAATTGAATTAAATCCATGAATTTGAACCCTGAACTATTACAGCAGTCTTTAAATGCTGTCTTTGCTGATTTGAATTGTTTTGAAATGTAACTAATAGCAGCATTTTCTAAGTGCTGCGAAAGCTGAAATTTAATTGTTTTTAAAGTATTTAAGTGAATAAATGAGCTCAGTAAAGGTTAAATTTTTGGAAATTGAATATTTGATTTGTAAGTATAATGACTTCACTTTTTAATGGTTTAAAAGAATGATTTTAATTTGGAATTATAAATCATTTTGAAATTTATAACCACGGGTACATTTACACTGTTATTTGCATTGTTTATTTTATTATGGATATTTCTATGATAGTGTTTATTACTACTTAATTTATGGTTTGATGGATCCTTAAAGGATGGGCGATCCCAAGCATCCTTTAAGTTATTGTGCATTACTATTACAGTTCACTTGAGTTGGTTTACATTTTATAAGTATGTATGTCCTGACTCGAGTGCTTGTGTTTTACTTTACGCTCGGGTCAGCCTTAGAATCACAGCTTTGGATTCATCTTCTGGAGCTAGAGTTTTGCTGGAGCTTATCTATCTATCTATTCATCTACTTCTTCTAGTTATTTCCTATTCAGTATTGTCCCTGTATTATTGATTTATGTATCCAGACTTCTGTTGTATCCATTTTTCCACTATGATATTTTATATATGTTTTGAGAATATGTTGATAGTAGCTTCATGAACTACTATGGTATTTTATTTCCGCTGCGAGTTATTCTGATATTCTGTGTCTGTGATTCTGTGTTTGATTTTATTTGCTCCAAATTTTATTACAATCTATTATTTTGAATTATTCAAGTCTGACATGTGTGGATTATTGTCGATTTGAATGGTCCAAAATTGTGGGTCGTTACAATAACTTTTGTTATTGACCAACTGCTATTACAACTTGAATCTGATTACAATTTGATTGAACTTCTAAGTTAGATCAAGTTAAAAGTGCAAGAGTTCATTGGAGAATCATAGTAAACCCCTAAATGACTATTATATGGGAGGAGAAGAGTGAAGAACAATTTCTGTGGAGTTCCAGCAGCCAATTCAGAAGATCCCCTTTATGTTGCAGATGGATGAGTACTTATAGGGATGGAAGAGCTATTAGGCTAGGCGGCCTTGCCAGAAGCTTGCATTTGAAGATAAGAAGTTGCCAAGGAAATTTCGCAGCGAGTCGAGCTAATATGATGAATTGCTAGCGATCCATGCAGTTCACTTATTTTTAGCTCGCTTTATTTGTACCATGTTCCATGTCTTTTGTAGATGCCCTTCATGCAATTCGGTGACAAGATGCCACATTTTGATGGTGATTCAAGTACATGTTGCATTGAACAATGATTGGAATCAGATGAATGCCCATTTCTTGATCTAGCTTGCTTGGAATATCATAAAATTTAGCAGGCGTCCCTAAAAAAGGTAATGCCTCATGATGCAGGAAGAACGGATGACCCACAGGAAATATATATGGATCGCTAGTGAACCATGGGTGATGGATCACTAGCGATCCATCCCGTTAGGCTAATTTTGCTCTTTTTATCCTGAATCCATCTTGGTTCCTTCTTTCTATCCTTCTGGCTAATTCTTGAGTCATTTAGACTTAACATAGATGTTCTAACTTCCATTGAATTCTATTGGGTTAAAAACCCGAACAACAATAATGAATTTGTACTTCAGACATCTCTTTCTATTTGCATATATTCCTTGTTGGATCAAACGTTGTATCTTTCTAAAAGGGAAACTAATTTACAAATATTAAATTGATCTAAATTCAATCAATTCCAAATATAAAAGTTTATATTCTAACTAGATTCGGTAATAATCAAAATTGATAACATCCTTATACAACCTATTCAGATCTGGAATAAACTTCATTTAAATTAATATTCTAAATTCTTACTTTTGGGACGGATTTCCAAATCATGTTATATACAATACTAAATCAATTTATAAATAAGTATATGTAGGTGATATTTATTATATTTAGATCGCAATCGATTCATTGCGTATAACTCATATATAATTATACAATCCGGCATAAAAATCAAATAAACACCAATGGAATAATTTTCTTATCATAACAATCTATAAAAATTCCCACTCACCTTTTATAAGCGACCCAAATCTACAGATTTAAAGTAGAATCTTTGATTCATCTATAAATCCTTTATAATCCAAGAGATATGTATAAAATGGTATACACATACATTAGAAGTATACTTCTAAGAAGAGATTTGGGATTGGGAGAGAAAATAGATACAAGTATAGAGAAATATATAAATTACCTCAAATACTGTGACGACCCAGAATTTTTGAGCATTTGAAATTGGAATATTTAATTGATTTTAAATATTTAAACGTTAATTTCTAACATGAATTTCAAATGCCACTATTTATTGAGTGATTTAATTGTTTAATTTAATGATTAAAAAAAATTTGGGTGAAATGTTGAATCTGGAATTTTAAGCCTGTTAAAAATAATTTGAAGGCTTGTAAAATTTATATTGATAATACTGAAGGTGATAGAACTTTTAAGATTGAATTTAAAGGTGTTTTGTTAAGTTTTGAAATTTTATCGTTTAAATTGATATTTAAAAATAGCCTTCCGAGGCATAGTCTCAGATTTCGACGAAACTAATTCCATTGGATCCGTAATAGTGCATTATTATCGAATTTCAAATTTCATAGTGATTGGAGTTGTTGTGTAAGCATACGACATATAAACGTGCTGAAATTTATATCGATAATTTAATATAATAATGGGTCCGAAAAGCTATCTTCTCCATACGATCGAATTAGGACTCGAAACCTTTTACATTGCGTTCGAAATAGGGGTATAACATTATAAACGCCTGGCGGCACGTCTCGTTAGGAGGTCGAAAATCTAAGTTACAATTTCGAGACAATTTAAATTTAAATTTAAAATATATGCATTTTATATGATGGTCAACTTCAACTGAAATAATTTCACATCGTTGTTTTTCTTTCACCTCAAAAATCACTGTAGCTAGATTTTTTTTCAACATGCTTCCTTTGCCTTCTCGAACACACTTCCTCATTCTTTCAAAATTGAGATGCTTCATTCTCGTTCGAAAATAAAATCAAAACAAAAGAAAAACAATGGCCGCTGTATAAAAGATATGCGACTTCCTTACTCTCCCTCATCTTCTTGAATCAATTTCGAACTGCCTCCTGTTCGTTTTAGGTAATTTAAAATTTTATTATAAAAAAAATATTTTAGTTTAATGCTTACTCAGGTCTAAATTTGTAATTTAATTTTGATTATTGTTTCAATTATCAAAAGTTTTTTCGAACATGGTTTAAAAATGTTTTGAAATGAGACTGTGGTTGCATGCTACGACAAACAAGAGGAAGAAATTTTTAATAGTAAAGAAATTATTACTTTTGATTATTTGCCGAAACAGAAAACTAATTTTTAAATAAAAATATACATATATATATATACATATACATATACACACCTATTTTAATACATATAGGGAAAAACAGGAAATTTGTTTATATTGATAAAGTTTGGGAAAAAAAATATAAATTTGAAAGTTTATATAAAATTAGTTTTTTGAAATCTATAGATTATTTTTATAAGTATATATATATATATAGTTTGAAAAGAAGATAATATACGTATACATATTTTTAACTTACTAGTTTATTTTAAAAATATATTTAGGGTGATTAATTTATTTAATAAACTTATTTAACTATTTAGTTACTAAAAATAATTTATAAAAAAAATGATAATTAGTTAAAATAAAAATTGTTTGTTTAAAACCAAATTATTAGTTTAAATTATATAAATGAATAATAATAAATTGTTCGATCAGTTCAAATATTAATAAATCGTATAATGTTTGTACAAGGTCCTAAATCATGAAGGAGATAGCCGGTTTGGATCGGATTGCAAGTTTAGAGTCAAGGTGAGTTAATCTCACTCATCTGGGTTATTTAAATTTAAATATTTAAATTTAAATAATTGGTTGAATGATTGAATTGATTGGATGTGCTATATTATATATAGTAATATATATATATATATTGGAGTGATTGATTTCCCGCATTATATAGCGGATGAGACCTTATGCGTCGCATAATAGCGGATGATATTATATAAACCCATATACCGCGATATTCCACCTCGAAGTGGAATTGGTATTGTGCTAACATCTGTGGATGCAGGGAAACAGGTTGGACGGATCCAACTGGATTCCTCAAAATTTTATTTAGATTGTTTCATATTCTCTGTTATGAATATTTGATACTTTGTGATTAATTATATTGATAATTGAAATGTTGAATGCTATGGATTGCTTGAATATATTTCGATACTCTGAGTTATCAAAATCTATAAAATTGGATTTTTGAAAAGAAAATAAAGGAGTGAATATTTCTTTAGTAAAATAATTATAGAGAATTTTAATAAGTTTAAAGAATGAATTAGAAGAATAAAAGTGATTTTAAAATTCTAATAAATAAAATTCCGAGTATAGAAGAGGGAATTTGAATAAGCAGAGGAATAATGAATTTTAAAACTTAAGTGATATTATTTAAAAGAATAAAGAATTTATTTTAATTCAAGGTTTAAATTTAATCCAAAAAGGAAAAGAAGGAATTTGGGAAATCTGGAATTTGTATTTTTAGTTTAAAGATTTTAAACCATAAATAAGAATAAAATGGATTTGAAATAAATAAAGTAAGTATGAAAATTTATTTCAAAGTGAAGTAAATTGGAAATCAATTGTAAATTGATTTAAGTGTTTGGAATTGAAATTTATAAATTGGGTTTATAAAGTGAAGTAAAATATCAGTGGATATTTGGAAGTATAAATTTCACGGTGGGAATTTATAAAGGAATGGAAATTTGATTTAAAAATAAATAATTTTTTTTAAAGGTATGGAAATGGGAAGTGTATTTCCCTGGAAAGCCGAGTATATTTTAAAGGAGACTTTTATGTATAAGTTAAAGGCTTTAAAAATTTGTTATAAAGAATGTTTAGAAAATGTATTATTAAACGTTTAAAGTATATTTTATAATAAAGTGTTTTAAAGTTATTTTGTTTAAAATCTAAAGTACGTTTCAAAGCAAATTCTTAAGTATAAGTTAAAATTCAAAGTATGTTTTGGGAAATTATTATTTTTAAATTGTTTAAATTTTAAAGTAAGTATTTTTTTTCAATTTATTTTTGTAGTAATTATTTAAAGGTTAAATGGGTATTATATTTTAAAGATAAAGTTAGTTTTATATTTTATTAAGTATCTTTTTTTTAAAATATTCTTAAAGTATATATCTTTGAATAATGTATCAAAGTAGTTTTTAATTTAAACATTTTAAAAGTATATTGTATTATAAAGTGTTTTAAAATTATTTTAAAAATCTAAAGTTTTTGTACTTGGTGTTTCCAGTGGTAATAAATATTTGGGAATTTATTCCATGAGAAGAGTGTAATTTGAAAACTGTTTCCAAGGAGTTGAAAATGGGAATATATCTTGCGAAGATATTTGAGATAAATAAATAATTTGGAAAATTATTTATTGTTTGATGGATGTTTGTGAATGTTAATTGACAGTTAAATAACCGACTATCAATATTGGCCAATGCGCTGATCGTTTCGAAGAGACCGGGATCGAGATTAATTCCTCGAAAACCACTTCGATCCGGTTTTTACGTTTTCGTGGGGAAAACGAGTTTGAAATCTAAGATGAAGTAGTGCCTTCGGTTCCGTTCGAACCCGGGACGGACTTGTATGGATGAATGCTTTCGAAACATCGTCAGGTGGACGGTGAGCATTCTAAGGGATACATTCTAAAAAGGTAACGCTTAGCCTCGAGCCTCATCAACCAGGAATGACTGAAAATCAGGGGTTATGCAGCAAGACTATGTGGGTATTGCCCATTAGGGTGAGGTCATCCCTGTCTAGATGTCCCTTTTTATATTCGGCTTGGTGGTGCGGTTGCTGATCCCAACCGTGGGGTGATCTTACTCGGAATTACCCTTAGGTAGTTCCGGTCTTGTGTTGCAGGGGATCGGGCGTGGTCCTCGGTACGCTGATCTAGACCAGGTACCGTGACAGGTGGTACCCCAGTGCCTAGTCATTCGTTGGAAATCCATACTCCCTACGCGCCTGTACGGTTTTGATTGTGCCCAACTATTGCTGAAACGTGAGATGCAAACATTTCAGCTAGATTCTATTTTACTTTCTATAGACACTATTATAATATCAGACGGATTTGATAAAAGTGTTTTGGCTATCGTAAGGTAAAAACCCGACATGTTTATTTGTGGCGTGGTCTTACGAGATGCTTTTGATTTCAAAGGGTTTTGAAACTTTAACAATCAAATTGAGTGTGATTTTCTAATGCTGGTATTCCAGACTGACTCGGGTGTTATTTTATTATAATGCTCGGGTCAGACCGAGTATTACAGATATATGATAGGATGCTGTGGAGCTCAGGAGAAGAGCTGGATGGCGTTACGTTCTTACGTACTTGTTTAAAATATTCCGCTGTGTTGATTAGTTGTGTATTCGGTTTTGTAAGGACAAGCTCTAATAGCTGTCCAGTGGTGTGTATTGTGGTTATTGTACTCTGATGATGTAATGTATAAACAGATAGATTTTTCCTTTGTGTAAAGATCAGTTAATATCTATTATATTTTATTCCGCTGCGATGGTTAGATTCTGATGTTGGTTTTCTATTTTCTTCTTCTACCTCTTTCTTCTTTAACACAAATGGTTCGTATTTCCGTTCTTCTTGAGTTGATTTGTTGGAGAATAATGCCATTTCAAGGGATACGGAATTGCGAGTCGTTTCAAATACGCATATGGTGGATTCTCTTCTCTTCTCCTCTTTATTAGATTTCCACTCTTCTCTGATTTGTATGAGTATAGATATAAATATCTCATCTTTATAATTTAGAAAGAAGTTGGAGAAGAAGAAATGACAGAGCTTTGCTACTGCTTTAAGAAAAATACGAGAAGAGAAGGGAGGGTTAGGCCTGAATATATAGGCTAGAATCAACTGAAACCAATAGATTGAAATATATTAAATCTAGGTCGTTGTGGCCTAGGCTTACTGGAGTCGCCAGGTCGCCACCGGTCAGCCGCCCTTAGGTGACCGGTCGATCGTTAGGGGTCGACCGTCCCAATGATGGGTCAACCTGTAGGCCCAGTTAATTAATATAAAAATGTTAATTACTTCTTATTTAATTATTTTCATTTCGAATTCGTTTTTCGTCCATAACTTTATCATTTGGACTCCGGTTGCAAAACTACGATATGAAAGTTGCTTAGAATTTCGCCACGAACGTAATGGTGCAAATTTTGTGGTCAAATTCCATTTTCGAAGCCTAATTGAATAATTAACTAACTAATTAAATAACTAACGCTAAATTATAGTGTGTTACACCTTCCACTGGACCCGACTACACGTTTATTTTTACAAAATACATATAATAATATGTAAATTATAAAAATAATTTAACTTCAAATATAGCAATGTTTATACATATTTTGATTCATAACCTCGATCCGGACTCAATGGAAGTGCTCTTGAATCCTAATTCAACAGTATGTGAAAAGTCAAATATTGGACCTTCCATTTAATTAACGATTTAATATTTAAATTAATTATTTAAATATTCAATCGTTAATGCAAGTTGTTACATTCTCCCTCCGTAAAAAGATTTCGTCCTCGATATTCCTAAAGCAATGAAAACGATTCCTAACCCTCAAGCTTTTAAAGCTTCTCTTGTTTCGGAAAAATTCAGCGGCACCTCCTTTGCACGGCTAGCTCCGAAAAATCCCAAAATAACATATATACATATATGCACACACACCTCACATCTGAGGCATCCCATATCTAAGGCGTCCCATATCTGAAGACATACAAGCATATAAATCCGAACTATGTACACTACAAATCTTACAAACTCTATCATATAACAAATCTATACCATTTAGATGCGAATACCGATGAATAAACATCCCAATAGCGCATAGTTGCTTCCATATACCTGATCTTTTACTCAACTAAACACAATTGCAACATTACACCATGGATTTAAGCATGGTAAATAATATATAGCAATCATCTCAAATAAATATGTTATATCAAACCATGCAACACGCATATCAAATAAACATGTTACAACAAACTGTGTAATAAGCACATCTAATGCAATAACATCTCAAATAAACATGTTAAGACAAACAATGCAATGGGCATCTCTAACGCAACAAGAATTTCAATAAACCATGTTATAAAAAACTATGTAATGGGCATCTCCAATGTAACATGCATTTTTGCTATACATGTTACCATTAAAAACAACAAGCACACTTGTAAAATACAAGTGCCAATTGCTAACCCTCTCTTTTACCAAGGCAGTATACAGGCGGATTTAACCCAACAGACTTCGCGATTATCGAGGCCGATGAGTCCAAAGTTATGATTGTGGGACCTAAAAATAAAGTACAGATAATAACATAAAGTCGAGATTGAATGGAATTGATAGATATGCAAGGCAGAATGTTCAAAGTAAGAAATATGGTTCAATGCATAGGAGCAAGTACATTTCAATAGAAAACAATTAATAGCTCAACAACCACAAGAGGGATCGAAGTGAAAATCTAGGAGCGAAAGAGGGAACCTAACGAAGTCCACCCTAGGGATCGCACCCTAAAACATGCAACTTGAAGGGATCAGTACCGATCCCTCCATAGGGATCGCTACTCTTCCCTTATATGGATCCACTATATTCAATTTTTGAAATGATTGGTCAATATCTCAACATCTACTAATCCAACTGACATGAAACTTGGAGGCTAAGTATAATACAACATGGAGGAGTTCTCCTAGAGATCGCATAGCATTTGGAAGAGATTAGAGGGTGGTACCTGTTCCTCTAGAGGGATCGACAGAAATCATAATTCAAGCAATACTACTTCATGGAAAATATGATATCTCACAAATTGTACGTCGTAATTGCACGAAATTTGGAGAGCTGGTACCTAACATCATAGGGCATTCCTCATAGGGATCACAACCCATTTGGACACACTAATATGGGTCGGTACCGATCCATATATTGGGCCCCAATGGGCTTGGAAAATTTTGGGTAGCCTCTCTTGGTCTCCTGAACCTTCTGTCAAATTTCAGCCTGATCCGTGCACGTCTTCCCCTATAAATACAACAAGTATGGCATCAGAAAAAGAATCTTCTTTCTGCTTCTCTTTTTCTTCAACCTAGGCTATACTCTGCCATTTTTATTCTTGATTTTGGATTGTAACTGTAAACATACTTCAATATAATAAAAAGGATTATTTAGGAGTGCACATAGGCTGGAGTTAGCCGGACCACTATAAATCTTGTCTCTTTTTACTTTCTTTCTGATTGTTTTAGTTTTGTTCTTCATTTATTTCTCTTCATATTTATGTGATTGGATTGGATATTGGTAATTACATAATTGGGTGTTGGTGGCCAATTTTGATGCCAACACTTTGGTGCTTTCACTGAGAAAGCTAGGCCTCGCGGATTTGGAGTTCAGATTTGGAATCAATTAGAGAGCTTGGATTTGGGGCAATGGTGAGATAATCAAAAAGGAGACAAGTAGTAGATAAGAGCCATCATGAAAAGAGTCATGTGGCTTCCTCAAGAGTTGGAGCATATTGAACATCTATCTGCATCACCAGAGATGAAATGGGAACAATGATGGACGTTATGCAGGAACAGATGTTGAAAAGACAGGAGGAGATGATGCAGAATCTACTCCGACTGATCGAAAAGGCTGGAGCCATAGGAGCTGCTGGAAAACAAAATCAAGGAGTTGGAATGATAGGGACTACTAGAGCTATGGATCAAGGAGTTGAGGCAGCAAGATTCGCTGGAAATCCGAACCGGGAGCATGGAGACGGAGCTATTGGACAAAGGAGTGGAACAGAGTAGCCATGGGTAGTCCCCAGCCTTCTTAGAGGGATCAGCACTGATCCCTAAATACATGGGGGCATGCCTCGGATCCGGTCAATCGTGATGCCAGAGGATCTTTGGTCAATCCCATGGAGTTTGGTGCGAATTGGAATTTGGATGCTCGTCCGGAGGAATAAGTTCTTGAATTCCCTCGTAGACTCGAGGGGTAGCATGGACATGATGATAGGAGACTACCACTGAAGACAATGACAAGTTTGTAGAGATGATCAGGCGAGCTGTGTGTAGAGGATTAGTGAATAGTGATCTGGAGGATGTAAATAGAAGTTCAATCACTTCTAATATCAAGAATGCTAGGAATCCACCAGAATTCAAACTACCAACACTAGAAGCTTATGACGGAAAGTCGGATCCATCTATGCATATAATGAGGTATATACAGCACATGGAAGTACTGGGGGCTTTGGCTGAAGTCTTGGCACGATGCTTCCAAATGTACTTAACGGGTGTAGCTGTTCTATTTGTCAAACAGTTGGAAAGTAGTTCTATTAGCACATGGACGGAATTGGTCGAAAGATTTGTGAAGAAGTTTCGGGTTCACATTACGAGACCCAAGAACACATTGACATCAGTAAAGCAGTGGGCAGCAGAATCATACAAGAATTTCTTAACTAGGTTCAATGCGGTAATTGTTTTAGTGGATCGACCGGATCCATTGATGGTTTTGATGGCGACAGTGTCAGGAGTTGCAGATAATTCAGATTTTATGATATCACCGATACGAGGTCTACCGATGGATCTCGGGGAATTATTCCATGAAGTAGAAAGGTTTCTATGACAAGAAGATGCAAAAGCTGATAAAGAGGTAATGGAAGGTAATATGGTACGTGTTGGAGAACCGCCCATAGAAAGCTCAGGAAAGGACAAGGGTAAGCGGAACATGGGTAATAGCTTCGATGGATCGAAGAGATAGAGGGGGAAACCCAAATTCTCTTCTTACTCGAAATTGAATGAAACCCTAAAATGGATATATCTAGATGCTTGAGGGCACCTTTCGTATCAAAGGTCGGCAAGAAGGGAACCCTCCGAATGCGAACGTACATCAGGAAAGCGCCGTCTATTCTATGAGCTAGATGGGCACAATACAAATGATTGCAAGCATTTGAAGGATATCATTGAGGAACACGTGAGGAATGGTCAGTTACAATGATACGTAAGGACTCGGGCTGCGGCGGTGGAACAGGAGCAACCACCGTCCACCTCGAATGAAAATGGCACTGGGTCAAGGCATCATCATCATTAACTTGTCATCAATTGATTGGGATGGTATGGAATAAGTAACAAACTTCGCCATAGGACGGCTAAGTACATACACATATTGGGATCGGGGACGGTCCCTAGGCATGCTCTAAGATGATGATAAACCGTACTGCTCGGGTTTGTAAAATTAGTTTTATTTTTCTTTTTTTTCTCTTCTTGTTTTCTTCGAACTCTGATTTATTGGTTGTACAGACTCTTATTTTATATATTGGCAAATAGACTTAGGAATGTTTAAATTTAAATCAAAGTAACATATAAAACAAGTCGTCAGGTATGGACTATGCCTGGTAAGGAGAAGGTCGCTTCGCTTGAGCACAATGGATTGGCCTACTCAGGTCATCGAGTACGAATTGTGCTCAACAAGGATCTGGAGAGATCAAGGTCATCAAGTATGGACTATGCTTGGCAAATGGTAGGTCGCTTCGCTCGAACATGATGGATCGTCTTACTCATGTCGTTGAGTATGAATTGTGCTCAGTAAGGATTTGAAGAGATCAAGGTCGTCAGGCATGGAGTATGCCTGGAGGGGTAGGTCACTTCTCTCAAATGCGATGGATCGTCCTACTCAGGTCATCGAATATGGATTGTGTTCGACAAGGATCTAATGAGATCGAGGCATTGGATTTGGCAAATAATCCGATAAGATCATGGATTTGGCTATTGGCCTTGAATAGATATGGATTCAGCTAAGGATTTAAAATGTATTCGGAATTGGATATCCACTTGAAATAATCATGGATTTCACTAACGATCCGGAGAGATCGTCGATTTGGAATGGCCACAGATTGGATTCTGGATTGGAAAATATGGTTATCAATGGATCATGGATTTCGGATTTCGGATTTTGGATTTATGGAAATTCAAAACATACCTTCCTATAGCAAGGCATGTTTTGGGTGGCAAAGTGTTAACACACCTTTTACCAAGGCGGTATACAGACGGATTTAACTCAATAGACTTTGTGATTATCGAGGCTGATGAGTCTAGAGTAATGATTGTGGCATCTAGAAATTATGTACAGATAATAACATGAATTCGAGATTGAATGAAATTGATAGATACGCAAGGCAGAATGTTCAGTATGGAATATGATTCAACACATAAGAGTAAGTGCATTTCGGTAGAAAACAATTAATAACTCAACAACCACCAGAGGGATCGAAGTGAAACTCTAGGAGCTCGAAGAGGGTATCCTAGGAAGTCCACCTAGGGATCGCACCCTAAAACATGCAATTTGAAGGGATCGGTACCATCCCTCCATAGGGTTTGGTATTCTTCCCTTATAGGGGTCCACTTTATTCAATTCTAGCAGTGATTGGTCAATATCAAAACATCTACTAATCTAGTTGGTGTGAAACTTGAAGGTTAAGCATAATAAAACATGGAGGAGGTCCCTTAGGGATCGCATGGCATTTGGAAGAGATTGGAGGAAACGATGCCTATCCCTCTAGAGGGATCGACGGAAATCAAAATTCAAGCAACACTACTTCACATAAAATGTGATATCTCACTAACCGTACGTCGGAATTGCACAAAATTTGGGAAGCAAGTAGCTAACATTATGGGGCACCCCTCATAAGGATCACAACCCATTTAGACACACTAATATGGGTCGATACCGACCCCTTTTGTGGGCCTGAATGGGCCTGGAAATTTTGGGTGGCCTCTTCTTGGTCTCCCGATTCTTCTGTCAAAATTTCAACCCGATCTGTGCACATCTTCCCTTAGCACACATAGCGTCAGAAAAAAGATCTTCTTTATGGTTCTTTTTATCTTTAACCTAAGCTACACTCTGCCAATTTTATTTTTGATTTCAAGTAGTAATTGTAAACAAACTTTAGTATAATAAAAAGGACTATTTGGGAGTGGACGTAGGCCGGAGCTAGCCGAACCACTATAAATCTTGTCTCTTTTTACTTGCTTTTTGATTGTTTTAATTTTTTTCTTCATTTATTTCTCTTCATATTTTTGTAATTGGATTGGATATTGGTACTTTTAAATAATTGGGTGTTGGTGGCCAATTTCGATGCCAACAACAATAAAGCAAGCTCTACACTATGATTTTACATATATTAAAAAACAAACAAAAAAGGAAACAAAATTTCCTTTAAGTAAATAGAGACATATCAATACAAAGCTCCATCGAACAGGGACAAGCTTAACCTCATTGGTCTAAAGCCACATACCCTTATTCTTATAAATGTGAATAGGCCTTCGAGGTCCAAAGCCACATCCGGTTCACATCCACTTTCTCTGGTCGACTCATCACGACAACGCTACTAGAATTATGCAATTATACAAACAAAATTCATGAAATACATCATTCACTCCTTCTATAGAATAGGAAAATTACAATAATATGCTTGTAATAATAATCAACAATAAGCAATCAACAAGCATAAAAAACCAATAAATAAAAATAAACAATCAATTAATAATCAAACAACAGTAGGAAATCAATAAAAAAATAACAATAACAAACAACAATTATCATACAAACAACAAATCATTCTAAAGGAGTCTATAATAACACGCACGGTAACTAATAATAGCCATGGCGTGCAAGTCAAGCTGTAAGCTCACATGAGTCTGTTTGTCATCAAAAATGAACAAAATGCCTAAGTGGTCAACCCCATTCATGAATATAATACATGTAAGACTATTCCACCTCCCGCTATGAAAAGTAAAACTCATACGATATGCTAGATCATCGACCTAAAAGTCAAATAAATTCAGCAATCTAAGTCTCAACTTCCCTTTTCTTTCGAATAAAACTCGTTGTCCTAAGGAGGAAACTTTACTAATTGAATCACCATATAAAGGTCTACACAGCTTTGGTTTTCTTGGATTCAAACTCGCCTCAACCGCACAATGATAATAAGGATGATATACTAAGCGTACTTCGAAGATCGCTCAAGCAAAGGACATAGCACACATTTATGAGGTGAGGGTCAGGTCACACTCAGTGGGCACACTGCTTCAGAAAGAAGGTACGTACGTTGACTCTCTTGGTCGAGTAAGCATAAGAAGTTCGAGCCTCTTTCATTGACCTGTACGATTCAGAGGGAGACAATTTTAGTTTTAGGAGTCTAATTTGCCGCAGTGGCCTTTCTTTCTACTTAGCATTGGCAGGGTACTCATGTTAAGTCCAATAAAACAGGCGGAATTTCCTATCAATATAGTATAACACACCTCCATGTGTACCCATCAAGTACCTAAATACCTATCTGCGTAGCGAAGGGGCGGAACCTAGTCATAAGCCAAGTCCATTCGTTGATAACCAAGCTCAAAGTTAGTCCCCCGGACCTCTTCAGGAGTAGTCAGTGAAAATCAACTGGCTATGTAAGGTAAGTAGGCTATGTAAGTAGATGATTGCTTAGTAGATCTGATTAGCCTTCCGAACCAACTCATTCCTCTTAGGAGCTTAAGAAACTAGGGGTATAGATGGGCTTCCTTCTTTGATTCCTAGGCCATAGTATTATTCATTGTCTTCCCGCTTTCACCCATGGGGTTAAGTCAAACCAGGCGGAACCGTATGAGCAAGACCAGCTCTATAGCAAGGATGTTTTTATATAGCGAGTGAGGCCTTCTCGACTTCTTTCCTTGGCCATATTCTTATGTAGTAGAGTAGCTCGAGCCAAAAAGGTTCCATTAATAGCCGACCGTTTTGATTCTTTGGAACAACTTGATGAATTTAGTAGATTCTTTTAGGAGTTATGAGGCCACTAATGACCATAAATCGGGCCTATCCAATTTTTACAATGTGATGGTTAGCTATGTACAGACTAGTTGTACTTACCTTTTCTTTTTTGGGATCAATATCAGCAATGCAATTCATCCAACGATAAACCAAATTCGAATTATAGAGCTATGACACAATCAAACCCGAATGAACAAAATGTTGAATTGAATCGTACCAGTCTATTATAATTGTATAGTAATTATTAATATAGAATATATATATATATATATAATAATATTAATATTTGTTGTTTGTTATGTACATAATTTAAATATAGAATAATATTTAGTAAACAAAAAACTTTCATTTGATCTTGAGATAGACATATAATAAAACAGTTTTAATATTCATTATAATTACATTTTATTTATTACCTAAAAATGCAACCGATTATTTTGTTTCCTTAGGCCACGGGCTATATGTCGGGAGTTTTGGGTTTAATATCGATATTTTAGTAACAAATCTAATAAATCTAAGTGTAGTGCTTGGTGTATTGATTTTTTTGGAAAGGGAATGTGTGCGAGTTGTGTATTTCAGGAATAGGTTGGACCCAACTGGCTACACTTTATATATATATATATATTAGAATAAGATAAATAGGAAAAAAGTGTACAATCTCGACGAGTTCCTTCTGAATAAATTAATAAATCATATATAAGAAACATAACATTTCGTTCTTTATTGGTAAGTCAACTTTGATTCTCTATCAACCAATAAAGTGAGACCATTAACATGGGTCCGGGCATAACGTGGTACTCTTTCTACCATTATGTTAATATCGAAATGGTTTAAAAAAGAATAGTTAGTAATTTATCTGATATATAACACTCACAATAAAAACCGATCTTTGCCGAGAGATAGGAGCATTCAGTGGAACCTGTGAACTATACTTGCTTCTTGATAGATGTATGGGATAGAGGGCTCGTGGCACTTGCTGCCCACCCTTCCTCCGCTTTGAGAACCATGTGAATGGAGAGTGGGCAGAGCGAGAAGGAGGTCCTTATACGGAGTCACACACTTGAGCATTACAGGAGACTAGATAAAAGATTATATAAATCGCCATAAAACTAAACGAGAAGTCCTTCCTTGAATTATCGCAAGCTATTTTAACTAAACTACAAAAAAAATTATAACAACATCCAAAATAATATATAATGCCCAATCCAATCTTTTGTTCACTCTCATGGTTTCTTTGTTAAGCCGGGGTCGGCCACCTGACTCCTCTCATGCGGACTTTGATCCGGTTGCATGGTCTGACCATTGAAATTTCCTTGCACGACAAGGGTCGTGATTCAAAAATCTTCCAATCGCCTTAAGAACTCGACTCAAGTTCCCTCCCCTTAAGAATAAAGTAAAAAAACACCTGCTTAAGTGGTGCTAGTCACCTAGAAACCACTTGCTTGAAGTAGGGATGGGAAAACGGTATATAAATGGACTGGTCCCTAAAAAACACCCATGCAACAAAGGGGATTAATCCCATTACCTATAATTTACTAACACAAGGAAAAAAACTTCTAACATGAATGGCTCTATGCAAAACGTATAAGTCATCCGCTTGGTCCTTGCTCATTACTGGGCATCAACCAAATCCTACTTGGGTGCAAACTCAAGTCACACTTCACTAATTAACGCAACTCAACTTAAAAGCTCATGCATCAAGTTCGAATGGTAGTATTCTCTATCGGTATACTTTAGCTTAACAGCCAAGATTACCCATACAAGATTAATCATTACCAGAGAATTCACCTACACTACAAGGGGTCAAATTTTAGTCTAACTACCGGGTACTAGTAATAGATTGATATACAACTCCAATTTCAGAAAGAATACAAGCAAGTATCTTACAATTAAAGCATATCTTACCACAAGAACTTCTTTCCTTTTTTTGAGCAGTAGGCCTGCTAAGACCCTATAATACCTATAAGGCATGAGTTATCACTATCTGCCCACCCATTCGAAGTGCAAGAAATTTTTTCTTCAAGCGACCAAGGTGATCACTATAGAAGCACTCAAACATGGCCTTAGTTGCATGGCATTCCATAGATAAATGCCTCTTAATGCCATAATAGTGGAATATATATTAGCTCTCTACTTTGCATAAGGTTGATCTAACCCCGAATCCCGACCTTTGCGCTTTAGTTGGAGCATCGGTTTACTTTCACCTTTGCTACATTCAATGGTACCTCACGGGTGCTCTCACGATCAAAAATAAGAGCCATCACCATAAGACATTCAAATGTGGTTCATACTAGAATATGACTAAGTAATAAATCCCATACCAATTAATTAAGACCCAAGGCAAGCTTCCTTGCCTACTTCAAAGGAGTATTAACAATCTTCACTCTAAATTTTGCCAAAAGGTTAAATCGACTAACATACTCCTACACTAACAAGCTACCCTACTGCAAATTGATGAAATGCTCAAACTACATGTCCCTTTCGATTTCAAAAATAAATCGAGACTCGAAGCAATGCCTAGAAACAATCCAAGTCTTGGCCTGCTCGTCAATCTCTTATAATACTACGCCTCATGGGCTACACCACTTATAGCACCTACCACAACTATTAGAATGTTCGCGGGTGGAGAAACATCTCGTGCTATGGCAAAATAGTCTCTAAACTAATCATGCATCTTAGGCTGCATATTTGCAGTTGCTCTAGTGCTCCGTCTACTCATATTGATTTCCTAAATGAAGATACCTTATCAACTGGTGACTGTAGTAAATCTAAGTCCAAAGGATAAGTGGAGTATGTAGTATTATATAGGAGAAAATTACAAATACTCTCTCTCAATATTTCTTTATCTACTAGGTTGTTTAACTCAAACTGTTTTACTTGGTCCTGAGTGTTGAACCTCACTTTGATACTAGTTGTGATGACCTACCCTTCATAATACCCTGAATCAACATCGAATAGCAAATTCTGACTTACAAGTACTACAAAAGATAGTTCGTCGGGGTAAAATTAAAATAAAATACAATAACCAAGTCATATCGATAAAATCTCATGGCGGAATGGTACGTATAATACAATGAATATACAAGAATAAAGCTGGATAAACAATATATAAGAGACTACATTAGTGGAAGAAAATGATAAATAAATATCAGTACAGAAAGTCGAATACATCAAAATCCATACATATGGAGTTATGAATATAATATCTAATACAACAAGTCTCACGTATAAACTAACATGTATGTCATCTGCTACTACAATATCAAGTATACATATTCAAATATTGACATCATGCCTCTAAAATGATACAGCTAAGCCATTCTAATAGCGTATCCCCAAAAGCATCTAACTCTCAAACTACTCAATCGAGTATTCAAGAGTTGTCATGACAGAAACGGTCACAGACAAAGCGTAGGTCAGACATAAAGCCTGGTTTGAAGTAAACTATCTCAAAATACTGTATACCAAAACTATATACATATAAAATAGGAAGCTACTAAGACACGATCGGTCCTCACCACAAATGTTGTAACGACCCACTCTTTTGGACCATTCAAATCGACAATAAATCCACACATGTCGGACTTGAATAATTCAAAACAATAGATTGTTAATTTAAATTGGCAAAACTCAACCTATACAGTAAATAAAATAATCACAGATCACAGACACAGACACAGAGTAATATAACAATAATGCAGCGGAAACAAAAGAATAGTAGTTCATGAAGCTACTATATATATAACAGAGTTAAACCAGATACAACAGAAGTCTCGAATACAATAGTCAAATACAATATCAGAATACATCACTGGAATCAGCTGAATATCTGAAAGCTGGATAGATAGCTGGATCTCCAAGCGAAGCTCCAACTCCAAAGGTGAGTCTCGAATACTGGTACACTCAGTCTGACCCGAGCGTAAAGAAACACAAAACACTCGAGTCAGGATTAACATTCTTATATCAATAAATCCAACTCAAGTGAAATAACAACTGAAATACAAGTGACTCAAAGGATGTTTGGGATAACCATCCTCTAAGGATCCATTAAACTATCTATATATACAGTAGAATACGCTAAGTAGATAATGTCTAATCAGTAAAGTACGATATCAAAATAGCGTTAAGTCATGGCCCATTCCACCCTTAACACATTTTTATTCCCAAGAGCATATACAAGACCGTAGTTTCCCCAAAACCGGAAGTCACCAGAGGGCAATCCATATACTAAAGGTACAAACCAAAATCGTAGTGGTCGCGAATAGGATAATCAGTATGACAAGGTACATGAGGCAATACCAACTAGGATACTAGTAGTTGCGTGATCCGGACTGATGTTGGGCATAGCAGCTACTACCCTAACACCGCGAAACAACACTCCCAAATCAAGGGGTGCACCCAAATCGAATCACAAAAGTAATAGATATGGTAACGAAGAAGTGTGTCCGCTAGAGGTGGCGATCCTCAATGGCCCGGCGCGGCTCCTGTTTTAGTCATGTCAGGGGTCATCCAAAATCGTTCTCTTTCTTCAGTCAACGCGTTCACCAAAACCATCCACTTCGTTCTGGATCGACACTCCGCGTATATTAGTTATTAAAGTGGTTTCAGTATCGACAGAGAGTATGTCCATATCCGATCCCGGTCTCTTTAATAACTACGTATTATTACACCGATGGTCCTTTAATAAATTTTCAAAATAGTTATATTTCAAAACCGACATATCATTGCCATTTCAAAACCATATAAAAATGATATCACTTTTCCTTCAAATAAATCCATTTCAAAATCATATCACTTTCCAAAGTTATATTGCTTTCGAAATCATAAGTCTTTTAAAATCATAACACTTTGGAAATCACAGCTTTGAAACCATAGCATTTTGGAAATCATAACACTTTTCTTTTAAACAGTTTAGATATTAAAATTAGTATATATAATAAAATATAAAATAATTTATATTAAAAATGATTTATATTAAAATAGTTTATATTAAAATAATTTATGAAGTAAAATATCAATAGTTTAAATATAATTTAAAATTACTTTATAAAATAAAATAGTTTCTCAAATTTCACAAATCGATTCAAATTAACTCGAATTCCAAAATTTTAATTTAATCAAATCTCAAATCATCAATTTCAAATTGATTCAGTTTCTAAATAACCATTTCAATCTATCGATTTCAAATTCATATTTAAACCATAAAATAAGCCATTTCAATTTCAATATATTTCAAAGCTTTAAATATTCAACATTTCAATAACATCTAATACAACTTCAATTCACGAATTTAAATAAACAAAATATCCCATTTAAATTTATATCATTTGAAATATTCATTAAAGTCGCTTTTAATCAAATTCAAGTTAAAACATATCTTTAAAATTTCGAATTTTATAAATTTCAAATCAAACTTTATTTAAGTATAATTCTTAAATAATTATAATTTCAAATCAATTTCAAATCATTATAAACTCTATATTTGAAAATATAGATAAATAAATACTTAAACATATTTCATATTGATTCAAATCAACTTTATTAAATCAACTTTAATAAATCTTTAAAATCATTATTTATTAAAACCATATATTTCTTTCAAAACCGTAGAAATGTTTTCAAAACGTTTATATATAGACCAACGGTGTGTGTATATAATTTTCTATCCTGTGGTCAAGTGATACAAATATTTATCATTTCAATCCGCAATTTAAAATATATTCGGGTGTATATCTTTTCAACCCGAAATCCCAAATTCAATTTAATTTGAAAATCGCTTGGGTTTATCATTTCAACCCATAACGATTTTCTCCTATTCTAAAGTTCGTTCGGGTATGTATCATTTCAACCCATAGTGATACTATACTAACAGGGAACTTGCAGAGTGATAACAGATATGATAATAATATAACAATGGTAACAGGCATATATCATCAGTATAAATAACAGATAAGGGTGTCAGATGTCACAGGTGAACATATACAGATGATGGCATATATATATCAATATAAATAACAGATAATGATGTCAGGTGTCACAGGTGAACAGATACAGATGATGGCATAGGTATAGCAATATAAATAACTAACAGCAGCATATTTCAATTGTCGTTTCAATTGAAATCAAATTTAATAAATAAAAGAACGTTAATCGTGAGTGATTGCTCACCTTTCGAGGCTAGAGATGCACGAGAAGATGACACGGATACGCACACTAATACGGACATAGAGATTGAGTTACGAATCCAAGCAAACAAATCGGCACGAATTCAACGATCAAGGCTGATAACAGAAATCGATGAAATCAAATCAAAACATTCAACATAGCAACAAATAAACCATGTCATGCGTCAAAGTTTAACAATATAATTCTATGTGCTACCGAGATCGAAATGGTCTGAAATTTGGTATGAATAAAGATCAAAACTTGTATTTCAAACTGCAAAAGATTCACTTGTTTTGGACAAGAGACGAGAAAAGTTACGATGTCACGAACATAGACTCAGACCATGTTTGCAGCAGTGTAAAATAATTTCTAAGTACAAAAGAATAGCTGTCTGGGTCTAACTTCCAGATCCTCGACCACTAATCAAACGATGTCGGATTTGGCTGAAATTTGACAGGCATAAACTAGGTAACTTTGACTTCTTTTTAAAAATAAAATCAACCCATTTCGACGATGCGTCAAACATGAACTCAGGTCGTGTTTGCAGCAGTGTAAAATAATTCCAAGTACAAAAAAATAGCTGTCTGGGTCTAACTTCCAGATCCTCGACCACTAATCAAACGATGTCGGATTTGGCTGAAATTTGACAGGCATAAACTAGGTAACTTTGACTTCTTTTTAAAAATAAAATCAACCCATTCCGATAAAACATGAGTGAGATATGATATCATGAACATGTAGTCTAACTGCTGTTCAGAAAAAGTAAAGATGCTATATTTTAATCGGAACACAACATATAAAATAAATTCTCCATATATCCAAAATTCCACATAATAACCTATCCATACTAACAACAACTGTATATATAGCTAGCATACATAATAATATCATATACAAAAACAAATATACTTACAAACTTTAAAAATCAAAATTTATAAAAACCCTCATGTATATAATAAGCTAACTAACTACATACATATACTAACCCATGACATAAAGTTCTCTGACTTATATATATCATATAATATATACTGCTCACGTATTATGATAACAAAACAAAAACTAACCAGTTAAACTATACTACATATAACCTATATAAATCTCATACTTCCTTATATAAACTGTATAAATGTTTTTAAACTATTGTATGTATACTTTATAAAACTAACAGAGCAATTGAAATGACTTAGCAATAGTAAAAATTCTTCAAACAATTATACAAAATCAATCCTTGGAGCACAAATCGTACCTAGAAACAGATCAACGTGGATTAAAGGGGTTAGAGCCAGTAAAGAATGATGAAGTCATCGGATAAGGCCGAGACAGTTCGCGAACGACAGCAGCTAGGGGCTTCAGGGTTGACGCCGGAGAAGGGAAGAGGAGGAGAAGGGCTCGGGGTTGGCTATTGGCTGGTGGATGGTTGCCGAAGAGGGGCGGAGGCCTGCGGATGTGGAGGCGGGCGGTGGTTCACGGTGGTCGGAAGCAGAGCTCAGGTCGACGATGTGGCCATGGGGCGAACTCGTGAAGAAGAGGTGGCGGTTGAGAGGTCAGATGAGTTTGCTTTGCTATATAATGTTTATAAAATTTGTGATACAGTTTTAAGCAAAGCAAAGGTGAGAAGGGATTTGGTTTCAAAGAGGAGACTTAAAAGAAAAGGCAGAGAGACAATGTTATAAATTACTTTATCAAACTGACGTACCAAAATAATTAAACCAAATGCGAATAGTCATAGTCAAAGAAAAAAAAATCAAGTCTGGGAATACTAAAAGCAGTGCACATTTAATTTCAACAGTTGGGCAAGCGGATGACATCGGGAAACTCAAAGGACCAAAATTAACAACGATACGGTTAACGGTTTTGCCGTTTCGCTGTGAACTGGACACCGAAACGAACATATAAATATATCATGAAGATCAGCTCGACGAGACGGTCAAAACAGTATACAGATATCAGTGGTATGATTTGAATTATAAAAATTCGAATTTTCTAATAGCGGAAAATGTAAGAAAAACACTGAAAAATAAGATCGACGGAGCCAAAGATGTCCGAATTTGGAAAAACGACAAACTGACATCTTGCTCAGAAGATGGTTTAGAATTTTTCTATATAAAAATATTTAGGTTTCGGAAACATTTTATTTTCATCGCTTTTTAACTGATTAAATTGAAGTAAATTTACGCGCGAAATAAACTTTCATATTTTCAGACGAAAATTTACTAGTTGCTGTGTTTAACTAAACGCATTCCTAATATCAAATTTTTATTTCAAAATTTTATCGTTTAAAATTTCACAAATTTTCAACTAATTACGTTATTTAAAACAGTTGAAATTTACGGGTCGTTACACTCTCCCCCACTCAAAACTTTTCGGCCCCGAAAAGGAACGAGGTAGGAGAATAGAAACAACCAGAAAGAAAACAGATTTAAATACAAAATAACAATTAATTTAAACCATATAAATTCAAATTTAAATTAATTTATATTCTATAATTGATTTAGTCCATTTGATTTTTCTAAAATCAATCTCAACTATTTCTAAATTCATTATCTTATTATTCAATTATCTTCAATTTACAATTTCTAAAACCATAAATTTGAATAGTCTTTTATTATAATCATATTTTCTTCAACAATTTTAAATTCTTCTTTATTCCAAATTACTATTAAATTTGTTCTACTTAATATATCTAATCACCTATATTTAACCCATATAAATTAATTTAAAACATAAAAGTTTCGATTTAAATTAATTTACATCTATTAATTTCTTTTAAATTCAAGGTATTTTCATATGTTGATCAAATTTCAATTTATTAATTCTTTCAAAACAAATTTATTAATTCTTCCAAAACAAATTTATTTCATTATTAACTGAGTTTACTTATTATCCTATCTAACTCTATTAACATCTTTATAATCAAAATTTAGTGTATAACACTTATTATAAACACTCAAATTTTATTTATAAATTCAATTTATCTTATATATTATCCAATTACATATTCAACTTCTGAATGATTTAGGTAAGTTGTATTAGAATGCAGTTGAACAATATACAAATAAAATTTTCCCACTTCAATTATTCAAGTTTAAATATTTATTCCAAATTTTGGTTTTATTTATAATTAAAATCATCCTTTAACAACATTTAAGAATTAGATTTCCGATTAACTTTAAACAATTTAGAGTTATATATAATATATTTATATCAATCAAATTAAATTTTAAAATAAGATACTTATATATATATAAATCAAATTATACTGAAGAAATTCAAATCAAAATATTTTTCAAAACCAATCATAGCAAAGCTACAGAATAGTATCTCCACTTCGAAACCCGAAAATGAACGTCGATGATGCGGCCGCCATCACCGAAATTATTTTCCAGCGACAAAGAGAAGAGCACTGATTTCAACGTTTTAAAATTCTTTGAAAACGATCTCTATTCGAAAATACTTTCAATAATATATACTTTTAAAAATTTTAAACCAAAGTTCGAAATCACTGGAAATTAAATTCTCAAATTCTAAATTAAATTCATTTCAAATTCCAATCAATTTATAACCAAGTTTATAAATTCATTTATTTATATTAGGCAATAGTCAATGGTTTACAAAACAATAAATGAAAATCAATATTATTATTTCAGACAACCAATTCATTAATCATTTAATTTCAGAAACTCATATATAATATAATCATACAAAACTTTTGTTTTATTTATCAAATTTTAAAAACGATATTGTGTCAGTTTGCTCTGCTTAAGAGTTTTGGAAATCCTATCGATAGCGTTGATCAGACGAATCGATCGAAAACCCAAATCAACATCAACAACTCAAACATCACAATATAAAACATTTAAAATTAATTTAAAAATACACTTCCTCACTTAAAGATACAATAATGGATTTCAAAGCAAGGATAGAGATTCAAATTTTTGATGGACTCAAATCAAAGAGAATTTCGATTCGAAGATAGGTTTGAAACAAAGACGAGATAATTAAATAACAAAATAAGGCGATGGATAAGTTTATATAAATCGCGGGCAACCTTAACCGGGTCGACCGTGACTTCAAAAATAAGATTGGTGTAGAATTCCGAGGTAAATCAACATTCGATCTCAAGAAATAGAATTCAGGTATAGCAGGAGATAGATAGCATCGTAAACCGAGGATACAGAAATCTCCAGTAAATCACTGCCTATTATAAAGGAGTTTTGCTCCTTTACGAATCATTCGAAGATTGGCGAGACCGCCGATCTATTATAAATATCATTCAAAATGGAGTTATGGGGTGCTCCAGAATTGAAAGAAGACGAATAGTAAGGGACACGAATGAATTTTTGGAACCGCAGGAGACGTTCCAAAATTCAAAGGAATCGAGTCAAAAGGAAGATATTGAAACTCGAATAAAAGTGATTCTGTAAATACATTTACCCTATATGTTAAGTTTTGCCTAGAGCTACCAAAGCTCTGATACCAACTGTAACGACCCACTCTTTTGGACCATTCAAATCGACAATAAATCCACACATGTCGGACTTGAATAATTCAAAACAATAGATTGTTAATTTAAATTGGCAAAACTCAACCTATACAGTAAATAAAATAATCACAGATCACAGACACAGACACAGAGTAATATAACAATAATGCAGCGGAAACAAAAGAATAGTAGTTCATGAAGCTACTATATATATAACAGAGTTAAACCAGATACAACAGAAGTCTCGAATACAATAGTCAAATACAATATCAGAATACATCACTGGAATCAGCTGAATATCTGAAAGCTGGATAGATAGCTGGATCTCCAAGCGAAGCTCCAACTCCAAAGGTGAGTCTCGAATACTGGTACACTCAGTCTGACCCGAGCGTAAAGAAACACAAAACACTCGAGTCAGGATTAACATTCTTATATCAATAAATCCAACTCAAGTGAAATAACGACTGAAATACAAGTGACTCAAAGGATGTTTGGGATAACCATCCTCTAAGGATCCATTAAACTATCTATATATACAGTAGAATACGCTAAGTAGATAATGTCTAATCAGTAAAGTACGATATCAAAATAGCGTTAAGTCATGGCCCATTCCACCCTTAACACATTTTTATTCCCAAGAGCATATACAAGACCGTAGTTTCCCCAAAACCGGAAGTCACCAGAGGGCAATCCATATACTAAAGGTACAAACCAAAATCGTAGTGGTCGCGAATAGGATAATCAGTATGACAAGGTACATGAGGCAATACCAACTAGGATACTAGTAGTTGCGTGATACGGACTGATGTTGGGCATAGCAGCTACTACCCCAACACCGCAAAACAACACTCCCAAATCAAGGGGTGCACCCAAATCGAATCACAAAAGTAATAGATATGGTAACGAAGAAGTGTGTCCGCTAGAGGTGGCGATCCTCAATGGCCCGGCGCGGCTCCTGTTTTAGTCATGTCAGGGGTCATCCAAAATCGTTCTCTTTCTTCAGTCAATGCGTTCACCAAAACCATCCACTTCGTTCTGGATCGACACTCCGCGTATATTAGTTATTAAAGTGGTTTCGGTATCGACAGAGAGTATGTCCATATCCGATCCCGGTCTCTTTAATAACTACGTATTATTACACCGATGGTCCTTTAATAAATTTTCAAAATAGTTATATTTCAAAACCGACATATCATTGCCATTTCAAAACCATATAAAAACGATATCACTTTTCCTTCAAATAAATCCATTTCAAAATCATATCGCTTTCCAAAGTTATATTGCTTTCGAAATCATAAGTCTTTTAAAATCATAACACTTTGGAAATCACAGCTTTGAAACCATAGCATTTTGGAAATCATAACACTTTTCTTTTAAACAGTTTAGATATTAAAATTAGTATATATAATAAAATATAAAATAATTTATATTAAAAATGATTTATATTAAAATAGTTTATATTAAAATAATTTATGAAGTAAAATATCAATAGTTTAAATATAATTTAAAATTAATTTATAAAATAAAATAGTTTCCTCAAATTTCACAAATCGATTCAAATTAACTCGAATTCCAAAATTTTAATTTAATCAAATCTCAAATCATAAATTTCAAATTGATTCAGTTTCTAAATAACCATTCTAATCTATCGATTTCAAATTCATATTTAAACCATAAAATAAGCCATTTCAATTTCAATATATTTCAAAGCTTTAAATATTCAACATTTCAATAACATCTAATACAACTTCAATTCACGAATTTAAATAAACAAAATATCCCATTTAAATTTATATCATTTGAAATATTCATTAAAGTCACTTTTAATCAAATTCAAGTTAAAACATATCTTTAGAATTTCGAATTTTATAAATTTCAAATCAAACTTTATTTAAGTATAATTCTTAAATAATTATAATTTCAAATCAATTTCAAATCATTATAAACTCTATATTTGAAAATATAGATAAATAAATACTTAAACATATTTCATATTGATTCAAATCAACTTTATTAAATCAACTTTAATAAATCTTTAAAATCATTATTTATTAAAACCATATATTTCTTTCAAAACCGTAGAAATGTTTTCAAAACGTTTATATATAGACCAACGGTGTGTGTATATAATTTTCTATCCTGTGGTCAAGTGATACAAATATTTATCATTTCAATCCGCAATTTAAAATATATTCGGGTGTATATCTTTTCAACCCGAAATCCCAAATTCAATTTAATTTGAAAATCGCTTGGGTTTATCATTTCAACCCATAACGATTTTCTCCTATTCTAAAGTCCGTTCGGGTATGTATCATTTCAACCCATAGTGATACTATACTAACAGGGAACTTGCAGAGTGATAACAGATATGATAATAATATAACAATGGTAACAGGCATATATCATCAGTATAAATAACAGATAAGGGTGTCAGATGTCACAGGTGAACAGATACAGATGATGGCATATATATATATCAATATAAATAACAGATAATGATGTCAGGTGTCACAGGTGAACAGATACAGATGATGGCATAGGTATAGCAATATAAATAACTAACAGCAGCATATTTCAATTGTCGTTTCAATTGAAATCAAATTTAATAAATAAAAGAACGTTAATCGTGAGTGATTGCTCACCTTTCGAGGCTAGAGATGCACGAGAAGATGACACGGATACGCACACTGATACGGACATAGAGATTGAGTTACGAATCCAAGCAAACAAATCGGCACGAATTCAACGATCAAAGCTGATAACAGAAATCGATGAAACCAAATCAAAACATTCAACATAGCAACAAATAAAACATGTCATGCGTCAAAGTTTAACAATATAATTCTATGTGCTACCGAGATCGAAATGGTCTGAAATTTGGTATGAATAAAGATCAAAACTTGTATTTCAAACTGCAAAAGATTCACTTGTTTTGGACAAGAGACGAGAAAAGTTACGATGTCACGAACATAGACTCAGGCCATGTTTGCAGCAGTGTAAAATAATTTCTAAGTACAAAAGAATAGGTGTCTGGGTCTAACTTCCAGATCCTCGACCACTAATCAAACGATGTCGGATTTGGCTGAAATTTGACAGGTATAAACTAGGTAACTTTGACTTCTTTTTAAAAATAAAATCAACCAATTCCGACGATGCGTCAAACATGAACTCAGGTCGTGTTTGCAGCAGTGTAAAATAATTCCAAGTACAAAAGAATAGCTGTCTGGGTCTAACTTCCAGATCCTCGACCACTAATCAAACGATGTCGGATTTGGCTGAAATTTGACAGGCATAAACTAGGTAACTTTGACTTCTTTTTAAAAATAAAATCAACCCATTCCGATAAAACATGAGTGAGATATGATATCATGAACATGTAGTCTAACTGTTGTTCAGAAAAAGTAAAGATGCTATATTTTAATCGGAACACAACATATAAAATAAATTCTCCATATATCCAAAATTCCACATAATAACCTATCCATACTAACAGCAACTGTATATATAGCTAGCATACATAATAATATCATATACAAAAACAAATATACTTACAAACTTTAAAAATCAAAATTTATAAAAACCCTCATGTATATAATAAGCTAACTAACTACATACATATACTAACCCATGACATAAAGTTCTCTGACTTATATATATCATATAATATATACTGCTCACGTATTATGATAACAAAACAAAAACTAACCAGTTAAACTATACTACATATAACCTATATAAATCTCATACTTCCTTATATAAACTGTATAAATGTTTTTAAACTATTGTATGTATACTTTATAAAACTAACAGAGCAATTGAAATGACTTAGCAATAGTAAAAATTCTTCAAACAATTATACAAAATCAATCCTTGGAGCACAAATCGTACCTAGAAACAGATCAACGTGGATTAAAGGGGTTAGAGCCAGTAAAGAATGATGAAGTCATCGGATAAGGCCGAGACAGTTCGCGAACGACAGCAGCTAGGGGCTTCAGGGTTGACGCCGGAGAAGGGAAGAGGAGGAGAAGGGCTCGGGGTTGGCTATTGGCTGGTGGATGGTTGCCGAAGAGGGGCGGAGGCCTGCGGATGTGGAGGCGGGCGGTGGTTCACGGTGGTCGGAAGCAGAGCTCAGGTCGACGATGTGGCCATGGGGCGAACTCGTGAAGAAGAGGTGGCGGTTGAGAGGTCAGATGAGTTTGCTTTGCTATATAATGTTTATAAAATTTGTGATACAGTTTTAAGCAAAGCAAAGGTGAGAAGGGATTTGGTTTCAAAGAGGAGACTTAAAAGAAAAGGCAGAGAGACAATGTTATAAATTACTTTATCAAACTGACGTACCAAAATAATTAAACCAAATGCGAATAGTCATAGTCAAAGAAAAAAAATCAAGTCTGGGAATACTAAAAGCAGTGCACATTTAATTTCAACAGTTGGGCAAGCGGATGACATCGGGAAACTCAAAGGACCAAAATTAACAACGATACGGTTAACGGTTTTGCCGTTTCACCGTGAACTGGACACCGAAACAAACATATAAATATATCATGAAGATCAGCTCGACGAGACGGTCAAAACAATATACAGATATCAGTGGTATGATTTGAATTATAAAAATTCGAATTTTCTAATAGCGGAAAATGTAAGAAAAACACTGAAAAATAAGATCGACGGAGCCAAAGATGTCCGAATTTGGAAAAACGACAAACTGACATCTTGCTCAGAAGATGGTTTAGAATTTTTCTATGTAAAAATATTTAGGTTTCGGAAACATTTTATTTTCATCGCTTTTTAACTGATTAAATTGAAGTAAATTTACGCGCGAAATAAACTTTCATATTTTCGGACGAAAATTTACCAGTTGCTGTGTTTAACTAAACGCATTCCAAATATCAAATTTTTATTTCAAAATTTTATCGTTTAAAATTTCACAAATTTTCAACTAATTACGTTATTTAAAACAGTTGAAATTTACGGGTCGTTACAAATGTGGCTCAAAAATCATCTGGATCGCATATATATACATGTAAAGTAAACCGATCTAAAAAATTTGGGAATCATATCCTAAGTAATTAATATCAATATCGGGTATCTATTGGTCAAGTACGTATATGAGATATTTTAAAATATCGTTCGTGATAATATCGGATAATATTGGTGATATATCGAACATGTGTAGAACATGTTGGAAACCGTGTTGCAATATTTTCTAATGTTATAATGAGGTTATGTTTTTAAATATTTGGATTAATATTGCCATTACTATTAAAGAATACTTGCATATAGTTTACAAATTACAATATGTTTACCGAGATATTCTATTAAACATGAGTCATTTAATAAGCTTACAAAAATCGAGAAATTCGTATAACGTGCATCTTTATTATGTTATTCACTATTATATTATATTCATTTTTAATTAATCTAATCATCTATATTAATTTGCAATTTTTTCCATATTCATAGCTTCTTTGTTTTCATTTACACGTAATTTATGAAATAAGTAATGTTGATTTGGCATTGATTACAACTTCTTGCCTGCTCTTTATTAGTTTTTCAAATATATAACTGTACTACCCTTTAAAATTTGATTTCTTGATGCATGATAATAACTAATAAAATAATTTGTTATAACCTAACTTACCAATTAGAAACGGTGAACCAAAATATAACTAAAAAGAAAAGTAACTCTTAAATGATCTAGTTTTTCATGTAAAGTCTTCATAGGATATAAAACATATAAATAATGAAATAAATAAACTTTATTAAAAGGTAAATGAAATAGACCGAAAAAATTAAGGTTGAAAAAAATTAGTGCATTAAGATTTCTACGTGCTATCATCACCATGTACTAAAAACAAATATTGAGAATGGAAAGATATTTATTTGTAAATTTATTTTCTACAGGACATACAATAATGAACGATGTTATTAAGTAGTATCGGGGATTTTACAGTAAATACTAGAGTGATATATCGGTAAATATCGGATGATATATCGAGAGCGATATTTTAAGTGATATTTTGAAAAAAAAACTCGATTAAGGAGCGATATGAGATATACCGGAGATATATCGGTGATATTATCTGATATTAACTACATAGATTATACCTTACCCTACTCTCCTTCTATATCCATAAGGTTAATCCATCAAAAATATAATGCTATGATTATAAACTAGCATGCATAGCAATGAAAAGTAAGGTACATCCTAATATATGAGTGTGGGGTCAATACTACACACTCTTGAGATTGGTGATGATATAGGCATCCTAATATAGGTCTACCTTTAATGAAAATTAAATAATATAAGCTTACAAAATCTTCACAAAGGAACTGTATCACCAATTATCTAACACTAATCGTCTATTCAAACGGTACATCATAAATCGCCTCTAATATGATATACTATTGATCGTCAACAATACAATATGTCGATAACCGTCTGCCATATGATACATTATTAATCATCCTTCCATTGACTACCCATTGGAGAATAAATGGAAATAAGTCTGCATCTAAATATACTATAGACTTTGAGTTATAGCAAAATACAGTAAACTTGTATAGATCTCACCTTGAACTCTATTGCAGGCATGGATGATATATGATCTGTTCTAGATAGCCGTCGCCATCTCTCTCCGAACACGCTCCAAAATCTCATATGCAAGGTGTGTGGCTCTTCTTTGGTATCATGGATTATCTACTTACTCGCTATCTATCCATACCATATGGATAACGGGTATATCCCGCCTAACGTGCTGTTGGTGGCCCAAATCGGCCCACCAAAGCTGTATAGAACGTATCATCTCTTAAACATATGTATCACGCAATAGGAGTTAATATATATGTCACACCTTGTAAAATAAAGAGTAACTAAATAAAAGAATTAATAAATAATTAGTAAGGTTCAAAAATGGAATTCGATGAAATGTTAGAATTTGCCCATGAAACATGCCCCATTTCGTTCGTGGCGCTTTTCTAATCAACTTTCATATATAAAGCTTCGCGCTCGAAATTTAAGCTAGTTATCGACCTTTGCGGATTTTAGATCGAAAATAATTAAAAATGAATTCAAATCAATTTAAATAAGTAAATAAATTAAAATTTATCGGCATAATTATGCAACGGTCCTCATCGTTCTGTAACAGGCTACAACTGGCCGACCGCTAATGGTCCACCATATCAACTAGGACCGGTGCAGGATTCAGCCGCTGTAACACCCCATATTTTTATAACATTATTTAAAATATTTAATTAGTTAAATTAAGAATAAATAATGTGAAGATTGATAGGTTGGGATTTGATTAGTTAAAGTTAGCCGTGCAATGTTAAGTGTTAACTAAAATGAAAAGACATTAGAAAATGTGTTAGGAAATAAGAAGGAAAATATGGGAAATAGTAAAACCTTATACCATAAACCCTTAGGAGATAGAAACTCACGATCATTCTCACTCTCATTTCCCTCAAACAAAAATACTAAGGCCGACCACCATTTTATTCTCAAGAGAAGAACTAAAGCTAGGATTCAAGAGAAGAGAAGTAATCAACTAATTCAACAATCAAATCTCTCATCTATAATCTAAAAGCCAAGGTGAATAATCACTACATCCCTAATTCTTTAAGTTTTCAGTTTTATGACCAGATCAGAAATGCTTTTGCTATATTTATGCCATGTTTGATGTTTAAAGATATATATATATATATATATGTTGTTGGTGAATTTATACATGTTCATATTTGCTTTTATCATATGTTTGGCATGAAAACCCTATTTAATGACATTTGAATGCCTTGAAAATTTTAATATATGTTATCCCGCTTTTTGGTCAAAGCCGGAATATCAAACAAATCGACAAGAAAGGATGGATATCAGGATTGGAGTGCAATTGGAAACAAGGCTGCAATGGATAATGTCAAAATTTGATCGGGCTCCGATCGAGACGAAATCGATTGGAGATGATGATGAGGACTAGGAGAGGCTATGTTTCAATTTTCAGGCCAATCGGAGTCCGTACGCACAAGATATGAATGGACCAAAATGCACAGAGCACGGTTCGAATCGATGGGACTTCATATCGATTAGGGTGGAGTTGTTCGTATCGATCACCCAGCTTCGAATCCATCACGCTCGACTCCATCAGGATCGACTGCATCTACTTCGTACCCTTGGGTGAACACTCTCTCGAATCCACAAAGGCTGGTCACTTCGTATCCATCTGGAACCATTACTTCGAATCCATGCAACTAAGGGTGCCTCGACTCCATAATCTTCGAATCCGCAGGATAAGACAACTCCGAATCGATCCACAGCAGTGCGTCTTGATCGATTCGAACCAGCTCCAGTTCCATCGATTCGAAGGAAGCGAACCTTCGAATCCAACGTATCGAGTCCACCAGGTAAACGCGGCTAAAACCAAGGATTCGACCCAGTAAACTCGGAGAAAAAGGAGGATCAACTCGAAGATTGCGTGATGCATCACCATGAGAGCGTGTGCCATGATTGATTCGAAAGAATCGATTCGAAGGAGATCGATTCGAACGACATGCACAGCCGAAAAATGTCATCTTGGATCGATCATAACTTGAGATCTACAAGTCCAAATGTTATGAAATTTTCACAGTAGCTTGAGCACATGTTGAAGAATGTTCATGCCAAATTTCAGCTCGATTGGACAATTTCTTGATCGATTCGAAGGTAGCTTCGAATCGATCCCAAAGTGGGCCCGGATTTCCAGAAAGCGGGCATGTGGGCCCCCTCACGTGCCAGAACTGGTCTCCCCTCAATTTAGGCGAAATATCAGCCTCCTACACCTATAAATAGAGCCCCTGGTCATTCAGAAGAGGGGTGGGACAATTTTGAGAGCTAAAGAGTGCCCGGACTCTGCCAGATTTACTCCAGATCACCATTGCTGCCTTAGATTCAGATTATAATCATAAAATCCGTTGTACTACGCGATAGGAAATTGTAATCTTCAAGCATCGATCAATAAAAGATAAAAACTTTGGAGTGGACGTAGACCAGAGATAGCCAAACCACCATAAATCTTGTGTTTTTGTTCATTATTTCTGGATTGCTATTTGTAGTTTGTTTAGATCTGAGATTTGTGTTTGGATATTGCTGATTTGTATTCATACACTGGTGCTTTCACAACATTCGGGGTTTGTGACCATTTTTGGCGCAAACACTTTGGTGCTTTCACTGAGAAGGACTAGCACCCGCTACATCGGATTGAAGTTTAGATTTGAAAGTTTGAAGGATTTAGATTGACTCGGCAATGACTCGACAAACAAGTAGAAGACAAAGAGCTGAGAGAAGCCAACAAGGAGGAAGTCAAGAGGCATCTTCTGGAGCTGGAGAAGGACAAGCTTCGATTTACATTACCAGAGACGAGATGGAAGCTATGGCGAATTCATTACACGAGAGGTTGCTGAAGAGTCAACAGGATATGATGCAGACTTTCTTCGAGCAGACACTACACCATTATAAGATATTAACAACGGGTGTAAACCGTTGTTAAGTCTAAAAGCAACGGGTAAAAACCGTCTTCATTACAGGAGTGGTTGAATTTAGCGACGGGAAAAAACCGTTGTTTTATGTCCAAAAGGCAACGGGTATAAACCGTTGCAAATTGTGTCAAAGGCAACGGGTATAAACCGTTGCAAATTGGATCAAAGGCAACGGGTATTAACCGTTGCAAATTGGGAAATATGCAACGGGTATAAAACGTTGCTTTATGGACAATAAGCAACGGGTATAAACCGTTGCTTTATGTCCAGTAAAAAACAGTTTAAAACCGTTGCTTTATGCCCAAGTCACACATAAAGCAACGGTTAACAACTGTTGCACATAGTGTTTGCTCCTGCCCCTACAAAATCACATCTGTAACTCACTACTGCGTATATCTCAGTATATATACCAGAATATCAATATATATCAAAATATTGGTACACAAGCACTATAAACATATCGCACATATTCCATACATATAATATTATTATCAAACTTATAATTACACTCATTGTTTTGCAAACAGAATACTACCGTGCCGGAATATCATACTTATTACACTGCATTGTTTATTACACTACAGTACAAAGATTTCATTAATTACAGGGCAAAGCATTCCAGTTTTCAGACTTCAATGTTTGCAGTGCAGACTTGAAGCTCAACACAATATAGACCATCAGTGGAGCTACAGAAATGATTTGCAGTGCAGCTACAAACTCGAGGCAAAATGATTTGCAGTGCAGACTTGAAGCTCAACACAATATAGACCATCAGTGGAGCTACAGAAATGTACCAAGCAACCAGGGGATGAAAACAAAAGTCAGTATATCTGAAGTGAATGCAGAGACAAAGCACAAGAATGCAACTATACTGAAATGCATAAATAACTGATGCAAACTAACCATCACATGATATACAAGAACAAACTAGTTGGACCAAATGCGTATGGATACTATGCCAGACTGTAAACAAGATCAAAGGCAGACCAGTAAAAGAAACTACAAGTATACATCTACGATAGACCAGGCAGTAATAAAGCAAACTGCACATCTAACTAGAGCCAAGACTACAAGTACAAGGCATATATATATACATCTAACTAAAGCCAAGACTACTAGTACAAAGCAATTCAAAGCAAACAACGGTTAGGATAAAGAAAATTTGATCAAGCCTCAATTTCCAGATTTTGAAATCTTTTTCAGGTTCTCTTTCCTCTCTGTCAAACTATCCAGGTGAGCAAACCACCCTTATAAATTCTTAAAACTTGATATATCTATTTTGCATGTGATAAGTCTTGAATGTAAATTGTGAAAGGTGCTTGCATGCTTGTATTTATGTATGCATGACTGTGTGTACTATTGTGTACAGGAAAACAAAAGAAAATCAGCAATATATGCAAAGAACAAGTCAGAAATATCAATACCTCCGACTAAAGATATCGTATCAAACCCTTTTGATGGCTCACATAACCTCCGACTCCAACATCCCCAAAGGTCTCGGTAAATTGTCGACATATTTTGGCGGTTAGCTCATTCGGCAATAAAATTTTATCCAACAACACTTTTTCATATGTGGGTGGTACTGCTTTTCCATGAATTACTAATGCTGTGGAATCTCGACATATAGTACCTGTTATATAAGCATTTTTGGAGTGAATATATGGATTTTCATTTACAGAACTAACAAAAAACAAAACTCATGCTACCCAAAACCATTTCACAAACATGCAGCGATGGCCCAAGTTTCATAGCATATGAACTAGACCCAAATTTGCCTAATAATGACTTGGGTTTAATGCCAGAAGTGAATTACAGAGAATTTTTTTGGCAACCAACCAACATTTATATTAAATGCGTGCAAATCGAAGCATAAGTCATTCTACTGGAAACTGTTACAGGGGGTATTATCACTACTGGAAACTTGTATTAAGCAAAGTAACTGTTCGTGGCATAAAAATTGCTGTCGTAGAATATAAATGGTAGAAACAGTAGTCACTGCTTATCATCACAAAGGCTCAACGCTAATCGCTGATTACAAGGAATCAAATACATAACTAGATTCAGGCAACCAAGATGCTGTGGTTGAAGTGTGGTGGCGCTGAACAGTTGATGACAGCAGGGGGTTGCTATGGATGTTATGTAGTGAAGTGTGTTCAGGGTAGTGGCAGATGTTGACAGTTGTAAGTTGAATGTATTGGTAGAAGTATTGTTTGTTGAGTGATATGAAACAGCAATGATATGAAATAGCAGTTGTGATGTATTATTGAAGTTGCTCGAAGTGTTGTAGTAGTTTGGTTGAAGTGGCAGGAATATGATTGTGAAGTATTGGCAGTTTGTAAGCGATTAATGAGAAGTATGGCAGTGATGTATATAGCAGTTTGGAGGTTATGGATAGAAGTTGGTGGTTATCTTGACAGTTGGTGAAGTGATGAATATTGTATGTGCAGTATGACAGGGAAGGTAGCAGTAACAGATTGTATTGGAGATGAATATGTGATGTGGTTTTGGTGAGTCAGAGAACATGTACAGGCAAAATCAGAGATGATGGGTGCATTGGTTCTTACGTTCACTGTGAACTTTTTACAAAAGAAAAGATGTGCGTTTTTTTTTCTCGATCGCTAAACCCTGACGTGAAATTGACCTGTATGTTTCCTGATACACTCTCCCGTTCACGAAGTTAAGCATTCACTGACTTTGCAACATATTATTTTCTTCAAATTTTAATAAAATAGTACCTGTTGCAATTACTTCGTCCTCGAAGTTCAGGATTTCACATCTTTGGTCGATTAACTGATTGTTCGGAGTGGCAAACTGAGAAGATGCGATTTCACTGCCTACTTGACGATTATCTTGGGCTATGCTGAGAAGACGCTCCAGTTTATCATCCATATTGTCCAGCTTCATCAATTTTTGCTCCACATTTTGCAGTCGTTGCTCATATATTCCTTGGGCCTGTTTGAGCCGTTTGCATGGAATGGCAGCACTCTTAACTTGGCTAGGAGCTATATTGGTCCCAATACTTCGACTCCTGCCCTTTACATCTTTACCAAACACTGATATAAAGACGGCTTCATCACCACCACTCGTCGTTTCCTTTTCTTTTTCAATTTTGTCCTAAAAAGTAAATACATATATATTAATAATGAAAATTTAATTTAGAGGCGTTGTTATTTGTTTAACTTACAAAGTAGGAAGATGTCGCATCTGACGTGCTGCCATCTTTTTTCTTATGCGTTTTCTCCCATACTTGAAGACGTGATACTTCTGTTCCCGGACTACTTGAATCGACCTGCATATAATGACCTAAAATTATATTTGGAACTAACGGTATATGCAATGTGATGCACCAATTCAATGACACATACCATTTCTTGAGTAATCATAGCGTGACTCTTACGTCCCGAATGATGACCATATTCGAGCATTGATCTATTTTGTTTGCCTCGCTTCCTTTTTTCTTTTGCCTCGGGTTTTGATTCGTTTCTTATGAACTCATCCCAATCATCTTGAGCAATTTTCGGTGGACAATTTCTCATTCTTTCTTCGTCAGTGATGAAAAGGTCATAATGATTCTTGCGCAAATCATTCTTGTGTCTCCTAAAAGCCTCGGACATTTTTTTCATAATAAGGTCCTTTGATAAAGGATCGAGCTCATAATATTTCTGCATAACAAAAAATGCATGTAAACCATTTTTAATTTCTGTATTGAAAGCATTATAAATGAACGGAGCTCATTATTACCTCCAATTGATTCCACACGTCTTCCTTGTAATTTGGCGGAACTTTTTTCCAACTTGGATATGAGATTGGCACATGATTTCTTACTAGTTTACCAATCTTCGTAGCGACCTTTGAACCATTTTTTCCGACTGGAGAACCATAGTTGTCTATATCAATTTTCTCCCGTTTTAAAGTGGATGATTGGGAAGTTGTATCAGTTGACGGTGGTGTGGCATCTTGTGACATTATGTCCTGCAAAGTCTCAAATCCTAAAATAATCCGAACAACATTATGACGTACAGTTCTTCCTCTTCCAGCCCATCCCTGTGATGCCCGATTTATGTTGGCCACCTTATTGCATGGAGTCCCCTCCATAACAAGATCAAACGCCTTATATGTCTTAATAAAATTTGCTCCAAGCGATCACAGTTAAGCTGCTGTACATCTGATATATGAACCAACGTCCCCTTATTGATTTGTCTGATCCCACCAACTTCTCACCACATTACGATTTTTATCAGTCCGACTGACAATAATCGTAATGTGATGAGAAACTGATGGGATCAGACAAATCAGAAGGGCACGTTGTTTACTATATCAGCTGTACAGCAGCTTACCAGTAATCGCTTGGAGCAATTTTATTAAGTCATATAATGCGTTTGACCTTGTTATGGAGGGAAGTCCATGCAATAATGTGGCTAACATCAATCGGGGATCATAGGGATGGACGGGAAGGGGGACATTCACTTTAATGCGGCAGTGATAAAGTCTTCCTGCATCACCAGAATTTTAAACTTAAGCGGATTCAAAACAATATCTAAAATACTGACTGAAATAAAGGATGCAAATACAAAAATATATTACCTTAGCACTGCTGAACTAAAGGGTGCAAATACAATATCTTGAACTGCCTGTCTACCTACAAACACAAAGAAAGAAAGAAAGAATAGTCAAGCTGATCATATGTATGTATGTGTACATGTGTGTATGTATGTGATCATATGTAAGTACCTACAACTACAAACACAAAATGAACTCTTGCAATATATCCATCCTTATGGATCCATCAGAATATTATAATGACACTAATAAAAAATATAATGCATCTATTACTATCATTCACGCTATATTTTACATTTTACACCATTTTAAATAAATATTTTGTTAAGGTACAATAACTGCTCTGTAATACAAAGTTAACATATGCATTTGATAAGATCTTCTAATTTTTCATTGTCTTCAAAAGCTGATTGATAAACGGTGGGAAACTCAGTGTCATCCACATTTATGGTCAACCGTTTTGGTGTATGCAAAACCATAAACCATCCGTTATTTTTTAAATCTTTTGAGTAGAACACTTGACTCGCTTCTGATGCAAGAATAAATGGCTCATCATTCACGCTATCTTTATTCTTCAATTTTCCCAAGTTAACTGTGATCAAGCTTGAAACAGAATCTATTTTACAACCATTGATCTTATCTTCGACCTTTACCCAATCACAATAAAAAACTGTTTGTTTGAAGTCAATGTAATCCAACTCAATTATCTGTTGAATGACTCCGTAATAAGTTGTTTCTGCTTCCTTAAAATTTTTATCCTTCCCACTCACTCTAAATTGTGTAATTGCTCTCATGCATACACCACTATCCTGTGTTAGCTTTCGCTCTTCATAACTCTTCGGAGAAAATAAAAACCCATTCACTTGGTACTTCATATAACTACGGGCATCAAACTTCGGCCCGTTAACTAACCGCCAAAGAGTTGAGTCAAGATCGACGGTCTTCAACAACTACAACAAACACAATAAGTAAAAAAACATTGTCAAGGAGGTGTATGGTCAACTCGAAAATACGTTAAATATTTAATACATATACCTCCTCATGTAACCAAAAAGTGAAATTTTTAATAGCTTCCCCAGATGTACCCCCGCCTCGAGTTTGAGATTTGGTGCTTTGAACATAGGAGTTATACCTCCTACGAAAAACACACAATAAATACTATATATATGAATTGATTTACAATAATAAGAATTCAGAACAAATTCATGAATTTACTTCTTCCATTCATCCAATCCGTCGTATTTATCAAGGACCCATTTACGCACTTGTTGAAATTGCACTTGAGTTAACGTTATATCTTTACCATTATCTAGTGCTATTTCATCAGCAAACTCATCATCCTCGTCTAAAAACGCTTCACGGGTATGTTTATGAGTGCCAGCACCTCCTTTTGGCATATACTCCATGCAGTAAAGACTAGCTTCTTGTACAATATATCCTTCTGCAATACACCCTTCAATATATCTTTTGTTGCGCACATATCCTTTATATGTTTTCATCAACCTATGAAGATGAATAATTGTAAAATGTAGACATCAATAGCTATTTAAATCGAATAATTATGTACATAACTAAAATTAGTAATTTACCGTTCAAATGGGTACATCCACCTATATCTAACAGGACCAGAAATCAATGCTTCATCGGCTAAATGAACCATAAGGTGAATGCTGATATCAAAAAATGCAGGCGGAAAATGTTTTTCAATAACACACATTGCTTCTACCAAACTAGCCTTTGCTTTTAGAAGATGTTCCCTGTTGATCACCTTTGAGCACAAAATGTTATAAAAGAGACTAATGCGGTGAATAGCATTCCGTAGATCCTTATGTTGCGGAAAACAATGCTGAAGCAACACCGGAAGTAAATGTTGCATTATGACGTGGTAATCATGTGACTTCATATTTTTTAGTTCAGGAGGGTTGATGCTCACATTGTTATGGAAGTTCGAAGAGAATTTGCTCGGCACTTTCAAATTTTTCAAAACGGTGCAAAACCGTATCTTTTCTTCTTTGCTCAAAGTGAAAGTCGCATTTGGTATGGTTACTTTACTTGTTTCAGGATCTTCTATCACCCACAACTTTTGTTTTATACCCATGATTTTCAAATCCTTCCGTGCATTGATCCCATCTTTTGACATGTCTTTATGGTTCATAATTGTGTTGATCAAATGTTTCGTGACATTCATCTCCGTATGCATAACATCAATATTATGTCGGGTCAAATTTGTTTTCCAATATGGCAAATCAAAGAACTTCGACCTCCTATACCATGCAGGAACTTCTTCATCGATTGTCTTTTTCCGTTTTCGACCAATTTCCGGTATGTTTTACCAACTTTCATTTTTATATTCGCTACCTTTTTTCAACTTGATAACCAGTCAGTGGTTTTGGAGGACGCTTAAGTTCTTGCTCGTTGTTGAAATTTGTCTTATCGTATCGAAACTTGTGTCCGGACGGAAGAAATCTACGATGTCCCATGTAACAAATCTTCTTACTTTCAGGGAGATAAACAGATGTAGTTTCTTCTCCACAAAGAGGACATGCAAAGTAGCCGTGAGTTGTACATCCCGATAAAGTCCCAAGAGCAGGATGATCATGGATTGCCCACAACACTCTAGCTCTCATTGTGAACTCAGATTTCATAAATGAATCAAATGTAACGACTCCTTCCCATAACTGCTTTAACTCGTCTATCAAAGGTTCTAAATAAACATCAATATCCTTCCCCGGTTGTTTTGGCCCAGAAATCAACAGTGTTAACATTGAGAACTCTCTTTTCATGCACAAAGACGGAGGAAGGTTATATGGTACTACAATTACTGGCCAACAGCTGTAAGGGTTAGTTAAAGAAGCATTCGGACAGAAACCATCTGTTGCTATTCCAAGCGTGATATTTCGTGGTTCTGCAGCAAACGAAGAATCAAAAGAATCTGTAGTTTTCCATTGAGAAGTATCACGCGGATGACGCATTACGGTTGTACCGGACTTGGCACGACCATGCCAGGTCATCGCTTCTGCTATCCATGGTACAGTATACAGTCTTCTCAATCTAGAAATTAAAGGAAAATGTCTTAAGGTCTTTTGAGGTACTGTGGTAGCTTTTCTCTCTTCGTCGAATGATGTCTTGTATCTTGGTGCGTTGCAATTTGTACATGAAACTTTGTTCGCATTATCTTTCCAGTACAAGATGCAGTCATTAATGCATGCATCATAAGTTATGTAATTCATCCCAACTTGCTTAATGATCTTCTTTACGTCGGGGTACTTTGAAGGTAGCGTGTTACCTTCGGGAAGTAACTCCTTTATGAATTCGAGTACTGCAGTCACACCATTGTCTGAAAAGCCGTATTGGGTCTTCAAGCTATTCAGTTTCACAATGGCATACAACTTTGTAATCTCTTTTGGATAAGAAGGATACAATGGCTCTGTTGCAGTTGCACTATCAAAAAATGATTTATCTGTAAACTGCTCACCAATATTAGCATTATCATGAAACTGACTTGTAGGTTGAAAATGATGGAATCTATCTGCATCATTGATCAAATCCTCCATCCTAATATGTTCGGACTCATCAGTATTTGTGGCATGACTAACCGGTTGTTGTTTTGGCTTCTCCGGTATTCTTTCTCCGTGAAAACACCACACGGTATATGATTGAACAATACCATATCTAAGCAAATGAAAATGAATGTCATTTAATTTGAATGTATCTTCATTTTTGCACCGCGTGCAAGGGCACGAATACTTTTCCTTATTGCCACCGTTTTCAGCAACAAATTTAACGAAATTTTTCACACCTTCCACATATTCTGTATTTCTTCGATTAGATTGATTCATCCATTGTTTGTCTATACTAAAAGACATACTGAAAGAAAATAACAAGAGCTAATAATAAATCATGGGTAACAATATCTTATGGCTTTCCACCAAGTTCAACTCTGATATTAACTAAACAGATGAATATTCTTTTGATTTCACTTGAAATTTAACATTAGCATCAAACTGTTTCCAAAAAATTTGCCATTACAACAGCGCCATTTTGTAGCACCAGAGTAATGTCTATGCATTACCCCTCTCCTGATACTTGGTTTGCGCCATTAACAACAATTTTATCTACTTACTAAATATGGTCTCATATTTAGTAAAACAAAATTCATTGCATCAACTTATACCCTAGCAGTCACTATAAGCAACTATGTCTAACTAGCATGTAAGTATCAGTTCCTAAATAATTATTAGTTTTTTAGCTTCAACTTTCAAATTTCAATTCCTAAACGATTATTTACAGAAAACTACTTGTTTATAACTAAATACTAATAAGTTATTAGCTTCAGGCGTTTTCAAGGTTAATAAAATCTAAAGCAGTAAAAGGGCGACTCAATTTTAGAAAATTAGACAACTCAAAACAAGAAATTCGCATACTTAATTAGCAGTGGCAGTATAGAGACTGTAGCAGGACTTCAAATCAGCAGTAGAAAATATCGCGTAGGAGGCAAGCTTGAGCCGACGATGGCTGATGGAATAGCCGAGTATGCAGCGATGATTATTTAGAAAGCGTTGATTTTTGAAACCCTAGTTTCTTTGGGTTCGAGTAGATCGCCAGATTGATATTGAGCTGTAACTGTGAAGTAAAACAGATAAGGGCGACTCAATTTTAGAAAATTAGACAACTCAAAACAAGAAATTCGCATACTTAATTAGCAGTGGCAGTATAGAGACTGTAGCAGGACTTCAAATCAGCAGTAGAAAATATCGCGTAGGAGGCAAGCTTGAGCCGACGATGGCTGATGGAATAGCCGAGTATGCAGCGATGATTATTTAGAAAGCGTTGATTTTTGAAACCCTAGTATTTTTGGGTTCGAGCAGATCGCCAACATGGAGATTGCTATTGAGCTGTAACTGTGAAGTAAAACAGATTTTGGGTGTTGCCCGGCTTAGTTGGTTGCCCCATCCCAGGGGCTTGGTGGGCTTGCCACTGGGCCGGCTAAAAGATTGGGACGGTTAATAACTGTTGCTAATTAGCCACGGTTTAAAACCGTTGCTAATTGGAACGAAGCGCGCCAAAAATTATGGCGCGAAAGGATGAAATTCACCGCCACCATTTGTCTCCAAAGAAGCTACGGTTAATAACCGTTCCCAATTAGCAACAAGAAAAACCCGTTGCGAACTGAACCAAGACGGTTATTAACCGTTGCTAAATGGCAACGGTTATTAACCGTTGCCAAATGTGCGGATGGTTAGTTGCAAATCTCAGTATTTGGTGTAGTGAGATGAGAGCTGCAGGAACACAGAATCTTGGACCAACCATAGCGACTGCAAATGTGGAACAAGGAACTAGGGTTGCGGAACCCAATGGAGGACAGAATACATAACCGGAAGGCAATCGGCAAGGTCTTGGGGGCAGGCCCACCGGATCCAACGCAGAAGGACCTTTGGAAGGAGTTCAACAGGCTAGAGCCAACGTTGCGGCTAATGAGCCACATGAAGAATATGTGCCGGAGTTCCCTCGGGAGCATGGGGGGCAACCCCTAACAGGCAATGCTGGATTAATGGAAATCATTAGGAGGACTATGCGTGGAGGTTTGACCAATAAGGATTTAGAAGGGGTGAACAAGAGTCCGTTCGTTCGGGAAATCAGGGTAGCTCAGAATCCACCTAAGTTCAAGTTACCTAGCGTGGAAGCATATTATGGCAAGGCTGACCCGACAGATCACTTGATGAGATATACTAGACACATGGAAGTGCTGGGGGCATCGGAGGAAGTGATGGCCAGATGTTTCCCTTTATACTTGACAGATCTAGCGGCAATGTGGTTTAGGCAGCTGGAAGAAGGTTCTGTCAGGACTTGGAGGGAATTGGTGGATAGGTTTTTGGGACAGTTTCGGGTTCATATCAAAAGACCTAAGAACGTGATGACGTTAACGTCGGTAAAGCAAAGGACGGATGAATCACTTAGAGCATTTTTAACTCGATTTAATGCGGCGGTTGCTTCGGTGGATCGGCCGGATCCATCGATGGTTTTGATGGCGGCAGTGTCGGGAGTCAGAGAGGATTCAGATTTTAAGGTATCTTTAGTACGAGACCCGCCACTGGATCTCGGGGAATTCTTCCATGAAGCTGAAAGGTTCCTTCGGCAAGAAGATGCATGTATGGACTTAAAGTTAAAGGAGGTGAATGTGACTAGGGGTGGAGGACCATCCAATGGAAGCTCGGATAAAGATAAAGGAAAAAGGAAGCTGGATGACGATTCAGGAAAAACCAGGAAGCAATGGAAGGATCCAAAGTTTTCCACATACACAGAATTAAACGAGACGCAGGAGCGGATATACATGGAAACTCGGAATCGCCTTCCTTACCGGAGGCCGGCTAGGAAAGAACCATCCGAGCGGGAGAGGGCATCAGGAAAGCATTGTCTCTTCCACGATTTGGACGGGCATGATACCAACAGCTGCAGGCATTTAAAGGACATAATTGAGGAGCATGTGAGGAATGGACAGTTGAGGCAGTATGTTGGAGTACGGAATGCAGTGGTGGAGCAGGAGCAACCACCGCCTACCTCGAGCCATGATGGTGCGAGGCCCAGGAATGATGGTCGATTGGTCATCCATTGACCAGGATAATATGAAATAAGTAACAAACCATTGGCGAGCAACTGAGCCATTTACACATGTATGGGGACGGAGATAGCCCCTAGGCATGCTCTGAATGGTGATAAACCGCAAAGCCGTGGTTTGCGAAATCTGTTTTTTGTTTTTGATTGGACACTTGGTTTTCTGATTTGGTTTTTGGAGTTGTGATTGAACTCTTGATTTTGCTTGTTTTTCTGGTTTCAGCATTCATTCGGATGATTGTTCTCCGTTTTGGATGATGATTTCGATTTTTGATATGGATTTCCGGTTTTCCGATTTGATTTGGATTTTGGATTGGATTTCTGATTGGATTTTGATTGGATCCTTTTTGGTTTTTGATAAACGGTCGTCGGGTGTGGATTACACCTGGCAAGGGATGAGTCTTTTTGCCCGAACGCGGTAAATTAACTCATTCAGGTCGTCGAGTATGGACTATGCTCGGCAAGGGTCCGGAGTGGCCAGGATTCGGCTTAGGATTTAGGCCCCCTGTTATCGATTATTGTTTCAGGTCGTTGAGTATGGACTATGCTCAACAAGGGTCCGGAGTGACCAGGATTCGGCTTAGGACTTAAGCCACGGCATTACTTACGCGCAGGGACACTGGGCCACGGTCGTCAGGTGTGGATTGCGCTTGGCAAGAACCCGGAGAGGTTAGCTCAACGTCCAGGGACACTGGACCACGGTCGTCAGGTGTGGATTGTGCTTGGCAAGAGCCCAGAGGGGTTATGGATTTGGATATCGACCCGGAGAGTTCTTGGATTCGGTTGTTGGATAAGGACGGACTAATAACTCAGCCTTTGAGTTTGGATGGGCACGAAATTGGCTATGGACTTTGGACATTGGATTTGGAAACTATTCAAAACACGCCTTCTTATCACAAGGCATGTTTTGGGAGGCAAATGTTATCCCGCTTTTTGGTCAAAGCCGGAATATCAAACAAATCGACAAGAAAGGATGGATATCAGGATTGGAGTGCAATTGGAAACAAGGCTGCAATGGATAATGTCAAAATTTGACCGGGCTCCGATCGAGACGAAATCGATTGGAGATGATGATGAGGACTAGGAGAGGCTATGTTTCAATTTATAGACCAATCGGAGTCCGTACGCACAAGATATGAATGGACCAAAATGCACAGAGCACGGTTCGAATCGATGGGACTTCGTATCGATTAGGGTGGAGTTGTTCGTATCGATCACCCAGCTTCGAATCCATCACGCTCGACTCCATCAGGATCGACTGCATCTACTTCGTACCCTTGGGTGAACACTCTCTCGAATCCACAAAGGCTGGTCACTTCGTATCCATCTGGAACCATTACTTCGAATCCATGCAACTAAGGGTGCCTCGACTCCATAATCTTTGAATCTCCAGGATAAGACAACTCCGAATCGATCCACAGCAGCGCGTCTTGATCGATTCGAACCAGCTCCAGTTCCATCGATTCGAAGGAAGCGAACCTTCGAATCCAACGTATCGAGTCCACCAGGTAAACGCGGCTAAAACCAAGGATTCGACCCAGTAAACTCGGAGAAAAAGGAGGATCAACTCTAAGATTGCGCAATGCATCACCACGAGAGCGCGTGCCATGATCGATTCGAAAGAATCGATTCGAAGGAGATCAATTCGAACGACATGCACAGCCGAAAAATGTCATCTTGGATCGATCATAACTTGAGATCTACAAGTCCAAATGCTATGAAATTTTCACAGTAGCTTGAGCACATGTTGAAGAATGTTCATGACAAATTTCAGCTCGATTGGACAATTTCTTGATCGATTCGAAGGTAGCTTCGAATCGATCCCAAAGTGGGCCCGGATTTCCAGAAAGCGGGCATGTGGGCCCCCTCACATGCCAGAACTGGTCTCCCCTCAATTTAGGCGAAATATCAGCCTCCTACACCTATAAATAGAGCCCCTGGTCATTCAGAAGAGGGGTGGGACAATTTTGAGAGCTAAAGAGCGCCCGGACTCTGCCAGATTTACTCCAGATCACCATTGCTGCCTTAGATTCAGATTATAATCATAAAATCCGTTGTACTACGCGATAGAAAATTGTAATCTTCAAGCATCGATCAATAAAAGATAAAAACTTTGGAGTGGACGTAGGCCAGAGATAGCCGAACCACTATAAATCTTGTGTTTTTGTTCATTATTTCTGGATTGCTATTTGTAGTTTGTTTAGATCTGAGATTTGTGTTTGGATATTGCTGATTTGTATTCATACACTGGTGCTTTCACAACATTCGGGGTTTGTGACCATTTTTGGCGCAAACAATATAGATCTGGAATAATAATTTAGCGAAGGATATCGATTTTCATAATTTTTTGATTTAATATTAATTTTATATTAATTTTCTAGTGAAGAAATTTTTTTATTGGGTTATAAATTATTTTCGGCTAAAATAATAATTATTTGGGACTGAAATTTAATATGTTATGCAATATATTAAAATAGATTTTCTGGGATTTTTCCAGATTTTTTCTAAGTCACTTGATTAATATATAAAATTATTTAAGGTATGGGACTTAAATGTTTTATATATTTAATTAAGGAGAAGGGGCATTTTGTAAAATAAATTGATTATTTAATTTTAGTAATAGTGGCAGCACATTTCTGAAAAGTATTTATTAACCAATGAAAATTTGACAAACAATGGCAGGTTGGTTGAAAAGTTTCTTTTTTTAAGTTAAAGACAAAAATAACACTTTTTCCATGTTTCAGCCAATACGGCAACATACCTTCCACCCCAGGCCTTTCGTCATAGTCGAAAAGATTACTCTCGACAAGGTAAAAGTTCAATGCATAAGGTATCAAATATTTTAGTACGTAATGAATTAAATAAACCCAAAAGGTTCTAAGTCAAAAGGTTGATGGCCAAAAAGGTTGGAATATAGTTGTTTTATAAATCAAAAGCTTTCGGCTGCTTTGCTTTCAAATTGGAGCTTTTGACTTGGTTGCTTTCGACCAAGTCAAATTATTAAAAAGAAAGATTTCAAACCTTCCGACATAGTCGATAGGTTACTTTTACTTCCACTATTTCTTTGTTTTGAAACCTTCCGATGTTGCCGAAGGGTTTCTACTGCTTTATATAAAGGTTTTGTTTTGAACCTTCCGACCAAGTCGAAAGGTTTACTTGTTTTTAAAACTAGTCATTTCTCTAATGCTTTCGAAAGGAAGCTTCCGACTTAGGTAATTTACCCTTGTTTTATAAAGTATAACCCAAAGCTTTCGAAAGGTTGTTTCCAATGAAGTCGAAAGGTTTTAAAAGAAGGTCTCCAGATTGTTTTGAATTGAACCTAGTATGCTTTCGGAGGGTTTATGTTTTAAAATGTTTTATGCCTTCGGAGGGTTTGTTTATGGAATAGTACCGAAAGGTTTATTAGATGATTTCGAAAGGTTTATGATGGAAGGTTTTCCAAAGGTTTTTCTAAGGTAATATTTAAAGTGGTTTTAAAGAAGGATGTCCAAAGTTTATGGCTTTCGTAAGGTTTACTTTTAAATGAGTTCGAAAGGTTTGAGGAAGGATTTCGAAAGGTTTATTGTTGATTTTGAAAGAAATGATTTCAAAGGTTTAGAAAGAGATTCTTTCAGATGGTTAAATGTTTTCATCAACTAAATTTTGAGTAAAGGATATATATGACATGGTGATATGATTTTGAGTAAAGTATAAAGATTATATACTTTTCCTTGTTTAAGTTTGATTTAAAGGATTAAATCATTTTGAAAATGTTTTCAAGGAAAATTATGGGAGGGAATCCTTAAGTATAAATGAATCGGATATTAGAAAACCAGATAGGACTAGTATGGGGTCGCACCCTATACATTGGCTAATAGCCCCAGCTAATTGTTGTCCAAAATTCCAGTGTGTTAGGCTTTCTTATAGGTAGACTAAAAAGTATGATTACACACCGAAAGGAATATATGTTTGTATACAAATAGGTTATTGGTGAGCCCGAAAAAACATTAGGATCGGGAGAACCTGGGAGATGATTAAGTTAGGAATAGACCGTCCAGAAGTAAAGTATTTAACAGATAGTTAAAGGTAGACCGTCTAGATAGGAAAGGTTTAACAGATATTTAAGGATAGATAATCCAGAAAATGGAGATCTAACAGGTGTTAGTTTAATTTTGATTATATTGTCTGGTAGGCCCAAGTCAGCTAAAGGTTAAAAGTTATCCAAACAAAACTTGTGTGTTTGAACAGATAGTTCATTATTACCTGATATTTATGTATGTTTACGTAATGATTACTTTACAGTATTTAACCATTGTGGATTTAGGAGCATAGTATATGGTTTTATGAAAGATTTTGCAAAGATATGTTTTAAAAGAATGTTAGTGAAGGGAAACCCGTTCCGCTAAGTGACGAAGTCTCACTTAACATAAGTAAACCAGGATGTACAGTATTATTCATATCGGGCTTTATGTTTGACTCAAAGTTTATGTTTTCCCCTTGAACTATTAGGTGCTCAAAATTGATTTGAGTAGACTGAGGGTTAGGGTTCTTTTCAGGTTTTAGAATGTTGACGAATAAGTTATCCGAGGATGCAGGAGGCAACAGATAGCTACTTAGGATTTGCTGTTTATTGTTATGTTGTGATGGACTTTCCGCTGTGATGTTATGTATTAGGTATAATATGACCGTATGACTCTGATCAACCGAGGGGGTATCTTCATATACCGCTCTCGACGTAATTTGTATGATTATATTTAATCTATACTTGGGAAACGATTTGGTTTATGTGACGTGAATGTGAAACAATTTGATTTGAAAATGTAATGAAGTAATTTGTCGTTTTGAAATCTGTGTTTTTTTTCATATTCAAGTGCTTCTGATATTATTGATACCATTAACATAGCCGTATTTAGTCTCCGGAAGCTAATACTATAGATGACTGTAGCATCTGTAGTACTTAGTTTTGGGCCTCTAGATAGGGGATGTTACATCTTGGTACCAGAGCATGGTTTATGAAATACTTTAACTAAAAATAATTTTTTGAAAACATAATCCTTAGAGATTAGAGTTAAGATCGGGGTATGGGATAATGCTATAATTACGTAATTATATTTGTTATATATATATATATATAAGTATACGTTATATCTTTAGACTCCTATCATAGTTAGGCTATCCATCTGTATCTCACGAGGTTTGAATATAGATATAGAGGGAAGAAGAAGCAGAGTAAATGTAACACCTCGATATTTCAGAGGAAAAATAATTAAAAAGGAATTAAAATAGAAGAAGTTATTATTAAAAGAAAATTTAAAGGAAACGTGTAAATTAAAGTACACTTCACATTTTTTTACACTAATTAATTAATGGAAATATAACTAATAAACTTAGACAATTGTGAAAAATGGACATTTTGCAAATATTGGAATTTGGCCACGAAACTTAAACCATTGTGTTCGTGGCAATTTTCTAATTAATTTTCATATATAATTTTTTCCAAACGGTGTTCAAACGAAGAAGTTATGACCGTTTGAAGTTTTAGCATCAGAAACAATTACACGTATGAAATTGGTAACTTACATTAATTATAATTGATTGATTGATTGCTAATGTGTGTTAATTACATATGTACACAATCAACAATGAGTCGGTAGAATTTATTAAAAAGGAAAACATATTATATACACAAAGTTTAGAATTATTTCAATAGCTTACGTGTTTATGCGCACATTTAAATATTTGAATTTGACTAATGAAATTAATTGGAAACAAGAGTATTGTATTAATATATATGTATACATGTGTATAAGGAGAGAAATGGTAAAAATATTTATTGAAAATAAATGCACAATATTAGTAATTAATGTACGTTACAATTGTAGTTAACATGTGTTACAATATTTACTAATGTACGTTAATTGGAAATTAACGTAGATTATAAACATGTAAGATGAGGAAACTAAAGTTTTTTATAAAATATATATTCTTTAAGTTTAAATCATTAATATTTATAAACAGAAGATTTAGAAAGGAGTATAAAACGTTAACAAATAAATGTTGTGATGGACAAGAATCAATGGGGAATGGTTAAAATTAGTAAGCAATCAATTAAGAAAATTAACTATGAATGAATAAAATTAACTAAGGGATTGATTAGTTTAAATTGTATATGTATATATACATATATCATAATTAATTATACACATTCAAAAGTGTAAATAAATGTGTAACATACCCAATTGATGAATAGATATGGATTGGGAATAAATTGATTAGCCGAATTAATGACATAATTGACATTAATGAGAATGTATAACAAAGGAAATTATTATGGATGTAAATTTGGCAAATTAAGATGGATTGATTGCTAACAAATGCAAATATTTAAAATAAAGATCTAATGTGATTTATAAAATGGGAAACAATATGTAAAGTCAATTATGAGGGAGATTATAATATCTCAAAAAGTGTAATGTATACACACAAACAACAAAAATGGAAATTTTGCAATGCAATCAATTAATGGGAATAATTAATGAACACTGATTTTTTTTCTGACATCACGGTTTTCTATTGGACTGAGTGACGTGGTTTTTGATTTCCTAGCGTTCTATTGGTCCAGTGACATGTATGAACCAGAGTGGATAACCATGAGCTGTTCGGATGAACATGATTTAACCTAGGAAAATCTAATGGATTATATGCACTCACAATATCTATAAATAAACCATCTAACCTAAAACCTAATCTTTTATTCAACCATCGCCATAAATCTACAGAAAAATTTGTGTGTATTCTTCTTCCTCCTTTTCTCCACTAAATAAATAATTCTTGTGACGCCCCACCTCTATGCTCACAATAACAAAGAGTATTAAAAGAAATACTGTCTGTTATTACGAAGAATAAAGCTGGATAGGAGCAGCCATCTGTAGTTGGGCCTTACACTAGTATTGGTTACCTCGATAGGAGTGGTATACATTTTTATTTTTCATCTCTTATTTATTTACTCCGGCGACATACCCAATTCCATTATAAAACGAACTACGATGGTTCATAATAGTTTAGGACAATATATATACTAATAACACAGATAAGTTAAATGCGGAACACAGATAATAAAAGTCTCATATATATATATATATATATAACTGATGTCAGTTACAATACATGTGATACAATACATATGATACAACTACAACTGTCAACTCTGGAAGTTATATATACAAGTACATTATCGAATAATATACATGAATACATATCAACTTAGATCAGATACACTGACTACTACAAAAATGACGACGACTACTCCAAAAGATATGAAGAGACTTCATAGCTCAACTGCCACCCAAAGCAAGATATCTACAACCTGAAATAACTCGGTCTGACCCGAGTATTAAATTCAAAATAAAATAATACACGGGTTAGTCTAATTCAAACTCAGTTATTAATGCACAGAAGTAATAATAATTAAATAATCAAATAGACGACAGTCACAGAAATCTCGTATATTGTGATATCCCGGAATTTCGAGAAGTTTAAAATGTGATAATCTCTTAATTTAAATTATTTTAATTGATAATATTGTTATTTCAAATATAAATAACCAAATAATAATAATGTGATGTATTAATTATGATATAGATTGAATTATAATAAGGATAATTATTTAATTATGTTATTTTATAAATTTGATTTTAAAAGTAAAATTTGAATTTGAATCTGAGTTTAAATTTGAATCTTTAAAAGATAATTTTTAATATATTTGGATATAAAATATATGAACAAGACTTTTATTTAAAATAAGATTTTTGTTTTATTTTTGTCTTCCTTGAAGAGATTTTTGTATATAAATTTAGAAAGTATTTATTTAATAATAAATAAATACAAAAGGTATATTTACACTTTAAATTGACTTAAATATATTATATATGACTTTATTATAATATAAATGGGTATTATTTTATTTTATTTTAAAAGTTTCCATTTATTTATAATATAGGAAAGCATTTCCTAATTAAGAAATGAATTTATTAATTAAGAAATTAATATAAAAGTTTTAAAACTCTTTTTAAAAAGAATATAAATGGATAATGACAAGTGTTAAATTTTTAAACATGAAAAATACATGTGTGAGATAATTAGCTAAGGTATGAGACAAGTGTCATTTTATTATCATTTTCTTTGATTTTTAATAAACCATAAAATTAAGTTTATAAAAGCCTACATCTCTATTTCCTTCTTCTTTTCTAATCTCATTTCTAAACAAAGACAAAGCCAAAACCAGATAATTATTCAAACCGAAATCATCTTCAAACCAAAACTGAAATCATTTCCAAACCAAAAATCTACAACTTGAAAACACTCCTCAAACCTGAAATCAAATTCAAAAACAACCTGTAACCCTTCTCAAATGCCTGAAACCATGTATTCTTTCAAGCCTGTAAACATTTATTCTTCAAGACCAGTAATTAATGCATGCAAGTAAATCTGAAGTTTTCAAGAGCTTCTCAAATTTTAAAAGGAATCAAGGGAGTCAAATTGAAAGCAAGTTCAGTTTCAAAGCTTCCAGTTTTCAAAAGATCACAGTTTATAGCTTCTCTGTTCAACATTTTTAGGTGAGTAAACTATATTTTTAAAATTTTAAAAGTTAAGTAGAAATTTTCTGATTGCATGTGAAATATGTGATGATTGCCTGCATATGTGTAAATAAGTGTAGAAATTTAGTATATATGATTTTATTGAAGTGTGCCTGTCTAATTAAATCCATGTTGAATTTATGTTTATGACTTGAATTCATATTTATAACTTGATAATTCATTTTATAGTTCTAATCATAGAAAGCCCTGTTTTTCTGATAAGCAAGATCTGTGAGTAAAATATTTATTTAAAAGCCTAAGTAGATAGATGTCTGTTGCATGTGAAATTCTATGTTGAAGATTGCTTTGCCTGTATATATATAAGTAAATCTCTGAATATATGTATCTGTTTGAAGTGTACATGTCTGATTTCATATGTATATCTCTGTTCATAATTCAGAGTTTAAAGTTTTGATCAAATTTCAAAATCTTTTCATCTGTTCTCTGTCAGGCTTTAGAATTCAAACAAGATTTGTTTGTTTAATTCTAATCTAAGTTTTGAAAATTTTAATTAAGCAAGAAAAGTTAGAATATCACCTGTAAAAGAAAAATGACAGTAAGAATTTTATTATATGTTAAAATTCAAACTATATAATCTTGTGATTTTCTTTTATAATATAAATCCTTGTCTTAAATAATGATTTTTAAGAGTTAAATCATAAATTTTAAGATAATATTGATTGAGATATCCAAGATTGTTTAGAAAGTGGGTTTTTGGTCTTCTCTGTCGATCTAGGAAGTTTGAGTGGCCAGTATCTTTTCTGGTGATGGAGTGTTGATCAAAGTTGCAGGGAAAAATGGTAGATGTGTGGATAGTTCACCGTGGCGATAGCAGTAAGTCGAACTAGAATTTTAACCTAGTTTGGTACTGTGTCGAAATCGTAATCGAAGCTTCGTCTCTGATGGATCGAGTGGCTCGAGATTGTGGGATTTGGTGGCGTAGGTGATCGGCAAGTCGTGGATGAAGTGGTGCAAACTCCGTTGGTCAGAATCGATTAGGCGACGTTTTCTTTTTCTGGCAATGGTTGAATTCCAGTTCAAATAAATGGCTCGATTTTGAATCGAAGCGTATGATGATGTTGTGATGGTTGGAATGGGTTGCTGGAGTGTTAGTGGATATGTGGGAAGGACTGGCGGTGATCGGAAGTTCACCGATGGTGGTGCAAGGTGCACAGGGAAATGGAGATGTCAGTGTTTAGTTTTGGGTTTCATGGGTGTTTTACTCGAAGGGGTCTCGGGGAAGAAGGCTTTTGGTCTCGGAGTTGTTTAGGGTTGTACGCGAGAAGTAATGGGTGAACTGTTAAGTCTAAAACAGTTTAAAATTTAAATAAAGGCAAGATTTTTAAAAAAATTTAACAATCAAGTTAAATCAATTTTCCTGGAAATTTATTTCTTAATAATTAATGTTTTGACTAAATTTAAGTTGTAACATTTGTTTAACTTAAATGTATTAAGATAAATTCTAAAGTTATTTTCAAACTTAATTTGAAATATAAAGGAAATGTTTTTTTTATCTTAAAACTTAATTAAAGGATGATAGTTAATGAGAAAAGTTAAGAATGATTAATTAATGGAATTAGTTATTGATTAAGGACTTATTAGTTAACAATTAAGGGTTTCAAGTGTTTTATTAATTTGTAAATAAGGATTGTTAACCAATTAAAGATAAGTAGTTAATGATTATTTATTTTTAAACTTAATTAATGATTTAATTAAGTGAGTTAATTCTAAGATAAAATGTTTTATTGATAATGTTTTATCTCAAGATAATTTAGATTTTTAATGAGTTGAAATTAATTAAGTTAATTAAGAAATTTAACTTTAATTTATTTAATTAATAAGAATTAATTAAATGATTAAGGGTTAATTAAAATAGTAATTAAGGAGTACTTAATAAAATTTTATTAAGTATTAATTAAGTTTTCTTAATTAATAATTAAGAGATTATTAATCTATGATTAGAGTTAATTAAGGATTAATTAACTGTTATTAATTTCCAATAAGGATTGATTAATTGATAATTAATAATTAATTAAAATTGTAATTAAAATTGTTAATTAATAATTGAGTTTTATTAATTAATAATTAAGAGATAATTAATTAGTTAATTAAGGTTAATTAATTAATTACAAAAGTAATTAGGAATTGATTACTTTGTATTAAAGGATATTGATTAATAGTTAAGGTTTATTAATTAATAATTAATGAATAATTAATCTGTGATTAGGGATTAATTTGTTTAAAGGGTAATTAAGGATGAATTACTCAGTTATTATTTATGAAATGAATGTGATTAATTTAAGTTAATTAATTTGTTAATTAATTAAAGATAGTCACTTGGTAATTAATTAAGTATAATTACTTAATAAGATTCAATAAGTGAAATTACTTAGAGTAAGTAATTGATAAATGAACTACTAGATGTAATTGAGATAAGAGAAATTACTTAATGGAAAGTAATTTAAAAGAATAATTACTTGGTAAAAAGTAATTAAGGATTAATTAAATTGTGTAATTAATCAAAGGATTTATAAAAAGATTTATAAAACAAATAAGAAATAATTAAGAATAATTAATTACTATTTATGATTATTTAAGGTTGATTAATGGAAGTAATTATTTAATGCATGATTAATTAATGTAATTAATTAAGGAATAATGTAATTAATTATAGTTAATTAATTAATTAATGTAATTAATTAAGGATCATTAATTATTGTAGTTAATGAGAGTAATTAAAGGTTAATTACTATAAATGATTAAGGATAATTAATTTGTAAAATTAATTAAAGGATAATTACTTTATGTAATTAATGAATAATTAATCAAGAGTGATTAATATTTAATGATTAATTAATTAAATGGTTGTAATTAATTAATGATTGATTAAGCAAGGTTAGGAATTAATTCTTAAGTAATTAATTTAATTTAAGTTGATTAAATTAATTATAATAGAGATTAATAAATGGTTGCTTATGAATGATGGTTGAGTAGAATGTCTGATTTGGTTGATATCTATTGGATGATATACTATGATATTCTGTGATATGATATTAGATATATCTGTGATAAATGTGTAATATTTATCTATGTTAAAGCTGTGTGAATTCAAGTATTGAATTGAATTGTTTAAACCTTTAAACAACTTGGCCTTAAAAGATACGTTTTGGATTTCGATGAGACCGGGATCGGGTTTCCGTATACCGGATTTCCAGGTCTGGAGACCCGAATACCACATCGATCCAAATTAACGATAGGTCGTGAATCTCAAGTGAAGATGAAGATTCAGAGTGCAAGGGTTATTGTCGTTAACTCTGAGGGTGATTCCAAAACGAGTGTAACGAGATAATGCCTTCGGTTTCGTTCGAACCCGGAACGAACTTATATGGATTGAATGCTTTCAGCACATCGTCAGGTGGACGATGAGCATTCTAAGTGAAGTGTTCTGATTAAAGGTAATCGTGACCTCAAGCCTCATCAACCGGGAATGGCTAAAACAGGGGAGGTGCAGCAAGGCTTCGTGGGTAGCGCCCACTGAGAGTAAGGTCATCCCTGTCTAGATGTCCCTTTCTATTTTCGACTTAGTGGTACGGTTGCAGTACACAACCGTGGGGTGATTTTATTCGGAATTATCTAGTAAGGGATGGTTCCGGCTTTGTGTTGCAGGGGAGCGGGCGTACTCCTCGGTACGGTGATCTAGGCCACGTACTGTGACGGGCGGTACCCCAGTAGCCCTGCCATTGTATGGAAATCCAACTTCCAATAAGTGATAACGGTCTTGATTGTATATCTATGTATGCTGGAATTTAATAATGTAACAATTTCAGCTATTTCATATTTATTTGAAAACCCTAGACCTATTATAATATAACCAGATTTCCTATCAAGTTTTGGTTAGCGTAAGGTAAAAACTTTTCCATGTTTATGTGTGGGAAGTCTTACGTGATACCTTTTGATTTCAAAGGTTTTGAAGTTAAGTAAGTTAACCCGTTTACTCACACCAGACCCATGTCTGACCCAAGTGTTTATTTCTGTTTTATATAAACTCTTGGGTACTCAAATTTTTACGAGTAGCCAAGAGAGTCAGGTTTGCTTTGACGAGTTATCTGGAGGAGCAATGGAGCAGGAGGCTTCAGCGCTGTAGAGATATAGTAGTTCCGCTGTGTTGATCTCTGAGTCATTGTTATCTGTGTTGTATTTTATTGTAGAAACTAGACAGGTGTTTATAACTGTCTAGTATGTGTTGTATATGTTGTGTAACTCTGATAGTTGTTGTATATGATACTGTGTAATAGTTTATGTTATTAATATAATTTATTCGTTCCGCTGTTTAGATTCTGTTGTTGTTTCTTTCTTTCTTCTCTTCTTTTCTCTTTCTATCCCTTTCTTTCTTATTAGCGATACGACTTTCTGGTCGATGAAAGCCGGGTCGTCACATTTGGTATCAGAGCAATTGGTTGAGTGAATACCTAGGCTCTGGAGTGGTGTCTATCTTGAGAGAGCGTATTTGTAATTTTTACTATATATATATATATATATCTATTCTACCTATTTGTTGGGTTACCTGTTCGGGTTTTCCAATATAAGATATAAAGGTAGATAGGGTAGTGGTGTGTGTAACACGACAACTACCAATGGTTGGAGTTTGGATGTTTGAGGTTGGAAGTATTTGTCGAGACTCTAGACCTAATACCGTCTCGAGTGAACTTTGATATGGTATAAGGATTTCATTTTTCTCTAAAGGAAACCTGTTAAGGTTCGGAGTCCATCATTGAAGTATAAGTTTGATCACGCTCGGGTGAGTGGATTTTTGAGAGTTTGGATCTGTTGGTTGAGCAGAAGCAAGTGATGGTATCTTGATACCTCAGGAAATTGTAGCTGTGTGATGAGACGCAGTGACTATGGATGTTCCCAAAGAAGTTTTCTTTTGGAGCAAGTTTAAGGATGTGTGTCTGCTTCAGTGTTGTGGCTGAGTTCAGCATGATGTTTGTGTTTGGTCTGAGGTCCGAGTTTCTTCAGAAGCTTTGGATAAGGAGTCTTTGTCATCCGTGTCAGCGGTGCAGCTCGAGTGTTCTGTGTTCCTGCTGGAAGATCTTTTGGCTTAGCAGTTTCGTAGAGTGGAGTTCAGAAGCTGCGGAGTAAATTCATTTTTCAAAATGGATTGGTCAAGCACTAGACTGTTCTGATGGGTAAAGAAAGAACATTATTTTTGGATATTGGACTGGATAGAATCGCAAAAGTGACTTGCGATAGTTTGAGTGTTCTCTTGGGAAATCTTTTGCTTGAGTTTGAGGCATCTCTAGAAGATGTAGGAGTTATAGAGTTGTCAGAGATTTTCTGGAATGAGATGGTCAAGTTTGTGTTCGAGTTCATCGACGACATCCAGATCAGAGTTGAGATAGTAGATGTTCTAGAGTGGAAGTAACCGGAAATTGCAGTGTTTGGATTAGAGGGTTCCTACATGAAGTTTTCAAGATCTGAAGGACAAATTGGTGAGAGCATTTGTTTTGTCTTTTCTGGATAGGAGAAGTATTTGGAATCTACCGATGATTGTGGAGTAGAGTTTGAGTTCTGGATTTCTGTAAATCTTGAGAGGATCTGTTATTGGATTGTTTTTGGTCCTGTTTGTTTTGAGAAGCGTCAGCGAAGATTGAGCTGATCAGGAAAGGTGAAGGCAGCCTAGAATCATCAGAAGAGTTCTGTGGATTAGAGATGGAGAATTTTGGAATTCGAAGTTGGAGACTTCGTTGTTATTTCTTCGGTAAATGGAGCAATTAAGATTGGGTAAGACTAGAAAGATAGCTCCGAGTATATTGGATCTTTCTGAGTTTTTGTGAGGATAAGTGTTTTGGCTTCGGTATTGAATTGTCAGTTTGGATTTAGTAGAGCGAGTAACCCAGTATCTGTATCGGGGAAACTCGGGATAATATTAGGTAGTTTATCCGAAGCTATGTTCGGATAGCTAGAATTGTTGTTTGTATGAATTGTTTGTTTGGATAAAATTGTTTGTTTGGATGAATGGTTGTTTGATTGATAGTATACGGTTGATATGTATGCTTGGATTTTTGAAAATAAAATAAAACTTTTGGATTATCTTTTGCTTTAAATTTCGAGGACGAAATTCTTTTAAGGGGGAAGGAATGTGATATCCCGGAATTTCGAGAAGTTTAAAATGTTATAATCTCTTAATTTAAATTATTTTAATTGATAATATTGTTATTTCAAATATAAATAACCAAATAATAATAATGTGATGTATTAATTATGATATAGATTGAATTATAATAAGGATAATTATTTAATTATGTTATTTTATAAATTTGATTTTAAAAGTAAAATTTGAATTTGAATCTGAGTTTAAATTTGAATCTTTAAAAGATAATTTTTAATATATTTGGATATAAAATATATAAACAAGACTTTTATTTAAAATAAGATTTTTGTTTTATTTTTGTCTTCCTTGAAGAGATTTTTGTATATAAATTTAGAAAGTATTTATTTAATAATAAATAAATACAAAAGGTATATTTACACTTTAAATTGACTTAAATATATTATATATGACTTTATTATAATATAAATGGGTATTATTTTATTTTATTTTAAAAGTTTCCATTTATTTATAATATAGGAAAGCATTTCCTAATTAAGAAATGAATTTATTAATTAAGAAATTAATATAAAAGTTTTAAAACTCTTTTTAAAAAGAATATAAATGGATAATGACAAGTGTTAAATTTTTAAACATGAAAAATACATGTGTGAGATAATTAGCTAAGGTATGAGACAAGTGTCATTTTATTATCATTTTCTTTGATTTTTAATAAACCATAAAATTAAGTTTATAAAAGCCTACATCTCTATTTCCTTCTTCTTTTCTAATCTCATTTCTAAACAAAGACAAAGCCAAAACCAGATAATTATTCAAACCGAAATCATCTTCAAACCAAAACTGAAATCATTTCCAAACCAAAAATCTACAACTTGAAAACACTCCTCAAACCTGAAATCAAATTCAAAAACAACCTGTAACCCTTCTCAAATGCCTGAAACCATGTATTCTTTCAAGCCTGTAAACATTTATTCTTCAAGACCAGTAATTAATGCATGCAAGTAAATCTGAAGTTTTCAAGAGCTTCTCAAATTTTAAAAGGAATCAAGGGAGTCAAATTGAAAGCAAGTTCAGTTTCAAAGCTTCCAGTTTTCAAAAGATCACAGTTTATAGCTTCTCTGTTCAACATTTTTAGGTGAGTAAACTATATTTTTAAAATTTTAAAAGTTAAGTAGAAATTTTCTGATTGCATGTGAAATATTTGATGATTGCCTGCATATGTGTAAATAAGTGTAGAAATTTAGTATATATGATTTTATTGAAGTGTGCCTGTCTGATTGAATCCATATTGAATTTATGTTTATGACTTGAATTCATATTTATAACTTGATAATTCATTTTATAGTTCTAATCATAGAAAGCCATGTTTTTCTGATAAGCAAGATCTGTGAGTAAAATATTTATTTAAAAGCCTAAGTAGATAGATGTCTGTTGCATGTGAAATTCTATGTTGAAGATTGCTTTGCCTGTATATATATAAGTAAATCTCTGAATATATGTATCTGTTTGAAGTGTACATGTCTGATTTCATATGTATATCTCTGTTCATAATTCAGAGTTTAAAGTTTTGATCAAATTTCAAAATCTTTTCATCTGTTCTCTGTCAGGCTTTAGAATTCAAACAAGATTTGTTTGTTTAATTCTAATCTAAGTTTTGAAAATTTTAATTAAGCAAGAAAAGTTAGAATATCACCTGTAAAAGAAAAATGACAGTAAGAATTTTATTATATGTTAAAATTCAAACTATATAATCTTGTGATTTTCTTTTATAATATAAATCCTTGTCTTAAACAATGATTTTTAAGAGTTAAATCATAAATTTTAAGATAATATTGATTGAGGTATCCAAGATTGTTTAGAAAGTGGGTTTTTAGTCTTCTCTGTCGATCTAGGAAGTTTGAGTGGCCAGTATCTTTTCTGGTGATGGAGTGTTGATCAAAGTTGCAGGGAAAAATGGTAGATGTGTGGATAGTTCACCGTGGCGATAGCAGTAAGTCGAACTAGAATTTTAACCTAGTTTGGTACTGTGTCGAAATCGTAATCGAAGCTTCGTCTCTGATGGATCGAGTGGCTCGAGATTGTGGGATTTGGTGGCGGAGGTGATCGGCAAGTCGTGGATGAAGTGGTGCAAACTCCGTTGGTCAGAATCGATTAGGCGACGTTTTCTTTTTCTGGCAATGGTTGAATTCCAGTTCAAATAAATGGCTCGATTTTGAATCGAAGCGTATAATGATGTTGTGATGGTTGGAATGGGTTGCTGGAGTGTTAGTGGATATGTGGGAAGGACTGGCGGTGATCGGAAGTTCACCGATGGTGGTGCAAGGTGCACAGGGAAATGGAGATGTCAGTGTTTAGTTTTGGGTTTCATGGGTGTTTTACTCGAAGGGGTCTCGGGGAAGAAGGCTTTTGGTCTCGGAGTTGTTTAGGGTTGTACGCGAGAAGTAATGGGTGAACTGTTAAGTCTAAAACAGTTTAAAATTTAAATAAAGGCAAGATTTTTAAAAAAATTTAACAATCAAGTTAAATCAATTTTCCTGGAAATTTATTTCTTAATAATTAATGTTTTGACTAAATTTAAGTTGTAACATTTGTTTAACTTAAATGTATTAAGATAAATTCTAAAGTTATTTTCAAACTTAATTTGAAATATAAAGGAAATGTTTTTTTTTATCTTAAAACTTAATTAAAGGATGATAGTTAATGAGAAAAGTTAAGAATGATTAATTAATGGAATTAGTTATTGATTAAGGACTTATTAGTTAACAATTAAGGGTTTCAAGTGTTTTATTAATTTGTAAATAAGGATTGTTAACCAATTAAAGATAAGTAGTTAATGATTATTTATTTTTAAACTTAATTAATGATTTAATTAAGTGAGTTAATTCTAAGATAAAATGTTTTATTGATAATGTTTTATCTCAAGATAATTTAGATTTTTAATGAGTTGAAATTAATTAAGTTAATTAAGAAATTTAACTTTAATTTATTTAATTAATAAGAATTAATTAAATGATTAAGGGTTAATTAAAATAGTAATTAAGGAGTACTTAATAAAATTTTATTAAGTATTAATTAAGTTTTCTTAATTAATAATTAAGAGATTATTAATCTATGATTAGAGTTAATTAAGGATTAATTAACTGTTATTAATTTCCAATAAGGATTGATTAATTGATAATTAATAATTAATTAAAATTGTAATTAAAATTGTTAATTAATAATTGAGTTTTATTAATTAATAATTAAGAGATAATTAATTAGTTAATTAAGGTTAATTAATTAATTACAAAAGTAATTAGGAATTGATTACTTTGTATTAAAGGATATTGATTAATAGTTAAGGTTTATTAATTAATAATTAATGAATAATTAATCTGTGATTAGGGATTAATTTGTTTAAAGGGTAATTAAGGATGAATTACTCAGTTATTATTTATGAAATGAATGTGATTAATTTAAGTTAATTAATTTGTTAATTAATTAAAGATAGTCACTTGGTAATTAATTAAGTATAATTACTTAATAAGATTCAATAAGTGAAATTACTTAGAGTAAGTAATTGATAAATGAACTACTAGATGTAATTGAGATAAGAGAAATTACTTAATGGAAAGTAATTTAAAAGAATAATTACTTGGTAAAAAGTAATTAAGGATTAATTAAATTGTGTAATTAATCAAAGGATTTATAAAAAGATTTATAAAACAAATAAGAAATAATTAAGAATAATTAATTACTATTTATGATTATTTAAGGTTGATTAATGGAAGTAATTATTTAATGCATGATTAATTAATGTAATTAATTAAGGAATAATGTAATTAATTATAGTTAATTAATTAATTAATGTAATTAATTAAGGATCATTAATTATTGTAGTTAATGAGAGTAATTAAAGGTTAATTACTATAAATGATTAAGGATAATTAATTTGTAAAATTAATTAAAGGATAATTACTTTATGTAATTAATGAATAATTAATCAAGAGTGATTAATATTTAATGATTAATTAATTAAATGGTTGTAATTAATTAATGATTGATTAAGCAAGGTTAGGAATTAATTCTTAAGTAATTAATTTAATTTAAGTTGATTAAATTAATTATAATAGAGATTAATAAATGGTTGCTTATGAATGATGGTTGAGTAGAATGTCTGATTTGGTTGATATCTATTGGATGATATACTATGATATTCTGTGATATGATATTAGATATATCTGTGATAAATGTGTAATATTTATCTATGTTAAAGCTGTGTGAATTCAAGTATTGAATTGAATTGTTTAAACCTTTAAACAACTTGGCCTTAAAAGATACGTTTTGGATTTCGATGAGACCGGGATCGGGTTTCCGTATACCGGATTTCCAGGTCTGGAGACCCGAATACCACATCGATCCAAATTAACGATAGGTCGTGAATCTCAAGTGAAGATGAAGATTCAGAGTGCAAGGGTTATTGTCGTTAACTCTGAGGGTGATTCCAAAACGAGTGTAACGAGATAATGCCTTCGGTTTCGTTCGAACCCGGAACGAACTTATATGGATTGAATGCTTTCAGCACATCGTCAGGTGGACGATGAGCATTCTAAGTGAAGTGTTCTGATTAAAGGTAATCGTGACCTCAAGCCTCATCAACCGGGAATGGCTAAAACAGGGGAGGTGCAGCAAGGCTTCGTGGGTAGCGCCCACTGAGAGTAAGGTCATCCCTGTCTAGATGTCCCTTTCTATTTTCGACTTAGTGGTACGGTTGCAGTACACAACCGTGGGGTGATTTTATTCGGAATTATCCAGTAAGGGATGGTTCCGGCTTTGTGTTGCAAGGGAGCGGGCGTACTCCTCGGTACGGTGATCTAGGCCACGTACTGTGACGGGCGGTACCCCAGTAGCCCTACCATTGTATGGAAATCCAACTTCCAATAAGTGATAACGGTCTTGATTGTATATCTATGTATGCTGGAATTTAATAATGTAACAATTTCAGCTATTTCATATTTATTTGAAAACCCTAGACCTATTATAATATAACCAGATTTCCTATCAAGTTTTGGTTAGCGTAAGGTAAAAACTTTTCCATGTTTATGTGTGGGAAGTCTTACGTGATACCTTTTGATTTCAAAGGTTTTGAAGTTAAGTAAGTTAACCCGTTTACTCACACCAGACCCATGTCTGACCCAAGTGTTTATTTCTGTTTTATATAAACTCTTGGGTACTCAAATTTTTACGAGTAGCCAAGAGAGTCAGGTTTGCTTTGACGAGTTATCTGGAGGAGCAATGGAGCAGGAGGCTTCAGCGCTGTAGAGATATAGTAGTTCCGCTGTGTTGATCTCTGAGTCATTGTTATCTGTGTTGTATTTTATTGTAGAAACTAGACATGTGTTTATAACTGTCTAGTATGTGTTGTATATGTTGTGTAACTCTGATAGTTGTTGTATATGATACTGTGTAATAGTTTATGTTATTAATATAATTTATTCGTTCCGCTGTTTAGATTATGTTGTTGTTTCTTTCTTTCTTCTCTTCTTTTCTCTTTCTATCCCTTTCTTTCTTATTAGCGATACGACTTTCTGGTCGATGAAAGCCGGGTCGTCACATATATCCAATCCTTTGACAAGGAAATCAAATAACGGTAGATATAACACTAAATAGTGTTAAACACAAATCATCAAATTCAAATCACCAACAAAGATAAATAAAAAGATTATCAATGAAGATAATTTAGAAAACAACAGAATTGCCCAAACGGCAATTAAACAGCATAAACAACAAAATCTAATTATTAAATAAATAATTAGAAACTCATAATCTAATTATCAAATAGATAATTAGACACAACAAAATGATCAATCAAACCGAATCAAAGTACGATTTCAAAATATTGAATTGAACACAAAACAATTCAAACAATTGAAATATCAATTAAAAATGTCAGTACTGTGTGGCTGCAGTACACGCACGCGTGCACTGCCTCGCCACTACAGCATATGAAATACACAAAGCTCAATGAACCCAAAAGCAATTGACACCATCACGAGACGGAGTTCAAGTTAAGCAACTCAAACTCAACTGGACAATGCCCTCAATACGACATGAACAATGTCAGGTTACACATTTAAACAAATCCAATGTCAAAGCCAACAATTATAATGCAATTTGTCTCAAAGAGTGATACCAGAAACCAATTGCATGAAAACTGCATCACGTACACAATTCAGATGCAATCATAAATATACACAGCAGCACGAATACAATGCAAACTCAAATCGAAGTGTGTACGAGTTGCAGCAGTATGCAACATAGTGTTGCATATACATGGTGATAACTAAGCACATGTCCCATAATCAAGTGAAGCCAAAGTCACAACACAAAATCAATTTCAAGCTTTAATAGGTAGTTCGAACAAAGCCACCAAGACAGTGTCGAACTACTGACTCCAGTAAACGGCAAGCCAAAAGTCGAACAAAACCACTACTTGTTCTTTCCATCTCAAAATCAAGTCGAAGTCGAAGACAATGAAAACAAACTCGACGCCTTAGCAATCGAATTAAAAATGTCAGCGAAATAAAATAACCAAGGTACAAGTTTTGACAAAGTCAAGTGAAATCCGAAGCCATCAGAAATCCATGAAATCCGAGAACCAAGTCAGAAATCATCAAGTGAACGAATTCAAACAAACGGAAATCAAGGATCTCAAATCAAATATAAACCATAGATTGAACCAGATGCGAGTGGAAAAATCACTCACCTTGTTCCCACGAGCGCAAAACCAAAGGTCGAACAGTTCAAATCGAAGCCGTGGCACTCTAGAATCAAGCGGAGACAAACCCTAGCAGCCAATGCAAAATCGAAGAGACGATCATCCATCAGAGCAAAGAAATCAAATTTGATCGAGTCTTTGAAGTCGCAACTTCGAAATTTCATGAAAATCCTAATTTTTAATCAGCGAGGAACGAACGAAAGAATAACACGAGGCCGCCATTTCTATTTTTTTTCCGTTCATTTTGTTTAGGGTTTGTAAATGAAAGATGAAAAAGGGGAACGGATATCACTCTATCACGGCATCCAACAAACGAAAATATGGACCAGATTGCATTTTAAAGCCCGCTTAACTCCTAATAAATTTTCAATAGAATACCAACCGATTAAAATTCCAATAATAATTAACAACCAATATAATCGTCATTTGATGATAATTAATTGTTATAAAACTCCGGGTTGTTATAGACTCCCCTCCTTATAAAAATTGCATCCCTGCAATTTTCATAATTAAAGGTGTCAATAACAATTATTTTTCTAACATAAAGTGGTTAAGCTAGAAAATAAAAGTCGGGAATACAAACGCCAAAGAAATCTTTTAATTCCATAAAAGAAATTCACAAATTCTCAACAAAATCTAACTATCACATAGATAATCAGAAAACAACAAAACTGAATAAATACAATTATCAGCAATATTCAATTAACAATTAGATAATCAAGGTGCAGAAATCACAAACAACAATATCTAATTATCGATACGATTATTAGAAAACAGCAAAATCTAATTATCAACAAGGACAATTAGAAAACAAAAATCACAAATCGCAAAACCGCAAATATCTAGTCCTCAACCAGATAATCAGAAATCTCAAATCAACAAATATCTAATTATCAAAAACGATAATCAGAAAACATCAAATATCTAATTATCAAAAATGATAATCAGATATCTCAAATCAATAAATATCTAATTATCAAAAACGATAATCAGAAATCTCAAATCAACAAATATCTAATTATCAAAAACGATAATCAGAAAACAACAAATATCTAATTATCAAAAACGATAATCAGAAATCTCATAACAGCAAATATCTAATTATCACAAACGATAATCAGAACTTAAATTAGCAAATATCTAATTATCACAAACTTTAATCAGAACTCAAATCAGCAAATATCTAATTATCACAAACGATAATCAGAACCCAAATCAGCAAATGTCTAATTATCACAAACGATAATCAGAAAACAACAAATATCTTATTATCAAAAATGATAATAAGAAATCTCATAACAGCAAATATCTAATTATCACAAACGATAATCAGAACTCAAATCAGCAAATATCTAATTATCACAAACGATAATCAGAACTCAAATCAGCAAATATCTAATTATCACAAACGATAATCATAACTCAAATCAGCAAATATCTAATTATCACAAACGATAATCAGAACCCAAATCAGCAAATATCTAATTATCACAAACGATAATCAAAAAACATCAAACATCTAATTATCGATACGATAATTAAATCTCATAACAGCAAATATCTAATAATCGATACGATAATTAAATCTCATTACAACAAATATCTAATTATCGATATGATAATTAAATCTCATAACATCAAATATCTAATTACCTGCAGATAATTAGAAACAACAAATATCTAGAAATCAATTAAGATGACTTGAAAATCAACATAAAAGGTGGATCGATCCCATCGGATGGCGAGTTTTAGCTACGTCGCACATGCATCAACAAATGGCCGAAGCCTACCAAGTACTGTCATCATAAATTTTGGCGCCCAACAAATGACCCGAAGGTCCACAGAGTGACCCGAAGGTCTAGTACTGGTATTTGACCCGAAGGTCCATCATATGACCCGAAGGTCCAACATATGACCCGATGGTCCATCATATGACCCGAAGGTCCAACATATGACCCGAAGGTCCAACATAGTGGCTCGAAAGCACACAAAATCATCAAAATCATCAAACAGCAAATGTTTCAATTAACGAGTCCGGAATTAACCGAAATAGCAAACGCACATGTCCCATACCACGAGTTTTACTAAATCGTTTGATTCTCTTCATCGTTTCCTTGAAAGTGAAAAATTGTGTATTTTGTAAAAATAACATTTTACATTCTCAAACGGACAAGTCCGGAATTAAGCGAATCAGTAAAAGTAAGGGTTCATAGTCCTCGATTTTGCTGAATCGTTTAAATCGCTTCCTCATTCTTTTGAAAGCGCAAACTGTAATTTTTTTAAAACAATTCTATTTTAAAAACAATTTTAAAAACACGTGAATAAAACAGCAACATCTGTAACAATTTCGATAAGGAAATTGTACTTCTCAAAATACCGTAAAAACGGATCTCAAAATCAGCATTGGGGAATAACCGCTTGAAAATCCACTTTTAAAATTTGACCGTTACTGAAGCCAAAGCGATAGTAATTTTTAAACGTCAAAATCTCATCAAAATAATTCGCATCAAAATATAATACCAGTGAATTTTCATTCATCAAAAATGTCGCAAAACACTGTGCTTCAAAAATTTAGCACCAGTGTAAAAAATCCCGTTATAAAAATAACAGCAACAAAATATGTTTAAACCAAACACCGGTTCAACGTAAAATTAATGCAGCAACGTGCAACTCAAATTTGCACGTATACTACAAAATGAACTAAGAAATCATTCGAATGTATCTTCAATGAAGATAATTCAAAACAGCAAAAATCTCAACAAAAATCACATAACTGCAATCACTTCGAATCTTCAAATCGGATTCGAAATTTTCAAAGAAACAAAATAAACACAGCTATGTAAACAACAAATGAAATTTATTTCAATTTCATATTTAGATTTTTAAATCAAAAGGGTTATCAGCCGTACAAAGCAAAGACAGTCTCACCGTTTCCGCTACGCACTCTGATAAACAGAACACAATCAATCAAATCATCAGAACACAATTTCACTTTTTATTTTTAAATAAAGATATTTTAAAAATCTCATCATAATTTCAAAACTTTAGTTTTGACTCAAAGCACAAATAAAAACATCAACAATTAGTTGTAACACATGATCCATCTAAGTTATTGTAACGGCTGCAGATTTTGCCCGCTCAAAAATCGACATCCATACTTTACATCGTACTCGAATGTCGTAGATTCGACCGTTCAAATCCAAGTCGCCGGAGCTTATAACAACATTAAGTAAATAACACAACGGAATATCTATATACATCAGAGATATGATACAACAAATAGCAGTGGAAAAGAAAACGATAACATCAGTAGCGGATAATCTCCATCTCCAAAGCACTAATCCAGAAATAGCTCGAACTCCCAATAACGATGCACAAAGTTAAGCAAGTGCAGTCTGATCCAAAGACTGAACTAGCTCCAGAAAATCTACTAATCTGACTATCTGAAAAACCCAACTCTAGACTGCTCGTGTAGAAAAATTTTGAGCATCCAGAGTTTAGGAAAGAAACAATAAACTTCGGATCAGTCATGGGACTGGTGTGAGCAACAAAAACAGTTTATCTTTAAAAATGAACAACAAAAGAATTTAAAGTCAATTCGCAATGCTTTTGGAAAATGAAACTACCATAAGACCTCCCGCCACACACACAATGCAAACGCAGAATTGGAGGAGATTTCTTCTTATGATAGCCAAAGATGCTTACTACGCAAAAATCAAATCTTTTGATATTATTATTGTAACAACCCTGAATTTTGAACAATTTAAATTGAAAATATTTAATTAATTTTAAATATTTGAATGATGATTTGACTTGAATTTCAAATTATCAGAATGAATTGGCGATTAAATTTTTGAATTTAATCTATTGAAAGTTGAATAAAATTTGAATCTTTAATTTTAAGCCGGTTAAAAATAATTTAAAGGCTTAGAAAATTCATATTGATAATACTGAAGGTAATAGAAGCTTCAGAATTGAATTTGAAAGCGATTTGTTCCGTTTTGAAATATTATCGTTTGAAATCGAATTTAAAAATAGTCTTCCGAGGCACAGTCTCGGAATTTGACGAAACCAGTTTCATTGGGTCCGTAATATTGAATTATTACTGGATTTCAATTTCGTATTTATCGGAATTGTTTTATGAACATACGGCGTATAAACGCGTATAAAATTTAATTGAATTCAATTTGAATTTCTGTAACAACTGGGGTTTTGCCCAAAATTTTAATCATCAATAAACGATTAAAGTTGACAGGTATTTGCTGTTTATTGTTGAAATTTTTATAACGATAAAATCTTCGTAAATTAACGATTTAATATCGATTGTTAATTTCTGTTTGAATTTGGAAATTGTAAATCGATTGAAATTCTTTTATTTAAATTTTTATTTGTACGAATGAATATATATATATATAGTTTAGATTTTAACAACAAAATTAAACAAAAACAAAATTTGATTTAAAAAGAAAATAAAATAAAAACCATACCCTATACCATACCCAACCCATATCAGCCTATACCCTTTGTCTCGTTTAAAACCCTATACCCGATCCCCTTTCATTCTCATTCGAAACCCTAAAATAAAACGAACGAAGAAAAATAATGGCGGCTTCGTTTTCCTCCATTTTCAGCTACTCCTTAAATCATGCCTTAAGCAATGCCGAGAATCACGATTTCTTTTCCCCTTTTCTCTGATAAAACACGAGAGACCCCTCCTCCCTTCCCATTCATTTTCAAAAACCAGAAAAACGAAGAAACGAACGAAAATGGCGACTGGACGAATCAGGGCTTCGGCGATCTCGACCCCCTGACAAATCTGAACTCCGGCATTGCGCTCGTTCGCAGCTGCTCCTTAGGGCTTCGTACTCCTCTTCTCGCCCGCGACCTCTTCGATAAAAGGTGAGTGGTTTTCGCCCCTCACATCTAGTTCAATTAAGTATTGTGCTTTGAGTCTAATTTGATTTCGTCGTTTATTTCATCTGTCTCGTTCAAATTTTGATACTTTGTAATGACCGGAAGCTTTGATTTTGGTGATGTTGCATCACTTGATATTGTTTTGTCTTGTCCAGTTGTTTCCGTTCGAAGTTTGATATCATAGTCTGCATTGCACTACTTTAAAAATAATTTGAAAAAGTATAAAACCTGTTGTATCTATATGTCTGTGAATAAGCATGTATGCATCTTTGTTCATCTAGTTTTGCAAGTGAGTAAAACTCATCTCTAGTACTTATTTAAAATGTTAGTTGAATCTAGTGATAAGTGATTATTGATGATCTATTGTTTTGCCAATAATTGCCAGCATCCTCTGTCAATCTATGTTTTAATTTATTGCTTTAAATTGAAGTGCAATTGAACACATTTTGTTGGAGCTAAATATGAATTTTCTTTAGTAAATAGTAGCATCGATTTGCACTTGACCCTCTGTAGTCGTGGCATTCATTGTGTACATGCTCTTGTATTCATTTAGAAGACTGTCTGCATATATACATGTTTAAGTCTTGTCATTGTTGATCCTTTTGGTTTGCAGTCGGAAGTAAATGGATTTTCTCGAGCATATATGAATTTAAAATGTTGGTTTCACTGATTATCGATTTCATAAACAACATTGCAGTCTCCGTTTGTAGTTCTGCCTTTTTTCATTCATGTAGGAGTTGCATGTGTCTTTCCACTTGATCATTGTATCTTGATTTGGGTTGAGCACCACTGATCTGATAAATTTGTATTTGATCACTGTATCTTGTTGGTGACATTATTCTTATTTAAAGTTGCTCTACGTCTTTTTCTATCATGTTGAAATTGAGAACATTGGGGTTGAGTTGTTGCATTTTACCTGGACTTCCTTTGGTTCATTTAATGTTGCCATCTTGTTTGCTTTCACTTCCATTCTGTAGTTTCATTTCTGTTGCATTTTGACCATGCAGAGTCTGATTGCTCTGGTTCATGTATGTGCCTGATTTGCCTTTGTACCTGCTGCACTACTTGATGTTGTCTGCATCCATTACTTGAGTTGCCATTTCATATGCTTGCACTACTTGATGTTGCCTCTGTTTGGTATTTGTAGCAGTAGCATGTTGCATTATAGTTGCCTCATTGTCATCTGTATACATTGCAATGGTCAGGTTTTGAAATCTTTTTTCTGAACATTGTTTAGATCTTCATTTCAGTCTAGTTGACACTTGATGTCACTGTGCATTCATTTATCTTCATATTGGCACTGACTTCATTTTTGTCTGCACTTGGATGGCTGATCATTTGTATACACACATTTTTGTATGTATACATGTGTATGGCCACTGCATTCTGAAATCTTGAGTTTGGTTCCAGTTATACTGCTATTTGTAATTTCAGTACTTCATGTTGTTTATCCATGTACAGACCTCACTACATCTTCACTTAAATCATTTGAACCTGTTTAGTTTACTTGTACATGCTCGGGTCTTTGATGTATACACTATTGAGTCAGTGGCCTTGGCCAGTCTCATTTGCATGCTGCACTAACTCATGTAGACAGTTGCCTATGTATCCTAGTTTTGAATTTTGAACTTGTTTGAACTGGTTGTTGACCATGGCCTTGACATTGATATGTTGATACCTGACTTCTACATACTTTTAAGTCTGTTGCCTGTTGTTTGTGGTCAGTCGCTTCGAGTTGATTTTGAATCCAGTGTACATTTAGTAGTTGTTTTCCCTTGATGCTGCTGTAGTTTGACCATTCATGTAGATGATTCACTGGACATTTTCATGTAGTTGTAGTCTTTGCTAGCTCATGTACTTGCTTGATGCATTCATGTTGGTTCAGTCTTGATTTGTTGTGTACATGCCTTCACTTGTAGCTTGACTATGTCGATACATTGCACATGTAGTTGCACTGCTTTCAGATGTGGTCTTTGTGGTTGTTGTCCAGTTTGTACTTGACTGTTTGATTTGCAGTGATATTTTGGGTCGAGGCCATTTTGTTGCCTTTGTGTACTGTTTGGGCTATTTTGTTCTGCCTCCAAAATATTGTTGCAGTTTGAGGCTTGATTATTTGAGTTTGTACACTATGTTGCACCTTTATCTATGCACACGAGCTAGCGGGGCAGGGCACACGGGTACGAATGCACACGTGTGTACGACAACCAATAACACTGTTTATCTCTGTTGATGATTTAAATCTGCTGATTTATTGTTTAACACTGTTTAGTGTTAAAATTTTCGTTATCTGAGTTCTTTGTTAAAAGAGTCGGATAGACGGGAATTATTGTGACTGTCGTCTATTTAAATTATTACTGCTTATATGCACTAATAACTGGTTTGAATTAGACTGACCTGTGTATTATTTTCTTTTGAATATAATACTCGGGTCAGACCGAGTATTTTACAGCTTGAAGATTTTCGAGCAGCGAAGTTAGAGAAAGAGAATAAAGAATCACTTTAGTTTTCAGAAGAAAATTTTATTTTAAGATATTCCGCTGTATCAGTATTAAATTGTATAAACTCTGATTATTCTAAAAAGATTTATAGTAATGAAATAAAGATTCATTTGTTTTAAATTCATTGTTACTATTCTGTGTTTCTATGGCTGATTCTGTTTAAACCTTATAAACTAAATAACAATTCGTCTTTTTGAACGTTTCTAGTTGGTTTAATTACTGACTGGAGGCGGTCAAAAGGGGGAATGTTACAGAGTGGTATCAGAGCTTTGGTTTACACAAAGCTAGTTTATGATGTTTAATATGAATAGTTACTAGAAACACTTCAAAAAGAAAACGTTTTTCAAATCCAAAGAAGTATAAAATTGTTTTTGAAAATAAAGATTTTTAACTAAAGAAAAGTTAAATTGAATTGAATTAGTATCAATAAATATATGATTTGAATTTAACTAAAGGAAGTTAAATAAATCGTACTTGATTTGATAAATTATTGAGATGGAAAGTTAAACTTGAAAGATAAGCGATTATAAAATATTAATTGGAAAGTTTAAATTAATAAGTTGTTTAACTTATAAAATGAGAAAATTTAAGTAAAACCAGTTTTTTAAATGTTTGAACAGTTTTGTTTAGTAAAACAAAATCTGCATTTTGAAATGTGATATGAATTTGACTTTAGTAAAGTTAAATAAAATAGAATTTCAAATAAATTTGAGACGAACTTAAGTTTTATGGTGAAAATAAATGCAAGTAGAGATAAAATGAAACATGGCTTAAGTAATAGTGAATCAAATTGAATTTGATATCAAAATGAATTAATAAAGTGAAGTAAGGAATATGAATTTGAATTATAGAAAGGAAATTCAACTTTAATTGTAAAAGTGAATTAGTGAATATAGTGAATATTAGAATTTAATCTGAATTAGAATATAAACCAATTGAAATTAAGTGTGTTGAACCAAATTGAATGTAAGCAAAGTAAATAAATTTGGTTAAATTGAATAAATTTGGTTTTGCTAGTTGATTGTATAGAAATTCACTAAGTGTTAATGAAATTGAATTAATGGAAATTGGAAGCTAAGTAATTGAATTCAAATTGAAAGATAAGTAAATCTAAATAGAATCAAATTTGATTTGAATTGAAAGCAAACTACTTGAATATAAATTAGTGAAAGTAAACTAATTGAATATGAATGAATGTTAGTAAAATCCAATGTGAATGAATCAAATATGATTAAATTGGAAATCAATTCAATGAAGGATTTACTAAAGAACTAGTTGATTATTTTGGAAATAGGAAGTGGATGCAAAGTTTAAATGGGAATTAGATTTGAAAATTTTGACGTTGTCAACATGACAATTCATAATAAATTTAATATATTCAGTGATGAATTTAAATTTGAACTTGCAGAGAATTAAGTTAAGTGGAAAACTTAGTATTGGAAAATTTGAAGTTGGTTTAAACCCAATATTGTGAAAAGTATGCGGAATTCAAACTATAAATTGAAGTCTTTATAAATAGAAATGGGATTTATAAACGTTGTTTATTCATTTCGAAACTGACTTATTTTGATAAGTAAATTTTTATAACTTGTTAAAAGATGTATATTCACAATTTTGGACCGTGAATATATATTGAATAAAATGGACATGTTTTGGGAAAGTGATATTTTAAAACGAAGTTAATTGTTTTAAAAAGATGTTTTCAAAGGCATTGAATATCGAAACCATAGATTTCAACATTCATTGTTGAAATAGACGTTTTCGAATATAAGGAAATGATGGACTATAACACTGTTGTTATAGTAAATGATTTCCGAAAGGAAATGTTTTGTATAGTATTGGTATTTATACATCTATCTAAATTTCGAATCCCTATACTAGTGATTTTGAGTTGTCGTAACGATGTTTTACGTAACATTCGTTTTAACTCAAATAAATGTGTAAAAGAGAATGATTTCCTTAAAGATGAAATATATACTTAATTTTGATTTAAGTATATCGAATATTTTCAAATGTTGAAAATAAATGGATTTGTGAATTACTTATTTTTAAATAAGTATGGAAATGTTTTTCCAAATATGAAATGTTGTGTATATATTCCGTAAGGGATAAATGATTTGAAATTCATTTTCAAAGTCGAAGTTGAAAAGTTAAATGAGAATTTGAACAATTAGTTCAATTTGGAATTTTTCAAAAAGATTGAATCGTTGAGTTAAAATTGAGTTTAACTTCGACATCAAAGACAATATAAGTTGAGCTTTGAATTTCAGATGATGATTTGGATTGTATGTCTAACATTGTGAATTGATGACATAGCAATTGATCTCTATTAAATATATATCTGTTGGTGGCGGAGAATTTATTCTCTTAGCTTAACACCCTTCTCTGAGACGTACGAGCTCAGAGGTTATATATCGATAGACATCAATTCTGTGTTGAGAATTGACGATGTAAGCGTGAAATCCAAATTGAATGTGAAAGTCGATAATGAATGGAATTATGAATATGAATTAGGTTTGAGATAACCTTAAATTTCCAAATCGACTTAGAGGAAAATTTTGAAATCCTCTATTTTGTTATGAATATGAGATATGTAAGTTTTTAGAACTTATATATATGAATGCGGTGAATTTGAAACCGTTAGTTTAGAAAGTCATTGTTATGGAAATCTTATGTATGTTTACATAGATGTTATATGTACGAAATGTGAAATGAAAGTACTACATATATGATATTATGTTTTCTAAACTGAGGATATGGAAAAGTACCTTCCATTTATTATTAGAGTTGGAACTCTCGATGAGTGTCCATTTGAAATTCGTAGCTACGTAGAATTTACATTTAGTTAGAGTGACTATTTGAATCGGAAATCCTTCGCGATAGATCATCGCGATGAGATTAGATTGATTGATGATTAGCGTAATTTGAGGGGCGAGATGCCCACAGTTACAAGCGATTCCACTGGGATAGTGGTGTTACCGCCAGGTAAACTGCAATCTAATGCCAGGCGAAATTTGAGGGGCGTGATGCCTACAGACACGAGCGATTCTACTGGGATAGTAGCGTAACCACCGTGTGTACTACAATCTATGGCGACAACCATGGCGAAATTTAAGAGATGTGAAATCTACAGCCACAAGCGACTCTACTGGGATAGTAGCGTAACCGCCGGGTGGAACTGTAATCCATGGGGGAACGTGCTTTCCATATCCATTTTTAAAAGAAATTTTAAAGTATTTTCACTGGGAATTGAAGCAAGTATATTTAGTACTTGGAGATTTTTAGACCTGCGCCTGGCCAGCGTATGCCTAATGTCTGTGAGAACGAAGATGGACTTGTTAAATTTCAAGTTAGCAAGTATTTTCAAACTTTAAATGGCAAATCAATAGTTTGAAATTAAAATTACAAAATTCCTACCTAATGAACTAAGGAAGAGGATCTTTGTAATGTTTTGAAAGTCCACAGCTTTGGAAGAGATATATTATATAAATCTCTAACGTGAGGAATTTTAAGTTTGAATCTGAGTGTTGTAAATTAAAAATGTTAGTAAAAGACTTTTGGGTTTTGATTTTTGAAAATCATTGAATAAAAGAGAAGATAAACAAAACTAGTGAGATTAAACAAATGAAATGAATCCTATATTCATTTATTTGTAATAAGTTTTAAGCTTAGAAAATTTTTACTAGAGTATAAATATCGATGAAATTTTAACAACTTTTCCTTTTCGTGGACGAAAAGTTTTTAAGGAGGGGAGTTTGTAACGACCCTGAATTTTGAACAATTTAAATTGAAAATATTTAATTAATTTTAAATATTTGAATGATGATTTGACTTGAATTTCAAATTATCAGAATGAATTGGCGATTAAATTTTTGAATTTAATCTATTGAAAGTTGAATAAAATTTGAATCTTTAATTTTAAGCCGGTTAAAAATAATTTAAAGGCTTAGAAAATTCATATTGATAATACTGAAGGTAATAGAAGCTTCATAATTGAATTTGAAAGCGATTTGTTCCGTTTTGAAATATTATCGTTTGAAATCGAATTTAAAAATAATCTTCCGAGGCACAGTCTCAGAATTTGACGAAACCAGTTTCATTGGGTCCGTAATATTGAATTATTACTAGATTTCAATTTCGTATTTATCGGAATTGTTTTATGAACATACGGCGTATAAACGCGTATAAAATTTAATTGAATTCAATTTGAATTTCTGTAACAACTGGGGTTTTGCCCAAAATTTTAATCATCAATAAACGATTAAAGTTGACAGGTATTTGCTGTTTATTGTTGAAATTTTTATAACGATAAAATCTTCGTAAATTAACGATTTAATATCGATTGTTAATTTCTGTTTGAATTTGGAAATTGTAAATCGATTTAAATTCTTTTATTTAAATTTTTATTTGTACGAATGAATATATATATATATAGTTTAGATTTTAACAACAAAATTAAACAAAAACAAAATTTGATTTAAAAAGAAAATAAAATAAAAACCATACCCTATACCATACCCAACCCATATCAGCCCATACCCTTTGTCTCGTTTAAAACCCTATACCCGATCCCCTTTCATTCTCATTCGAAACCCTAAAATAAAACGAACGAAGAAAAATAATGGTGGCTTCGTTTTCCTCCATTTTCAGCTACTCCTTAAATCATGCCTTAAGCAATGCCGAGAATCACGATTTCTTTTCCCCTTTTATCTGATAAAACACGAGAGACCCCTCCTCCCTTCCCATTCATTTTCAAAAACCAAAAAAACGAAGAAACGAACGAAAATGGCGACTGGACGAATTAGGGCTTCGGCGATCTCGACCCCCTGACAAATCTGAACTCCGGCCTTGTGCTCGTTCGCAGCTGCTCCTTAGGGCTTCGTACTCCTCTTCTCTCCCGCGACCTCTTCGATAAAAGGTGAGTGGTTTTCGCCCCTCACGTCTAGTTCAACTAAGTATTGTGCTTTGAGTCTAATTTGATTTCGTCGTTTATTTCATCTGTCTCGTTCAAATTTTGATACTTTGTAATGACCGGAAGCTTTGATTTTTGTGATGTTGCATCACTTGATATTGTTTTGTCTTGTCCAGTTATTTCCGTTCGAAGTTTGATATCATAGTCTGCATTGCACTACTTTAAAAATAATTTGAAAAAGTATAAAACCTGTTGTATCTATATGTCTATGAATAAGCATGTATGCATCTCTGTTCATCAAGTTTTGCAAGTGAGTAAAACTCATCTCTAGTACTGATTTAAAATGTTAGTTGAATCTAGTGATAAGTGATTATTGATGATCTATTGTTTTGCCAATAATTGCCAGCATCCTCTGTCAATCTATGTTTTAATTTATTGCTTTAAATTGAAGTGCAATTGAACACATTTTGTTGGAGCTAAATATGAATTTTCTTTAGTAAATAGTAGCATCGATTTGCACTTGACCCTCTGTAGTCGTGGCATTCATTGTGTACATGCTCTTGTATTCATTTAGAAGCCTGTCTGCATATATACATGTTTAAGTCTTGTCATTGTTGATCCTTTTGGTTTGCAGTCGGAAGTAAATGGATTTTCTCGAGCATATATGAATTTAAAATGTTGGTTTCACTGATTATCGATTTCATAAACAACATTGCAGTCTCCGTTTGTAGTTCTGCCTTTTTTCATTCATGTAGGAGTTGCATGTGTCTTTCCACTTGATCATTGTATCTTGATTTGGGTTGAGCACCACTGATCTGATAAATTTGTATTTGATCACTGTATCTTGTTGGTAACATTATTCTTATTTAAAGTTGCTCTACGTCTTTTTCTATCATGTTGAAATTGAGAACATTGGGGTTGAGTTGTTGCATTTTACCAGGACTTCCTTTGGTTCATTTAATGTTGCCATCTTGTTTGCTTTCACTTCCATTCTGCAGTTTCATTTCTGTTGCATTTTGACCATGCAGAGTCTGATTGCTCTGGTTCATGTATGTGCCTGATTTGCCTTTGTACCTGCTGCACTACTTGATGTTGTCTGCATCCATTACTTGAGTTGCCATTTCATATGCTTGCACTACTTGATGTTGCCTCTGTTTGGTATTTGTAGCAGTAGCATGTTGCATTATAGTTGCCTCATTGTCATCTGTATACATTGCAATGGTCAGGTTTTGAAATCTTTTTTCTGAACATTGTTTAGATCTTCATTTCAGTCTAGTTGACACTTGATGTCACTGTGCATTCATTTATCTTCATATTGGCACTGACTTCATTTTTGTCTGCACTTGGATGGCTGATCATTTGTATACACACATTTTTGTATGTATACATGTGTATGGCCACTGCATTCTGAAATCTTGAATTTGGTTCCAGTTATACTGCTATTTGTAATTTCAGTACTTCATGTTGTTTATCCATGTACAGACCTCACTACATCTTCACTTAAATCATTTGAACCTGTTTAGTTTACTTGTACATGCTCGGGTCTTTGATGTATACACTATTGAGTCAGTGGCCTTGGCCAGTCTCATTTGCATGCTGCACTAACTCATGTAGACAGTTGCCTATGTATCCTAGTTTTGAATTTTGAACTTGTTTGAACTGGTTGTTGACCATGGCCTTGACATTGATATGTTGATACCTGACTTCTACATACTTTTAAGTCTGTTGCCTGTTGTTTGTGGTCAGTCGCTTCGAGTTGATTTTGAATCCAGTGTACATTTAGTAGTTGTTTTCCCTTGATGCTGCTGTAGTTTGACCATTCATGTAGATGATTCACTGGACATTTTCATGTAGCTGTAGTCTTTGCTAGCTCATGTACTTGCTTGATGCATTCATGTTGGTTCAGTCTTGATTTGTTGTGTACATGCCTTCACTTGTAGCTTGACCTTGTCGATACATTGCACATGTAGTTGCACTGCTTTCAGATGTGGTCTTTGTGGTTGTTGTCCAGTTTGTACTTGACTGTTTGATTTGCAGTGATATTTTGGGTCGAGGCCATTTTGTTGCCTTTGTGTACTGCTTGGGCTATTTTGTTCTGCCTCCAAAATATTGTTGCAGTTTGGGGCTCGATTATTTGAGTTTGTACACTATGTTGCACCTTTATCTATGCACACGAGCTGGCGGGGCAGGGCACACGGGTACGAATGCACATGTGTGTACGGCAGCCAATAACACTGTTTATCTCTATTGATGATTTAAATCTGCTGATTTATTGTTTCACTGTTGAGTGTTAAAATTTTCGTTATCCGAGTTCTTTGTTAAAAGAGTCGGATAGACGGGAATTATTGTGACTGTCGTCTATTTAAATTATTACTGCTTATATGCACTAATAACTGGTTTGAATTAGACTGACCTGTGTATTATTTTCTTTTGAATATAATACTCGGGTCAGACCGAGTATTTTACAGCTTGAAGATTTTCGAGCAGCGAAGTTAGAGAGAGAATAAAGAATCACTTTAGTTTTTAGAAGAAAATTTTATTTTAAGATATTCCGCTGTATCAGTATTAAATTGTATAAACTCTGATGTATTCTAAAAAGATTTATAGTAATGAAATAAAGATTCATTTGTTTTAAATTCATTGTTACTATTCTGTGTTTCTATGGCTGATTCTGTTTAAACCTTATAAACTAAATAACAATTCGTCTTTTTGAACGTTTCTAGTTGGTTTAATTACCGACTGGAGGCGGTCAAAAGGGGAAATGTTACAATTATTATTAGTGCATAGTGGAAAACTTTTCGAAAGTATAATATAAATCTTAGCCAGCATAGACATTCCGAACTATGCCTACTATAACTACCATCTAAACAGTGGTGACCACCATAAGTAAATGGCAAGTTATACAACTAATACCGTACAAGGCTCATATCAGATGAATGGATTTTCCAACAAATGGTCAGGCCAAGGAACTTCCCATTGCCACATGGAAACGCCTCTGGAATGACGTCCCGAGAAATAACCTAACATTACGGTTAGATCTCTGCCAACACAAGGCTGGGTTACCCCTAACTGGGTAACTACTGACACGAATACGTCATCCCCCGATAGTAACCAATCTATATCCGAGGATCCTCGATTCCAACAACCATAAAGTAATAAATTTGCAGCAACCACATAGGTTAAGTATCTGGGCTCTATACCATGATACCACCTCTATCCAGAAGGAATGACATACACTAAAGGGGCGCTACCCCCTCATAACCTTGCCGCATCTTTCCTGTTTTGACCATTCCGTGGTGTGAGGTCCGACGAAGTCTCGTCCACAAAGCTACGCTTTTCATAAAGCCATGCATTGGGTCAACAGATGATCAAAGCAATGATCACAAAGATAAATGATCAAACAAATGATCATATCACAAATGATCAAACAATGATCATCACACAGCAACACTCAGCATGTCACATTACCAAATTGGGAATATATCACTGATAACCTTCAACTACATAACCTCTGAGCTCGTACGTCTCAGAGAAGGGTGTTAAGCTAAGAGAATAAATTCTCCGCCACCAATAGAAATGTATTTGAAAGAAATCGGCTTTATATCTCAAAGTGTAATGTCAGACATGTAACCATACAAGTCTGTTCCGGGTTCGAACAGAACCGAAGGCACTTCTTACGAAGCCCTTGCAATTTCGGGTATTCACAATCCCGTCCGGACTTCCCATCACAAAGGGTGATAAAATCTCTATATCGGGGCCAGTCGATGCAAAGACATTCGACGAGTTGTCCTTTCGTTTTCGAAAATATCCGGTCTTCACCACCGGTTTTCAAATGCTATCCATATACGACGTATCACTATTCGGAATGGGTTATATGACACAAATGTCTTTTCCCGGCTAACCCGAATAACGAGCACAATTATTAGAAATCATATGGATACTAGTGTAACGACCCGATATTTTCAACCATTCGCATCCATTATAAGTGTATAGGTAGACACTCATGCCGGAGTTGAATTGCTCAAAATACCACGTTGTAAATAAAATTTGGCAAATCTCAGAGTATACAGTAAATAAATATAATCATAGATCACAGACACAGAGTGAAATAATGCAGCGGAAGTAAAAGAAATAGTAGTTCATGAAGCTACTATATAATTATAACAAAGTTACATAAGATACAACAGAAAAAAAAATAGAGTACAACAGAAGTCTAAATACAATGACCAGGTACAAGCTGAGTAGAACAACAGAACTGAAATAGATAGGACAAGACAAGCAGATAATCTCCAGCGATTAAAATCTCCAGAAAGTGGAATCCAAATCTGTGAATAACTCAGGCTGACCCGAGCGTAAAGCAAAACACAAAACACTCGAGTCAGGATATACATACTTATACAATGTAAACCAACTCAAGTGAACTGTAGTAAAGGTACAAGTAACTTAGAAGATGCTTGGGACCGCCCATCCTCTAAGGATCCGTTAAAATATCTACTATGTAGTAATATTCGCTATTATAATAGTGTCTAAATAAGTAAAGTATAATCATATCGGAAAATAGCGTTAAGGGGATGGAGAACCTTAACCCGGTCGGATCTTAAAATCATAATCATAGTAAAGCTCGATATGGTAGGTGACACGGCACAACTAGGCAATGCCAGGGTAGATATACCAATTACGCACACGGACTGATGGAGCACATAGCAGCCACTATCGTCCACCTCGAACAACATTCCCAAATCGGAGGATGGCCATCTAGTCAAATCACAAGTAAGAGTATAATATCGAAGAAATGTGTCCGAGAAGAGGTGCTACCTCACTGGTCCGAGATCGCTCCTGTTTTAGCCACCTTATGCCAACTCACGGGAGTTGGGTCCACGTAACATACCTTAAGAACGTCGCCACCATCCTACTTCATTCTGGAATCTCCACCGCGTACACGGTTGTCAAAGTGGTTTTCGGTAAGACAGAGAGTATGTCCATATCCGATCCCGGTCTCTTTAACAACCCAACGTTATTATAACCCGTGGTTATAAGTTTAAAACAGTTTATACTTCAAAATAGAATATCATTTCAAATCCAAATCTTTATCAAAATAAAGAATAAATCAATTCTAAACCATTTCCATATTTTTAAAATATCATATCATTTCAAAACTTCATTTCAAATCATTTTAATATTCCAAATATCATTTGAGTTCAAATCTAAATATTCAACTTTAAATACCTTTTAAATTTAAAGGTATACTCATTTATTATCATTTCAAGTCGCCTTTTAAATAGTTTATATTCCAATCAAATAATTCATTTAAACCTTTTAAAAGTGTAATTATTATATTTTCAAATCAAGTATTCAATTTCCAAAGTTTCAAACCATTCTGAGTTCGTTTACTAAGTCAAAAACCCTAATTATTAAAATTTCAGCATTTCACAGCATTTAAAAACAACTGCTATAGGTTATATTTGAAAACATTTTATTCAGCAAAACAAGATTTATAAACTACTATAACAGCTCATTTTAAAACAAAATCATATTTCAGCCTACTGCAGTCCTTAACAAGTGCTACACTAGCCCTTTTATTAGTTCAGGTTCAATTTTAGTTTCTGCTACAACAGCACTTACCAAGTACTACCATAGCCTTAGTTCATTTTAGTCTTTTGGTTCACTTATATAATCCACAACACTTAACAAGTGCTACAGATTCTACCTAGTTCAGAACTTATAAAATCATACATTAAAAATGTTCATTTCGATCCTTTAACTGATTTTTTTTTAGAGAAATTTTACAAGTTAAAACCAAAACTTACAAATTTTCTTATTACATTCATTTCAACATTTAAAATTAAACTCCATTTTTCCACCGATTTAAAACTAAATTTTCATTTCAATTTAATTAACCTAAGTTTCCATCTTTTCTTTTAGTCAAAATTTCAAATTTAAGTTTCGTTTTAAAATCAATATTCCTCCATTTATTTATATTTATCACATAGAAAAATCATTTCCATTCTAAATAAATCACTTAAAAATTCAATTTAAATCAATTTAGTATTATTACAATATTTAAATTATTTAAAAGTTTCCAGAAAATACAGAAAAATAACCACGGGTCTGTATAATATTTTCTAGCCTAAGTCAAGTGATACGGATACTATATCATTTCAATCCGTAATTTACAAAGAAAAATCCGGGTTTTATCATTTCAGACCCGCAATCCCAAGTAAATAAAATTAAATTGAAAATCGTTCAGGCCTATCATTTCAGCCCATAACGATCTTCCCTTATTCTAAAGTCCGTTCGGGTATGTATCATTTCAACCCATAGTGATTCTATTCTACAGGGAACTTGCAGTGTGATTTAACAGAATAGAATAACAGTAAAATCAGAACAGAATATAACAGATGATACGATATGCAGTTTTAACAATTAACATCAACTATAAATAAATCACAGGTAGTTATAACATCATTTATTTATTTATTTATTTCTACACATTCAGTTGCGGTCGTTTCACAATCATATAAGTATGAATATTCGTGTGAGATTTACTCACCTCTACGGAGCTGGAGATCCGAAGAAAAGAGAAATACGATGTAAATCGAAAGCACGCGGATAGCACGATCAGTCGTTAGCGGATGCGCCAACTAGATTCAAATCAAAAGCACAATAAATAACCAACTCTAAGATTGCACGAATAACGAAATTCAAATAATCAAACAAACGAAAAAGAAACAAATTGACAATCGAAAGCAATAGCACGACCACTATTAGAATTTGATTATAACTTCAAAATTTGCAAAGTGACAAAACAAATTTTTTTTCAAACAGATGCCAGAATATAACTTCGACGATTTACAAAAATGACAGAACACACTTCTCTTGAACATAAAATAAAATACAGAGTGATACAACATAAGATAAACCTTCAAAGTGACAAAACACTTTACTTCAAAAATACAGAGTGATGGAACACACTTCTGTTCATTTCCAGGCAGAGGAGAAAAAGTAAACTTTGATACAAAATACTAAAGGGACAAAATAGGTCAGAGGAAACAAACACGTGACAACCAACTTGCCCATTTCCTTTTTCTCACAAACTCGTACAGCAAACTTCAACAAAATTCCAAAAGTAACAAAGCATACACTTTCAAATTTTCTCAAAGGAAAGGTCAGTGGAACACATTCACTTCAACAAAACAAGGCTCGGTGGTGGACTGGATTTGGTGACGTGGGTTCTCTGGCGTGGGGTTGGAGGCAAGCAGGGCGGTCTGGTGGCGAATGGTGTCGTGGTGGTGCCTTGGTGGTGGGTTCGGCATGGCCAGTGGTGGTCTCGGCAGGGGTTTCGCACGGGGTAGGGATGTGGGGTTGGGTTCTCGGTCTGCCGTGGGTTCCTGGGGCGTGATGGTGGCTGCAGTGGGTTCTCGTGGAGGAGGGCAGGTCACGGTCTGGGAGTTTGCTTGGGTGGAGGCGCTGGGGTAGGGCGTACGTGGTGGTGGCATGGCGTTGGGTCGCCTGGGTGGTTGGCTGGTCTCGTGGTGGGTGGTGATGGTCTGGGGTTTCGGTGAAGGGCTGACGTGATGGTGGTTACGACTGGGTAAGGGTGTGTGATGACGTGGTGGCAGTGATAGCATGCTGTTGGCGAAAGATAAAGAGCAAAATAGAGAACAGGCAAAACAATTGAAATAAAAAAAAAAGATGGAAGAAGAAGGCATGTTGGATCTTACCTTTATGAAGAACGAAGGTCACGCAATACAAATGGAAGCTGAAGGAATTTGCAGTAAGAAACAAAAAAAATTTTGTGAACGAGAAATATTACTTCTCACTTGATTTATGGAGAGAAGGCAGTAAAAGTTTTGAACGGTAGGCTATAAAGGAAATTAATTTTTCAAGATGGCACGAAACGTACGGGAGGTAAAGGGGTAAGGAATGATTCTCACGTGCACGATTTAAGGATAGATTTGAGCAAGATTTTTGAAATTTTCAAACTGAAATATACAGCTGAAATTAATGGACAAAGGAACAATGCACGTACAGTGTAACGCCCGAAGTAACGTACAACCGTTACTTGTTTCCTTTATTAAATAAAATTTAAAAATGCTAACGGTTTCTTCCAATAATAACGCATCATTTTAACCCACAATTAAATAGCTATTACCATAATTACAATTTGATTCTAATATAAAGTTAAGAACGGAAAAACGTAACGAAATGTAACGCTTTAATTTTTTTAGTTTTATGCTAGTTATTACACTTTTAATTTCAAATTAATATTTCAAAATGTTAAATTTTTAAACGAAATTTCGTTAAAATTTTGGGCTGTTACACTCTCCCACACTCAAAAATTTTCGTCCTCGAAAAGGAACAAAGAAGGAAAACAAAGAAAGGTAAGGCAGAATAGCAAAAGTACCTGAAATAAACAATTTCGGATTCGAAGCACGAATGCTCTCCTCCGTCTCCCAGGTGTAATCCCGTTCATCAGTGCTCCACTGCACTTTGACCAGGATGACAGATTTTCTTCTTAGCTGCTTCGTACCTCGATCGACGATACGAAGTGGCTTCCTCTCAACAGTCAGATTTGGCTCAATATCCAAACTATCAAGAGCAGAAGGCTGAATAATAAGAGATGGATCATGCAGATAGCGACGAAGATGAGATACATGAAAGACATTGTGTATTCCAGAAAATTTCTCGGGTAAATCCAGACGATAAGCAAGAGAGCCAATTCTTTCCAAAATGCGAAAAGGACCTACAAATCTAGAAGAAAGCTTTCCTCTACGACCAAAACGAATAACATCCTTAAGGGAGAGACCTTAAGGAAAAACCAAATCACCAACAGCAAACTCTAAACTCCGTTTTCGACGATCAGCGTACTTCTTCTGTCTATCTTGAGCAATCCTCATCTTCCTCTTAATCTCTTCAACTCTCTCTTAAGCTTCCAAAACCATCTCAGGACCAAGAACCAAACGATTACCGGATTCAATCCAGCAAGAAGGAGATCTACAAGGTCGTCCGTAAAGAGCAGAAAATGGAGATGTCTCAATACTGGCCTGATAACTATTGTTATAGGCAAGTTTAACAAGATGGAGGTGATCAAATCAAGAACACAAACACGAAAAAGATTCTCTAGAGTCTGAATCACCCTTTTCACTTGAGCGACGGTCCATGGATGGAAAACAGTGTTCATATTCCAAAATGAGTAACAAAGATTATAAGAAGATTTCTAAACAGACTGGTATAAGCAATAGCCTTCCCATTCTGTAACAATATAAGAGAAATAAGGACAACCAAAAGATAGTTTGAAAAACAAAATAAGATAATAAATTTGAAACAATAATGCTTTGAAATCATAACAATTTAGGGATGTTTATCATTTGGAAATCATACTACTAAAAATCATAACACTTTGGAAATGTTATTCTTAAAAAGTGCATAATACTTAGAAAATCATAACCCCCTTTTAAAATACTCTTCCTTTAAACCATTTTAATTCAAGGTCAAATAATATTCATTTTAAAGTTGTAGCATTTCTAAGTTCATTCGATTATAAAATTTCCAAAACATTGTATTTTCAAACGGCAGCACTTATAAAATGCTACAGTAGATATATTAGTATTTCAAATCAGTTTTGTTCCAGAAATATTCATTTATTAAGTCAAAAGTTCATTATTTTACTTAGCTCTTCATTTAACAAATAACCTAACACTTTATTTAAAATGCCCATTTCATAAATAGATATTTCTTCAATAAGTTACACTTAAATTTTCCATTTGAAAAACCAAATTCTCAATTATCCAATTTAGTGATGTTAAAATACATTTTAACTATCATAATTATTCATTTTTCAAGACATATCAATTCATAAATAAAATATTTATCATAGCAAATATAACAATCAAATTTCTTTACACATTTATTCATTTAGACATCACTTAAACTATGAATTCAAATTAAATAACTTTATTACAAAATGTCCAATTCCAATGTATTTTATTTTATCTATTCAAAGATACATTATTTATTATACAATATATTCATTTCAGGAAATAACCATTGTTAAAATTCCTAGGTTAGACTTAAGGTTCCATATTAAATCAAATTTGATTATTAAGTTATTTAAATAAAATCTCTTTAAATTCCCTTTTTCAATATTTACCTCTGTTAATCTTTTATAACTAAAATTTAAGTGTATAACATGTATTATAACCACTCAAATTTTATTTATAAAAATCTCTTTTTATATTGTATATTATCCAATTCCATATTCGACTTCTGTGTAATTTAGGTAAGTTATATTGGAATTAAATTGTGTGTTATACAAGTAAAACTTTCCAATTAAATTATCTCAAGTTTGAATCATTCATTCAAATTTTTGATTTTCTTCTTATAATTGAAATTATTCTTTAAAATAAAATTTAAGAATTAAACTTTCGAATATCTTCAAACCCTTTGGAGATAAGTAATTATATATACATAATATGTCAAATCAAGTTTAAATCATATATCTATATATATTATAAATCAAGTCTTATTTTAGAAATTAAAACTAATTAAATTCCCCAAAACAAAGCTGTAGCAAGACTATAGAACAGTCTCTTCGCTTCGAAACTCGAAAATGAACGTCGATGATGCTGCAGTCATCACCGAAATTATTTTCCAGCGACAAAGAGAAGAGCACTTAAATTTTTAAACTTTAAAATCCTTTAGAGACAAATTTTTATTCAAAATACTTTAAATAATATCCCTTTAAAATTTTAAACACAAGGTTTGAAACCATCGGAAATTAAATTCTTTAAATTTCTTGTTTTAAATTCATTTCAGTTCCCAAATAAATTTATAAACAACTATATATAATTTCATTTGTAGAACAACAAATGATAAATCAAGTATTATCACTTCAAATTATCAATTTAAATCAATTTATTAAGTTCCATAAATTTACCTATATATCAAAATTTATTTCATTAACAATTTTAAAATAATATTGTGTCAGTCTGTTCTGTCAAAGTGTTTTAGAAATCCTATCGATAGCGTTGATCAGACGAATCGATCGGAAACCCAAATCAACATCAACAACTCAAACAACACAATCTATAAAACAAAACATAGATTTACAAGTACAATTTAAAATGTTTGGAGATAGTTTAGAAACAAAAGACAAGATGGTTAAACAGAGTAGAGAGATGGGTAAGCTTAGATAAATCGCGGACAACCTTAACCGGGTCAACCGTGACTTAAAGAATAAGATCGATGTGGATTTTTCTGGGATAATCTACGTTCAATCTCAAGAGATAGAGTTTGGAATAATAAAAGATATTAGCATCTAAACCAAGGATAAATAAAAATCTCTGGTGAATCGATGCTGACTGTAAAGGATTTTCACCCTTTTACAAAAAAATTAGAATATTGGCGAGACCGCCAATTCACTATGAAGATCATTCGAAGTGGAGTTATGGGATACTCCAGAATCAAAAGAAGATGGATAGTGAGGGACACGAATGGATTTCGGAACCGCAGGGAACATTCCAAAAATTCAAAGGAAACCGAGTCAAAAAGGAAGAGATTCAAACTCGAACCAAAGTGATTCTGTAAATAAATTTACCTTATATTCTAAGTTTTGCCTCAAAGCCAAAGCTCTGATACCAACTGTAACGACCCGATATTTTCAACCATTCGCATCCATTATAAGTGTATAGGTAGACACTCATGCCGGAGTTGAATTGCTCAAAATACCACGTTGTAAATAAAATTTGGCAAATCTCAGAGTATACAGTAAATAAATATAATCACAGATCACAGACACAAAGTGAAATAATGCAGCGGAAGTAAAAAAAAATAGTAGTTCATGAAGCTACTATATAAATATAACAAAGTTACATAAGATACAACAGAAAAAAAAATAGAGTACAACAGAAGTCTAAATACAATGACCAGGTACAAGTTGAGTAGAACAACAGAACTGAAATAGATAGGACAAGACAAGCAGATAATCTCCAGCGATTCAAATCTCCAGAAAGTGGAATCCAAATCTGTGAATAACTCAGGCTAACCCGAGCGTAAAGAAAAACACAAAACACTCGAGTCAGGATATACATACTTATACAATGTAAACCAACTCAAGTGAACTGTAGTAAAGGTACAAGTAACTTAGAAGATACTTGGGACCGCCCATCCTCTAAGGATCCGTTAAAATATCTACTATGTAGTAATATTCGCTATTATAATAGTGTCTAAATAAGTAAAGTATAATCATATCGGAAAATAGCATTAAGGGGATGGAGAACCTTAACGCGGTCGGATCTTAAAATCATAATCGTAGTAAAGCTCGATATGGTAGGTGACACGGCACAACTAGGCAATGCCAGGGTAGATATACCAATTACGCACACGGACTGATGGAGCGCATAGCAGCCACTATCGTCCACCTCGAACAACATTCCCAAATCGGAGGATGGCCATCTAGTCAAATCATAAGTAAGAGTATAATATCGAAGAAATGTGTCCGAGAAGAGGTGCTACCTCACTGGTCCGAGATCGCTCCTGTTTTAGCCACCTTATGCCAACTCACGGGAGTTGGGTCCACGTAACATACCTTAAGAACGTCGCCACCATCCTACTTCATTCTGGAATCTCCACCGCGTACACGGTTGTCAAAGTGGTTTTCGGTAAGACAGAGAGTATGTCCATATTCGATCCCGGTCTCTTTAACAACCCAACGTTATTATAACCCGTGGTTATAAGTTTAAAACAGTTTATACTTCAAAAAAGAATATCATTTCAAATCCAAATCTTTATCAAAATAAAGATTAAATCAATTCTAAACCATTTCCATATTTTTAAAATATCATATCATTTCAAAACTTCATTTCAAATCATTTTAATATTCCAAATATCATTTGAGTTCAAATCTAAATATTCAACTTTAAATACCTTTTAAATTTAAAGGTATACTCATTTATTATCATTTCAAGTCACCTTTTAAATAGTTTATATTCCAATCAAATAATTCATTTAAACCTTTTAAAAGTGTAATTATTATATTTTCAAATCAAGTATTCAATTTCCAAAGTTTCAAACCATTCTGAGTTCGTTTACTAAGTCAAAAACCCTAATTATTAAAATTTCAGCATTTCACAGCATTTAAAAACAACTACTATAGGTTATATTTGAAAACATTTTTTTCAGCAAAACAACATTTATAAACTGCTATAACAGTTCAAGTTAAAACAAAATCATATTTCAGCCTACTGCAGTCCTTAACAAGTGCTACAGTAGCCCTTTTATTAGTTCAGGTTCAATTTTAGTTTCTGCTACAACAGCACTTACCAAGTACTACCATAGCCTTAGTTCATTTTAGTCTTTTGGTTCACTTATATAATCCACAACACTTAACAAGTGCTACAGATTCTACCTAGTTCAGAACTTATAAAATCATACATTAAAAATGTTCATTTCGATCCTTTAACTGATTTTTTTTTTAGAGAAATTTTACAAGTTAAAACCAAAACTTACAAATTTTCTTATTACATTCATTTCAACATTTAAAATTAAACTCCATTTTTCCACCGATTTAAAACTAAATTTTCATTTCAATTTAATTAACCTAAGTTTCCATCTTTTCTTTTAGTCAAAATTTCAAATTTAAGTTTCGTTTTAAAATCAATATTCCTCCATTTATTTATATTTATCACATAGAAAAATCATTTCCTTTCTAAATAAATCACTTAAAAATTCGATTTAAATCAATTTAATATTATTACAATATTTAAATTATTTAAAAGTATCCAGAAAATACAGAAAAATAACCACGGGTCTGTATAATATTTTCTATCATAAGTCAAGTGATACGGATACTATATCATTTCAATCCGTAATTTACAAAGAAAAATCCGGGTTTTATCATTTCAGACCCGCAATCCCAAGTAAATAAAATTAAATTGAAAATCGTTCAGGCCTATCATTTCAGCCCATAACGATCTTCCCTTATTCTAAAGTCCGTTCGGGTATGTATCATTTCAACCCATAGTGATTCTATTCTACAGGGAACTTGCAGTGTGATTTAACAGAATAGAATAACAGTAAAATCAGAACAGAATATAACAGATGATACGATATGCAGTTTTAACAATTAACATCAACTATAAATAAATCACAGGTAGTTATAACATCATTTATTTATTTATTTATTTATTTCGACACATTCAGTTGCGGTCGTTTCACAATCATATAAGTATGAATATTCATGTGAGATTTACTCACCTCTACGGAGCTGGAGATCCGAAGAAAAGAGAAATACGATGTAAATCGAAAGCACGCGGATAGCACGATCAGTCGTTAGCGGATGCGCCAACTAGATTCAAATCAAAAGCACAATAAATAACCAACTCTAAGATTGCACGAATAACGAAATTCAAATAATCAAACAAACGAAAAAGAAACAAATAGACAATCGAAAGCAATAGCACGACCACTATTAGAATTTGATTATAACTTTAAAATTTGCAAAGTGACAAAACTAATTTTTTTTCAAACAGATGCCAGAATATAACTTCGACGATTTACAAAAATGACAGAACACACTTCTCTTGAACATAAAATAAAATACAGAGTGATACAACATAAGATAAACCTTCAAAGTGACAAAACACTTTACTTCAAAAATACAGAATGATGGAACACACTTCTGTTCATTTCCAAGCAGAGGAGAAAAAGTAAACATTGATACAAAATACAAAAGGGACAAAATAGGTGAGGAAACAAACACGTGACAACCAACTTGCCCATTTCCTTTTTCTCACAAACTCGTACAACAAACTTCAACAAAATTCCAAAAGTAACAAAGCATACACTTTCAAATTTTCTCAAAGGAAAGGTCAGTGGAACACATTCACTTCAACAAAACAAGGCTCGGTGGTGGACTGGATTTGGTGACGTGAGTTCTCTGGCGTGGGGTTGGAGGCAAGCAGGGCGGTCTGGTGGCGAATGGTGTCGTGGTGGTGCCTTGGTGGTGGGTTCGGCATGGCCAGTGGTGGTCTCGGTAGGGGTTTCGCACGGGGTAGGGATGTGGGGTTGGGTTCTCGGTCTGCCGTGGGTTCCTGGGGCGTGATGGTGGCTGCAGTGGGTTCTCGTGGAGGAGGGCAGGTCACGGTCTGGGAGTTTGCCTGGGTGGAGGCGCTGGGGTAGGGCGTACGTGGTGGTGGCATGGAGTTGGGTCGCCTGGGTGGTTGGCTGGTCTCGTGGTGGGTGGTGATGGTCTGGGGTTTCGGTGAAGGGCTGACGTGATGGTGGTTACGACTGGGTAGGGGTGTGTGATGACGTGGTGGCAGTGATAGCATGCTGCTGGCGAAAGATAAAGAGCAAAACAGAGAACAGGCAAAACAATTGAAATAAAAAAAAAGATGGAAGAAGAAGGCATGTTGGATCTCACCTTTATGAAGAACGAAGGTCATGCAATACAAATGGAAGCTGAAGGAATTTGCAGTAAGAAACAAAAAAAATTTTGTGAACGAGAAATATAAACTCTCACTTGATTTATGGAGAGAAGGCAGTAAAAGTTTTGAACGGTAGGCTATAAAGGAAATTAATTTTTCAAGCTGGCACAAAACGTACGGGAGGTAAAGGGGTAAGGAATGATTCTCACGTGCATGATTTAAGGATAGATTTGAGCAAGATTTTTGAAAATTTCAAACTGAAATATACAGCTGAAATTAATGGACAAAGGAACAATGCACGTACAGTGTAACGCCCGAAGTAACGTACAACCGTTACTTGTTTCCTTTATTAAATAAAATTTAAAAATGCTAACGGTTTCTTCCAATAATAACGCATCATTTTAACCCACAATTAAATAGCTATTACCATAATTAAAATTTGATTCTAATATAAAGTTAAGAACGGAAAAACGTAACGAAATGTAACGCTTTAATTTTTTTAGTTTTATGCTAGTTATTACACTTTTAATTTCAAATTAATATTTCAAAATGTTAAAATTTTAAACGAAATTTCGTTAAAATTTTGGGCTGTTACAACTGGGGTCTCAGTTAAATCACAGCTTAAAAGCCCAAAACTTTTCATTCGAATGGTTAAACAAATTACCATTTTCAAATCTTTAAACGAAAAGATTTATTTCACAAAGTTTACCTAGTTTCAATAAAAATCCATTCACAGATTTCAAAATAATTTTCGTTTCAATTGGATTAACTCGTTAAATCTTTAAAACAAAGATTCAACTTATAGCTTTCAAAACAATTTCATTTCGAATGTTTTAAACAAATCATCATTTTAAATCTATTAAAAATAAACAGATTCAATTCATAGCTTTCAAAAAGAATTCATTCAAAGCCTTTCAAAACATTTCAATTTCATTTTAAATTTGAAACCTTTCAACGCAAATTGAAAGTTCACTTCTTATATGAAAGCTGTTATTATTTGAAAACAAATAGTTTTCGTTTAAGAAAAATCCAATCATATTTGCACAAGTTAAAGCCCTTGAATTATATTCACATTCCAAAAGTAATACTTTTAAAATAGTTTAACCCTTATATAACGGGTATAACATCTTTAATCCCTAGTTTCAAATCATAAAATTCAATTTCAAATTTTGAATTTAAGTTTAAATCAAATTATTTAAACTTCAAAACTTAATCAAGTTATTCAAAATAACTTTTATCTTTGAAATTCTATTTCAAAAGCTTTTTACATTTAAACCCAAATTTCTAATTTCAAAATCAACTGAAATTAAAATTTCAATTTCAAAAACATCAAATTTAAATTATCTGTGACTTAACCGATTTTCACGTGAAATCCATATTTGTGTGTGTATGGTGTAGTCCAGGGGTTTCACACACAATAGTGCAACATCAATCATCACAGATATATCGATAAGCGGTAAAATCGATAACGCTTATCTTCATTCACAGATTCATAGATAAAATAAATTTATCGGTCACAAAGATTCACTATTACAATTCGATGTGGGTTTCGGATAACCAACTGGAATCTGACTCCCTGTCGCATCGAAATTCAAGTGCCGTTTTACGGGCCAAGGTTTCATATTCACATAGTAATATATCACAGAAACAGAAATCACAGCTCAGCACAACATAAATCAGGGTATATTACAAATGATCATATATCAAGGATATCAAACAATTCACATTCAATAGAATTCAAACATTCATAAGTAAAGTCAGTTAATTATTTGATTTATCTAAATCAGATTAATTTCTATGAATAAATTACTAATCCTGGTTAATTAATATTAATTAATTACAAATCATTTTGATTAATTATTCTTTAATCATTTATTAATTAACCATTTATAATAAATTGATTAACCTTTAATTATAATTCATCAACCTTTAATTATTAAATGGTTAACCTTTAATTATTTGATTCAGTATTTAATTAATTATCTTTAATTAATTAATTGACTCTTAATTAATTAATTAACATTAAATTGATTATCCTTTAATAATTAAGTAATTAAACCTTCAATGAATTACATTGATTAATTAACTTTTAATAAATCACAATAAGACCTTTATTAATTGAAGATAATCCATTGATCTTAATAAGCTACTTAATCACCATATAGATCTTGTTTTAAAACTTGTTTAAAATTCGAAACTTGATTTATTTCCTTTTTGAAAACTTATTTAGTTTAAATCAGCCTTGAAACTTTGTTAAAAAAAATTCTTTTTTTTAACTTTTGAAAAATGGTAATAGATTAAACAACCAGAGCCTTCCCTTATAAATCTCGAGTAACCACACGCGTTGCACAGCAGTTTCCCCGAGCCACCTTCCTACTCCTTCTTCTCTTTTAAGTTTAACTATATATAAACTCACGCATCATGCTACTCACTGGAACTCGAATACAACCCGAAGCGTCGACTCCATTTACTCGTGCATCCATTCAAGGACTAAACCCAGACCATCCCATCGTGCACGCGACCACCGTACACATGCACGCGAACCCCAAACTTCTCCGGCCATCGTTTCGATCATCAACAAATCAACCACGTCGCCTTGAAGCCCCGCGACCACCCAAACGCGTGAGAAGATCATTGAATCAAAATCGAGCATAAAACCCCAAACTTGGAACACGCGAGAGCGTCACCAACCCCAAACCTGTCATCGCCACAATCACGGCCTTCCGACCACCAACCACCCAGCAACCCTGGCCATGCTTTCTTCCATGACCCAGCTTCCATCTGTCAAGACCCCGTTTAACTCGATCATTCCTACAGGTCGTATCGACCAAAACAAATTGCCTAGTTGAAACTAGGGTTCCAGAAAGAATTCTGCCACCACTGCCTCCTCGATGCAATGCATCACCATTCAATATTTTTCCAAGCTTCACTGATCACTCCTCTACCCACTGAAAGAAACCCGACCCTTCAGATTGCAGAGGTCACCCAAAAATCGACCATAACCCATTTTCGTTCATCCCGGAACTGCAGCTTAATCCTAGCTCTAAAAAAATTTATTCTAGCTTTAAAAATCATATTAAAGTATAACAATCCCATTTATACATCTGCTTTCATAATTTACGAAGTTCCAATTCTTGCTCTTTTTGAAATTAGCTGGGTTATCTTGCTTTCCAGAGAAAGTTAAACTTGGTTTTAACTTATCTAAATTTTTAATCTTAAGTTTATACCATAACAACCAACTTTTGTTTTAATACTGAATCCAAATAACAAGTAGATCGAAAAAATGGACAGGCTTTAAACCTGTATGGTGAAAACAGGGATGATTTTTCTCCTATAACATGCACACATACATTTCAACATGCAGTCACATTCACGCACCCTATTAGCATAACTACATCATAGCTCAAAATGCAATTTCAAGCAATAAACAACAAGGTCAAAGGGTTGCTCAAATGGTAAAGAAGAACAGAGGAGAACTTGAAATGATGTTGAACTGGAAACACTGAATTTGATCTGTGCTTTTGTTTTAATTTAATTGCATTGATCTGATTTGCTTTTCAAGTTAAAGTTGTTCCAGATTCTGGTTTCCAGATCTCGGCTTGGCTTTAAACTCTCTAGTTTTCATTTTACTTTGATTTCTTTTCCAGTCTGAAGATCTTCTTTGATTTCTCTGGTTTGTAGTTGATATGTATTGTTTGTTTCAGTTGAAGTTTGTTTCAGTTTTGAGATGGAATTTACTTAGCTTGGATAAACGAACAGAAATGAAAAATGATATATAAAAACAAGTCTACAGGTTGACATCTTTTGCTTGTACAGGTTAATTATATTTTTGTACAATACAAGGCATGGCTGAAGAGGCTTGCATTTATGAGTTTGTACAAATTCATTTTCTTCTTCTTCTTTGCTTTCGGCTGAGATGATATTGTATGTACTTAGAGATGCAAACATTCAATGCTAATGTCCTTTATGTTTCTTCATTTTACTTTGTTTCACATGTGCTAGAGATATTTGCTGTCTTATGCTTTTCAATTCAGTTTGTATTTGTTCAAGTTGTATTGTTATTTTATGTGTTCATCTCATATTTACATTTTTCTTTGTTTACTTTGTAATATAACAATTTTCTACTTTAATTTGTTGTTAGATTCATATAACAATATATACATCACACATATATATAAATTGTCAAATAATTTTAAATTTAAATGATTTATACAAAATATATTTTGAGTTCGGGGAAACTCGCTTTCATTGATAATAAATTATACAATTTTAATTCAAAAATTCAATAAATTATTAATTTAAATTAAATTAAAATCTGGGGTCGTTACAAACTTCCCCCCTTAAAAGAATTTCGTCCTTGAAATTCGCAGGCACGAAAACAATACAGAGATAGACAGATTCGATCTTCTATAACTCCTCAAACTTAAGATATGGATTCCAAACTCAAATCGGAATATCTCAGAATACATACCAATTTGTCCATCTCCGGACTTCGATATACATACGAAACTACAACGGAATTTCAAATTCGGTTTTAAACAATATCGTTTTATCGATTTAATTCAAATTTATCCTCATATTCTATTAATCAATTTAACTCAATTTAAATTTTCCAGTTTATTTGAAATTTCAATTCCAAATTTCCAATTCATTAAAGTTTAAATCAAAAACTAATAATAAACCGATGAAATATGAAGTAAGAATTTTCTACAACGATTCGTAGAGCTATCATCACACCGAAACTTCTTCTTGAGCTGGTACGAAGAAATCAAAAGAATTTGGGAAACGAATCAAAGAAAATTGATAGAGAATTATTTCCACTGTTGCAGGGTATTGACCATTTATAGTCGTATTCCCTTGTCCCCTATCTCGTCTTTTTCTTGCACTCATACTCACCATCAGTGGATAGCAAGAGAATTTACTGAGACATTCAGACGGATATCTTAGAGATACACTCATTCTAGAGTTTACTTCACTCTATCTCTAATGAGCTACTTAACGTGTTATACTCCTAAGCTAAAGTTCAACCTTAGCTCTGATACCAAATTGTAACGATACAAGACAGCGGCCACCGGTAGGCTTTGCAACAATCCCAGTCCCACCGTGGCTTACATTGGCACCTCGCATTTACTTTTACGGCCAGCCTCTCGACTGTCACGGCCTCTGCCTAACCAACCCATCCCTCTCAGGGACATGTAGGGGTTAGAGTCTACCGTTCGCCACCAAACCGCGAAGCGAGAACCCCCTATCATGCTGTAATATAGAAAATGCGATCCATATACGACGTATCACTATTCGGAATGGGTTATATGACACAAATGTCTTTTCCCGGCTAACCCGAATAATGAGCGCAATTATTAGAAATCATATGGATACTAGGGTCTCAGTTAAATCATAGCTTAAAAGCCCAAAACTTTTCATTCGAATGGTTAAACAAATTACCATTTTCAAATCTTTAAACGAAAAGATTTATTTCACAAAGTTTACCCAGTTTCAATAAAAATCCATTCATAGATTTCAAAACAATTTTCGTTTCAATTGGATTAACTCGTTAAATCTTTAAAACAAAGATTCAACTTATAGCTTTCAAAACAATTTCATTTCGAATGTTTTAAACAAATCATCATTTTAAATCTGTTAAAAATAAACAGATTCAATTCATAGCTTTCAAAAAGAATTCATTCATAGCCTTTCAAAACATTTCAATTTCATTTTAAATTTGAAACCTTTCAACACAAATTGAAAGTTCACTTCTTATATGAAAGCTGTTATTATTTGAAAACAAATAGTTTTCGTTTAAGAAAAATCCAATCATATTTGCACGAGTTAAAGCCCTTGAATTATAATCACATTCCAAAATCAATACTTTTAAAATAGTTTAACCCTTATATAACGGGTATAACATCTTTAATCCCTAGTTTCAAATCATAAAATTCAATTTCAAATCTTGAATTTAAGTTTAAATCAAATTATTTAAACTTCAAAACATAATCAAGTTATTCAAAATAACTTTTATCTTTGAAATTCTATTTCAAAAGCTTTTCACATTTAAACCCAAATTTCTAATTTCAAAATCAATTGAAATTAATATTTCAATTTCAAAAACATCAAATTTAAATTATCTATGACTTAACCGATTTCCACGTGAAATCCATATTTGTGTGTGTATGGTGTAGTCCAGGGGTTTCACACACAATAGTGCAACATAAATCATCACAGATATATCGATAAGCGGTAAAATCAATAACGCTTATCTTCATTCACAGATTCATAGATAAAATAAATTTATCGGTCATAAAGATTCACTATTACAATTCGATGTGGGTTTCGGATAACCAACTGGAATCCGACTCCCTGTCGCATCGAAATTCAAGTGCCGTTTTACGGGCCAAGGTTTCATATTCACATAGTAATATATCACAGAAACAGAAATCACAGCTCAGCACAACATAAATCAGGGTATATCACAAATGATCATATATCAAGAATATCAAACAATTCACATTCAATAGAATTCAAACATTCATAAGTAAAGTCAGTTAATTGTTTGATTTATCTAAATCAGATTAATTTCTATGAATAAATTACTAATCCTGGTTAATTAATATTAATTAATTACAAATCATTTTGATTAAATATTCTTTAATCATTTATTAATTAACCATTTATAATAAATTGATTAACCTTTAATTATAATTCATCAACCTTTAATTATTAAATGGTTAACCTTTAATTATTTGATTCACTATTTAATTAATTATCTTTAATTAATTAATTGACTCTTAATTAATTAATTAACATTAAATTGATTATCCTTTAATAATTAAGTAATTAAACCTTCAATGAATTACATTGATTAATTAACTTTTAATAAATCACAATAAGACCTTTATTAATTGAAGATAATCCATTGATCTTAATTAGCTACTTAATCACCATATAGATCTTGTTTTAAAACTTGTTTAAAATTCGAAACTTGATTTATTTCCTTTTTGAAAACTTATTTAGTTTAAATCAGCCTTGAAACTTTGTTAAAAAAAATTCTTTTTTTTAACTTTTGAAAAATGGTAATAGATTAAACAACCAGAGCCTTCCCTTATAAATCTCGAGTAACCACACGCGTTGCACAGCAGTTTCCCCGAGCCACCTTCCTACTCCTTCTTCTCTTTTAAGTTTAACTATATATAAACTCACGCATCATGCTACTCACTGGAACTCGAATACAACCCGAAGCGTCGACTCCATTTACTCGTGCATCCATTCAAGGACCAAACCCAGACCATCCCATCGTGCACGCGACCACCGTACACATGCACGCGAACCCCAAACTTCTCCGGCCATCGTTTCGATCATCAACAAATCCACCACGTCGCCTTGAATCCCCGCGACCACCCAAACGCGTGAGAAGATCATTGAATCAAAATCGAGCATAAAACCCCAATCCGGGAACACACGAGAGCGTCACCAACCCCAAACCTGTCATCGTCACAATCACGGCCTTCCGACCACCAACCACCCAGCAACCCCGACCATGCTTTCGTCCATGACCCAGCTTCCATCTGTCAAGACCCCGTTTAACTCGATCATTCCTACAGGTCGTATCGACCAAAACAAATTGCCTAGTTGAAACTAGGGTTCTAGAAAGAATTCTGCCACCACTGCCTCCTCGATGCAATGCATCACCATTCAATATTTTCCAAGCTTCACTGATCACTCCTCTACCCACTGGAAGAAACCCGACCCTTCAGATTGCAGAGATCACCCAAAAATCGACCATAACCCATTTTCGTTCATCCCGGAACTGCAGCTTAATCCTAGCTCTAAAAAATTTTATTCTAGCTTTAAAAATCATATTAAAGTATAACAATCCCATTTATACATCTGCTTTCATAATTTACGAAGTTCCAATTCTTGCTCTTTTTGAAATTAGCTGGGTTATCTTGCTTTCCAGAGAAAGTTAAACTTGGTTTTAACTTATCTAAATTTTTAATCTTAAGTTTATACCATAACAACCAACTTTTGTTTTAATACTGAATCCAAATAACAAGTAGATCGAAAAAATGGACAGGCTTTAAACCTGTATGGTGAAAACAGGGATGATTTTTCTCCTATAACATGCACACATACATTTCAACATGCAGTCACATTCACGCACCCTATTAGCATAACTACATCATAGCTCAAAATGCAATTTCAAGCAATAAACAACAAGGTCAAAGGGTTGCTCACATGGTAAAGAAGAACAGAGGAGAACTTGAAATGATGTTGAACTGGAAACACTGAATTTGATCTGTGCTTTTGTTTTAATTTAATTGCATTGATCTGATTTGCTTTTCAAGTTAAAGTTGTTCCAGATTCTGGTTTCCAGATCTCGGCTTGGCTTTAAACTCTCTAGTTTTCATTTTACTTTGATTTCTTTTCCAGTCTGAAGATCTTCTTTGATTTCTCTGGTTTGTAGTTGATATGTATTGTTTGTTTCAGTTGAAGTTTGTTTCAGTTTTGAGATGGAATTTACTTAGCTTGGATAAACGAACAGAAATGAAAAATGATATATAAAAACAAGTCTACAGGTTGACATCTTTTGCTTGTACAGGTTAATTATATTTTTGTACAATACAAGGCATGGCTGAAGAGGCTTGCATTTATGAGTTTGTACAAATTCATTTTCTTCTTCTTCTTTGCTTTCGGCTGAGATGATATTGTATGTACTTAGAGATGCAAACATTCAATGCTAATGTCCTTTATGTTTCTTCATTTTACTTTGTTTCACATGTGCTAGAGATATTTGCTGTCTTATGCTTTTCAATTTAGTTTGTATTTGTTCAAGTTGTATTGTTATTTTATGTGTTCATCTCATATTTACATTTTTCTTTGTTTACTTTGTAATATAACAATTTTCTACTTTAATTTGTTGTTAGATTCATATAACAATATATACATCACACATATATATAAATTGTCAAATAATTTTAAATTTAAATGATTTATACAAAATATATTTTGAGTTCGGGGAAACTCGCTTTCATTGATAATAAATTATACAATTTTAATTCAAAAATTCAATAAATTATTAATTTAAATTAAATTAAAATCTGGGGTCGTTACAAACTTCCCCCCTTAAAAGAATTTCGTCCTTGAAATTCGCAGGCACGAAAACAATACAGAGATAGACAGATTCGATCTTCTATAACTCCTCAAACTTAAGATATGGATTCCAAACTCAAATCGGAATATCTCAGAATACATACCAATTTGTCCATCTCCGGACTTCGATATACATACGAAACTACAACGGAATTTCAAATTCGGTTTTAAACAATATCGTTTTATCGATTTAATTCAAATTTATCCTCATATTCTATTAATCAATTTAACTCAATTTAAATTTTCCAGTTTATTTGAAATTTCAATTCCAAATTTCCAATTCATTAAAGTTTAAATCAAAAACTAATAATAAACCGATGAAATATGAAGTAAGAATTTTCTACAACGATTCGTAGAGCTATCATCACACCGAAACTTCTTCTTGAGCTGGTACGAAGAAATCAAAAGAATTTGGGAAACGAATCAAAGAAAATTGATAGAGAATTATTTCCACTGTTGCAGGGTATTGACCATTTATAGTCGTATTCCCTTGTCCCCTATCTCGTCTTTTTCTTGCACTCATACTCACCATCAGTGGATAGCAAGAGAATTTACTGAGACATTCAGACGGATATCTTAGAGATACACTCATTCTAGAGTTTACTTCACTCTATCTCTAATGAGCTACTTAACGTGTTATACTCCTAAGCTAAAGTTCAACCTTAGCTCTGATACCAAATTGTAACGATACAAGACAGCGGCCACCGGTAGGCTTTGCAACAATCCCAGTCCCACCGTGGCTTACATTGGCACCTCGCATTTACTTTTACGGCCAGCCTCTCGACTGTCACGGCCTCTGCCTAACCAACCCATCCCTCTCAGGGACATGTAGGGGTTAGAGTCTACCGTTCGCCACCAAACCGCGAAGCGAGAACCCCCTATCATGCTGTAATATAGAAAATGCGATCCATATACGACGTATCACTATTCGGAATGGGTTATATGACACAAATGTCTTTTCCCGGCTAACCCGAATAATGAGCGCAATTATTAGAAATCATATGGATACTAGGGTCTCAGTTAAATCATAGCTTAAAAGCCCAAAACTTTTCATTCGAATGGTTAAACAAATTACCATTTTCAAATCTTTAAACGAAAAGATTTATTTCACAAAGTTTACCCAGTTTCAATAAAAATCCATTCATAGATTTCAAAACAATTTTCGTTTCAATTGGATTAACTCGTTAAATCTTTAAAACAAAGATTCAACTTATAGCTTTCAAAACAATTTCATTTCGAATGTTTTAAACAAATCATCATTTTAAATCTGTTAAAAATAAACAGATTCAATTCATAGCTTTCAAAAAGAATTCATTCATAGCCTTTCAAAACATTTCAATTTCATTTTAAATTTGAAACCTTTCAACACAAATTGAAAGTTCACTTCTTATATGAAAGCTGTTATTATTTGAAAACAAATAGTTTTCGTTTAAGAAAAATCCAATCATATTTGCACGAGTTAAAGCCCTTGAATTATAATCACATTCCAAAATCAATACTTTTAAAATAGTTTAACCCTTATATAACGGGTATAACATCTTTAATCCCTAGTTTCAAATCATAAAATTCAATTTCAAATCTTGAATTTAAGTTTAAATCAAATTATTTAAACTTCAAAACATAATCAAGTTATTCAAAATAACTTTTATCTTTGAAATTCTATTTCAAAAGCTTTTCACATTTAAACCCAAATTTCTAATTTCAAAATCAATTGAAATTAATATTTCAATTTCAAAAACATCAAATTTAAATTATCTATGACTTAACCGATTTCCACGTGAAATCCATATTTGTGTGTGTATGGTGTAGTCCAGGGGTTTCACACACAATAGTGCAACATAAATCATCACAGATATATCGATAAGCGGTAAAATCAATAACGCTTATCTTCATTCACAGATTCATAGATAAAATAAATTTATCGGTCATAAAGATTCACTATTACAATTCGATGTGGGTTTCGGATAACCAACTGGAATCCGACTCCCTGTCGCATCGAAATTCAAGTGCCGTTTTACGGGCCAAGGTTTCATATTCACATAGTAATATATCACAGAAACAGAAATCACAGCTCAGCACAACATAAATCAGGGTATATCACAAATGATCATATATCAAGAATATCAAACAATTCACATTCAATAGAATTCAAACATTCATAAGTAAAGTCAGTTAATTGTTTGATTTATCTAAATCAGATTAATTTCTATGAATAAATTACTAATCCTGGTTAATTAATATTAATTAATTACAAATCATTTTGATTAAAAATTCTTTAATCATTTATTAATTAACCATTTATAATAAATTGATTAACCTTTAATTATAATTCATCAACCTTTAATTATTAAATGGTTAACCTTTAATTATTTGATTCACTATTTAATTAATTATCTTTAATTAATTAATTGACTCTTAATTAATTAATTAACATTAAATTGATTATCCTTTAATAATTAAGTAATTAAACCTTCAATGAATTACATTGATTAATTAACTTTTAATAAATCACAATAAGACCTTTATTAATTGAAGATAATCCATTGATCTTAATTAGCTACTTAATCACCATATAGATCTTGTTTTAAAACTTGTTTAAAATTCGAAACTTGACTTATTTCCTTTTTGAAAACTTATTTAGTTTAAATTAGCCTTGAAACTTTGTTAAAAAAAATTCTTTTTTTTAACTTTTGAAAAATGGTAATAGATTAAACAACCCGAGCCTTCCCCTATAAATCTCGAGTAACCACACGCGTTGCACAGCAGTTTCCCCAAGCCACCTTCCTACTCCTTCTCTTTTAAGTTTAACTATATATAAACTCACGCATCAGGCTACTCACTGGAACTCTAATACAACCCGAAGCATCGACTCCATTTACTCGTGCATCCATTCAAGGACCAAACCCAGACCATCCCATCGTGCACGCGACCACCGTACACATGCACGCGAACCCCAAACTTCTCCGGCCATCGTTTCGATCATCAACAAATCCACCACGTCGCCTTGAATCCCCGCGACCACCCAAACGCGTGAGAAGATCATTGAATCAAAATCGAGCATAAAACCCCAATCCGGGAACACACGAGAGCGTCACCAACCCCAAACCTGTCATCGTCACAATCACGGCCTTCCGACCACCAACCACCCAGCAACCCCGACCATGCTTTCGTCCATGACCCAGCTTCCATCTGTCAAGACCCCGTTTAACTCGATCATTCCTACAGGTCGTATCGACCAAAACAAATTGCCTAGTTGAAACTAGGGTTCTAGAAAGAATTCTGCCACCACTGCCTCCTCGATGCAATGCATCACCATTCAATATTTTCCAAGCTTCACTGATCACTCCTCTACCCACTGGAAGAAACCCGACCCTTCAGATTGCAGAGATCACCCAAAAATCGACCATAACCCATTTTCGTTCATCCCGGAACTGCAGCTTAATCCTAGCTCTAAAAAATTTTATTCTAGCTTTAAAAATCATATTAAAGTATAACAATCCCATTTATACATCTGCTTTCATAATTTACGAAGTTCCAATTCTTGCTCTTTTTGAAATTAGCTGGGTTATCTTGCTTTCCAGAGAAAGTTAAACTTGGTTTTAACTTATCTAAATTTTTAATCTTAAGTTTATACCATAACAACCAACTTTTGTTTTAATACTGAATCCAAATAACAAGTAGATCGAAAAAATGGACAGGCTTTAAACCTGTATGGTGAAAACAGGGATGATTTTTCTCCTATAACATGCACACATACATTTCAACATGCAGTCACATTCACGCACCCTATTAGCATAACTACATCATAGCTCAAAATGCAATTTCAAGCAATAAACAACAAGGTCAAAGGGTTGCTCACATGGTAAAGAAGAACAGAGGAGAACTTGAAATGATGTTGAACTGGAAACACTGAATTTGATCTGTGCTTTTGTTTTAATTTAATTGCATTGATCTGATTTGCTTTTCAAGTTAAAGTTGTTCCAGATTCTGGTTTCCAGATCTCGGCTTGGCTTTAAACTCTCTAGTTTTCATTTTACTTTGATTTCTTTTCCAGTCTGAAGATCTTCTTTGATTTCTCTGGTTTGTAGTTGATATGTATTGTTTGTTTCAGTTGAAGTTTGTTTCAGTTTTGAGATGGAATTTACTTAGCTTGGATAAACGAACAGAAATGAAAAATGATATATAAAAACAAGTCTACAGGTTGACATCTTTTGCTTGTACAGGTTAATTATATTTTTGTACAATACAAGGCATGGCTGAAGAGGCTTGCATTTATGAGTTTGTACAAATTCATTTTCTTCTTCTTCTTTGCTTTCGGCTGAGATGATATTGTATGTACTTAGAGATGCAAACATTCAATGCTAATGTCCTTTATGTTTCTTCATTTTACTTTGTTTCACATGTGCTAGAGATATTTGCTGTCTTATGCTTTTCAATTTAGTTTGTATTTGTTCAAGTTGTATTGTTATTTTATGTGTTCATCTCATATTTACATTTTTCTTTGTTTACTTTGTAATATAACAATTTTCTACTTTAATTTGTTGTTAGATTCATATAACAATATATACATCACACATATATATAAATTTTCAAATACTTTTAAATTTAAATGATTTATACAAAATATATTTTGAGTTCGGGGAAACTCGCTTTCATTAATAATAAATTATACAATTTTAATTCAAAAATTCAATAAATTATTAATTTAAATTAAATTAAAATCTGGGGTCGTTACAGTTATGTTTTATATTATGTCCATAAACTCCCGCTCTGATACCAACTATGACGCCCCACCTCTATGCTCACAATAACAAAGAGTATTAAAACAAATACTGTCTATTATTACGAAGAATAAGGCTAGATAGGAGTGGCCATCCGTAGTTGGGCCTTACACTAGTATTGGTTACCTCGATAGGAGTGGTATATATTTTTATTTTTCATCTCTTATTTATTTACTCCCATCGACATACCCAATTCCAGTATAAAACGAACTACGATGGTTCATAATAGTTTAGGACAATATATATACTAATAACACAGATAATTTAAATGAGGAACACAGATAATAAAAGTCTCATATATATATATATAACTGATGTCAGTTACAATACATGTGATACAATACATATGATACAACTACAACTGTCGACTCTGGAAGTTATATATACAAGTACATTATCGAATAATATACCTGAATACATATCAACCTAGATCAGATACACTGACTACTACAAAAATGACGACGACTACTCCAAAAGATATGAAAAGACTTCATAGCTCAACAGCAACTCAAAGCAAGATATCTACAACCTGAAATAACTCGGTCTGACATGAGTATTAAATTCAAAAGAAAATAATACACGGGTCAGTCTAATTCAAACTCAGTTATTAATGCATGGAAGCAATAATAATTATATAATCAAATAGACGACAGTCACAGAAATCTCATATATCCAATCCTTTAACAAGGAAATCGGATAACGGTAGATATAACACTAAATAGTGTTAAACACAAATCATCAAATTCAAATCACCAACAAAGATAAATAAAAAGATTATCAATGATGATAATTTAGAAAATAATAGAATTGCCAAAACGGCAATTAAACAGCATAAACAACAAAATCTAATTATTAAATAAATAATTAGAAACTCATAATCTAATTATCAAATAGATAATTAGACACAACAAAATGATCAATCAAACCAAATCAAAATACGATTTCAAAATATTGAATTGAACACAAAACAATTCAAATAATTGAAATATCAATTAAAAATGTCAGTACTGTGTGGCTGCAGTACACGCACGCGTGCACTGCCTCGCCACTACAGCATATGAAATACACAAAGCTCAATGAACCCAAAAGCAAATGACACCATCACGAGATCGAGTTCAAGTTAAGCAACTCAAACTCAACTGGACAGTGCCCTTAATACGACATGAACAATGTCAGGTTACACATTTAAACAAATCCAATGTCAAAGCCAACAATTATAATGCAATTTGTCTCAAAGGGTGATACTAGAAACCAATTGCATGAAAACTGCATCACATACACAATTCAGATGCATGCATAAATATACACAGCAGCACGAATACAATGCAAACTCAAATCGAAGTGTGTACGAGTTGCAGCAGTATGCAACATAGTGTTGCATATACACAGTGACAACTAAGCAGTAGTTACCAAGCATCAAGTCAAAGCTGATGCCAACAGAAAAAAATGCAGTTCAAATCAAACTGCAATGAACCAGAAATCACAAAACCAAATACAACAACAAATTGAAACTGCAGTGGTCAAGTCACGGCTATCATGACTCAACACAACTACAAGACCAAACCAAGGCTATCAGCAACTACAAAATGTAGCAAACAAAAGTATAGCCTCAATAATGAAGAGAAAGTGAAGATTCAAAAATCAATGCCACTGCCTCAATAGTTATAGTGCAACAGGTCTGGGAAGCAAGTATGTGCATCAAAAACCAGTCAATGAACGAGACAACAAGATGAACCAGACCAGGCAGCAAGCATATATGAAACAAAATGCCAACTGACTCGAATGATGCAATCTACAGCAACCAAAATTGTTGCAACATGATGCAATACAATATACAAAACACTAATCAGAGTCATGGCAAACTCAAAATGCAACAGTAAGAAGAATCAAACTCAACAATGCTCCAAGACCAAGGCACAGTACACATTAGTGGCACAGCACTAAAGCACAAAGGCTCGAATGAACAAGTGCACTAAGGCAGTGGTACAAATTACATGAAGACAATAGAGTGAAGGTGAGAGCACCAAGGATATAACACCACAGCACACAACAGTAAAAGACATGATGAACATGTATGCAGTGACAATAGCAAAGAGCATATGCAAGGTCAAGGCCGCAAGGAAATCAAGTACAGTCTTATACAACTACAAAATGCAATCAGGGATAAAATTCACAAATCACCAACATATAAAATAGTGAACACTAACACGGAAGTGAGACAGAATCGTGCAAGTTCAAAAATCATGGTACAGCTCGACCACAAGACTGCACACCTAAAAATGTGCAAAACCATTAAACTAGGCTTCACAATGAACAATAAAACATGCAGATGAATAGCAAAAGATCAGAGACAAAGCGAATCCAACTCAGCAATAAACTCGACCAAGTAACTGCAATTCAACAATACATGACAATGGAGCAATGTTGTACCCAGATTACATGAATAAGACTTCCAGACTAAATGAACAAAGTCAAAACCAGTTCCATAATCAAGTGAAGCCAAAGTCACAACACAAAATCAATTTCAAGCTTTAATAGGTAGTTCGAACAAAGCCACCGAGACAGTGTCGAACTACTAACTCAAGTAAACGGCAAGCCAAAAGTCGAACAAAACCACTACTTGTTCTTTCCATCTCAAAATCAAGTCGAAGTAGAAGACAACGAAAACAAACCCGATGTCTTAGCAATCGAATTAAAAATGTCAGCGAAACAAAATAACCAAGGTACAAGTTTTAACAAAGTCAAGTGAAATCCGAAGCCATCAGAAATCCATGAAATCCGACAACCAAGTCAGAAATCATCAAGTGAACGAATTCAAATAAACGGAAATCAAGGATCTCAAATCAAATATAAACCATAGATTGAACCAGATGTGAGTGGAAAAATCACTCACCTTGTTCCCATGAGTGCAAAACCAAAGATCGAACAGTTCAAATCGAAGCCGTGGCACTCCAGAATCAAGCGGAGACAAACCCTAGCAGGCAATGCAAAATCAAAGAGACGATCATCCATCAGAGCAAGGAAATCAATTTTGATCGAGTCTTTGCAGTCGCAACTTTGAAATTTCACGAAAATCCTAATTTTTAATCAGCGAGGAACGAACGAAAGAATAACATGAGGCCGCCATTTCTAATTTTCTTTCGTTCATTTTGTTTAGGGTTTGTAAATGAAAGATGAAAAAGGGGAACGGGTATCACTCTATCACGGCATCCAACAAATGAAAATGTGGACCAGATTGCATTTTAAAGCCCGCTTAACTCCTAATAAATTTTCAAAATAATACTAACCGATTAAAATTCCAATAATAATTAACAACCAATATAATCGTCATTTGACGATAATTAATTGTTATAAAACTCCAGGTTGTTACAATTCTCATCCAAATCAAATTATATATATATATACACGAGTTATTTGAAGAATTCTGAGGAATTTAAAAGGAGGAAGATAAGAAGAAGAAAAGTTTTTCAAATTTATACAAGCTCAAGTGCCAGGTGAGTGGGAATTAATATGAAATAGGAAAATAAAGTAGTTTAATTTTAGTTCTTTTCTGGCATGATAATATGAATTAATTTCTGTTAATAATTGAGGTTTGATGCAAATTATTGTAACTTCTTCTTCTACCACTTCTCAATTCTAATTCATGTTTGGTTTAAATTATGGAACGTATAAATGCTAATTCACGTTTTATGGAATAAATGAGATTGGTTTAATTAGATTGAATTAGAATTGTTATTCAATTTTTAATGGCATAACTGGTTAGTTGAGTAAATTCAGAATATGTTCTTTGAATAAAATTGGAAATTTGGTTGGTATAATTACATAATTCTGAATATGGTTATGGAACAAAATTGGGAATTTTAATTGGTATATGTGTTTATTCCATATGCGGCCTTAAACGTAAAAAGTGAAATTTTGTGTAATTAAATGGTTTGTGGCTATTGGTTAAAAACTTTGTACAGATTAAATCTCTAAAAGGAGAATGTAAATTAGGGTGGAAAAAATGTAAATTAAATGGACCTTAAAGGCTAGTGTAAATCTGTAAAAAAAATGGCATAAAAATTACAGACAAACCATACGGACTGAACAGACGTGAAATTGAAACATCATATGTAAGAAAAAGGGAAATTGTGAAATAACAAAATCGGTTGTAAAAATGGCCTAAAGAAGATTAATGGAAATAATTAGTATGTAAACTGTAACGGTAAAATTAATTAATCTGGAAGCGACTTGGTAGGCAGACCTTGTAAAGGTTTGGATAGGTGTTTCATGCAGTTAAGACCAAAATATAGTTTTGGCTGTACGTACTAGGAGTGGACAAGTAGGTTCGCAAGGATGTCTGTTACCTTTCATAGGTTGCTAGTATGTAGGATAAATATCATCCGCAATCATAGGTTTCTTCAGGCATATCGACGCGGACGGAACAAGATAAGTGTGCTCCGACGTAGGCTTCTTTAGGCAGATCGTTGGAGGATTTTGCGCAGCCGACCCAGTTGAGGGTGCTCTTTCGGAGGACCGACACTTTGGATAAGTGCAAGTCCATGTTGGTGACTAAGGAGACTAGAGGATAGGAGTCTAGTCTGGCGGAGCCTGGGCGCAACTTCGGGGGTCCTGCGAGGTTGTTTGAGTCAGCGTCGGTCAAACGTAAGAGGCATTTAATCACAGTGCATGGGTGAAGAGCATGACTTTCACGTTATAGCACGTGGATAGGCAGTCACAATGCATGGGTGAAGAGCATGATTTTCATCCTATAGCACATGGATAGGTAAGGACAGCAGTTCCGACATGCTGATTGACGTTTAGTATTACTGCATGGTTGACTTCCCTAGAGTGACCATGGACTTTGGCTTCTTAGGAACTATATCTAAGAAGGATTCACTGTATTATATTATTCACCCTCTGCACTATATCTAAGAAGGTTCAACACTTTTAGGGACAGTGGCCTAATCCTGGTTAGTAACCATATGTTGAATATTTTATCATTATTTCGTTATGAGATTCTATAAACGTTACTCTGACTTACCTTTGTTATTTGCAGGATACCAAACAAGCAATTCGTGCTTTAGTGGACTTGGATTTTCGGTTCATTGAATATTTAAGCCTATTGGGGTGCGGATTCTTACATTCGGTGTAACGACCCCGAATTTTAATTAAATTTAAATTGATAATTAATTGAACTTTTGAATAAAATTTGTGAAATTAATTAATAAAGTGATGCGAGTTTCCCCGAATTCGAACAAATTCTGTATAAATCATTTAAATTTTAAATATTGTATATATATGTATATGGGCATATATGAGTAAATTTGAATTTATATATATACACACACATTGAATTTGAATTTAAATTTTAATATAAATGGTTTAAAGATAAATATAAAAATATAGATAATTGACACAAGAAAGAAAATAAATAAATGATTTAAATTTAGAATTGATGGTTAATATATAAAATAAATACAAGACAATAAATAAAAGTTATAATAAGTATTTGAGCTAGAAATAAAAATAGAAATAGAAATAAATAAAAGACAAGTCAAAAAGGAAATGTGAATCTCTTGGACCTTGCAAATGAAGACAACATGATATATTTAAGTTGAACAAAATAAATATATAAGTATGAATTAACTTGTAAAAGGAAACAAGAAATATATATATATGAATAAAGCTTGCAAAGGAAGGAACAAATAAAAAATACATTTGTACAAGATAATTAATGCATGAAGCATTAGTACACTACAAAATTCACTTCAGCCTCCAAACCAAAGAAAAAATCTCTGGTATTTGTACAAAGGCAATATAATAACCTGTACAAAATAATATCATCACCCAGTAAACTTATCTCCTATATATCAATCTCGTTCATTTCAGTTCGTCCATAAAAGCAAAAAAAAATCTGTAGTAAACAACATCTCAAATTTAAACACCATTTAACTTGAACAACAATCCAACAATACGAACAAGAAGATTGAAGAAAATGATTTCAGCTAGCAAACTCAACATAGAAGCTCTGTCCTTCTTCCTAAAAACAAGGTGAGTAACATCACTTGAAAATAATTTAAAAAGTATAACCTGTTGCTTATATATCTGTGGATAAGTATTATTGTGTGAATATATATAAGTGAGTTTCTGTGTATATATATATATATGGATGTATAAATGTCTGAGCATGTTTGTTGCCTGTGACATCTCTGTTCCCAGTTTTCAGGCTCAAGTTTTGATTTAAAAATTGTGTATCTCTTAATCTAGTCACTGTTATGATTTAAGTTATAAACAAAAATTGTTTGTTTTATCATAACTTAAAGTTTAAAAATTTAATTAAGTTAAAACAAATTCGAATTGCTCTGGAAAACCAAAATGAATAGAAAAGTTTGGGTTTTGTTTAAAATCCAAACATGCTAATTTCTTGTTTCAGGCATATGGTCTAAAACATTATCCAAAATCATGATTTTTGGAAGAAAAATCATAATTTTTAATTAGGTTTTGGGTTAGAAATTCTGGGTTGACCAGAAAATGATTTTCGAGCAACCTTTGGTGATCAAGGGGATCGGAGGTGTCGTGACTTTGTTTGGAGATAGTGGAGTGATCGGCGGTTCAGGGAAAAATAGCTGGAGATGCCCTCGATCATCGAGGCGGCGGTGGCAAGCAATTCTCTTTCGTAAACCTAGTTTTAGGTGTGATTGATATTTCGATTCGTGCGTTATCTATAGGTGATCGAGTTTGACGTGGTTTGGGGGGGTTGGTGGAGTAGGTGTTGTGGAGTGGATGGCCAAAGTTTCGTGATTTCCGGTGATCGGAGGAGGGAGTACGAGATGATCTTGGCGGCTCAGTTTTGTTCCAGGATTTGGTCGTGTAGCCAAATCGCAGGTTCGTCGTCGATTCATATTGCTGGGTGGTTTGAAGGGTCGAGTAGATGATCGTCGACTGGTCGATGGATGTAGCATCGACCAGAGGTGATCGAAGCAGTTGTGTACGTGCACGATATGTCACGAGTATCAGTAGCTTAAGATGTTTGGGAAGACGGCATTGCCTCGGGGTTGAACTCGAAGTGAATGAAGACTTGTCTCGGAGTTGGTACTCGAGTAGTTTTTGGGTGATAAGCCTACAATATTTAAACTAAAATAAATCTAAGTTTTTTTTTGAAAATGGGAAGAAGAAAGGGTTGATCTCGGGAATGTTTATGTGTAGACTCCAAGCAGATGTTAGTTTGTCTCGGGAAGTACACGGGAAGAACTCGGGTACTAGGATTTCCAGTTATTTTTAAAATCTTTAACAATCTAAGTTAAATTGATTTCTAAATTTACTCTCTATCGAATAATGATTGTTGTGAAGCTAAAATGTGTAGTTAAAGGTTTACTTTAATTAATTAATGATTTGGATTAATTAAATAAGTAATTAAAGGTTTAAATTAATTAAGGTTTAAAGATTAATTAACTAAGGAATAATTAATTTGTAAATTAAGGATTATTAATTAAATATCAATTAATAATTTAAGTTGATTAATCAAGTGATTAATTTTTCATAATTAATTAATTTAATTATGATCATTTATGGAATCATTTAAGTGTAATTACTTAATGGAAGTAATTAAGGAATTATTTATTCAGTGTAACTTATTAAGTTTAATTGGATTAGTTCAAGTTAATTACTTAAGTTTAAATTAATTTAGAATAATCACTTGACCATTTGGAAAGTATAATTACTTAGAGAAGTAATTAATAGATGATTACTAGATGTAATAAATTGAATGATGATTAGAAATTTGAGTATAACTATTTGTTAGTAATTAAAGGATTAATTAATAATTATGATTAATTAAGGATAATTAAAGGTTAATTGATTCATTAATTAAGGATGATTAGTTAATTATTAAAGGTTAATTGATTCATTAATTAAGGATGATTAGTTAATTATTAAAGGTTAACTAATAAATGATTACAGGGAAATTTATTTTAGATAATTTGTAATTAACTTATGTTAATTGACCAGGATTGATGATTCATTCATAAATAATACATCTGATTTAAATTAATCAGTTGATTAATAAGTTTATTTGTAAATGTTTGGACCTGACTGAATGATTGAATTGTTGATATTCCCTGATCTGTGATGATGTGTGATATATTCTGATTTGTGTGTGATCTGTACTATAGTCCATTTATCTGGGATGAATGTAATATATTATTTGTAATTTATATATCTGTGATCTGTGATCTGTGAATGAAAGATGAGCGTTATAGTTTATACCACTTATCAACTATATTTCTGTATTTTGATCTATGATGATTGAATGATGTTGCACTACTATGTGAAACCCCTGGACTACACCATACACACACAAATATGGATTTCACGTGGAAATCAGTTAAGTCACACATGATTTAAATTTAATGTTTTTCAAATTGAAATTTTAATTTCAATTGATTTTGGAAATGGATTGGGTTAAATGTTAAAGCTTTGGAAAGGAGTTTTTAAGATAAAAGTTATTTTGAATAACTTGGTAAAGTTTCCAATTTAAATAATTTGGAATTGAATTCCATGTTTGAAAATTTTGGTTAGGATGTTATAATTGTGTTTATATGAATTTAAACCATTTTAAAAGTATTGGTTTGGGAGTTTGAATTTAACCCAAGGGGTTTAACCTGTATAAATGAATCGGATTTTTCTGAAATAAAAACTATTTGTTTCAGAGGATAAAAGCTTTCATATAAGAAATGAAATTCCAATTTAAATTAAAGGAATTTCATGGTTGAATTGAAAATGGTTTTCCAAGTTACGAATAAATCTTTGGAATTGTTTTGAAAGCTATAAGTTAAATCTTTGATTTAAAGATTGGATGAGTTAATCCAATTGAAATGGAAATTGATTTGGAAAATCTATGAGTAGATCTTTGTGAAACTGGGTGAAACTTTGTGAGTTGAATCTTTTTGTAAAGGATTAAAATGGTGATTTGTTTAAACCATTTAAAGAGGAAATTTGGGTAATAAGTTGTGACTTCCGGGAGAGGACTTTGTGTCATATAACCTATTCCGAATAGTGATACATCGTATATGGATAGCATTTGAAGACTGGTGTTGAAGACCGGGTATTTGTGAGAGCGATAGGATGACCTATCGATTGTCTCTGCACTGAGTCGCGCCGGTATAGAGATTCCCTAAGTGATGGGAAATCCGATCGGGATTGTGAATACCCAGATTACAAGGGCTTCTTTGGAAGTGCCTTCGGTTCTGTTCGACCCCGGAACAGACTTGTATGGTTGTATGTCTGACATTACACTTTGAGATATAAAGCTGATTTCTTTCAAATACAATTCTGTTTGGTGGCGGAAAATTTATTCTCTTAGCTTAACACCCTTCTCTGAGACGTACGAGCTCAGAGGTTATGTAGTTGAAGGTTATCAGTGATATACTCCCAATTTGGTAGTGTGGCATACTAATTGTTGATGTGTGTTGCTGATCATTTGTTGATCAAAGCATGGCTTTATGAAAAAGCGTAGCTTTGTGGACGAGACCTCACCGAGCCTCACAAACCGGAAATGGTCGAAACAGGAAAGATGCGGCAAGGTTACGAGGGTCGCTCCCTTTAGGGTATGTCATTTCCTTCTGGAAAAAGGTGATATTATGGTATGGAGACCAAATATTTACCTGTGTGGTTGCTCCAATCTCATTTACTGTGTGATTGTTGTTGTGTGATCAAGGCGCCTCGGATAAAGGTCCCAAAGGACCGGGGGTGGCATACTCGAGTAGTAGTTACCTAGTTACAGAGGTAACCCGGCCTTGTGTTAGCAGAGATCCGGGTAGGTTCTCGGGACGTCCCTCTAGAGGCGTTTCCATGTGGTAGTAGGAAGTTCCTTAGCTTGACCATTTGTTGGAAATCCAAAGAAACAATACAAGCCCTTTACGATTTCAGTTGTATAACCTGTCTCCTCAGGCGGCAGCTATAGCAGGCATACTATAATGGTACCTATGCTGGCTAAGATTAATATTATATTTTTGAATTGTTCCCTACACTATACACTAGTAATAATATCAAAGGTGTTTTTGCGTAGTAAGCACGCTTGACTATCATAAGGAGAAATCTCCTCCAATTCTGCGATTGCATTGTGTGTGTGGCGGGAGGCCTTATGGTAGTTTCATTTTCCAAAAAGCATTGCGGATTTCAATTTTAAAAATTCTTTTGATGGATGTTTTTCAGATAAACTGTTTTTGTTACTCACACCAGTCCCATGACTGACCTGGAGTTTATTGTTCCCTTCCTAAACTCTGGGTGCCCACAATTTTCCACATGGGCATTCTAGAGTTGGGTTTTTTAGATAGTCAGGTTCAGTAGAGTATCTGGAGCTAGTTCAGTGTTTGGAGTTCACTCAGTGACCGCCCTTGCTTATCTTAGTGAGATGTGATGGTGGTTTGAGCTTGATATTGGAGTTGTTGGATTCATTCTCTTTTGAGGATCATTTGGAGTTATCACTTCTGTTTTCCGCTATATCATTATTTATCTATGATATTCTTGTATCATATTGATATCATTGTTGTATATCATTCTGGATATTGTATTCATTGGATTTGTATATGATATTATCCATTTCTTTATTGCACCGTGTTGTTATACTTACTATGTTATAAGCTCCGGTGAGCCAGATTCGGCATTTGAATCTGCGGCATTTCGAGTACAAGTGAAGTACGGGTGCCGATTTTCGAAGGCCGAGTTCAAGATCATCACAAGTGGTATCAGAGCTAAGGTTGAACTTTAGCTAAGGAGTATAACACATCAAGTAGCTCATTAGAGATAGGGTGAAGTATACCCTAGAATGAGTAATCCCTAAGATATCTGTCTGTACGCCTCAGTCAATTCTCTTACTATCCACTGATAGTAAGTATGAGTGCAAGAAGTGAATGAGATAGGGCACAGGGAAATACGACTATAAATAGTCAATACCCTATAACAACAAGGAAACAATCTTTTCTCTACCAATCTCTTTGGTTCGTCATCTTTTCTCAATTCTTTGATAGTTCCTGGTAGATTCAGGAAGAAGATTTGATATATGAATATGGGACATAAACTCCAAATCGGTCGGAATTGTCTGTTTGGATGAATTGGTTGCATTGGTTGCTATGGTTGATAGGTATACTTTAGTTCTAAACTAAAATTTTTGAAATTGTACCCAAAAATAGACAGATATATGAATACAATTTGGGTCTGGATATGTTTTACAAATGGTTAGTTATCCCTTTGAACTAACCAATGCCATTGCATATTTCGTAGATCTGGATAACCCGAGTATCTTATGGAAAAATTAAAAAGATTCGTTCTTGTATCTATTATTGATATTTTGATTTGGTAAGCCAAATGCAGAATAGATATTCATTTGATTTGATGAAATATTCTTCATCTATTTTTGTGTCTCCTTGGCAAATTTCGAGGATGAAATTTCTTAAGGGGGGAGTCTGTAACGACCCCAAATTTTAATTAAATTTAAATTGATAATTAATTGAATTTTTGAATAAAAATTGTGAAATTAATTGATAAAGTGATGCGAGTTTCCTCGAATTTGAACAAATTCCGTATAAATCATTTAAAATTTAAATATTGTATATATATGTATATGGGCATATTTGAGTAAATTTGAATATATATATATATATACATTGAATTTGAATTTAAATCTTAATATAAATGGTTTAAAGATAAATATAAAAATATAGATAATTGACACAAGAAAGAAAATAAATAAATGATTTAAATTTAGAATTGATGGTTAATATATAAAATAAATACAAGACAATAAATAAAAGTTATAATAAGTATTTGAGCTACTAATAAAAATAGAAATTGAAATAAATAAAAGACAAGTCAAAAAGGAAATGTGAATCTCTTGGACCTTGCAAATGAAGACAACATGATATATTTAAATTGAACAAAATAAATATATAAGTATGAATTAACTTGTAAAAGGAAACAAGAAATATATATGTGAATAAAGCTTGCAAAGGAAGGAACAAATAAAAAATACATTTGTACAAGATAATTAATGCATGAAGCATTAGTACACTACAAAAATCACTTCAGCCTCCAAACCCAAGAAAAAATCTCTGGTATTTGTACAAAGGCAATATAATAACCTATACAAAATAATATCATCACACAGTAAACTTATCTCCTATATATCAATCTCATTCATTTCAGTTCGTCCATAAAAGCAAAGAAAAATCTGTAGTAAACAACATCTCAAATTTAAACACCATTCAACTTGAACAACAATCCAACAATACGAACAAGAAGATTGAAGAAAATGATTTCAGCTAGCAAACTCAACACAGAAGCTCTGTCCTTCTTCCTAAAAACAAGGTGAGTAACATCACTTGAAAATAATATAAAAGTATAACCTGTTGCTTATATATCTGTGAATAAGTATGATTGTGTGAATATATATAAGTGAGTTTCTGTGTATATATATGGATGTATAAATGTTTGAGCATGTTTGTTGCCTGTGACATCTCTGTTCCCAGTTTTCAGGCTCAAGTTTTGATTTAAAAATTGTGTATCTCTTAATCTAGTCACTGTTATGATTTAAGTTATAAACAAAAATTGTTTTTTTTATTATAACTTAAAGTTTAAAAATTTAATTAAGTTAAAACAAATTCGAATTGCTCTGGAAAACCAAAATGAATAGAAAAGTTTGGGCTTTTTTTAAAATCCAAACATCCTAATTTCTTGTTTTAGGCATATGGTCTAAAACATTATCCAAAATCATGATTTTTGGAAGAGAAATCATAATTTTTAAATAGGTTTTGGGTTAGAAATTCTGGGTTGACAAGAAATTGATTTTCGAGCAACCTCTGGTGATCTAGGGGATCGGAGGTGTCGAGACTTTGTCTGGAGGTAGTGGAGCGATCGGCGGTTCAGGGAAAATAGCCGGAGATGCCCTTGATCTTCAAGGCGGCGGCGGCAAGCAATTCTCTTTCGTAAACCTATTTTTAGGTGTGATTGATATTTCGATTCGTGCATCATCAAAAGGTGATCGAGTTCGACGTGGTTTGGGGGGGTTGGTGGAGTAGGTGCTGAGGAGTGGATGGCCAAAGTTTCATGATTTCCGGTGATTGGAGGAGGGAGTACGAGATGATCTTGGGGGCTTAGTTTTGTCCAGGATTGGGTCGTGTAGCCAAATCGCGGGTTCGTCGTCGATTCATGTTGCTGGTTGGTTTGAAGGGTCGTGTAGATGATCGTCGACTGGTCGATGGACGTAGCATCGACCAGAGGTGATCGAAGCAGTTGTGTACGTGCACGATATGTCATGAGTATCAGTAGCTTGAGATGTTTGGGAAGACGGCATTGCCTCGGGGTTGAACTCGAAGTGAATGAAGACTTGTCTCGGAGTTGGTACTCGAGTAGTTTGTGGGTGATATGCCTACAGTATTTAAACTAAAATAAATCTAAGTTTTTTTTTGAAAATGGGAAGAAGAAAGGGTTGGTCTCGGGAATGTTTATGTGTAGACTCCAAGCAGATGTTAGTTTGTCTCGGGAAGTACGCGGGAAGAACTCGGGTACTAGGATTTCCAGTTATTTTTAAAATCTTTAACAATCTAAGTTAAATTGATTTCTGAATTTACTCTCTATCGAATAATGATTGTTGTGAAGCTAAAATGTGTAGTTAAAGGTTTAATTTAATTAATTAATGATTTGGATTAATTAAATAAGTAATTAAAGGTTTAAATTAATTATGGTTTAAAGATTAATTAATTAAGGAATAATTAATTTGTAAATTAAGGATTATTAATTTAATATCAATTAATAATTTAAATTGATTAATCAGGTGATTAATTTTTCGTAATTAATTAATTTAAATTAATTAATTTAGTAATGATCATTTATGGAATCATTTAAGTGTAATTACTTAATGGAAGTAATTAAGGAATTAATTATTCAGTGTAATTAATTAAGTTTAATTGGATTAGTTCAAGTTAATTACTTAAGTTTAAATTAATTTAGAATAATCACTTGACCATTTGGAAAGTATAATTACTTAGAGAAGTAATTAATAAATGATTACTGGATGTAATAAATTGAATGATGATTAGAAATTTGAGTATAACTATTTGTTAGTAATTAAAGGATTAATTAATAATTGTGATTAATTAAGGATAATTAAAGGTTAATTGATTCATTAATTAAGGATGATTAGTTAATTAATAAAGGTTAACTAATAAATGATTACAGGGAAATTTATTTCAGATAATTTGTAATTAACTTATGTTAATTGACCAGGATTGATGATTCATTCATAAATAATACATCTTATTTAAATTAATCAATTGATTAATAAGTTTATTTGTGAATGTTTGGACCTGACTGAATGATTGAATTGTTGATATTCCCTGATCTGTGATGCTGTATGATATATTTTGATTTGTGTGTGATCTGTACTGTAGTCCATTTATCTGGGATAAATGTAATATATTATCTGTAATTTATATATCTATGATCTGTGATCTGTGAATGAAAGATGAGCGTTATAGTTTATACCGCTTATCAACTATATTTCTGTATTTTGATCTATGATGATTGAATGATGTTGCACTACTGTGTGAAACCCTTGGACTACACCATACACACACAAATATGGATTTCACGTGGAAATCAGTTAAGTCACACATGATTTAAATTTAATGTTTTTGAAATTGAAATTGAAATTTTAATTTCAATTGATTTTGGAAATGGATTTGGGTTAAATGTTAAAGCTTTGGAAAGGAGTTTTTAAGATAAAAGTTATTTTGAATAACTTGGTAAAGTTTCCAATTTAAATAATTTGGAATTGAATTCCATGTTTGAAAATTTTGGTTAGGATGTTATAAATGTGTTTATATGAATTTAAACCATTTTAAAAGTATTGGTTTGGGAGTTTGAATTTAACCCAAGGGGTTTAAATTGTATAAATGAATCGGATTTTTCTAAAATAAAAACTATTAGTTTCAGAGGATAAAAGCTTTCATATAAGAAATGAAATTCCAATTTAAATTAAAGGAATTTCAAGGTTGAATTGAAAAAGGTTTTCCAAGTTACGAATAAATCTTTGGAATTGTTTTGAAAGCTATAAGTTAAATCTTTGATTTAAAGATTGGATGAGTTAATCCAATTGAAATGGAAATTGATTTGGAAAATCTATGTGTAGATCTTTGTGAAACTGGGTGAAACTTTGTGAGTTGAATCTTTTGGTAAAGGATTAAACTGGTGATTTGTTTAAACCATTTAAAGATGAAATTTGGGTAATAAGTTGTGACTTAATTGAAATCCCATTATCCATATGTTTTTAAATATTGCGCTCACTATTCGGTTTAGCCGGGAGAGAACTTTGTGTCATATAACCCATTCTGAATAGTGTTACGTCGTATATGGATAGCATTTGAAGACCGATATTGAAGACCGGGTATTTGTGAGAACGATAGGATGACCTATCGATTGTCTCTGCACTGAGTTGCGCCGGTATAGAGATTACCTAAGTGATGGGAAATTCGATCGGGATTGTGAATATCCGGATTGCAAGGGCTTCTTTAGAAGTGCCTTCGGTTCTGTTCGAACCCGGAATAGACTTGTATGGTTGTATGTCTGACATTACACTTTGAGATATAAAGCTGCTTTCTTTCAAATACATTTCTGTTTGGTGGCGGAGAATTTATTCACTTAGCTTAACACCCTTCTCTGAGACGTACGAGCTCAGAGGTTATGTAGTTGAAGGTTATCAGTGATATACTCCCAATTTGGTAGTGTGGCATACTAAGTGTTGCTGTGTATTGCTGATCATTTGTTGATCAAAGCATGGCTTTGTGAAAAAGCATAGATTTGTGGACGAGTCCTCACCGAGCCTCACAAACCGGAAATGGTCGAAACATAAAAGATGCGGTAAGGTTATGAGGGTCGCTCCCTTTAGGGTATGTCATTTCCTTCTGGAAAAAGGTGATATTATGGTATGGAGCCCAGATATTTACCTGTGTGGTTGCTCCAATCTCATTTACTGTGTGATTGTTGCTGTGTGATCGAGGCGCCTCGGATAAAGGTCCCAAAGGACCGGAGGGTGGCATACTCGAGTAGTAGTTACCTAGTTACAGAGGTAACCTGGCCTTGTGTTGGCAGAGATCCGGGTAGGTTCTCGGGACGTCCCTCCAGAGGCATTTCCATGTGGCAGTAGGAAGTTCCTTAGCCTGACCATTTGTTGGAAATCCAAAGAAACAATACGATCCCTTTACGATTGCAGTTGTATAACCTGTCTCCTCAGGCGGCAGCTATAGCAGGCATAATATAATGGTACCTATGCTGGCTAAGATTAATATTATATTTTTGAAATGTTCCCTACACTATACACTACTAATAATATCAAAGGTGTTTTTGCGTAGTAAGCATGTTTGACTATCATAAGGAGAAATCTCCTCCAATTCTGCGATTGCATTGTGTGTGTGGCGGGAGGCCTTATGGTAGTTTCATTTTCCAAAAAGCATTGCAGATTTCAATGTTAAAAATTCTTTTGTTGGATGTTTTAAAGATAAATTTTTTTGTTACTCACACCAGTCCCATGAATGACCTGGAGTTTATTGTTCCCTTCCTAAACTCTGGGTGCCCACAATTTTCCACACGGGCAGTCTAGAGTTGGGTTTTTCAGATAGTCAAGTTCAGTAGAGTATCTGGAGCTAGTTCAGTGTTTGGAGTTCACTCAGTGACCGCCCTTGCTTATCATAGTGAGATGTGATGGTGGTTCGAGCTTGATATTGGAGTTGTTGGATTCATTCTCTTTTGAGGATCATTTGGAGTTATCACTTCTATTTTCCGCTGTATCATTATTTATCTCTAATATTCTTGTATCATATTGATATCATTGTTCTATATCATTCTGGATATTGTATTCATTGGATTTGTATATGATATTATCCATTTCTTTGTTCCGTTGTGTTGTTATACTTACTGTGTTATAAGCTCCGGTGAGCCAGATTCGGCGTTTGAATCTGCGGCATTTCGAGTACAAGTGAAGTGCGGGTGCCGATTTTCGAAGGCCGAGTTCAGGATCATCACATTTGGTATCAGAGCCAGGTTAGCAGATCCTAAAAATTAGGAAGTATGAGCGAATGTATTTGCAAAAATAAATACTAAAATCCAATTAATCCCAATTATAGATTAGTAACATATGAAAAGTCCATGGAAAGAAAGAAAATTTGTACTTTAGTTCTAGTTCGGTCGCAGTAGCCCAAGGATGTTCAGTCCCCATTTTTATTTCCGATAGAATATGTAAAATAGGTCCATTTATTGGAAAAGAATTAGAATCCATATGTTATGCAAGTAGGAAAATTCCTTAGAGAAAGAGGATTTAGGTGGTGGGAAAAAAAGATTTCCAAGATTAGGAATAGGACATTCCTAAGGAAGTAAGTAAAGGTCCACTTTAAGTTTAACCGATTATAGAGGAAACTTTTTGAGATTAAAAAATTGAAATATATTTGAAAAAGTAAATAATGGGTTTTGGAAAAGTGGTATGGTTTTTGTATGATAAAGATTTTTATTTGAAGAAAAATTCTTTTTGTAAGATTATGCAGCATAAGTAGCTTGCTAGTTTCATAAAACAAAAAGAATTTAAATTTAAGTTAATTAGATGCCAGAAATTTCAGTAAAAGAAATTTTGTAAAACTCTATTCTTATGAAAAGGAAAGAAAGAGCAATATAGCTTGGAAATATTTTTGCATGAAAATTATTTTTATGGGTGAACAAAATAAATGGTAGAAATTGGGGATAGAGTACATGTTTTAAAAGGGAGACGTAGAACTTGAAATTTAGTTAAGTAACTGCATTAGTATTGTAGATAGGTAGGGATTTGACATACTTTAATTTATTGAAATGAAAGGAGTAATGATATAATTTTCTATGAATCAATTAAGCTATAAATAAACATGTTTTGTTGAAATTATAAGGAATATGCGGGAAAAAAATCCTTTTAATTTCACACAAACATAAATCCTCCTTTAAAGGATTCATAGAAGATTTTTAATGGTTTCTGTAGTAGTTCCAATATATTAAAGTATAAACTCTTTAAGTATAACTAAAAGTGTAGTAATTGGAATAAATGTTAGTGAGTGTAGTAGGAAAAAAGTCAAGGAACTCTTAAGAGATTCGTTGTTCTTATCTACTCCAGTTTTTGTAATATGAAAATTATGAAAGAACATTTTGAAATCAAATAAGGTATGTCTTTGGAATAAATGGTTTGGTGAAAATAAATAAGTTTTTGAAAAAGAAAAACTTAATGAAAAAGTTGAATCAAAGATTCCAATTTTTAGAAATTTATAAAGGTCTTTAAAAGGAAAAGTAGGTTAAATTCTAAAGTTAGAATTGCCAGTATTCCAATCTAGGTTTAGGGGATAATTTAAATTCAAACGCCGTAAGAGTGTAAGGTAAAGCCATCAAGTATTTATCGATTTAATTAAGCAACACTTTTAAAGGCAAGAATTTTGGGATTTCGAAAATTTTTTTGAAAGGAAGAAATAAATGCCAAAACAAGTTTTAAAAGATGGAGTAGATAGGAAATGGAGCCTAAGGTTAAGGAATCCCTAGGATTAAGACACATATTGAGAGAACGTACTTGAAAAGAAATGGTTTTTCAAGGAGTCTTTCAAAAAGTTTTCAAAAACAAGTTTTGAAAGTATATATTTATATATATGTATATAGATAAAAGTTTTGTTAAAAGTAGTTTTTAAAAGTTTTATCTATATATGTCAGAATTTCTTTTATTCGTGCCTACCCTATCTATGGGAAAGTTAATTAGAACAAGTTTTAGGAGATAGGATGGACCTTCCCTAGTTATTCTTGTAAAAATGCTAATGTTTGTTTCTTATATAAGCTAGTTGTAGCAGATGAATTTTGGGCATGAATGTAAATCAAAGAAATTAGCCCAGTGCGACCTATAGGAGATGGATAAGTTGGAAATAAATATGAGGAAAAGGATTTGCGATCATAAGGAAATTTGTGCATTTTTAGTATTGATGCATAAAAGTGGGCTTAAGCTATTAGGTTTCCTATTATCTACTCCGATTTAAATGGTAAATATGTGAAAGTGTTTTCTAAAAATAAAAATAGTGGAAATCTTATATTTAAAAGAGAAAGGAATATGATATGAAATTTGTAAAATAAATTTTATGGAAATTGTGTAAAAAGAAATTGTTATAGGTTATTTTTTGATAACCATCGTAGAACTTTTTAAGCATATTGTTATATTCACCCTCAATGTGTATTTTGCTTTTAGTGGAAGCATTGGGTGTCTGATATTTTAGTTCAATAAAATAATCAGATAAACCACTTAAATTTTGTTAAAAAAAAATTGAAAGAATTTGACAAAAATAGGAGGAAAGCTATTTTTTTCAATAATTGTTTATCATTTATTTTACACATTGTTGCACTGATCTCCAATGTGTATTTTATTTTAAAATGGAAATTTTGAAGAAAAAAAGGGAATTTAAAAAGTCTATAAAGCACTACTTCTGAACTTTTTCTTTCTTTTTGAAATAAATAATATTTGGAAATATATGGTTAAATGCTAGTAAGTTAAAAATTTAAAAGAGAATTTAGCAGTTTTAAAACTTTCTAGCTTTATGAAATTTGAAAATAGGAAGATTTTAAAATCTTAGGCGACTTACTAGTTGTATGGAAATGGTAAAAATCAGAAATTGAACTAAACTGTAAAAGAACTGAAAATGCAGACTTTATAGTTTTAAAGACTAATTCGCTTTGAGAAATTTATGATCTTTGTAGAAATAATGAAGTAAAAATGTTTTGATATTCACTTAGAAAGGGAAGAAATAAATTTGGAGTTAGATAAATAGGATTAAGTAGCCCACTAGGATAAAGTTGACTGTAGAGTTTGAAAAACAAATGGAAGGGTATGGGAAAGTTATGGTGGAAGTTTGTGTTCCATTTCTGATATTTCAGTACACACCTTGCTTGATTCAGGAGCATCTCATTCCTTTACTCTAGTTCTCTTATTAAGGCACTTCATTTAGATGTTTCCATCATTTCTGATCCGGTAGTAGTCTCAAACCCAGTTGGAGGATCGGCTTACTTGTCAATGTTTTTCTGAGGTTTGAAAATTTTGATTCTTGGAGTAGAGTTTGACTGTGAGGTATTCGTTCTTGGTTTCTAGGTTTTGGTCTTATTTTGTGTATGGACTGGTTGTCGGTGGATGGGGCAATCTTAGATTGTGATAGGAGGCTTGTTAGCTACATGCACTGGGTGTGCCTTGGAGGTTTCATGTGATCCGCGAGGGTCTGGTATGCTTAGCTACCTTTATTCTTTAGACGTATCACCCGATGATCTTAGTTCTGTTACAGTTGTTTCGTTGTTCTATGATGTTTTTTAAGAGGTCACTCCCTTCCTCCATGGAGGGAGTTTGAATTCTGGATATATCTTATTGATAATGCTCGGCCGGTTATTCTACCGGTTCGGGATATGGCCCCGAAGGAGAGGATTAGGATTTCATATCCACATGTTTTGTTGGAAAGTTTTCTTTTGAACATCCTATCTTTGATCTTTTCCTAATTAGGACCCTTCGATAAATCTTTTTAGGAGACATTTTGTGTTAGTAGGGATGTTTGTAAACATGCCATTAGGACATGTTATGTTTGATGATTACTTATGGTTGCAAGTGGATGTCAATGTTTGCAAATGGATGCATTTGATGAACTAGATAGATATTTATTATGTTAATCGACCAACTAGGTATACACACCTGCATATGTGTGCTTGTTATCTATTGCTTTTGCACATGGTTGTGTGTGTATATATATATATATATATGTGTGTGTGTGTGTAAATGAATGTTGCATATGGAGGGTGCATTTTCGCATTAGGTAAGTTCATATGCATTTCACTTTGCATAAATCATAAATTGCATTAGTTAAAAATAAGGACAATGGTAGAAATGGATGATGGATGACTAGATGGATGTAGTTTTTGGATGATGGTTGCTATTTATATTCTTCCGTCTTTGGAGATTTCAAGGATGAAATCTTTTAGGGGGGGGGGAGAATGTAACACCCCGATATTTCAGGGGAAAAATAATTAAAAAGGAGTTAAAATAGAAAAAGTTATTATCAATAGAAAATTTAAAGGACACGTGTAAATTAATGTACACCTCACTTTTTTTACACTAATTAATTAATGGAAATATAATTAATAAACTTAGAAAAATGTGAAAAATGGACATTTTGCAAATATTGGAATTTGGCCATGAAACTTATACCATTTTGTTTGTGGCAATTTTCTAATTAATTTTCATATATAATGTTTTCCAAACAGAGTTCAAACTAAGAAGTTATGACCGTTTGAAGTTTTGGCATCAGAAACAATTACACGTATGAAATTGGTAACTTACATTAATTATAATTGATTGATTGATTGCTGATGTGTGTTAAATTACATATGTATAGAGTCAGCAACGAGTCGGTAGAATTTATTAAAAAGGGAAACATATTATATACACAAAGTTTGAAATTATTTCAATAGCTTACGTATTTATGCGCACATTTAAACGTTTGAATTTGATTAATGAAATTAATTGGAAACAAGAGTATTGTATTAATATATATATATATATATATGTATGTATGTATACATATGTATAAGGAGAGAAATGGTAAAAAGATTTATTGACAATAAATGCACATTATTAGTAATTAATGTACGTTACAATTGTAATTAACATGCGTTACAACATTTACTAATGTACGTTAATTGGAAATTAACATAGATTGTAAACATGTAAGATGAGGAAACTAATTTTTTTATAAAATATATATTCTTGAAGTTTGAATCATTAATGTTTATAAATAGAAGATTTAGAAAGAAGGATAAAATGTTAACAAATAAATGTTGTGACAGACAAGAATCAATGTGGAATGGTTAAAATTAGTAAGCAATTAATTAAGAAAATTAACTATGGATGAATAAAATTAACCAAGAGATTGATTAGTTTAAATTTTATATGTATATATACATATATCCTAATTAATTGTACACATTCAACAGTGTAAATAAATATGTAACATACCCAATTGATGAATAGAAAAGGATTGAGAATAAATTGATTGGCTGAATTAATGACATAATTCACATTAATGAGAATGTATAATAAAGGAAATTATTATGGATGTAAATTTGGAAAATTAAGATGGATTGATTGCTAACAAATGCAAATATTTAAAATAAAGATCTAATGAGATTTATAAAATAGGAGTCAATTAAGAGGGACAGTATAATCTCTCAAAAAGTGTAATGTATACACACAAACAACAAAAATGAAAATTTTGCAATGCAATCAATTAATGGGAATAATTAATGAACGCTGATTTATTTTCTGACGGTTTTCTATTGCATTGGGTGACATGGTTTTTGATTTCCTAGCATTCTATTGGTCTAGTGACGTGTATGAGCCAGAGTGGATAACCATGAGGTGTTCGGATGCACATGATTTAACCTAGGAAAATCTAATGGATTATATGCACTCACACTATCTATAAATAAACCATCTAACCTAAAACCTAATCTTTTATTCAGCCGTCGCCATAAGTCTACAAAAAAAAATTATGTGTATTCTTCTTCCTCCTTTTCTCCACTAAATAAATATTTCTCTTTCAAATCAAATTAAAAATATATATATACGAGTTATTTGAAGAATTCTAAAGAATTTAAAAAGAGGAAGATAAGAAGAAGAAAAGCTTTTCAAATTTATACAAGCTCAAGTGCCAGGTGAGTGAGAATTAATATGAAATAGAAAAATAAAGTAGTTTAATTTTAGTTCTTTTCTGGCATGATAATATGAATTAATTTCTGTTAATAATTGAGGTTTGATGCAAATTATTGTAACTTCTTCTTCGACCACTTCTCAATTCTTATTCATGTTTGGTTTAAAATATGGAACGTATAAATTGCTTATTCACATTTTATGGCATAAATGAGATAGGTTTAATTAGATTGAATTATAATTGTTATTCAATTTTTAATGGCATAATTGGTTAGTTGAGTAAATTCAGAATACGTTCTTTGAATAAAATTGGAAATTTGGTTGGTATATTTACATAATTCTGAATATGGTTATGGAACAAAATTGGGAATTTTAATTGGTATATGTGTTTATTCCATATGCGGCATTAAACGTAAAATGTGGAATTTTGTGTAATTAAATGGTTTGTGGCTATTGGTTAAAAACTTTGTACATATTAAATCTCTAAAAGGAGAACGTAAATTAGGGTGGAAAAGAAATGTAAATTAAATGGACCTTAAAGGCTAGTGTAAATCTGTAACAAAATGGTATAAAAATTACAGACAAACCATACGGACTGAACGGACGTGAAATTGAAACACCATTTATGTAAGAAAAAGGGAAATTGTGAAATAACCAAATTAGATGTAAAAATGGCCTAAAGCAGACTAATGGAAATAAACAGTATGTAAACTATAACAGTAAAATTAATTTATCTGAAAGCGACTTGGTAGGCAGACCTTGTAAAGGTCTAGATAGGTGTTTCATGCAGTTAAGACCAAAATATAGTTTTGGCTGTATGTACTAGGAGTGGGCAAGTAGGTTTCACTAGGATGTTTGTTACCTTTCATAGGTTGCTAGTACGTAGGATAGATAGCATCCGCAATCGTAGGCTTCTTCAGGTAGATCGGCATGGACGGAACAGGACAAGTGTGCTCCGACGTAGGCTTCTTTAGGCAGATCGTTGGAGGATTTTGCGCAGCCGACCAACTTCGGGCGCTCTTTCAGAGGATCGACACTTTGGATAGGGGCAAGTCCACGTTGGTGACCGAGGAGACAGGAGGATAGGAGTCCAGTTTCGCGGAGCTTGAGTGCAACTTTGGGGTCTTGCAAGGCTGTTTGAGTCGGCGCCGGTCAGACGTAAGAGGCATTTAATCACAGTGCACGAGTGAAGAGCATGATTTTCACACTGTAGCACATGGATTGGCAGTCACAGTGCACGGGTGAAGAGCATGACTTTCAAAATGTAGCACGTGGATAGGTAAGGACAGCAGTTCCGACAGGCCGATTGACGTTTAGTATTACTGCATGGTTGACTTCCATAGAGGGACCATGGACTTTGGCTTCTTAGGAACTATATCTTAGAAGGATTCACTACATTATATTATTCACCCTCTGCGACATCCGGGGAAGACCTGGAATGTAACGACCCATAAATTTTAATAGTTTTAATAATATATTTAACTAGAATTTTGTGAAATTTTAAATACTTGAATTTGAAAATAAAATTTTAATATTTGAAATACGTCTATTTTTAACATAGCAACTAGTAAATTTTCATCTGATAATATTGAAGTTTATTTTATTGTGTAATTTTATTTCAATTTAAATCTGTTAATAACAGTTGAATTAAAAAGTTTTCCGAAACCTAAATATGTCAACATGAGAAAATTAATTTAGAACACTCTGAATAAGACTGCGTAATTCGTTTCGCAAATTTCGAATGTTTCTAGCTCCGTTTGGATTTTTCCGTACGGAGTAGCAACGTATATCAGTGTCCGCATCGACTTTTGATCGGATGATCCTGCCACTAATATCTGCATAGGGACTCACAGTATTTTATTTTAATATTGAAAAATATTGGTTTTACTAAATATTGATTTTAAATGTGTTACTTGTAGCATGCGTGAGTTATAATGTTGTACTGAAAGTTTAGTGTGTTAGATGAAGCTATGAATTGTATATATTCATATCAGTTAGTACATATATATGTTTTGTATATGTGAATATTTACATCAGTTTATATGTAAGTATATGTGAATCTGGTTTTTCGAATATATATATATATATATATGTATGTATGTATGTATGTATGTATATATATATGTATGTATATATATATATATGTATATATGTATATATATGTATATATATATATGCATATATATCTTAGTTAGGTGATGATAGTTATGCATATATATTTTGATCCCCGTACAAATATTGGCTACAGTATTTATAAGTCTACACTGTTATATAGTATAAGGTTTATATATATTGGTAGCTTGTTATTTTGAAACAGAGTTTGGGTGGTAATAATATATTGTATATGTCAGCTTATAAGTTTTAATATATATATATATGTTTATGAAAATTATAGTATGTAGATATTAAAAATGTTATACATATATTTTAAATTTCCTTTTTGCTGTGTAAATATACATACATATATAACATAAGGTTTATAGTCTATATATGCTATTTTACTTGTATATATATATATATATAGATTTCTATAAAGTTTATCTATACAATATTTATATATGTGTTTTATATGTGTATGGTCAACCTATATATGTTGTTTAAGTAAGTTATATAATGTATTTTACATAGATTTTTAACCTATAATTTACTGTTAAGTATTATACATATTATAATAAATTGTTTATATTGATTGAAAAAAAGAAAAAAAAGAAAGAGAAGATTGATTTTTATTTATTACCTGTATGTAAGTTTGTGTACATGTGTATATACTTTGTTTATATATATTAGAATTTGGTTTTCAATTTTTGATTGATATAGTACGTTTAGGATTAACTATTGAATTGAAACAAATATATATATATATATATATTGTATGTTTGATTTTTATATATATGTTTGAAACGCATGTATATTAAACTTATTGTGTTTGAATTTAGAATATAAATTTTATATGTATATATAGTTATATATGGTTTTATAAGTTCGCTTATACCAATTATCTTCATCGATCTTGTTCTGATATGATTTTTGTCAATTCTCATTTATCAGTCTCGTTCTTCGATTCGAGTTCACTCTTGCCTTGTTTTGAGATTCGTGCCTGGATTTCGTAACTCAAATTCTTCGTCAAAACCCATCTAGTCTCTAAAGGTGAGCAATCACTCACGATTAACGTTCTTGTATTTATTAAATTTGATTTCAATTGAAACGACAATTGAAATATGCTGTTGTAGTTATTCAAATTGTTATGTATGCTATTATCTATAACTGTTCACCTATGGGATATGACACCATATCCTGTTGTTTATATCATATTTTATTGTTACTAATGATATATGCATGTTATTATTATTATCATATTTGTTATCACTCTACAAATTCCCTGTTAGTATAGAATTCCCTATGGATTAAAATGATACATACCCGAACGATCTGTAGAATAGGGGAGAATCGTTATGGGTTGAAATGATAAACCCAAGCGATTTTAATTGAATTGAATTTGGGATTGCGGGTTGAAATGATATATACCCGTAGATATTTAAACTACGGATTGAAATAATAAATATATGTATCACTTAACCATAGGATAGAAAATTATATACAGACACCGTCGGTCTATATATAAATATTTTGAAAATGATCTCTATGGTTTTGAAAGGAAATATATGGTTTTATTTATTATTGAAATATTTTATATATAAATAAGTTTAAATATAAAGTATGATTTAATTAATATATAATATGTATAAGTATTTATTTAAAATTTTATTTTAAAATTAGATCTTTATAATGATTTTATAAGTTAAGGTTGGGAAGATAAATTTGAATATATTCGAAATTGTATTTAATTAAGAATTTTGTTTAATTAAATTGAATTGAAACTTATTGAATTTGAGGGTTTTAAGATATGATTTTATAACTTGGTTTTGATTTAAAATGATTAAATGGATATTTCAAGTTTTAAAAAAATCGAAGGGATATTCAGTTTAATTTAATTTAAGGTTATTTAAATGATAATGAATTTATTAAGTGAATATTTCAAAACTAAATAATAATGAAATTAAATTAAGATATATATGAAATTATCAATTTAGTTTTGAAAGTGCTATAAGTTGGATATATATATATATATATATATATTGAAATGGAAATGATATTTTGGTTTTGAAGTATAAATTAATTTGAAATGACCATGGTGTTATAATGACTTTTGATTTTAATATCGTATATTTTTACATCGTAGATAGTTCCACGGATCCTTAGAGGATGGTTATCCCAAACATCCTTTAAGTTACTTGTATTTCAATTGATATTTCACTTGAGTTGGATTTATTGATATAAGAATGTTAATACTAACTCGAGTGTTTTGTGTTTGCTTTACGCTCGGGTCAGACTGAGTGATACAGCATTTGAGACTCACCTTTGGAGTTTGGAGCTTCGCTTGGAGATCCAACTATCGATTCAGCTTTCAGCTTTCCTAGTTGATTTGTTCAGAGATGTCATCAGTCTGTATTTGAGATATTATATTGTATTTTATTTCAAACTCTGTTGTTTATTTAGTAGCTTCATGAACTACTATTTATCTATTCCGCTGCATTATTATTATATTACTCTGTGTTCGTGATTCAGTGATTAATTTATTTACTGTATATGCTGAGTTTTGCCAAATATAAATTAACAATCTGATATTTTGAGCAATTCAAGTTCGACATTTGCGGATGCGAATGGTTGAAAATACCGAGATGTTACAGTTGGTATCAAAGCAAGGTTTTAGGCAAAACTTAGCATATAGAGTAAATTTAATTTCAGAATTACATTCGTTCGAGCTTGAATCTCTTCCTCTTTGACTCGGATTTTCTTGGAATTTGGAATGTTCCCTCGGTTTCAAAATCCATTCTTGTCCCCTTAATTGTATTCTTTTGATTCTAGAGCATTTCATAACTCCACTTCGAATGATCTCTATAAAAATCGACGATCCCGCCAATCGTTGAATGATTTGTAAAGGGGCGAAACTCCTTTACAATTGGCATTGATTTACCAGGAGATTTCTATACCCTCGGTTTAGATGTTGTTATCTTTTGCTATGCCGAATTCTATCTTTGGCGATCGAATGTCGATTTGCCTTAGAATTCCGAATTGATCATATTCCTGAAGTCACGGTTGACCCGGTTAAGGTCGCCCGCGATTTATATAAGTATATCCATCTTCTATTTTGAAATTTAATTATCTCATCTTCGTTCGATCCTATCTTCGAATAAGAATTCTATTTGATTAGAGTCCCTCTAATTTGAATCTCTATCTTTGTTTTGAAATCCTTTTTTGAATCATCCTTGGAAAAAAATCAGGCTTGTTTGTATTTTAGAAATTGTTTTATATATCGAAAGTATTACTTTGATAAGTATGATCATATTCTATATATAAGTGAAAATGTTTTCGGTAAGGATTATATATATACCTTTTACAAACGAGAAGTTGAAGTTTCGAAAAGATTTGAAATTTTGAAAATTATATAAGAAATGGATTTATATAAAAAGGATTTATAACTAAAGGTTTTGAATTTGAAATTTGAGAGATTGAACTCCGGTATTTTGAAATTGGTTTTAAGATTTTGAAAATATATAATAATATGATTTGAAAGTATTTCCGAATAAGAAATGTTTCAAATAACTTAAAATGATTTCAATGATTTCGACGAAATTTCAAAGAAGTTTTCAAGAAAATAGAAGTCCATAACTCACTTATGTCGCTGGAGAATAATTTCGGTGATGAGTACACGCATCATCGACATTGATTCTCGAGTTTCAGAGTGGGGGATAGGCCACTTTGGTAGCTTTGCTATGCAATTGATTTTGTGAAACCAATTTTGATTTCAAATTCCAAAGTATGATGTGATATTCGAAAGATATATGTATATATATTTGAAACGATTTGAAGTGAGCCCGGTGTTCAGTCCTCGAGTTTTGGATTTGATTTGGTATAACTCTATCTTTTGGAATAGATTTACTGATTTGTTGATGATTTCCAATTCTTGGATGTGAATATGATTTCTCCGACTATTGTGAATGTTCGAACACTTCCAAATCAAGGTTTAAATTTTTCAAAGCTAAGTAATTTTGAAAAGTATAAATTATTTGATAAAGCATATAAGTTAGTTTTATATGTGTAAAGTATGAAGTAATATGATTTAAATAAGTTGGAAACTGTTTTGTTAAGTAAATGAATAAGACTATTTTGAATTATAGTAATAGGAAATTTAGTTTTTTAAAATATTTTGAATAAAATTTAGTTTTAAATGTTTTAATTTAGTAACATCTTTTATAAAACTATATATATAACAAGTTGGAATAGATACATAAGTTGTACGTATACTGTTTTATTCGCATAATTAATTTGATCCAGGTTTGAGTACACAAGTTCGAGGTGAATTACACCATGTCGTGTTAGGATTTTTCATTTGATTCTTGATGGAGAATATTTGATATGGATTTTGGGCTTGATTCTAGAATTCTCTTTCATAGTATATGGCTATGCAAGGAGGCTGATGGCTTCTAGTCGATAAACCATATCGAAGTTCACATTAGGGAAGTCGAATGGACAATACTAGTTCGAAAGCGAACTTGTGTGATCGAGCGAGTGATCGAATGTGATGTTGCGAAATGATGACATATGTACATCTTATGTTCTAATATCATTGATATACTTTGACACTGAAATTGGAAGTTGTTGGGTTGGATATCTTTGTAATTTAATTGGAATTTATCTTTTATGCAAAACTACTATCAATTTAAAACCATTTTTCAAAACTATTTTCCTTTTATTTTTCTTAAACAAACTATTTTATTCTATTTTACATACAAACTATTTTACAAACTATTGTATTTACAAAACTATTTTACAAACTATTTTATATACAAAACTATTCTAAATTCAAAAAATTTTATAAAGCAAAGATGTTCAATCCCATATGGCTCTTCATATAGCGTAATTGATTTTGGAAAATTTTGATTCTGATATAAGATGGACCTTATGTAAATATAAGATGATTTTGAAAACCATTGACTTTGGAAATGAATTGTTTGACTTAAATTATATTGATTTAGAAACTTGGATTATTCTCCAAACCTATTATTTTGGAAACTTTGAAACTGAAGATATTTAAATTGAGAAGAAATAATTTGGTGGAATTGTATATGATTTTGAAACTGAACTGATATTGAAACAAATTGAATTTAGAACCTTATTTTACTAAATACTTGATTTGGGAGTTATCGAACTTATATAAAGCTGATTTGTATAAGCATGATGTTGATTTGAAACTATTGATTTGGAAGGGTACTCAATTTGAAAAGTGAAATCTTATATAATCGAAGTCTATATAAGTGTGGTTTGATAAACTATTGATTTTGGGAAGTATTCGATTTGAAAATGAAACCTTATATATAATGGAATTTATATAAGTATGATATTTGAAATTGATTTGAAAGGGTACTATATGATACATATTTTCGAAGTAAAGATATGGAAAGTGCCTTCTGCTTGATATCCGCTTTGTGGCCACATTGTGGATTCATTCTATCGATATTATTCTCTCTAATTTGGGTTTTCCGGATATGATACTCGAGTGTCCATCGAATTCCATGGCGTTACCCATGGTCTTACGAACTCTACTGCATAGCGTAATTCTCAAGGCAGCGATTGCTTAAAAGTTACGGATGTTACCTGGGGGATCCAGGCGTAACCATTGAGTATCAGCGATCTATGGTCATTTAGTAGCGTAATACGCAAGGCAGAGATTGCTTAAAGGGTACGGATGTTTCCTGGGGGATCCAGGCGTAACCATTGTGTATCCGCAGTCTACAAGTTTTGTTTCCATAGCGTAATCCACAAGGCAGAGATTGCTTAAAGGGTACGGATGTTTCATAGGGGATCCAAGCATAACCATTGTGTATCCACGGTCTACAGTTTTTTTGTTATCATGGAGAAATTTGCAAGGCAGCGATTGCTTAAAAGGTACAGATGTTTCTTGGGGGATCCAGGCGTAACCATTGTGTATCTGCGATCCATGATTCGGTTGATTTGTTTGGATTGTACTTTCCATATCGGTTTTGAAGGTTTTTGAGTATTTTCACTGGGTGTTGAAACAGGTCTACTAAATACTTGGAGAAATCTAGCTTTCCGCCTGATCAACGCATAGCCAGAATCTGCAAGAATGAGGATAAACCTGTTAAAACATCGAGTTATGAAAGTATTTTCGAAAGGAAAATTTGTTTCGATATAAAACATTTTATTATAAAAGTATTTTCAACAAAGAAATTTAGTATTAATATTTGAAATTGAAATTCTTATGGTTTTAAATTAATTATTCGTGCCCGATACTGTTCTTTTGAATCTACCTTATCTGCTTAGCTTTATTTATTCACCGATATTCTGTTTTTCGAATCTACCTTCTTTCCTTCTTGAATATATCCTTTTAAAATATTGTTTATTTATATACTACATGGTTTAATAGTAAATTATTAGTGTTGTAAATATTTTAGAAGTTATTAATTAAATACAACATATTTAAAGAAAATTGAATTTCAAATGAAGTTTTCAAATGAATATTTCAAGTAAAATTTATATAGTTTTAAATTAATTGTTTATCCTTATCTTTCAACCTATTTTTCCTTCTAGTTGTTTCTATTCTCCTACCTTCTTCCTTTTCGGGGACGAAAAGTTTTGAGTGCGGGAGAGTGTAACGACCCGTAAATTTTAATAGTTTTAATAATATATTTAACTGGAATTTTGTGAAATTTTAAATACTTGAATTTGAAAATAAAATTTTAATATTTGAAATACGTCTATTTTTAACATAGCAACTAGTAAATTTTCATCTGATAATATTGAAGTTTATTTTATTGTGTAATTTTATTTCAATTTAAATCAGTTAATAACAGTTGAATTTAAAAGTTTTTCGAAACCTAAATATGTCAACATGAGAAAATTTATTTAGAACACTCTGAATAAGACTTCGTAATTCATTTCGCAAATTTCGGATGTTTCAAGCTCCGTTTGGATTTTTCTGTACGGAATAGCGACGTATAACAGTGTCTACATCGACTTTTGATCGGATGATCCTGCCACTAATATCTGTATACCATTTTGATCGTCTCGTCATGCTAATCTCTACGGTATATTCAATTTTTCTGTTTTGATATCTGGTACGCAGCGAAATCCGTGAAAATGGTAACCGTATCGGTACCACTTTTACACTATGATAGTTGTGTCCATTCAAATTTCTAACTGTTGGAATAAAACAGTCACTAGCTTTCATTTATTTTGTTAATTAATTTCAGCCATTGACATCCTATACTGTTGAAAAGTTTAAACGTATAAACTTGTATATGTTTTTGTATTTATTAAAATTGAAAGGCGCACTTTAATTTTGCAAAGCTTTATACTTTGGCCTGTAACCGGTGACTCATTCCCTTCCTTTTATTATGTTTCCCTTCCTTTTATTCTGCTATTTCCTCCTCTCCAAAGCTTTACCGAGCACTTCCCTACTGATGCCACTCCCCTACAAAACCCGCTCCACCAATCATCTGCCCAAGCCGAGCTGCCCTCTACCCACGCCCGTGCACAGTTCACCGAGCAATCAACCACCTAACAATGCCCGCCTTCTTCCTCTTCCTTCTCCCACTCGTGTCCCCTCTTTATATATAAGGTACCATATGTTTTCTTTTTCGTTTATATAAACACTTTGCTTTCCGACTTTAAAATATATATACGTTTTAATATAATATATATAGGTTTGTATAAATTTTAAATTGAACAGTTATATATTAATACATTAGTATATATAGGATAGTAAGTTTATACATTTAAGTTGTGTTTTCTTTTGTTGTTTTGTTTGTTTTGAATATAAAGTCTTCAAATTGTTTATAGGTGAATCTGTTTATATATATTAATATATACGCAGGTATCATTATGTATATATACTTGTATAATAAGCAAGTCTGTTGTATGTAAAGCCTATCTACGAGGTACTAATATATATTGATCCATATGTTTTCAGTCTGGGTATTATATAATTAATTTTGTAATAGTATATATATGTAGGGATTTGTTTTAAAGGTATATATAAGTGGTTATTTCAAATCTTATGTCATATATAAGTTATAGTATTTTATATTATAAATAAGGTATTAACTAGGTTTACTGATATAAATAAGGAATATTGTATTAAAGTATTGTATACATGTTTACTGCATAGGGACTTACAGTATTTTATTTTAATATTGAAAACTATTGGTTTTACTAAATATTGATTTTAAATGTGTTACTTGTAGCATGCATGAGTTATAATGTTGTACTGAAAGTTTAGTGTGTTAGATGAAGCTATGAATTGTATATATTCATATCAGTTAGTACATATATATGTTTTGTATATGTGAATATTTACATCAGTTTATATGTAAGTATATGTGAATCAGGTTTTTCGAATATATATATATATGTATATATATGTATATATGTATATATGTATATATGTATATATGTATGTATATATATATGTATATATGTATATATATATCTTAGTTAGGTGATGATAGTTATGCATATATATTTTGATCCCCGTACATATATTGGCTACAGTATTTATAAGTCTACACTGTTATATAGTATAAGGTTTATATATATTGGTAGCTTGTTATTTTGAAACAGAGTTTGGGTGGTAATAATATATTGTATATGTCAGCTTATATGTTTTAATATATATATATGTTTATGAAAATTATAGTATGTAGATATTAAAAATGTTATACATATATTTTAAATTTCCTTTCTGCTGTGTAAATATACATACATATATAACATAAAGTTTATAGTCTATATATGCTATTTTACTTGTATATATATATAGATTTCTATAAAGTTTATATATACAATATTTATATATGTGTTTTATATGTGTATGGTCAACCTATATATGTTGTTTAAGTAAGTTATATAATGTATTTTATATAGATTTTTAACCTATAATTTACTGTTAAGTATTATACATATTATAATAAATTGTTTATATTGATTGAAAAAAAGAAAAAAAGAAAGAGAAGATTGATTTTTATTTATAACCTGTATGTAAGTTTGTGTACATGTGTATATACTTTGTTTATATATATGAGAACTTGGTTTTCAATTTTTGATTGATATAGTACATTTAGGATTAACTATTGAATTGAAACAAATATATATATATATATATATATATATATATTGTATGTTTGATTTTTATATATATGTTTTAAACGCATGTATATTAAACTTATTGTGTTTGAATTTAGAATATAAATTTTATATGTATATATAGTTATATATGGTTTTATAAGTTCGCTTATACCAATTATCTTCATCGATCTTGTTCTAATTTTATTTTTGTCAATTCTCATTTATCAGCATCGTTCTACGATTCGAGTTCACTCTTGCCTTGTTTTGAGATTCGTGCCTGGATTTCGTAACTCAAATTCTTCGTCAAAACCCATCTAGTCTCTAAAGGTGAGCAATCACTTATGATTAACGTTCTTATATTTATTAAATTTGATTTCAATTGAAACGACAATTGAAATATGCTGCTGTAGTTATTCAAATTGTTATGTATGCTATTATCTATAACTGTTCACCTATGGGATATGACACCATATCATGTTGTTTATATAATATTTTATTGTTACTGATGATATATGCATGTTATTATTATTATCATATTTGTTATCACTCTGCAAGTTCCCTGTTAGTATAGAATTCCCTATGGGTTAAAATGATACATACCCGAACGATCTGTAGAATAGGGGAAAATCGTTATGGGTTGAAATGATAAACCCAAGCGATTTTCATTGAATTAAATTTGGGATTGCGGGTTGAAATGATATATACCCGTAGATATTTAAACTACGGATTGAAATGATAAATATATGTATCACTTAACCATATGATAGAAAATTATATACAGACATCGTCGGTCTATATATAAATATTTTGAAAATGATCTCTATGGTTTTGAAAGGAAATAGATGGTTTTATTTATTATTGAAATATTTTATATATAAATAAGTTTAAATATAAAGTATGATTTAATTAATATATAATATGTATAAGTATTTATTTAAAATTTTATTTTAAAAATAGATCTTTATAATGATTTTATAAGTTAAGGTTGGGAAGATAAATTTGAATATATTCAAAATTGTATTTAATTAATAATTTTTGTTTAATTAAATTGATTTGAAACTTATTGAATTTGAGGGTTTTAAGATATGATTTTATAACTTGGTTTTGATTTAAAATGATTAAATGGATATTTCAAGTATTAAAAAAAATCGAAGGGAATATTTAGTTTAATGTAATTTAAGGTTATTTAAATGATAATGAATTTATTAAGTGAATATTTCAAAACTAAATAATAATGAAGTTAAAATAAGATATATATGAAATTATCAATTTAGTTTTGAAAGTGCTATAATTTGGAAATATATATATTTGAAATGGAAATGATATTTTGGTTTTGAAGTATAAATTAATTTGAAATGACCACGGTGTTATAATGACGTTTGATTGTTAATAGCGTATATTTCTACATCGTAGACAGTTCCACCGATCCTTAGAGGATGGTTATCCCAAACATCCTTTAAGTTACTTGTATTTCAATTGATATTCCACTTGAGTTGGATTTATTGATGTAAGAATGTTAATCCTGACTCGAGTGTTTTGTGTTTGCTTTACGCTCGGGTCAAGAGTGATACAGCATTTGAGGCTCACCTTTGGAGTTTGGAGCTTCGCTTGGAGATCCAACTATCGATTCAGCTTTTAGCTTTCCCAGTTAATTTGTTCAGAGATGTCATCGGTCTGTATTTGAGATATTATATTGTATTTTATTTCAAACTCTGTTATTTATATAGTAGCTTCATGAACTACTATTTATCTATTCCGCTACATTATTATTATATTACTCTGTGTCCGTGATTCTGTGATTAATTTATTTACTGTATATGTTGAGTTTTGCGAAATATAAATTAACAATCTGATATTTTGAGCAATTCAAGTCCGACATGTGCGGATGCGAATGGTTGAAAATACTGGGATGTTACATGGAATTAAATTGTTTTATTCTTTCTGGTTCATTTTATTTCTCATTCACCAAACTTTATGTCCGACCCATTCACATTTTTCCCACCCACAGGAAGACATTTTAGCAAGTATTAGGATTTAGTAAAAAGACAAGTTACACTCCTAGGTTCAACACTTTTAGGGATAGTAGCCTAATCCTGGTTAGTAACCATATGTTGAATATTTTATCATTATTCCGCTATGAGATTCTATGAACGTTACTCTGACTTACCTTTGTTATTTGCAAGATACCAAACCAGCAATTCATGCTTTAGTGGACTTAGATTTTCGGTTCGTCGAAAATTTAAGCCTACTGGGGTGTGGGTTGTTACATTTAGTATCAGAGCAAGGTTAGCAGATCCTAAAAATTAGGAAGTATGAGTGAATGTATTTGCAAAAATAAATACTATGTGATATCCCGGAATTTTGGGCAATATCAATTTAATAATCTGCATTAAAAATTAAATTGATTTGATATATCTTTGATTTATAAGATTTGAATTGATTTAATAATCTTCTTTTAACCAAATATTTAACTGATAATTTATCTTTTAAAAAGCTAATAAATAATTTTCTATTTATAATGTATATAAATTTATATATACTGTAAATAGATGAGCTTTGTTCTAAATTTAATTAATAAGGCATATTTTATAATTCTAGTATATTTTGGTAATTTGGAAATTATGATTTGATTTAAAATGTATAGTTTAAAAATATTTAAGATAAATGTTTAATTGATTTAAATTATATCTTAGCTTAAGTTTAAGATTTATTAAAAGGTTTGTTTTAAAATATTGTTTAATAAATATGATACATTAATTCATTTAATGATAATAGGAATTTATAATCTCTTTTATAAAATATTTAAATGTGACAAATTATTATTTTCAAATAACATTATTTATGTATTGTTCTATATATAAATATAAATAGATTATTTTATATTCTCTAAAAAAAGTAATTCATAAGAATAAAGTTTTAACTTAAAAATAAAATATGAATATAAAGTAAATGTTTGATACTTAAACTTTAAAAAGAAATGACAATACATAAATATATATGTATAGAACTACAAGACAATAAGTATATAAGTTAGAAATAAATATTAAGTTAGAAATGGAACATAAAATTAAAATAGGTAAATTCTAACAATATAGTCTATAGGAATTCATCTAGTTACAAGGCTGTAAGACTAAAACAAGGCAAGAAATTGAACACATAAGGATAATTCTAGGAAAAAATAAACTATAAATATACTTGATTGCAAAGCAAGGCTGTAGGACATAACAAAGTAAGGAAAAATTATATGTTCATGTTGTACAGGAAATGAGTGGGCAAGAATAAGTAACATACGAAATGTAAATTAAAAGATAAGTGTGACGCCCCACCTCTATACCCACGCTAACCAAGAACACTACGATGTAGTGCTGTCAATTAGCGCGGAGAATAAGGCTGTGGAGGAGCGACCATCCATGTAACTTCTTTGTGCGAGCACCGATACGTCAGATAGAATAGAATGCATATTTTTTAAGGAGGAAATCCGACATACCGATACAAACACAAAGCTATCACACGGTGGCTATATATAATCTTCGAAAAACAAACATAGAAATAATCATAACATAAATCAGTCACAGACATCCATATCACAAAGACGGAAGAAGATATGAATAAATATATATAACACATGAAAGTGTACATCAGAGTAGTGGTCAGAAAGATCCACGATAATACAAAAGAATAGCATCACGTGCTATACAAAAGAATAAGTACACAACATAGAGTCTATATCTCAAATGTGTACAACCAAAAACTACTAATCTAAGTAGTTAGCCAAAAGTCAGAGTGATCCAGAAGAGAAGTCAAGCAGAAGCACCTGTAACATCTCGGTCTGACCCGAGTATTATTTATAAGAAAATAATAAACGGATCAGTCTAACTATAAATATCAGATGACATGATATAGGATAAGGGGTATGGCATAAACATATAATAACCATGATGGAATACTACTATAAGTATGTAAATGATAATCAACAAGGGATTAATCAATGTCACAAGAATCTTCTCAAAGATCCAAACACATAAAAAGGTAATGACACACAAATTCACCAATACACAAAAACCTGATGTCATATCAGTGAAAATCACAAAAGTTGGTGAAGCACTAAATCCAGAAATCAACACACGAAATCCAGAACAAATCCCAGAAATCAACACACGAAATCCAGAAATCACTAAAAAAAGGGGGAAGTCCGACACACGGACGAGAAGTTATCTCATGGAAGCTATCCATTTAAATTTTCCGAACACACGGATGGCCCGAAGGCAAGTCCGACACACGGACGAAGAGACATCGCACATTGCTAGTCTAAACCATAAAATGATCATCATCGATCATAAAGAAGTGTCAATCACACTAAGCTAGTAAATATATGAGTTTAGCTTCATGTCCCATAACCACTTGCTTAACTTAAATATTTACGAACAAACTGTAGATCTTCACTAGGAAATTGTCACAAAAGGGTTCAATCGAACAAGTCCAAGAGCTAACCGACGAAGTGAACGCAAGCGTTTCATACCACTCGTTTTACTAAGTCGTTTAAGTCGATTTCTCATTCGAGTGAAGTAAAGGCTTGTATATACTAGTAGATTGAAAATCGGTTTGAGAAAACGAACTTTTGATATTTAAAATAGTGTTGAAATCGCTTTGATGAAAGAGTTTTGATATTTACTATTAGTATTGAAACCTTCATATATCTTTAAAGTGACAAGTCATGAAACGATTGTAGAAACAAATCAATTCACGTTCGAAGACGTGAGTAAAGTCCAATGAAGTCAATCCCAAAACCATCAAAGTAGAAATTCTGATAAATGTTTTTCAGATGAGATTGCCTACGCAGAGTAATACGGGGCATGCTGGTCAAGCGACCTAAGGAACAGTAGGTCATACGACCTAAGGGAAGACTGCCGTGCGACCTAGCAGAAGGACATGTTAAACGACCAAGTACTAACTCGCGAGCGACCTAACGAAGTGCGCGACCTAACAGTGAGGCGCGACCTAAGTGTTCACGACCTAAGAAAATGCGCGACCTAACAGGGTTCGCGACCTAAGATAGGCGAACGACCTAACTGTCTGAAGTGTCGAGCGACCTAAGGGTTAACTCGTGAGCGACCTAACAGAGGTATTCGACCTAAAACTCGCGACCTAAGGAGGGTACGCGACCTAACTGGTTCGCGACCTAAGGATGGTGCGATCTAACAGGTTCGCGACCTAAGGATGGTGCGACCTAACAGGTTCGCGACCTAAGGTCTTGCGACCTAACTGGTTCACGACCTAAGGTCTTGCGACCTAACTGGTTCGCGACCTAAGGTCTTGCGACCTAAGGAGGGTGCGCGACCTAAAGTGAACGACCTAACGAGGTCCAGGGGAAGCGACCTAAAATGCTTCGACCTAAAGGTGCACGACCTAAGGTCTACACGACCTAACGACCTAAGGACGAGCGACCTAACTCCGAGCGAGCTAAAAATGGCCAGAACGACCTAAGTGCTAACTCGCGAACGACCTAAGTCCTTAACTCGTGAGCGACCTAACACTTAACTCGTGAGCGACCTAGCACCAGAACGAAAATCTGCAGACAGAGGCTTTGAGGCAGTACGACCTATAGCCCAGATTTTGCCAAAAATGCTGAAAAATTGGGTTTCTCGCCAATTCAATCCAAACCAAAAGCGAATATGCATGCTAAAGCGATGGGGAATCATTCCCAACAACCCAATGACAATATAGGCAAGATGTGAGATTAAAAATCTCACCTTTTCACGGAATTTGATGAAGATGGAGATTTGAGAGCAAAGCAAGAACACCAACAAGCTTGAATCAATGTTCTTCACGTGAATTTGATGTTGAGTCTCGGATTTGCAATAGAATTTGTGTTTGGAGTTTTAATTTCCACTTCCCACCACCATTTTTGACAAAGCTTGAAGTTAAAACAAATGGTGAATCAAGTGAGGAAGAAGGGTGGGCTGAACTAAGGAAGTGCAGTCCAAACCAAAGTCACAAGCGGGAAAAGTGACGAAAATTTCACTATCTCCAAACATATCGAAGTTTACACTCAAAAAGATCGCAAACGTCATTTTGAACTCAATGGGGGTGGTCTCGAGTCCTAATTGGACCATATGCAAAAAGTAGCTTTTCGGACTAACATCCGACTAACGATAGATATGCGGGTTGTTACAATAAGTTTGTAGACATAAGGACAACTTTATAAATGCTATATCTCTAGTACACAGCATATAGGATCATATCAGCCACCATGAGGAATAAAATATCCGGCTAATAAACTGTAGAATACAAAAATCTCTGAACATTTTTGTACGTCAATAATAAACAATCTGTACACTCTTTTCTATATCTTCCCTATCTCTTCTCGTTCATTAAGCAAACTTAGCATTCCAGTTTCTAAAGTTTCAAACAAGACTTCAGTTTAAACATAAACCAGATGTAACGACCCGCTATTTTGGACCATTCGCATCCATTATAAGTGTATAGGTAGACACTCATGCCGGAATTGAATTGCTCAAAATACCGCGTTGTTAATTTAAATTTGGCAAAACTGAACATATATAGTAAATAAAATAATCACAGATCACAGACACAGAGTAATAAATGCAGCGGAAATAAAAGAGATAGTAGTTTATGAAGCTACTATATATAAATGTATAAGTTACATTAGAGTTAAACCAGATACAACGGAAGAGTGATACGATATATCAGATACAAATCAGAATACATCACTGGAATCATCGGATACTGAAAGCAGAATAGATGGCTGGATCTTCAAGCAAAGCTCCAACTTCAAAGGTGAGTCTCGAATACTGATACACTCGGTCTGACCCGAGCGTAAAGCAAAACACAAAACACTCGAGTCAGGATTAACATTCTTATATCAATAAATCCAACTCAAGTGAAATAGCAATTGAAATACAAGTAACTCAAAGGATGTTTGGAATAACCATCCTTTAAGGATCCGTTAAACTATCTACTATGTAGTAGTGTACGATAAGTAGATAATGTCTATCAGTAATATAAGGTATCAAAATAGTGTTAAGGCGTTACCATTATTCCCCTTAACACATTTTTTAATTCCCAAGAGCATATACAAGACCGTAGTTTCCCCAAAAATGGAAGTCACCAGAGGGCAATCCATATACTAAAGGTACAAACCAAAATCGTAGTGGTCGCGTATATAGGGATACAAGTATGACAAGGCAAATGAGGCAATACCCAAGGTAGTGAAACTACCGTTTGCCTGATCCGGACTGGTGAGAACGCTTCGCCGCAGCGACCGCAACACCGCGAAACAACACTCCCAAAATCAAGGGTGCACCAATCGACAACAAGTAATGAGTAATTTTCGAAGAAGTGTGTTCGCTTGAGGTAGCGGACCTCCATTGGCCCGGCACGGCTCCTGTTTTAGTCATTTCCAATTTGACACAAGTGTCAAGGCTATCCATTATCGTTCTCTTTCTTCAATCATCGCGTTCGTCAATCCAACCACTTCATTCTGGATCACACTCCGCGCATAGTTATTAATGTGGTTTTCGGTTTAGACAGTGAGTATGTCCCTAACCGATTCCGGTTCCTTTAATAACCTTCGTAATTATAACACCGATTGGTCGTTAATATTTTTCAAAACCAAATCAATTTCAATTTCAATCAGAGTTTATAAATCAACATTTCGTTTATCTTTCTAAACTAATTTCCATAATTTACTTTTCAAAACTTCCAAATTACCATTTCAAAATCATATAATACAATTTCAAATTTTATTTAAAACAATTCAAATATTGATTCAAGTTCGTATATAAGTTTCATTCCGAAATCATTTAAATTAATTTAATTTAACATTCAAATCAATTTAACTTCACTTATCGATTTTATTCAATATTCGTTAAGTAAATTTATCATTCAAAACAATTTCTATTAAATTTCCAATTCATTGAATCCATTATTTAAATTCAACTTCATGATATCAAAACTTACAAATTGAATTAAATTAAATTCATCAAATCAAATTCTTTAAATTTCAAGCCTTACATCAATTTCAATAAATCACATTTTATTTCTCGTTAAAGAAACTCAATTTCAATTATTTACGAAGTAAAATTCACTTATTCAAAAGTTCAATTTTTCTTATTAAAGAATCCAATTCAATTTAATCATTAATAATTCAATCTTATTTAATTATTAAATAATTCAAAAATTAATTATTAAATAATTTCAAAGTTTAATAATTTCAAACTTAATTATAATTTCAAACTTAATTATTAAATCATTTCAAAGTTTAATAATTTCAAACTTAATTATAATTTCAAACTTAATTATTAAATCATTTCAAAGTTTAATAATTTCAAACTTAATTATAATTTCAAACTTAATTATTAAATCATTTCAAACTTAATTCAATCATTTCTCAAATTAAACAACATTCTTTCATCAATTACATCGTTAATATTTTGTTTCAGATTATTAAATATTAACATTTTCCTTTCATTAAAAATTCAAATTTCAACTTCATTTCAAAACCATATTATTTATTCAAATAAAATCTTCATTTTATTTTTAAATCAAATTATTGACCAATCGGGTTTTATTAAATTTTCTATCCTAGGTCAAAGTTCAATTTGGGTATTTATCATTTCAACCCGATTCCAATTCAATTCAAAATCAAAGCATAGTAAAGGGAACTTGCAGTGTGATAACTAGGATAGTGTCAAAGTAAATAAACAAGCAATAACAACAACCAATATCAATCCAATAATCAATTCAAATAATCCCTAAATAACCGTATTAATTCACATTGTTATTTGTGCGAATTAATATAATTATTTCTAGAATCTACACTATCATTTCATGCAGATTAAAGATTATTCCACAAATTATTTATACGGTTTTTCACTTGTCATTCAATTACAATTTTATACTACAACAATTGATCCAATATACGTCGATGGTTCAAAGTGTAATTATCAGTATTCTACATGTCAATTAATTTAACAATTAAAAGGGGTCATATTTAACTAATCAAATTCAACATATATGTCGATTTAAATTTCAATTATCCTACGTCAAATTTACTTGCATAATATTTATCACTTTATACATTTCAATTTAACATCCAATATAAACAACAAACAATCAATCAATTATCAATCAAACAGGATTATCATCGTATAATTAACAAATAAATGTGTCAGATGTCACAGGTGAACTGATACAGGTAATAGCATACATATAACAGTGTAAATAACTGACAGCAGCATATTTCAATTGTCGTTTCAATTGAAATCAAATTTAATAAATAAAAGAACGTTAATCGTGAGTGAGTGCTCACCTTTCGAGGCTAGAGAGAGTAGATAACACGACAAGCTATGATTTGAATCACGATCTAGACTATCGACTGATCCAACAACGAATCTCAAAGCGAAGTAAGTTGAACAAGGATTTGATGGACGAGGCTGATACGGAATTGATGAAATAAATCAAAATTGGTTTGATATAAACTGAAACGAATTATATATTATATTATTATTTTAAAATCCATATTAAATTAAAACACACATAAAAATAGATTCTACATATTTTACATTTTCAAATTGCTATGTCATAAACACATAAAATAAAACCAAACATATATACATACTACATTTTGAAATAAATGCTTTATATAAATATATACTTATTAAAAATACAAGATACTTATAAATTATGTATATTCATTTGGAAATATTAGTATATATATATACATACAACCCAGACTGAAAATATGTGACTCACGTGTATAAATATAACGATCTAACACAATATTAAATAAACAATACAGGTTGCATTACCTATGATAAACTATAATATAGAATACTAATATACGTATTAAAATATGCAGACTCACATATATATATATATATATATATATATATATATAAATTTAAACACCGTACCTAGCATATACAACAAGTATGACCTTATATATATCACCTATATAATATAGTATATTATTATGGACGTCAGATTAAAACTTTACATCGCAAATCTTATGGTATATAACTATAACATATCTGTCTAATATACCTATTCATAATGTATGTATAATACAAGCAGGTAAGATAGGGAAGCAAATAGATTAATGCAAATATATTTATTTTAAACGTATATATATACTATTCACATAAACTCAGCTTATATATTTACAATAAAACAAATGTTCTAACAACTATATTTAGATAAAATTGTATGACAAAACTCGTAACAAACTATACATATTTTGTAAATGTATACTTAGATATAATAACTTTAACTATACTTAATATATTTCTTTACTCTTGACTAAAAATAAACAGTAAGGTGAATACACCTCTATAACTTTCTAAACTAACAGACTTTATAATACAATATGACACACTGTTATCTTATACCTAAAATATATATGCAGCTACAGACAAACAAGTAAAATGGAATTATGTATAGTTTATAAACTATGAATTTAAAGTATAAAATTAACATACATATAGACTGCAAAATATGCACAAACCCACCATACAGGTTAAAATATGGCTTATATACTAGCAACTTATTATATACAAGTGAATTGATAAAACAGCTATACCCAAGTGTGCGAATGAAAGCAAAGTGGAGGAGAGACACGCACGATCGGTGGCCAGGGAAACAAGATGGCCAAGCGATCTGTTATGGTGGAGACTGCGGCTCTTCGGCCATGGGGGAAGCTATGACGTGGAAGGAAGGATGAGGCAGCAAGCGGAGCTCGGGAGAGTTTGGACGTGGAGGTGGTTAGCAGCTCGGCATGGGTTTGTGGCTGACGTGAAGTGATGGCCTGTCAGATCTGGACGCGCGGTGGGATGTGAGGTCGGGTTTTGTTGAGGTGAGGCCGAAAGCTTTGAGCCGATGGGCGAAGTGGGAAGAGGGGAGAGGAGGCTACTGTTATTGCCTGGAGATGATGACGAGTGGTTGTGTGTTGTGGGAGTTGAAGGCGTGGGGCTGGTTAAGGGCGGAAGGCCAGGCGTGAAGAGGAGGGTGGCAGCGCTCGAGTGGGAGGCTGGGAAGGTTGCTTTGTCAGAGACGTGGTGTGCTTCATTGAAGAAGAGAAATGGTTGGAGGAGGGATCTCACAGAGAAGAAAAGAGATAAAATGTAAATAGACTTTGTAATAAAATGTTATTGGAAATTGTAGATGAGTTGGCTCTATCAAAACAACAATCGAGAATAAAAGCTGAAGAAGGTGAATCGTCCAAGGCTATTCGAATAACACGGAGGGAAATTGAATGGTCACAACAATATCAAAGCCAAATTGCAGAACCGATATGGGTATCGTTTTAAAGATTTCGCCGTCTCTCGTACTTCAAAATACAAAGTTGAATATACCGTGGAGATCAGCGCGACGAGATGATCAAAACGATATACTGATATCAGTGATTCGATTGAATTATAAAAATTCGAATTTTCTACTATCAAAAAATGCAAGAAAACGCAGAAGATTAAGATCGACGGAGCCAAAGAAGTCCGAATTTTGAAAAACGAAAAATGGCGTCTTGCTCAGAAGACGGTTTAGAATTTTTCTATATAAAAATATTCAAGTTTCGAAAACATTTTATTTTCATTGCTTTTAACTGATTAAATTGAAGTAAATTTATGCGCGAAATAAAATTTCGTATTTTCGGACGAAAATTTACCAGTTGCTATGTTTAACTAGACGCATTCCAAATATCAAATTTATATTTCAAAATTTTATCGTTTAAATTTCACAAAATTTCAACTAATTACGTTATTAAAACGGTTAAAATTTACGGGTCGTTAAACTCTCCCCCACTCAAAACTTTTCGTCCCCGAAAAGGAACGAGGTAGGAGAATAGAAACAACCAGAAAGAAAAACAGATTTGAAATACAAAATAACAATTAATTTAAACCATATAAATTCAAATTTAAATTAATTGATATTCAATAATTGATTGAATCCATTTGATTTCACTAAAATCAATCTCAACTATTGCTAAATTCATTATCTTATTATCCAATTATCTTCAATTTACAATTTCTAAAACTATAAATTTGAATAGTCTTCCATTCAAAAAAAAATTTCCAGCAATTTAAATTCTTCTTTATTCCAAATTATTGTTAATTTTATTCTACTTAATATATCTAATCACATATATTTAACCCATATAAATTAATTTAAAACATAAAAGTTTCGATTTAAATTAATTTACATCTATTAATTTCTTTTAAATTCAAGGTATTTTCATATGTTGATCAAATTTCAATTTATTAATTCTTTCAAAACAAATTTATTTCCTTATTAACCGAGTTTACTTATTATCCTATCTAACTCTATTAACATCTTTATAATCAAAATTTAGTGTATAACATTTATTATAAACACTCAAATTTATTTATAAATTCAATTTATCTTATATATTATCCAATTACATATTCAACTTCTGAATGATTTAGGTAAGTTGTATTAGAATGCAGTTGAACAATATACAAATAAATTTTTTCCCAATTCAATTATTCAAGTTTAAATATTTATCTAAAATTTAGCTTTATTTATAATTGAAAACATCCTTTATCATAATTTTAAGAATTAAATTTCCGTTAAATTTTCAAACCCTTTAGAGATAATTATGTATATACTATATATATTGAGTCAAATTAAATTTAAAATAATATACCCATATATTTATATAAATCAAGTCATACTTAAGAAAGTCAAATCAAAATATTTCCCAAACAAAACCGTAGCAAAACTACAGAATGGTTTCTCCACTTCGAAACTCGAAAATGAATGTCGATGATGCGGCCGCCATCACCGAAATTATTTTCCAGCGACAAAGAGAAGAGCACTGATTTCAACACTTTAAATTCTTTGAAAACAGTTTATATTCGAAAATATTTTAAATACTATACACTTTAAAACTTTCAAATCAAAGTTTGAAATCACCAGAAATTAAATTCTCAAATTCTTTATTTAAATTCCTTTCAAATCCCAAATCAAATTATAACCAAGTTTCATAAATTCATTTATTTATATTGCAATAGTCAATGGTTTACAAAATAATAAATGAAAATCAATTATTATCATTTCTGACGACAAATTCATTAACAATTTAATTTGGAAAATTTACACTTATATATAACATAATCATATAAAATTTATTTCATTCACTAAATTTGAAAACAATATTGTGTCAGTTTGCTCTATTAAAGTGTTTTAGAAATCCTATCGATAGCATTGATCAGACGAATCGATCGGAAACCCAAATCAACATCAACAACTCAAACAACATAACATATATTAAAACATTTATATATTAGTTTACAAATACATTTCTTTGCTCGACGATACAGAAATGAAATTCCAAAATAAGGATAGGGTTTAATTTGATGGACTCAAATCAAAGAGAATTTTGATTCGAAGATAAGTTCGAAACAAAGATAAGATGATTAACAATAAAGTAGGAAGATTGATAAATTTATATAAATCACGGGCAACCTTAACCGGGTCGACCGTGACTTTAAAAATAAGATCGATGTGGAATTCCAAGGTAAATCGACATTCGATCTCAAGAAATAGAATTCAGGTATAGCAGGAGATAGATAGCATCGTAAACCGAGGATATAGAAATCTCCGGTAAATCAATGCCTATTATAAAGGAGTTTCACCCCTTTTCAAATCATTCGAAGTTTGGCGAGACTGCCAATTCATTATAAAGATTATTCGAAGTGGAGTTATGGGATACTCCAGAATTGAAAGAAGACGAATAGTGAGGGGCAAGAATGAAATTTGGAACCGTAGGGAACGTTCCAAATTTAAAGGAATCGAGTCAAAAGGAAGAGATTGAAACTCGAATGAGAGTGATTCTGTAAATACATTTACCCTATATGTTGAGTTTTTCCTAGAGCTACCAGAGCTCTGATACCAACTGTAACGACCCGCTATTTTGGACCATTCGCATCCATTATAAGTGTATAGGTAGACACTCATGCCGGAATTGAATTGCTCAAAATACCGCATTGTTAATTTAAATTTGGCAAAACTGAACATATACAGTAAATAAAATAATCATAGATCACAGACACAGAGTAATAAATGCAGCGGAAATAAAAGAGATAGTAGTTCATGAAGCTACTATATATAAATGTATAAGTTACATCAGAGTTAAACCAGATACAACGGAAGAGTGATACGATATATCAGATACAAATCAGAATACATCACTGGAATCATCGGATACTGAAAGCAGAATAGATGGCTGGATCTTCAAGCAAAGCTCCAACTTCAAAGGTAAGTCTCAAATACTGGTACACTCGGTCTGACCCTAACGTAAAGCAAAACACAAAACACTCGAGTCAGGATTAACATTCTTATATCAATAAATCCAACTCAAGTGAAATAGCAATTGAAATACAAGTAACTCAAAGGATGTTTGGAATAACCATCCTTTAAGGATCCGTTAAACTATCTACTATGTAGTAGAGTACGATAAGTAGATAATGTCTATCAGTAATATAAGGTATCAAAATAGTGTTAAGGCGTTACCATTATTCCCCTTAGCACATTTTTTAATTCCCAAGAGCATATACAAGACCGTAGTTTCCCCAAAACCGGAAGTCACCAGAGGGCAATCCATATACTAAAGGTACAAACCAAAATCGTAGTGGTCGCGTATATAGGGATACAAGTATGACAAGGCACATGAGGTAATACCCAAGGTAGTGAAACTACCGTTTGCCTGATCCGGACTGGTGAGAACGCATTGCCGCAGCGACCGCAACACCGCGAAACAACACTCCCAAAATCAAGGGTGCACCAATCGACAACAAGTAATGAGTAATTTTCGAAGAAGTGTGTTCGCTTGAGGTAGCTGACCTCCATTGGCCCGGCACGGCTCCTGTTTTAGTCATTTCCAATTTGACACAAGTGTCAAGGCTATCCATTATCGTTCTCTTTCTTCAATCATCGCATTCGTCAGTCCAACCACTTCATTCTGGATCACACTCCGCGCATAGTTATTAAAGTGGTTTTCGGTTTAGATAGTGAGTATGTCCCTAACCGATTTCGGTTCCTTTAATAACCTTCGTAATTATAACACCAATTGGTCGTTAATATTTTTCAAAACAAAATCAATTTCAATTTCAATCAGAGTTTATAAATCAACATTTCGTTTGTCTTTCTAAATCAATTTCCATAATTTACTTTTCAAAACTTCCAAATTACCATTTCAAAATTATATAATACAATTTCAAATTTTATTTAAAACAATTCAAATATTGATTCAAGTTCGTATATAAGTTTCATTCCGAAATCATTTAAATTAATTTAATTTTACATTCAAATTAGTTTAACTTCACTTATCGATTTTATTCAATATTCGTTAAGTAAATTTATCATTCAAAACAATTTCTATTAAATTTCCAATTCATTGAATCCATTATTTAAATTCAACTTCCTGATATCAAAACTTACAAATTGAATTAAATTAAATTCATCAAATCAAATTCTTTAAATTTCAAGTCTTACATCAATTTCAATAAATCACATTTTATTTCTCGTTAAAGAAACTCAATTTCAATTATTTACGAAGTAAAATTCACTTATTCAAAAGTTCAATTTTTCTTATTAAAGAATCCAATTCAATTTAATCATTAAATAATTCAATCTTATTTAATTATTAAATAATTCAAAACTTAATTATTAAATAATTTCAAAGTTTAATAATTTCAAACTTAATTATAATTTCAAACTTAATTATTAAATCATTTCAAAGTTTAATAATTTCAAACTTAATTATAATTTCAAACTTAATTATTAAATCATTTCAAAGTTTAATAATTTCAAACTTAATTATAATTTCAAACTTAATTATTAAATCATTTCAAACTTAATTCAATCATTTCTCAAATTAAACAACATTCTTTCATCAATTACATCATTAATATTTTGTTTCAGATTATTAAATATTAACATTTTCCTTTCATTAAAAATTCAAATTTCAACTTCATTTCAAAACCATATTATTTATTCAAATAAAATCTTCGTTTTATTTTTAAATCAAATTATTGACCAATCGGGTTTTATTAAATTTTCTATCCTAGGTCAAAGTTCAATTTGGGTATTTATCATTTCAACCCGATTCCAATTCAATTCAAAATCAAAGCATAGTAAAGGGAACTTGTAGTGTGATAACTGGGATAGTGTCAAAGTAAATAAACAAGCAATAACAATAACCAATATCAATCCAATAATCAATTCAAATAATCCCGAAATAACCGTATTAATTCACATTGTTATTTGTGCGAATTAATATAATTATTTCTAGAATCTACACTATCATTTCATGCAGATTAAAGATTATTCCACAAATTATTTATACGGTTTTTCACTTGTCATTCAAATACAATTTTATACTACAACAATTGATCCAATATACGTCGATGGTTCAAAGTGTAATTATCAGTATTCTACATGTCAATTAATTTAACAATTAAAAGGGGTCATATTCAACTAATCAAATTCAACATATATGTCGATTTAAATTTCAATTATCCTACGTCAAATTTACTTGCATAATATTTATCACTTTATACATTTCAATTTAACATCCAATATAAACAACAAACAATCAATCAATTATCAATCAAACAGGATTATCATCGTATAATTAACAAATAAATGTGTCAGATGTCACAGGTGAACTGATACAAGTAATAGCATACATATAACAGTGTAAATAACTGACAGCAGCATATTTCAATTGTCGTTTCAATTGAAATCAAATTTAATAAATAAAAGAACGTTAATCGTGAGTGAGTGCTCACCTTTCGAGGCTAGAGAGAGTAGATAACACGACAAGCTATGATTTGAATCACGATCTAGACTATCAACTGATCCAACAATGAATCTCAAAGCGAAGTAAGTTGAACAAGGATTTGATGGACGAGGCTGATACGGAATTGATGAAATAAATCAAAATTGGTTTGATATAAACTGAAACGAATTATATATTATATTATTATTTTAAAATCCATATTAAATTAAAACACACATAAAAATAGATTCTACATATTTTACATTTTCAAATTGCTATGTCATAAACACATAAAATAAAACCAAACATATATACATACTACATTTTGAAATAAATGCTTTATATAAATATATACTTATTAAAAATACAAGATACTTATAAATTATGTATATTCATTTTGAAATATTAGTATATATATATATACATACAACCCAGACTGAAAATATATGACTCACGTGTATAAATATAACGATCTAACACAATATTAAATAAACAATACAGGTTGCATTACCTATGATAAACTATAATATAGAATACTAATATACGTATTAAAATATGCAGACTCACATATATATATAAATAAATTTAAACACCGTACCTAGCATATACAACAAGTATGACCTTATATATATCACCTATATAATATAGTATATTATTATGGACGTCAGATTAAAACTTTACATCGCAAATCTTATGGTATATAACTATAACATATCTATCTAATATACCTATTCATAATGTATGTATAATACAAGCAGGTAAGATAGGGAAGCAAATAGATTAATGCAAATATATTTATTTTAAATGTATATATATATTATTCACATAAACTCAGCTTATATATTTACAATAAAACAAATGTTCTAACAACTATATTTAGATAAAATTTTATGACAAAACTCGTAACAAACTATACATATTTTGTAAATGTATACTTAGATATAATAACTTTAACTATATTTAATATATTTCTTTACTCTTGACTAAAAATAAACAGTAAGGTGAATACACCTCTATAACTTTCTAAACTAACAGACTTTATAATACAATATGACACACTGTTATCTTATACCTAAAATATATATGCAGCTACAGACAAACAAGTAAAATGGAATTATGTATAGTTTATAAACTATGAATTTAAAGTATAAAACTAACATACATATAGACTGCAAAATATGCACAAACCCACCATACAGGTTAAAATATGGCTTATATACTAGCAACTTATTATATACAAGTGAATTGATAAAACAGCTATACCCGAGTGTGCGAATGAAAGCAAAGTGGAGGAGAGACACACACGATCGGTGGCCAGGGAAACAAGATGGCCGAGCGATCTGTTATAGTGGAGACTGCGGCTCTTCGGCCATGGGGGAAGCTGCGACATGGAAGGAAGGATGAGGCAGCAAGCGGAGCTCGGGAGAGTTTGGACGTGGAGGTGGTTAGCAGCTTGGCATGGGTTTGTGGCTGACGTGAAGTGATGGCCTGTCAGATTTGGACGCGCGGTGGGATGTGATGTCGGGTTTTGTTGAGGTGAGGCCAAAAGCTTTGAGTCGATGGGCGAAGTGGGAAGAGGGGAGAGGAGGCTGCTGTTATTGCCTGGAGATGATGACGAGTGGTTGTGTGTTGTGGGAGTTGAAGGCGTGGGGCTGGTTAAGGGCGGAAGGCCAGGCGTGAAGAGTAGGGTGGCAGCTCTCGAGTGGGAGACTGGGAAGGTTGCTTTGTCAGAGACGTGGTGTGCTTCATGGAAGAAGAGAAATGGTTGGAGGAGGGATCTCACAGAGAAGAAAAGAGATAAAATGTAAATAGACTTTGTAATAAAATGTTATTGGAAATTGTAGATGAGTTGGCTCTATCAAAACAACAATCGAGAATAAAAGCTGAAGAAGGTGAATTGTCCAAGGCTATTCGAATAACACGGAGGGAAATTGAATGGTCACAACAGTATCAAAGCCAAATTGCAAAACCGATATGGGTATCGTTTTAAATATTTCGCCGTCTCTCGGACTTCAAAATACAAAGTTGAATATACCGTGGAGATCAGCGCGACAAGACGATCAAAACGGTATACTGATATCAGTGATTCGATTGAATTATAAAAATTCGAATTTTCTACTATCGAAAAATGCAAGAAAACGCAGAAGATTAAGATCGACGGAGCCAAAGAAGTCCGAATTTTGAAAAACGAAAAATGGCGCCTTGCTGAAGACGGTTTAGAATTTTTCTATGTAAAAATATTCAAGTTTCGAAAACGTTTTATTTTCATCGCTTTTAACTGATTAAATTGAAGTAAATTTATGTGCGAAATAAACTTTCGTATTTTCGGACGAAAATTTACCAGTTGCTATGTTTAACTAGACGCATTCCAAATATCAAATTTATATTTCAAAATTTTATCATTTAAATTTCACAAAATTTCAACTAATTACGTTATTAAAACGGTTAAAATTTACGGGTCGTTACACCAGATCAATACAAACCTGAGATTTTCAAGCTTGAGCATCTTCTTTTCAAAATCTGAAGTCAAGTTTGTGCATCTCTGGAACATGAAGTCTGCATCTTTTCAAACTAAAGTGTATATGTAGTTTTTAAATTTAGAACAAAGAAGCAAAAGCATTTTAGCATTTCATGTTTCTGAGAGTTTTCAGCTAGCAAGTGCAAATCTGTTTCAAGTGGAAAGCTCTGTCCATTTTCAAAAATGGTGAGTAACTTTTAAAACCTAAATAAATTTGGTTGCATTCTAGTATGTTGAAATGAATAAGTATTGCATGCACATGTAAGTGAAATCTGGTGTGATTATTTTTAGTATTTATGCTGTGTATATGTACATTGATCGTGTTTTGTTCCCAGGCTCAAAAGTTTATTTAAAATCCCTTACCACTTAATCTAGTTTCTGATAGGATTTGATTTATAAACAAATATTGTTGATTTAACATAGATTAAGGTTTAAAAATTTAATCAAGTCAAAATAAACCCGAGTATCTCTGTAAAACTAAAAGCAACTGTGAATGTCAAAATAAGTGGAAATATAAACTATGTAATTTATAAATTCAGGATTATAATCTGAATACATAAACAAAAATATAATTTTTAACACTAGAACCATAATTTATAGTTTGGGATTAAGGGTGCAGTTCTAGTTTGAACAGAAAATGGATATGTGGTAATTTCTGGTGACCTCGTTAGTTTGGGAAGTCGTGATTCTTCCTGGAGGTGGAAGAGTGAACGGAGCTTAGAGGAAAATAGCAGGAAGGTGATCTAGTGGTTGTAGTGGCGGTGGTTGGTCAGAGGGGTTTCTAAACCTAATTTGAGTGATGATCAGAAAACGATCCACCACAGCAACTCTGGTGGATCGAGTGTCACTATATTCTGGGAAAGGGAAGTTGGAGTGATGTCGAAGGCTTGGCCGGAATAGTTGACATTCCGGTGGTTGGAGATTTGTGGTCGAGGTGTTTCCAGGTTTGGGAAGCTTGTTCCAGTTTTTGTTTCAGGGTACTCGATTTTTGTTTTCGAGTATAAATTGATAGGATCGGAGTTTGGATGGTCTACGGTGATGATCGTCGACTCGAGGAAGTCAGAGTGGATGATCGGAGGAGGGTGGTTGGCCGGTGCACATGCACGGCAGCGTTGTGATGTCAGAGTTTGGGCTTTGTTTCTTCTCGAAGGAGCATTCGGGTTTGTATGGAAATGACTCGAGTAAAGACTCGAGTAATAATGTGTGAAGTTGTTTCCAGTTTTCTTAACTTTAAACAAATTTTTGGAAAGAAAGGGAAGATGGGGTCTGGGTTACTCGAGTTATTCAAGTGATTTACTCGAAGTAAATAGAGTCTGGGCTCGAAGCAAAGTTTTAAATGGCTTGGGTCATTTATTTTGGTGACAGGTTTACAGACCTGTCAGTTTAAAATTTAAAGTGATTTTAAATTATTAAGCATGGATTTAAAATATGTTTTAAATCAAACTTTAAATATAGATTCAAGTTAAATTTAAATCTTAGCTGGAATGAATAAAGTTTTTTTTCCTTTAGTCAAATTGTTTTAATAATTTAAAAGTATTTAAGAAGTAAAGTATATTTATGAGAATCTGAATTTAAAATGGAATTTAAAAATATAAGGAAGAATTTAAAACCTAGTTTAAATAAGAATTTTAAATCTGAATTCAAATTGAATTTGAATCTTAGATTTTGAAAATAGAATAAAGTTTATAACTTTAAATGATGTAAATAAGTTTAAAATTTAGAGTATACTTTAATGATTTAAATTTAAAAGGAATTTAGTTTAAAATCTTTAAATTAAAATTTAATGATTGGGATTCATTAAATTATTAAGATAATTAATTAATAGATAATTAACTAATTTAATTAATTAACGATTTGGATTTATTAATTTAGTAATTAAGAGTTTAAAATTAATTAATTAAGTTAATTAATTAGGAATAATTAATTTGGAATTAAGGATCATTAATTTGATAAGATTAAATTTTAATTAATAATTAGGAATTAATTAATCAAGTAATTTAAGATTAATTAAGTTACAGTTAACACTTAATTAATTAAATAATTAGAGGTTAATTAATGGGTTATTAAGGATAAATTAAATTGTAATTAATATTGATTAATCTAAATTTAATTTCTTAAGGAAAGAAATTAAGAATTGTTAATAAAAGATGAAGATCATTAACTATAGATTATTACATAATTAATTAATGTGATTAAATTAAATAATTAATTTTATTAATTAATTAAAGATAATCATTTGTAGAATTGATTAAGTATAAGTACTTAATGAAAGTAATTAAGTAATTTATTACTTAATATAATTAATTGAGTTTAATTTGATTTGTTTAAGTTAATTAATTAAGTTTAATTAATTTAAATTAATCATTGGATGATTTGATAAGTATAATTACTTAAATGTATATAATAAAGTGTAATTACTAAATGAAGTAATTAATGGTAATTACTGTATGTAATTAATTGAAGATGATTTAAATATGAAAGTAATTTGGATTAAATTACTTTGTGAAATTAATAAAGGGATTAATTGAGATAATTAATTAAGGAGTAATTAATTTATTAAATGAAGTAATTAAGGGTAGTTAATTACTAAATGGGATTAATCAAGATTGATTAATAATTGTGGTTAAATTTAGATTTATTACTTGGTGTTATTAATTTAAACTGAATAATTAATTAAAAATGTAATTATGGATCATTAATTAATATAATTAATGATAAAATTAAGGGTTGAGTAATTAAGAATAAATAATCAATAATAAGTGATTTTGAGTAATTAATTAATATAATTAATTAAGGATTAATGTAATTAATTATAGTTAATTAATTAATAGAGTAATTAAAGATTAATTACTGTATTTGGGTAAGGATAATTAATTTGTGAAATTAATTAAAGGATAATTACTTGAATGTAATTAAAGGTCAGTTAATCAAAAATGATTAATTCAGATGGAAATTAGAGAATGATTAATTAATTGATTTGTAATTAATTAATGGTTATGTAAGCAAGATTTATAATGATGAAGTAATTAATTTAATTTACTTTAAATTAATTATAGATAAGATAATTAATTTAATTCATTTTAAATTAATTATAAATAATGTGTTTATGAATCCTTGTTTATGTATGGATGGATGATATTGATTTCCTTGAATGGTTTGAAATCTCAGATATGAGATAAATAATGCTGTGTGATATGGATGCTTTGGTTGAAGTTTGATGATAATGTAGATTATCTATTGATGGTGATTTGTGAATTATCTATATGTGATATTATGAATTATCTATCTATGTGTATATGGATAATGAAATGAATTGTTTTAACTTTAAAACAACTTGGCCTTAAAAGATACAGTTTGGATTTCGATGAGACCGGGATCGGGTTTCCAGATTTGGATATCCGAAAACCACATCGATCCAAATTAACGATAGGCCGTGAATCTCAAGTGAAGATGAAGATTCAGAGGGCAAGGGTTATTGTCGTTAACTCTGAGGATGATTCCAAAATGAGTGTAACGAGATAATGCCTTCAGTTTCGTTCGAACCCGGAACGAACTTGTATGGATTAAATGCTTTCAGAACATCGTCAGGTGGACGATGAGCATTCTAAGTGATGTGTTCTGATGAGGTAATCGTAGCCTCAAGCCTCATCAACCGGGAATGGTAAAACAGGGGAGGTGCAGCAAGGCTTCGTGGGTAGCACCCACTTGAGAGCGAGATATACCCCTGTCTAGATGTCCCTTTTTATTCGGCTTAGTGGGCAGTTGGTCGCAACAACTGCTGGGGTTGTTTCGTTCGGGACTGTCCAGTAAGGGGTGGTTCCGGCCTTGTGTTGTAGGGGATTGGGAGTAATCCTCGGTACGCTGATCTAGGCCAGGTACTGTGACGGGCGGTACCCCAGTAGCCCTGCCATTGTATGGAATCCAATCTCCAATAAGCACCCACGGATTTGATTGTAAACCTAGTATGATGGAATTTAATCATGTAACAATTTCAGCTATTTCTTATTTAATTGAAAATCCTAGACCTATTATAATATCATTGAATTTCCTATCAAATGTTTGGTTAGCGTAAGGTAAAAACTTTTCCATGTTTATGTGTGGGAAGTCTTACGTGATACCTTTTGTTTTCAAAGGCTTTATAAAGTTAAGCAACTTTAACCTGTTACTCATACCAGACCCATGTCTGACCCGGAGTTTATTTCTGTTTTTCTTAAACTCTCGGGTACTCAAATTTTTACGAGTAGCCAAGGGATTCAGGTTAGCTTTGACGAATTGTGGAGGAGCAATGGAGCAGGAGGCTTCAGCGTTGTAGATATATAGTGTTCCGCTGTGTTGGTATCTCTGTGTTGTATTTGAGTTGTATGGTGTTGTATTAACTAGACAGGTGTTTATAATTGTCTAGTATGTGATGTATTATCTGTGTAACTCTGATTGATGTTGTATACTATGTAATCTCTTATGTGATATATTATATTTCATTCGTTCCGCTGTTGAGATTCTGATGTTGTTTCTTCTTTATCTTTTCTATTTCTCACCCCTTTCTTTCTTAAAGATGATGCAACTTTCTGGTAGTAGAAAGTTGGGTCGTTTCACTTGGTATCAGAGCATAGGTTGAGCGAATACCTAAGCTCTGGAGTGGTGTCTATCTTGAGAGAGCGTATTTGTAATTTTGGATATGTATATATATTTATTTATTTCTACCTATCTGTTGAGTTACTTGTTCGGGTTTTCCAATATAAGTTATAAAGGTAGATAGGGTAGTGGTGTGTGTAACACGATTACCAATGGTTGGAGTTGTTGAGATTGGAAGTGTATCTGACGAGACTGTAGACCTAATACCGTCTCGAGTGAATTTGCGGTGTAAGGATTTCACCAAGTCTCTAAAGGAAATCTGTTAAGATTTGGAGATCATTTTTGAAGTGCAAGTTTGGATGAGTAAAATTTGGATTCTGGTAGTTGAGCAGAAGCTAGTGGTGGTATCTTGATACCTCAGGAATTAGTAGCTGTGTGATGAGATGCAGTGACTATGGATGTCTCCGAAGATTTTTATTTGGAGCAAGTATAAGGAAGTGTGTCTGCATCGGAGTTGAGGCTGAGTTCAGCTGGGTGTTTGTGTTTGGCTTTGAGGCCCCAGTTTCTCGAAGAGCATTGGATTAGGAATTCCTTGGCATTGGTGTCAGCAGCGCAGCTCGGAGTGTTATATGTGTTGGCAAGGAAGCTTTCTAGCTTAGCAGTGGAGTTCAGAAGCAGCAGTGTGGATCCATTTCTTCGATGGATTAGCTAGATAGGCTTAAGCTATTCTGATTGGTAAAGAGAGAACAGTTTTCTTTGATATTAGATTGGGTTGGTCGCAAAAGTGACTGGCGATTGTTGAGTGTTCTCTTGGTTTGTCAGAGATCTTTCGGGATTTCTGAGTTTTCTCTTTATGGATCCGTTGAACCATATTTCTGGGATGTGCTGTCCAGTTTGTGCTCGTGTGTATCATCAGCATTATCATCTACTCAGATCAGAGTTTTGCAGCGGAAGCAGTTTGGGAGTGCATCTGTTTTATCTTTTCGGATATGAAAAGTAAGTTCAGTCTTCTGATGTTTGAGGAGTAGAGTTTGTGTTCTTGGATTGATTATGAGTGGACCATTTTGATGAGTTGTTTCTGAGGCTTCAACGAAGGTTGAGCTGATCAGTAAGGATGTAGACAGCCTAGGATCGTCAGAAGAGTTTTGTGGATAAGAGACGGAGGAATTTGGATTTCGAAGTCTAGATTTGGTTTTGAGTAAGTTTTCTCCGATCGAAAGAGCTTTAAGTTTGGTAAGTTTGGGAAGCTAGCTCCGAGGTATTTTGGATTTTCTCTATGATCTGATGAGGATAAGTGTTTGGTCTTCTGGAGTGAATTGTCAGTTTGGATAACTGGGATTCGATGTATTTCACGTATCTCTGAGGGAGTATGTGTATGATCCATCTCTGGTTTTGGAGCTAGCAGTTCTAGAGGGTTTGGTTGTTGAGTCAGACTTGTCTATTGTCTGATATCCTATCTAGTTTTGTAGATCTAGATGAGTAGGAGCTATGTAGCTTAGTAGTATAGTTTTGTTTGGATTCTATAGAGCGAGTATCCCGGTGTTTATACTTGGGAAACTCTAAATAGTCCTATCCCGATTTTGTCTGGATAGTTAAATTTGTTTGATTGGATGAGTGGGTTGCTATGGTTGTTAGCATATAATTAATATATGCTTGTGTTTTTAGAATTAAATCATTAATGAGATTATTAAATTACCTTTGTTTTAAATTTCGGGGACGAAATTCTTTTAAGGGGGGAGGAATGTGATATCCCGGAATTTTGGGCAATATCAATTTAATAATCTGCATTAAAAATTAAATTGTTTTGATATATCTTTAATTTATAAGACTTGAATTGATTTAATAATCTTCTTTTAACCAAATATTTAACTGATAATTTATCTTTTAAAAAGCTAATAAATTATTTTCTATTTATAATGTATATAAATTTATATATATATATTGTAAATAGATGAGCTTTGTTTTAAATTTAATTAATAAGGCATATTTTATAATTCTAGTATATTTTGGTAATTTGGAAATTATGATTTGATTTAAAATGTATAGTTTTAAAATATTTAAGATAAATGTTTAATTGATTTAAATTATATCTTAGCTTAAGTTTAAGATTTATTAAAAGGTTAGTTTTAAAATATTGTTTAATAAATATGATACATTAATTCATTTAATGATAATAGGAATTTATAATCTCTTTTATAAAATATTTAAATGTGACAAATTATTATTTTCAAATAACATTATTTATGTATTGTTCCATATATAAATATAAATAGTTTATTTTATATTCTCTAAAAAAAGTAATTCATAAGAATAAAGTTTTAACTTAAAAATAAAATATGAATATAAAGTAAATGTTTGATACTTAAACTTTAAAAAGAAATGATAATACATAAATATATATGTATAGAACTACAAGACAATAAGTATATAAGTTAGAAATAAATATCAAGTTAGAAATGGAACATAAAAATAGAATAGGTAAATTCTAACAATATAGTCTATAGGAATTCATCTAGTTACAAGGCTGTAAGACTAAAACAAGGCAAGAAATTGAACACATAAGGATAATTCTAGGAAAAAATAAACTATAGATATACTTGATTGCAAAGCAAGGCTGTAGGACATAACAAAGTAAGAAAAAATTATATGTTCATGTTGTACAGGAAATGAGTGGGCAAGCATAAGTACCATACGAAATGTAAATTAAAAGATAAGTTTGTGGACATAAGGACAACTTCATAAATGCTATATCTCTAGTACACAGCATATAGGATCATATCAGCCACCATGAGGAATAAAATATCAGGCTAATAAACTGTAGAATACAAAAATCTCTGAACATTTTTGTACCTCAAAAATAAACAATCTGTAAACTCTTTTCTATATCTTCCCTATCTCTTCTCGTTCATTAAGAAAACTTAGCATTCCAGTTTCTAAAGTTTCAAACAAGACTTTAGTTTAAACATAAACCCAGATCAATACAAACCTGAGATTTTCAAGCTTGAGCATCTTCTTTTCAAAATCTGAAGTCAAGTCTGTGCATCTCTGGAACCTGAATTCTGCATCTTTTCAAACTAAAGTGTATATGCAGTTTTTAAATCTAGAACAAAGAAGCAAAAGCATTTTAGCATTTCATGTTTTCGAGAGTTTTCAGCTAGCAAGTGCAAATCTATTTCAAGTGAAAAGCTCTGTCCATTTTCAAAAATGGTGAGTAACTTTTAAAACTTAAATAAATTTGGTTGCATTCTAGTATGTTGAAATGAATAAGTATTGCATGCACATGTAAGTGAAATCTGATGTGATTATTTTTAGCATGTATGCTGTGTATATGTACATTGATCATGTTTTGTTCCCAGGCTCAAAAGTTTATTTAAAATCCCTTACCACTTAATCTAGTTTTTGATAGGATTTGATTTATAAACAAATGTTGTTGATTTAACATAGATTAAGGTTTAAAATTTTAATCAAGTCAAAATAAACCCGAGTATCTCTGTAAAACTAAAAGCAACTGTGAATGTCAAAATAAGTGGAAATATAAACTGTGTAATTTATAAATTCAGGATTATAATCTGAATACATAAACAAAAATATGTTTTTTAACACTAGAACCATAATTTATAGTTTGGGATTAAGGGTGCAGTTCTAGTTTGAACAGAAAATGGTTATGTGGTAATTTCTGGTGACCTCGTTAGTTTGGGAAGTCGTGATTCTTCCTGGAGGTGGAAGAGTGAATGGAGCTTAGAGGAAAATAGCAGGAAGGTGATCTAGTGGTTGTAGCGGCGGTGGTTGGTCAGAGGGGTTTCTAAACCTAATTTGAGTGATGATCGGAAAACGATCCACCACGGCAACTCTAGTGGATCAAGTGTCACTATATTCTGGGAAAGGGAAGCTGGAGTGATGTCGAAGGCTTGGTCGGAGGTGTTGACATTCCGGCGGTCGGAGATTTGTGGTCGAGGCGTTTCCAGGTTTGGGAAGCTTGTTCCAGTTTTTGTTTCAGGGTACTCGATTTTTGTTTTCGAGTATAAATTGATGGGATCGGAGTTTGGATGGTCTGCGGTGATGATCGTCAACTCGAGCAAGTCAGAGTGGATGATCGGAGGAGGGTGGTTGGCCGGTGCACGTGCACGGCAGTGTTGTGATGTCAGAGTTTGGGCTTTGTTTCTTCTCGAAGGAGCATTCAGATTTGTATGGAAATGACTCGAGTAAAGACTCGAGTAATAATGTGTGAAGTTGTTTCCAGTTTTCTTAACTTTAAACAAATTTTTGGAAAGAAAGGGAAGATGGGGTCTGGGTTACTCGAGTAATTCAAGTGATTTACTCGAAGTAAATAGAGTCTGGGCTCGAAGCAAAGTTTTAAATGGCTTGGGTCATTTATTTTGGTGACAGGTTTACAGACCTGTCAGTTTAAAATTTAAAGTGATTTTAAATTATTAAGCAAGGATTTAAAATCTGTTTTAAATCAAAGTTTAAATATAGATTCAAGTTAAATTTAAATCTTAGCTGGAATGAATAAAGTTTTTTTTCCTTTAGTCAAATTGTTTTAATAATTTAAAAGTATTTAAGAAGTAAAGTATATTTATGAGAATCTGAATTTAAAATGGAATTCAAAAATATAAGGAAGAATTTAAAACCAAGTTTAAATCAGAATTTTAAATCTGAATTCAAATTGAATTTGAATCTTAGATTTTGAAAATAGAATAAAGTTTATAACTTTAAATGATGTAAATAAGTTTAAAAGTTAGTGTATACTTTAATGATTTAAATTTAAAAGGAATTTAGTTTAAAATCTTTAAATTAGAATTTAATGATTTGGATTCATTAAATTATTAAGATAATTAATTAATGGAAAATTAACTAATTTAATTAATTAACGATATGGATTTATTAATTTAGTAATTAAGAGTTTAAAATTAATTAGTTAAGTTAATTAATTAGGAATAATTAATTTGGAATTAAGGATCATTAATTTGATAAGATTAGATTTTAATATTAATTAGGAATTAATTAATCATGTAATTTAAGATTAATTAAGTTACAGTTAACCCTTAATTAATTAAATAATTAGAGGTTAATTAATGGGTTATTAAGGATAAATTAATTTGTAATTAATATTGATTAATCTAAGTTTAATTTCTTAAGGAAAGAAATTAAGAATTGTTAATAAAAGATGAAGATCATTAACTAGAGATTATTACATAATTAATTAATGTGATTAAATTAAATAATTAATTTTATTAATTAATTAAAGATAATCATTTGTAGAATTGATTAAGTATAAGTACTTAATGAAAGTAATTAAGGAATTTATTACTTAATATAATTAATTGAGTTTAATTTGATTTGTTTAAGTTAATTAATTAAGTTTAATTAATTTAAATTAATCATTGGATGATTTGATAAGTATAATTACTTAAATGTAATTAATAAAGTGTAATTACTAAATGAAGTAATTAATGGTAATTACTGTATGTAATTAATTGAAGATGATTTAAATAGGAAAGTAATTTGGATTAAATTACTTTGTGAAATTAATCAAGGGATTAATTGAGACAATTAATTAAGGAGTAATTAATTTATTAAATGAAGTAATTAAGGGTAGTTAATTACTGAATGGGATTAATCAAGATTGATTAATAATTGTGGTTAAATTTAGATTTATTACTTGGTGTAATTAATTTAAATAGAATAATTAATTAAAAATGTAATTATAGATCATTAATTAATATAATTAATGATAAAATTAAGGGTTGAGTAATTAAGATTAAATAATCAATAATAAGTGATTTTGAGTAATTAATTAATATAATTAATTAAGGATTAATGTAATTAATTATAGTTAATTAATTAATGGAGTAATTAAAGATTAATTACTGTATTTGGGTAAGGATAATTAATTTGTGAAATTAATTAAAGGATAATTACTTGAATGTAATTAAAGGTCAGTTAATCAAAGATGATTAATTCAGATGGAAATTAGAGAATGATTAATTAATTGATTTGTAATTAATTAATGGTTATGTAAGCAAGATTTATAGTGATGAAGTAATAAATTTAATTTACTTTAAATTAATTAGAGATAAGATAATTAATTTAATTCATTTTAAATTAATTATAAATAATGTGTTTATGAATCCTTGTTTATGTATGGATGAATGATATTGATTTCCTTGAATGGTTTGAAATCTCAAATATGAGATAAATAATGCTGTGTGATATGGATGCTTTGGTTGAAGTGTGATGATAATGTAGATTATCTATTGATGGTGATTTGTGAATTATCTATCTGTGTGTATATGGATAATGAAAAGAATTGTTTTAACTTTAAAACAACTTGGCCTTAAAAGATACAGTTTGGATTTCGATGAGACCAAGATCGTGTTTCCAGATTTGGATATCCAAAAACCACATCGGTCCAAATTAACGATAGATCGTGAATCTCAAGTGAAGATGAAGATTCAGAGTGCAAGGGTTATTGTCGTTAACTCTGAGGATGATTCCAAAATGAGTGTAACGAGATAATGCCTTCGGTTTCGTTCGAACCCAGAACGAACTTGTATGGATTGAATGCTTTCAGAACATCGTCAGGTGGATGATGAGCATTCTAAGTGATGTGTTCTGATGAGGTAATCGTAGCCTCAAGCCTCATCAACCTGGAATGGCTAAAACAGGGGAGGTGCAGCAAGGCTTCGTGGGTAGCACCCACTTGAGAGCGAGAAATACCCCTGTCTAGATGTCCCTTTTTATTCGGCTTAGTGGGCAGTTGGTCACAACAACTGCTGGGGTTGTTTCGTTCGGGACTGTCCAGTAAGGGATGGTTTCGGCCTTGTGTTGTAGGGGATTGGGAGTAATCCTCGGTATGCTGATCTAGGCCAGGTACTGTGACGGGCGGTACCACAATAGCCCTGCCACTGTATGGAATCCAATCTCCAATAAGCGCCCTCGGATTTGATTGTAAAATTAGTATGCTGGAATTTAATCATGTAACAATTTCAGCTATTTCTTATTTACTTGAAAACCCTAGACCTATTATAATATCACTGAATTTCCTATCAAATGTTTGGTTAGCGTAAGGTAAAAACTTTTCCATGTTTATGTGTGGGAAGTCTTAAGTGATACGTTTTGTTTTCAAAGGCTTTAAAAATTTAAGCAACTTTAACCTGTTACTCATACCAGACCCATGTCTGACCCGGAGTTTATTTCTGTTTTTCTTAAACTCTCAGGTACTCAAATTTTTACGAGTAGCCAAGGGATTCAGGTTAGCTTTGACGAATTGTGGAGGAGCAATGGAGCAGGAGGCTTTAGCGTTATAGATATATAGTGTTCCGCTGTGTTGGTATCTCTGTGTTGTATTTGAGTTGTATCGAGTTGTATTAACTAGACAGGTGTTTATAACTGTCTAGTATGTGATGTATTATCTGTGTAACTCTGATTGATGTTATATACTATGTAATCTCTTATGTGATATATTATATTTCATTCGTTCTGCTATTGAGATTCTGATGTTGTTTCTTCTTTATCTTTTCTATTTCTCACCCCTTTCTTTCTTAAAGATGATGCAACTTTCTGGTAGTAGAAAGTTGGGTCGTTTCATACTAAAATCCAATTGATCCCAATTATAGATTAGTAACATATGAAAAGTCCATGGAAAGAAAGAAAATTGGTATTTAGTTCTAGTTGGGTCGTAGTAGCCCAAGGATGTTCAGTCCCCATTTTTATTTCTGATGGAATATGTATAATTGGTCCATTTATTGGAAAAGAATTAGAATCAATATGTTATGCAAGTAGGAAAATTCCTTAAAGAAAGAGGATTTAGTTGGAGGGAAAAAGATTTCCAAGATTAGGAACATGACATTCCTATGGAAGTAAGTAAAGGTCCACTTTAAGTTTAACCGATTAAAGAGGAAACTTTTTGAGATTAAAAAATTGAAATATATTTGAAAAAGTAAATAATGGGTTTTGGAAAAGTGGTATGATTTTTGTATGATAAAAATTTTTATTTTAAGAAAAATTCTTTTTGTAAGATTATACAGCATAAGTAGCTTGCTAGTTTCTTTATAAAACAAAACGAATTTAAATTTAAATTAATTGGAATCCAAAAATTTCAGTAAAGGAAATTTTGTAAAACCCCATTCTTATGAAAGGGATAAAAAGAGAAATATAGCTTGGAATTATTTTTATATGAAAATTATTTTTATGGGTGAACAAAATAAATGGTAGAAATTGGGAATAGAGTACATGTTTTAAAAAGGGAGACGTAGAACTTGAAATTTAGTTAAGTAACTGCATTAGTATTTTAGATAGGTAGGGATTTGACATACTTTAATATCTTGGAATGAAAGGAGTAATGATATAAATTTCTATGAATCAACCAAGCTATAAATAAACATGTTTTGTTGAAATTATAAGGACTATGAGGAAAAAAATCCATGTAATTTCACACAAACATAAATCCTCCTTTAAATGATTCATAGAACATTTTTAATGGTTTCTGCAGTAGTTCCAATATATTAAAGTACAAAATCTTTAAGCATAATTAAAATGTAGTAATTGGAATAAATTTGTAACAACCCGTATTTTTAACACTTTAAAAATACGAATTAAAATAAAAATTTTGGATAAAAATCCGAAGGAAATAAAATTTTGTGTTGTTAAATGTGAATTACAAGTAAAATACAAAACTGAATTCTGAAATAACTTATTTGTAAATTTAATATGGATATTAACTTGTAGTGAATGTAAATAATGAATTGAATTTGATTGTAAACCAACGAAATAAATAAAATGTTACATTTAATATTGAAGTTATAATATTGAAATCAACGTAAATGAATGTAATTTAATATTACTGTGAATTCAAATAAGATGATAGTTGAAGAAAATGAAAGTAAATGAATTATAAACTATTGACAATAATGTATAAGTAAATGGTTGATTCAATAATGAAAGTGTAAATCAAAATAAAAGAATTCAATTGGAATTAAATAACTTGAATTTGAATTACAATATAATTGAACGCTGAATCTAATGTAATATTTTATACTGGATTTATAATGGGAAAACTGCATTGTAAAAGATTGTTAATTACTGTGAAATAAAAAAATGAAATTTGTGAACAATTGAAATTTGATTTAAAAGTTAATAATTTAAAATTGGGAATTTTATATTGAAATTAGACTGTAGAAATAGCCATTTTTACAACTGCCTCGGATTTCGACGAAACCAGTTTCATCGGATCCGTAACAGTGAATTATTGTAAGGTTTCAATTTTCGTAGCAATCGGACTTGTCGTTTGGTCGTGCGAGCTTGAAACGCGTAGAAATTTAACGTCGTTAATTAAAATAATCGACTTCAAAAAGCTATCTTCCACATACGATTGAATTAGGCCTTGGGACTAGTTCCATTGCGTCCGGAACGGGGGTAAAACCTTATAAACGCCTGGCGGCACATCTCGTTTGGAGTTCGGACGATTTTGGACCTAACTTTATAAATACGCACTCAAAACCGAGACAGTTTTATCATTTTTCATTTCAGAAACCCTAATTTCAAACCATGGCCGCCACCTATTCCATGGCTGAAATTGCTCGAACTTCTTTCCTTAATATCTCTCAATCCGTTCAACGAAATCGAAAAATTCCAAAAGCAAAAGTGTAGATCTCGGCGAGCTCTTCAAATCCATACGGTTGATTCGTGCTAATTCGTCATGGATTGGTCCAGATCTGGCTTTGAAGTCGTGCGTATTTTCCTGGTTTGCGTGCAAACGGCGGCGACTGGTGATGCGAAACTTCTGGCGTTGGTGGCTCTCCTGGAGGCGCTCGCGTGGGGACATCTTGATCGAACTCCGGCTGCCTCGAGTTGCATGCGTTTTGTGGTGGTTGTTGCGTTCATGGGTTCGGCTGTGCTAATGCGCGTAAAGAAGAAGAAGAAGGTTAAACGATTAATTAATTGCTAATCATGTTTTAAATTATATCGTTATATTAATTTAAGCGTAACTTTTGCATACGAGGTCCGCTTCGAGCGAAACATCTGGCGACGTTGGAATCGCGGCGACGAGAGCTACGCTGCAGTTTAGATCCGAAGACATTTGGAGCTCGTTAAAATTTTAGGTTAAATCGAACGTTGTTCGATTTGATTTAAAAATCGAAACTCAAGGTGAGTGTTTATACGCCCACAATTGACTAAAATAATTTATGGTAGTTAAAATTGATATTGTGAAGTGATATGAATTTTATTTGTCGTTTTGATAAAAAAATTAATTGTCATATAGATTGTCATTTGAATTCACCATTGAAAATTAAATTGACAGTCAAATTGAAATTAAAATTGAATTGCGATTAAATTACCTGACATGGATAACTATGAAATTGTCGTGAATTGTATTGTCTATTGAATGATTTATTTCGATGGATGCTATTGGTTGATATTTAAATGTTTGGATGTTTATTTGCTTATATATATATCCTCTTATACATGCATATGACACTATGATTGGTTTATGTGATATATATTCATCCCTGACATTTAACTGGAATAAATAATCACTTGGCCGTAGGTTAGAAAATTATATACGGACACCGGGTTGGTTAAATTAAATGATTTTAAAAAAAAGTTGTTTTGAAATTATTTAAATGAATTGATTTTAAGAATAAAATCCAATTTATGGAAATTGAAGTATTTTGAATTGAAGCTTGAGATGTTGGAATTTAAACTTGGTAAATGAAATTGTTTAATTATTCGAAGTTTAGATTTTTAAGAAAAAGATTGAAATACGGCGTAAATTTTCGAAAGTTGATTTGTTTTAAAAGATTGGACTTTTAATCGAACTCTGAATATTTCTAAGAAAATTTATATGAAATGATATTTCAAGTTTGAGTTTGGAATTGAAATTAATTTGAAATTGAGATTTAATTACTTTGGAATTTAATTGAAATTCAAAGAAATTTGTGAATTGGACTAAATCGAAATTATTGAATTAAATTTGAAGATAAAATTGATTTGAATAGGATTTGAACTGAAATTGATTTGGAATGTAATACTTAAATGAATTCTTGAAATCCGAATGTTAATCTAAGTTTATTGAATTGGAATTGTTCCAGAAATTAAGTAAACTACTTAATACAGATGTTTAATTTGAAGTATATTCTAATTTGAATACGAAATGGTTTTAAAGCGAATCTTATATTCTTATATAAATATATGAGCTGTTTTGAAATGTGGAATATTTAAAGTTTCGAAATATATTGAAAGTGAAATTGTTTATTTTGTGGTTCAAATATGTATTTGAAATTGATAATTTGAAATGGTTTATTGAGAAGCTAAATCGAGTTGAAAAAAAATGATTTTGAAATCGAAATGAGATATTGAGGCGAAAATGATTTTTGAAATGAAATCGTATATTTTGAGTAAATAGGATGATTTTGGAAATGGATTTTTTTGAAGTGAAAGTGATATCGTATTGATACGATTTTGAAATTGAAATGAGATATTGAGGCGAGAAATGATTTTGAAATCGAAATGAGATATTGAGGCAAAAAATGATTTTGAAACGGAATCTTACATCTTGAATAGATATGATGATATTTGAAATGGATTTGATTTTGAAGTGAATATGATATTTTGATATCAATTATGAATCGATTTGAAAATGTAAAAGATCGAACCGGTGTGAAAAATATAACGTAGTTATTAAAGAGACCGGGATCGGATATGGACATACTCTTTGTCGATACCGAAAACCACTTTAATAACTAGTATACGCGGAGTGTTGATCCAGAACGAAGTGGATGGTTTTGGTGAACGTGTTGATTTGAAGAAAGAGAACGATTTTGGATGACCCCTGACATGACTAAAACAGGAGCCGCGCCGGGCCATTGAGGATCGCCATCTCTAGCGGACACACTCCTTCGATACCATGTCTATTACTTTTGTGATTCGATTTGGGTGCACCCCGCGATTTAGGAGTGTTGTTTCGCGGTGTTGGGGTAGTAGCTGCTATGCCCAACATCAGTCCGGATCAGGCAACTACTAGTATCCTAGTTGGTATCGCCTCATGTACCTTGTCATACTGATTATCCTATTCGCGACCACTACGCTTTGGTTTGTACCTTGAGTATATGGATTGCCCTCTGGTGACTTCCGGTTTTGGGGAAACTACGGTCTTGTATATGCTTTTGGGAATATAAACTGTGTTAAGGGTGGAATGGGCCATGGCTTAACGCTATTTTAATACTTTTACTTTAATGTAGACATATTATAATAGCGTATTGTACTACATAGTAGATAGTTTAACGGATCCTTGAGAGATGGAAAATCCCGTAACATCTCTTAAGTTATTGCACTCACGTTGACACTGGATAGGAGGTGTCTAAAACCCGTAAACATCTCCGACGCCGTCGCACTCATATTTACTTATTCGATTTAACCTACATGAGATATTTTAGTCCTGACTCGAGTGTTTTGTCTTTTCATTACGCTCGGGTCAGCCTGAGCATTTCAGATTAGGTTGAAGGTATATTCTGGAGGACGAAGACGGAGTTTGGTATTACATCATTTGTATTCTACTATTGTATTATTTTTTCGCTGCATTATTGTATTATCTCTGATATGTATGAAACTCTGATTTATGATGTATAATAATAATCAAATTTATTTATTTAACAGCTTCATGAACTGTTATTTTATTATTATATCTTGTACCTTACGCTCCAAGATTCTGAGTTTGCTTCTATTCTTTCTTTCCTTTTCTTATTTAACCCCATTAACCATCCGCCCTTTTGAATGGTTTAGAATCAGCATGTGTGTCTGATTTGTCGATTTAAACTGTCCAAAAAGGCGGGACGTTACAGTTGGTATCAGAGCTTTGGTTTAGATTACCTTGGCTCTAGTGGGGAATAACTCATTGAAATAGGGTTAAACCTTATGAATGAGTTTGAGTGTATATGAGAGAGCGTATTTGTAATTTTGATATAAAAAAAATGATTTTATATTGTGTTAATTTGTTCCGTTGAGTATTTATGAATTCTGGTTGGTACTTGGGACGCCAAGGCATCGATAGGAATTTCTAAACACTCGAATAGGACAGATTGACATAATATTGTTTTAGATTATATTTTATATATAAAAGAATTATCTTGAAAATTTATAAATTTTGATTGTATTGGTTGTTAGGAGATGATAATATTAGATTATCATCGTTTATTGTTGATTAGTCAATATTTCTAACTATTGACTAATGGATGATTTTAAGGAATGAAACTTGTATATATGACTGACAATGAATATAAATGGTAAATAAAATAAAATAAAAATGAATTTAAATTAAGATGGAGAATTTAAATTCTGGTGTTTTGAAAATTTATTATCAAAAATTTGAAATGTATAATATAAGTATTATATGATAGTATATTCGATTAGAAATTGTTTTCAAAGGATTTTCAAATGAAGTAAGTGTTATACTCCCCACTTGACACTAGAGAATGATTTCGGTGATGAGTGCACGCATCATCGACGTTTATTTTCGAGAGTCCAAGTGGGGGAGATCACTTAATAGTTTTTCTAAACCCTGTTTTGATTAAAAATTGTAATTTTCTAAAGTATGAAATGAAAATAAGCATATATATATATATTTCAATGCTAAAAAAAGTATGATTTGAGATAAAGATATTAGTATATATATATATATATATATATATATATATTTAAAAATGGTTTAAATCGAATCCGGAGTTGAAATTTTTAAGTTCTCTAATAAGGAATGATTTTAATTATTAAACTAAAGTAAATCTTGAATTGTTTGAAACTTATGAATGGAAAAAGGTGAAATTGAATTTAAGTGTTAAAAAAAAAATTAATTTAAAATTGTAGTAGTAACCCTTAATTTGGAAAATAATAAATTGGAAATTTATTTAATAGGTATAACACTCAAATTGAACGAAAAGAAGTTGTATATTGTTTAACTACATTCTATTTGCATAGCTATAACTTACCAAATACTTAAAAAGTTTAAAATGCTAATAAGGATAAGTAAATGAATAATATACAAGTGTGATTGCAAATAATAAAAATGTGAAGATCTATTGATAGTTGTAAATATAAAGGAAATTTAAGTTGTAAAATGAATTAAATTTAAAATTAATTAAATATAAAATTAGTAAATGGAAAATAATTAAATTTGAATAAAACTAAATGTCAATAAACTTGGAAGTGTATGAAATTAAAATTTTGACTTGGAAATGTATAATTGATTTAGTGTAGATTATGGATGGATGTTAATGTTTGATATGCATTGGTTGTTAGATGGATGATAATTGATTAAATAGAATTCATTAGTGTAAATGGAATTGAATAAATGGAATAAAAATTTTAAATAATTAAATTCAAATTTGAAGCAAAGTGAAATTAAATATAATTGAATTCAAATTAAATTTAAGCAAATTGACTTGAATTTAAATTATGAAACAAACTTGAATAAATCGGAAACAAATCGAATGTAAACTTATTTCATGGATAAATAAGAAAATAAACGACTTTGGGTTTATGATTGTTTCTTTAGAAAATTTGAAGTTGATGGTTTGTACTTTGAAATAAAAAAAGCAAATTTTTGGAAAAATCCAAAATTGTCCAATATATGCTGAAACGAAAACAACCATAACTTTTAAATGGTTGAACGGAATTTGACGATCTTAGACTTTTCGGAAAGCCTAGAAACTGTGCTACATCTTTTGTTTAGAATGTTTTGATAAATACCTTCATCCACTAGGCTTAAAACACCAATATTAGTCGCTGGCCTGTGCGAAGTAGAAATCTGAAGCACCTTAGTATTCTCACCATAACTTTTTACTGGTGTATCGGATTTTGACGATCTTGCACTTTCTGGAAAGCTTAGAACTTAAGTTAAAACTTTTGCTTTAAGTTTTTTGTGTTTTGCTATCATTTAGATGGTCGAAAATGGGAATGAACATCGCTGACCTGCGCAATTCATTGCCCAGGCTGAGGCGTATCTTTTTAGTAAAACGACCGTAACTTTTGAACGGATGGTCCGAATTCGATGATTTTGGACATTCTGGAAAGCCTGAAACGAATGAAATAACTTTTGTTTAGATTCCATTGCCAAATTTTATCGTTTAGGTGACCAAAAACTAAGATTTGTTTGCTGTCCTGGAATTGGAATTTCAGTTTTGAAGCTAAACATGTTATATGTATGTTGTTTATGCTAAGTATATCGATCTATCTTTATATGCACGGTTCTAACTTGGTTATTGAGCATTTTAGTAGGTAGCAAAGGGGTTGCGCTTCGCTTGTGGAGCTCGCTTCTTCGTTAAATGCAACATGCAAGTTAAAATGCTAATAAACGCTTAATAAAAGGTACGTTCTCGGATTTCGGTTTATGTTGTGGTATATTATTGTGTTCCCCATGTTTTGGGATGCCTCATTCTCGTAATGAGATGTATATCATGCAATTATTACCACTGTGAAATTTTTCGGTCCTAGCCGCGCAAAGGAGGTGCTGCCGAAATTTTTCAAAAATCCGGGAGTTAGAAAATTTTGAGATAAAAAAAAAATCCTATAACAAAATTTTGCAAATAAGTCGAATATTTTGAATGAATTATATCTAAATGATGGTTTCCCCTTCTCCGTTCCTTTTCGAGGACGAAAAGTTTTAAGTGGGGGAGAATGTAACAACCCGTATTTTTAACACTTTAAAAATACGAATTAAAATAAAAATTTTGGATAAAAATCCGAAGGAAATAAAATTTTGTGTTGTTAAATGTGAATTACAAGTAAAATACAAAACTGAATTCTGAAATAACTTATTTGTAAATTTAATATGGATATTAACTTGTAGTGAATGTAAATAATGAATTGAATTTGATTGTAAACCAACGAAATAAATAAAATGTTACATTTAATATTGAAGTTATAATATTGAAATCAACGTAAATGAATGTAATTTAATATTACTGTGAATTCAAATAAGATGATAGTTGAAGAAAATGAAAGTAAATGAATTATAAACTATTGACAATAATGTATAAGTAAATGGTTGATTCAATAATGAAAGTGTAAATCAAAATAAAAGAATTCAATTGGAATTAAATAACTTGAATTTGAATTACAATATAATTGAACGCTGAATCTAATGTAATATTTTATACTGGATTTATAATGGGAAAACTGCATTGTAAAAGATTGTTAATTACTGTGAAATAAAAAAATGAAATTTGTGAACAATTGAAATTTGATTTAAAAGTTAATAATTTAAAATTGGGAATTTTATATTGAAATTAGACTGTAGAAATAGCCATTTTTACAACTGCCTCGGATTTCGACGAAACCAGTTTCATCGGATCCGTAACAGTGAATTATTGTAAGGTTTCAATTTTCGTAGCAATCGGACTTGTCGTTTGGTCGTGCGAGCTTGAAACGCGTAGAAATTTAACGTCGTTAATTAAAATAATCGACTTCAAAAAGCTATCTTCCACATACGATTGAATTAGGCCTTGGGACTAGTTCCATTGCGTCCGGAACGGGGGTAAAACCTTATAAACGCCTGGCGGCACATCTCGTTTGGAGTTCGGACGATTTTGGACCTAACTTTATAAATACGCACTCAAAACCGAGACAGTTTTATCATTTTTCATTTCAGAAACCCTAATTTCAAACCATGGCCGCCACCTATTCCATGGCTGAAATTGCTCGAACTTCTTTCCTTAATATCTCTCAATCCGTTCAACGAAATCGAAAAATTCCAAAAGCAAAAGTGTAGATCTCGGCGAGCTCTTCAAATCCATACGGTTGATTCGTGCTAATTCGTCATGGATTGGTCCAGATCTGGCTTTGAAGTCGTGCGTATTTTCCTGGTTTGCGTGCAAACGGCGGCGACTGGTGATGCGAAACTTCTGGCGTTGGTGGCTCTCCTGGAGGCGCTCGCGTGGGGACATCTTGATCGAACTCCGGCTGCCTCGAGTTGCATGCGTTTTGTGGTGGTTGTTGCGTTCATGGGTTCGGCTGTGCTAATGCACGTAAAGAAGAAGAAGAAGGTTAAACGATTAATTAATTGCTAATCATGTTTTAAATTATATCGTTATATTAATTTAAGCGTAACTTTTGCATACGAGGTCCGCTTCGAGCGAAACATCTGGCGACGTTGGAATCGCGGCGACGAGAGCTACGCTGCAGTTTAGATCCGAAGACATTTGGAGCTCGTTAAAATTTTAGGTTAAATCGAACGTTGTTCGATTTGATTTAAAAATCGAAACTCAAGGTGAGTGTTTATACGCTCACAATTGACTAAAATAATTTATGGTAGTTAAAATTGATATTGTGAAGTGATATGAATTTTATTTGTCGTTTTGATAAAAAAATTAATTGTCATATAGATTGTCATTTGAATTCACCATTGAAAATTAAATTGACAGTCAAATTGAAATTAAAATTGAATTGCGATTAAATTACCTGACATGGATAACTATGAAATTGTCGTGAATTGTATTGTCTATTGAATGATTTATTTCGATGGATGCTATTGGTTGATATTTAAATGTTTGGATGTTTATTTGCTTATATATATATCCTGTTATACATGCATATGACACTATGATTGGTTTATGTGATATATATTCATCCCTGACATTTAACTGGAATAAATAATCACTTGGCCGTAGGTTAGAAAATTATATACGGACACCGGGTTGGTTAAATTAAATGATTTTAAAAAAAAGTTGTTTTGAAATTATTTAAATGAATTGATTTTAAGAATAAAATCCAATTTATGGAAATTGAAGTATTTTGAATTGAAGCTTGAGATGTTGGAATTTAAACTTGGTAAATGAAATTGTTTAATTATTCGAAGTTTAGATTTTTAAGAAAAAGATTGAAATACGGCGTAAATTTTCGAAAGTTGATTTGTTTTAAAAGATTGGACTTTTAATCGAACTCTGAATATTTCTAAGAAAATTTATATGAAATGATATTTCAAGTTTGAGTTTGGAATTGAAATTAATTTGAAATTGAGATTTAATTACTTTGGAATTTAATTGAAATTCAAAGAAATTTGTGAATTGGACTAAATCGAAATTATTGAATTAAATTTGAAGATAAAATTGATTTGAATAGGATTTGAACTGAAATTGATTTGGAATGTAATACTTAAATGAATTCTTGAAATCCGAATGTTAATCTAAGTTTATTGAATTGGAATTGTTCCAGAAATTAAGTAAACTACTTAATACAGATGTTTAATTTGAAGTATATTCTAATTTGAATACGAAATGGTTTTAAAGCGAATCTTATATTCTTATATAAATATATGAGCTGTTTTGAAATGTGGAATATTTAAAGTTTTGAAATATATTGAAAGTGAAATTGTTTATTTTGTGGTTCAAATATGTATTTGAAATTGATAATTTGAAATGGTTTATTGAGAAGCTAAATCGAGTTGAAAAAAAATGATTTTGAAATCGAAATGAGATATTGAGGCGAAAATGATTTTTGAAATGAAATCGTATATTTTGAGTAAATAGGATGATTTTGGAAATGGATTTTTTTGAAGTGAAAGTGATATCGTATTGATACGATTTTGAAATTGAAATGAGATATTGAGGCGAGAAATGATTTTGAAATCGAAATGAGATATTGAGGCGAAAAATGATTTTGAAACGGAATCTTACATCTTGAATAGATATGATGATATTTGAAATGGATTTGATTTTGAAGTGAATATGATATTTTGATATCAATTATGAATCGATTTGAAAATGTAAAAGATCGAACCGGTGTGAAAAATATAACGTAGTTATTAAAGAGACCGGGATCGGATATGGACATACTCTCTGTCGATACCGAAAACCACTTTAATAACTAGTATACGCGGAGTGTTGATCCAGAACGAAGTGGATGGTTTTGGTGAACGTGTTGATTTGAAGAAAGAGAACGATTTTGGATGACCCCTGACATGACTAAAACAGGAGCCGCGCCGGGCCATTGAGGATCGCCATCTCTAGCGGACACACTCCTTCGATACCATGTCTATTACTTTTGTGATTCGATTTGGGTGCACCCCGCGATTTAGGAGTGTTGTTTCGCGGTGTTGGGGTAGTAGCTGCTATGCCCAACATCAGTCCGGATCAGGCAACTACTAGTATCCTAGTTGGTATCGCCTCATGTACCTTGTCATACTGATTATCCTATTCGCGACCACTACGCTTTGGTTTGTACCTTGAGTATATGGATTGCCCTCTGGTGACTTCCGGTTTTGGGGAAACTACGGTCTTGTATATGCTTTTGGGAATATAAACTGTGTTAAGGGTGGAATGGGCCATGGCTTAACGCTATTTTAATACTTTTACTTTAATGTAGACATATTATAATAGCGTATTGTACTACATAGTAGATAGTTTAACGGATCCTTGAGAGATGGAAAATCCCGTAACATCTCTTAAGTTATTGCACTCACGTTGACACTGGATAGGAGGTGTCTAAAACCCGTAAACATCTCCGACGCCGTCGCACTCATATTTACTTATTCGATTTAACCTACATGAGATATTTTAGTCCTGACTCGAGTGTTTTGTCTTTTCATTACGCTCGGGTCAGCCTGAGCATTTCAGATTAGGTTGAAGGTATATTCTGGAGGACGAAGACGGAGTTTGGTATTACATCATTTGTATTCTACTATTGTATTATTTTTTCGCTGCATTATTGTATTATCTCTGATATGTATGAAACTCTGATTTATGATGTATAATAATAATCAAATTTATTTATTTAACAGCTTCATGAACTGTTATTTTATTATTATATCTTGTACCTTCCGCTCCAAGATTCTGAGTTTGCTTCTGTTCTTTCTTTCCTTTTCTTATTTAACCCCATTAACCATCCGCCCTTTTGAATGGTTTAGAATCGGCATGTGTGTCTGATTTGTCGATTTAAACTGTCCAAAAAGGCGGGACGTTACAAAATTTTAGTAAGTGTAGTAGGAAAAAAGTCAAGGAACTCCTAAGAGATTCGTTGTTCTTATCTACTCAAGTTTTTGTAATAAGAAAATTATGAAAGAACATTTTGAAAACAAATAAGGTATGTCTTTGGAATAAATGGTTTGGTGAAAATAAATAAGTTTTTGAAAAAGAAAAACTTAATGAAAAAGTTGAATCAAAGATTCCAATTTTTAGAAATTTATAAAGGTCTTTAAAAGGAAAAGCAGGTTAAATTCTAATCTTAGAATACTTAGTATTCCAATCTAGTTTTTGAGGATAATTTAAATTCAAAAACCGTAAGAGCGTAAGGTAAAGCCATCAAGTATTTATCAATTTAATAAGAAGTTTTAAGCAACACTTTTAAAGGTAAGAATTTTGAGATTTCGAAATTTTTTTTTGAAAGGAAGAAATAAATGGTAAACTAAGTTTTAAAATATGGAGTAGATAGGAAATGGAGCCTAAGGTTAAGGATTCCCTAGGATTAAGGTTAGTTTTATTCCAGTTGTATCTTTATACCATGATGTTTTTGAGGAGGTCACTCGCCTTCCTCCATAGAGGGAGGTTGATTTCAAGATATATCTTGTTGATAATGCTCGGCCGATTACTCTACCGGTTTGGGATATGGCCCCGAAGGAGAGGATTAGGATTTCATATCTACATCTTTTGTTGGTAAGTTTTCTTTTGAACATCATATCTTTGATCTTTTCCTAATTTGGATCCTTCGATAGATCTTTTTAAGAGACATTTTGTGTTGGTAGGGATGTTTGTAAACATGCCATTATGACATGTTATGTTTGATGATTGCTTATGGTTGCAAGTGGATGTCAATGTTTGCAAATGGATGCATTTGATGCACTAGATAGATATTTATTTGGTTAATCGGCCAACTAGGTATACACACCTGCATATGCATGCCTGTTATCTATTGCTTTTGCACATGGTTGTGTGTGTGTATGTATATATATATATATATCTATGTGTGTGTGTGTTTAAATGGATGTTGCATACGGAGGGTGCATTTGGGTGAATGATTGAAACATACATATAGAATTATCAATTATACTAGGGTAATTGCATACATTTGGTTGCATGGCATAAGCATACTTGCTTTACAGAAGGTCAACTGAATCAGTAGACCGACTACCATTTCACATTAGGTAAGTTCATATGTATTTCACTTTGCATAAATCATAAATTGCATTAGTTAAAAATAAGGACAATGGTAGAAATGGATGATGGATGACTAGATGGATGTAGTTTTTGGATGATGGTTGCTATTTACATTCCCCCGTCTTTGGAGATTTCGGGGTTGAAATACTTTAAGGAGGGGGGGGGAATGTAACACCTCGATATTTCAGGGAAAAAATAATTAGAAAAGAATTAAAATAGAAGAAGTTATTATTAAAAGAAAATTTAAAGGAAAACGTGTAAATTAAAGTACACCTTACTTTTTTTACACTAATTAATTAATGGAAATATAATTAATAAACTTAGACAACTGTGAAAAATGGACATTTTGCAAATATTGAAATTTGGCCAAGAAACTAATAACATTGTGTTCGTGGCAATTTTCTGATTAATTTTCATATATAATGTTTTCCAAACGAAGTTCAAACGAAGAAGTTACGACCGTTTGAAGTTTTGGCTTCAGAAACAATTACACATATGAAATTGGTGACTTACATTAATTATAATTGATTGATTGATTGCTGATGTGTGTTAAATTATATATGTATACAGTCAGCAATGAGTCAGTAGAATTTATTAAAAAGGGAAACAAATTATATACACAAAGTTTGGAATTATTTCAATAGCTTACGTGTTTATGCGCACATTTAAACGTTTGAATTTGATTAATGAAATTAATTGAAAACAAGAGTATTATATTAATATATATTTATACATATGTATAAGGAGAGAAATGGTAAAAACATTTATTGATAATAAATGCACATTATTAGTAATTAATGTATGTTACAATTGTAATTAACACGCGTTACAACATTTACTAATGTCATTAATTGGAAATTAACGTAGATTGTAAACATGAAGATAAGGAAACTAAATTTGTTTATAAAATATATATTCTTGAAGTTTAAATCTGTAATGTTTATAAACAGAAGATTTAGAAAGGATAATAATACATTAACATATAATTGTTGTGATGGACAAGAATCAATGAGGAATGGTTTAAATTAGTAAGCAATCAATTAAGAAAATTAACTATGAATGAATAAAATTAACCAAGGGATCGATTAGTTTAAATTGTATATGTATATATACATGTATCCTAATTAATTGTACACATTCAAAAGTGTAAATAAATGTGTAACATGCCCAATTGATGAATAGGTAAGTATTGGGAATTAATTGATTGGCTGAATTAATGACATAATTGACATTAATGAGAATGTATAACAAAGGAAATTATTATGGACGTAAATTTGGCTAATTAAGATGGATTGATTGCTAACAAATGCAAATATTTAAAATAAAGATCTAATGAGATTTATAAAATAGGAGTCAAATAAGAGGGAGAGTATAATCTCTCAAAAAGTGTAATGTATACACACAAACAACAAAAATGGAAATTTTGCAATGCAATCAATTAATGGGAATAATTATTGAACGCTGATTTATTTTCTGACGTGGCGGTTTTCTATTGGGCTGAGTGACGTGGTTTTTGATTTCCTAGCGTTCTATTGGTCCAGTGACATGTATGGGCTAGAGTAGAAAACCATGAGGTTTTGGATGAACATGATTTAACCTAAGAAAATCTAATGGATTATATGCACTCACACTATCTATAAATAAACCATCTAATCAAAGGCCTAATCTTTTATTCAGCCGTCACCATATGTCTACAGAAAAATGTGTGTGTATTCTTCTTTCCCCTTTTCTCCACTAAATAAATAATTCTCTTCCAAATCAAATTAAAAATATATACACGAGTTATTTGAAAAATTCTAAAGAATTTAAAAAGAGGAAGATAGGAAGAAGAAAAGCTTTTCAAATTTATACAAGCTCAAGTGCCAGGGAGTGGGAATTAATATGAAATAGATAAATAAAGTAGTTTAATTTTATTTCTTTTCTGGCACGATAATATGAATTAATTTCTGTTAATAATTGAGGTTTGATGCAAATTATTGTAACTTCTTCTTCTACCACTTCTCAATTCTAATTCATGTTTGCTTTAAAATATGGAATGTCTAAATTGCTTATTCACGTTTTATGGCGTAAATGAGATTAGTTTAATTAGATCGTGTTAGAATTATTATTCAATTTTTAATGGAATAACTGGTTAGTTGAGTAAATTCAGAATATGTTCTTTGAATAAAATTGGAAATTTGGCTGGTATAATTACATAATTCTGAATATGGTTATGGAACAAAATTGGGAATTTTAATTGGTATATGTGTTTATTCCATATGCGGCCTTAAACGTAAAAAGTGTAATTTTGTCTAATTAAATGGTTTGTGGCTATTGGTTAAAAAATTTGTACAGATTAAATCCTTAAAAGGAGAACGTAAATTAGGGTGGAAAAAAAATGTAAATTAAATGGACCCTAAAGGCTAGTGTAAATCTCTAACAAAATGGTATAAAAATTACAAACAAACCATACGGACTGAACGGACGTGAAATTGAAACACCATTTATGTAAGAAAAAGAGAAATTGTGAAATAACCAAATCGGATGTAAAAATGGCCTAAAGCAGATTAATGGAAATAAACAGTATGTAAACTGTAACGGTAAAATTAATTACTCTGGAATCGACTTGGTAGGCAGACCTTGTAAAGGTCTGGATAGGTGTTTCATGCAGTTAAGACCAAAATATAGTTTTTGATGTATGTACTAGGAGCGGACAAGTAGGTTCGCAAGGATGTTTGTTACCTTTCATAGGTTGCTAGTATGTAGGATAGATAGCATCTGCAATCATAGGCTTCTTCAGCCAGATCGACGGGGACGGAACATGACAAGTGTGCTCCGACATAGGCTTCTTTAGGCAGATCGTTGGAGGATTTTGCGCAGCTGACCCAACTGTGGGTGCTCTTTCGGAGGACCAACACTTTGGATGGGGGCAAGTCCACGTTGGTGACCGAGGAGACCGGAGTATAGGAGTCCTGTTTGGCGGAGCCTAAGCGCAACTTCGGGGTCCTGCATGGTTGTTTGAGTCGGCGCCGGTTAGACGTAAGAGGCATTTAATCACACTGCATAGGTGAAGAGCATGACTTTCATGCTATAGCACGTGGATAGGCAATCACAGTGCACGGGTGAAGAGCATGACTTTCACGCTGTACCACGTGGATAGGTAAGGACAGCAGTTCCGACAGGCCGATTGACGTTTAGTATTATTGCATGGTTGACTTCCCTAGAGTGACCATGAACTTTGGGTTCTTAGGAACTATATCTAAGAAGGATTCACTGCATTTTATTATTCACCCTCTGCGATATCCGAGAAAGACCTGGAATTAAACTGTTTTATTCTTTCTGGTTCATTTTATTTCTCATTCACCAAACTTTATGTCCGACCCATTCACATTTTTCCCACCCATAGGAAGACATTTTAGCAAGTATTAGGATTTAGTAAAAAGGCAAGTTACACTCCTAGGTTCAACACTTTTAGGGACAGTAGCCTAATCCTGGTTAGTAACCATATGTTGAATATTTTATCATTATTCCGCTATGAGATTTTATAAACGTTACTCTGACTTACATTTGTTATTTGCAGGATACCAAACCAGCAATTCGTGCTTTAGTGGACTTGGATTTTCGGTTCATCGAAAATTTAAGCCTACTGGGGTGTAGGTTGTTACAGTAAATATCGAAGGAGACAGCACCACTACCAATGGAAACACCCGACCGAACACTAGGAGAGGTCCCGGTTAGGCACAAACACTAATAATTAATCTTTAGTTTATTATTAAATAATAATTTAAACCCTTAATTAGTAATTAAATATTAATTGATCTTAATTAATTGATTGATTATTCTTTAATTAAAACTTAAATAATTAAATTAAAAATTTATTTAAAATAAATTAAATCATAATTAATTTTTAATTACATCTTAACTTAAATTTAACTTGATTAGTAATTAATTGATAATTAAACTCTTTCTTATGTAAATAAATAATTGAATTTACCTTAATTAAATAATAGTTAATTCTTCAACAATAAATTAATTAATAATTAACCTTTTATTAATTAACAAATTATAATTAACTTACTTAGAAAAATAATTAAATACTAATTACCCTAACTTAATTAATGATTAAGTACTAACCCACACTTCATTAAAATTTATAAACCTTGTTTAATACTTAATTAATTATTTATTATTGAAACTTAATTAGTTAAAAATTAATCATTAAACTCTTAATTACCTTTTAAAACATCATTGTTAAGTTTATAAAACATTTTAACTCCTTTCAAAATTTGAAACTTACTTTTGAAAAATTCAAATTTTATGGAAGCTACATCCGTAGCAACTATCGCTATGGATGTCATTTCCCAAAAATGCTTTCTGACTTTCTTCTTTGTTAACTTATCACTTAAAATCTTTCTGACCTTTTGAAATACAAAGTAGGTATTTTGAAAACAAAGCAGAATTTCCTAACTTTAAAATTGATTTTTGATTTCTAAATCAAAGCTCGTAATTTCACAAAAGGATTCCTTTGTCGATAAACCAAGTCAAAGTGCTAACTTTCTAAGCAACAAATATATAATCATGTCCATCACAAAATATACATCTCAGAACCCAAATATAAGCAAACACATATTCATGCATATATATCCAATACTTTATACTTCAAATCAAAGCCTAACTTTTCAAACACATAACAACATCACTCATACATATTCAACTACATCAAAACCTGACTAAATCAAGCCACATATCATACACAATTTTATGCAACATTTAGAAGTAAAACTTAAATTTTTAAATCAACAAAGTTTACTCACCAAAATTTTTTAAAACTTGAAATGCTTATAATTTGGAAATCTTGGAAAACCACAAAAATCACTCGAAAATAGGTCATTTTTCCCTTGATTTTTGGCCATCTTACTCTCATAATTTGGACAAGTAAAAGAAAAGTTTTATGAAATTATTTTTTCTATCATTTAAAAAAATGGATTATTAAATTTGAATTAGTTTTGGGGGAGATATGGTCAAAAGAAGGAGTGGTATTTTCGGGCTTGAAAATATGGGTCCGAAATGAGTCGGAAAGAAATGCAATTTTGACCAAACTATATTCAAAACTTCAAAAAGTCATTCAAATGAAAGTGATAGCCACTGAAATTCTATATGGTGTGAAAAGAGAAAACCTTGATTTGGAGTAGTATGCAGAAAGTTATGGCCGAATTAAGTAGGAGGAAAATGGAGAAGTTTTTAAATGAAAAGGAGGAGAATAAACAAATTTGAAACCATTTTAAACAAATAAAAACTTCGAATTTAAACTTCAGAATTTTTAAAGAGAAGCCATTAAAGGCCATCAGATTTTCTCAAAACTTTTAGGAAATTTTCAAATGAAAAGAAGAAATGAGAAAAGAATGAGAAAACGATATGAAAAATTGCTTAAATACTAATCACTAGTTGAATTACTATTTTAACCTTATTTCATTTACCCTCCACACACTTGCTTCCACCTCACCATGCCATCACTCCCCCTTTTAAATTTTTAAATTTTCACGCATAACATGAAAAGATGGCCAATGTACTTGTAACGCCCCACTCTGAGACCCACTGTAACAAAGAGTATTACGGGAGTAATACTGTCTGTTAAAGCGGAGAATAGAGTATAGTGGGAGCGACCATTTGTAATCAAGCTATAACTATCTACCTAATACGTCGAAAGGTGGAATCTATTTAAATTTTTCTCAATCAGGTGGTTCGACATATTCAGTAAATACTTATAACGAAATTACAAATGGCTAAAGATCTATCAGGACAAAGCATAATATTAAATGATAAAACATCACAGAACAGAATCACATAACAGATATAAAATCCCAGAACAATACATCGTCAATACAGATCCAAATACAATAAGTGGGTACAAAGCCACTGCCCACACATGTGGGTTAAAAATATGTACATATCAAAGTCTGAATAATAACAGAGTAGCGGAATAGTGGACAAATAAAAGCGCTATATATCGGCATAGCAGATAATGTCCAAGCGGAAGCACAGAAGCTAAGTCCAAAGACCTAACCTGAAACAACTCGGTCTGACCCGAGCGAAAACACTCGGGTCAGACTAGCTAAACAATCAGTAATAACTGAGATATATAGTAATGCGGTACATAAATAAAACAGTACTTATCCAAAGAGAAGTATATTATGAACCACATGAATATAATGACGATCCCTAATCATCAATAAACAATAAAAATCTCCAAAGAGAAACCAACACCAAAGTGTAGAATAAATAAAATCGCCTCATATCATCGGCGTAGCCAAAGCTATAAAAAGATGCCCATAGGCAATAATCCCAAGAGTGACCAGAGTCTGTAATCAATGCCCAAGCAAAGATCGATGCTCCAAAGAGCAATGGGGATATACTGAAAAGTCAATGAAATCCAACACTGAAAAGCAGTGTCCAGAGACACTGTGAATCCACAAGGTAATCGCACTTACATCGTATGGTTCCATAGAACCAACACCGAATGGCGGTACTCGAATGGATATAAAAATCATCAAATAATACCAATATTGCACGTGCACCGACCAGAGTCGTTGTTGCCAAGTACTGTAGAGTTGTGATCGATCACTCGCACAGATGCGGAACGCGCGAGACGGCAAGATCCTTCCCAGAAGGATAAAGGCCCAGAGGCGCATGCCGAAAAATAAACTGCTCCATAGAGCAGGTGTCCAGAGACGGTTGCCCAGAGGCGTGGTGACCCAGAGGTCCAGTACTGGCCGCCCAGAGGCTAATGTGTCACTAACTTCTTGGAGAGGAACCCGTAAAGTGTTAACAATGAGTCCCATACCCCACGTTCGCACTAAATGGTTTCCTAACCAATAGCAAGCTCACACTCCAAACAATAAAAAGTCCACCTCGTATCATCGGTAAACTAGACCCAAAGGTCAAAACGATCAATCGAATAGGTCGGGGATTAACCGGAAAGAAAATACACACGGTTCCATAGGCCGGAGATTTCCTAACCGTTTAAGCACCTTTCCACTTCGCTCGACGTGCTAAAAAGTGAGTGTGAGGTTTTTATTATATAAAATAATGGTGTGAAACGGATTTATAATTGATTTTGAAATCACTTTAAAACGGCTTTTGAAAAATCTCCTATTATGGAGTAATTAATTTAATAATTAAAAATAATATTATATAATAATTTCGAAAGCCATTTAGGAGTGAAAAATCTTTTGAAAATGATTCATAAAACCCGTGTACGAAATCTAGAGACAAATCTGAAAGAAATCAATAAAACCAGAAAATCACTGAAAAATATTCTAAGTGTTTGTAAACATTCAAAAAAAAACTGACGCGAACCAAAGTTCGGCAATTTATTTGGACCAGCAAACTGTGTCCAAATGTCATGAAAATTTGCAGGCATGTAGTCCAACATCCCTACTTTAAGATGCAAAAAGAATCGGGAAATTCCGACTTGAAACGAAGAAACGGCTTCGTCTCAAAGTCGGACAAAAATCATAAAACTTTACTGTGTCAAAACAGTGTAAAGGTCCCACTTCGACGACATGGTCGAAGGGTCACATGAACTCAGATCTTGATGAAAATTTGCAGGAGCATAGTAAAGTACTCCTACTTTGATATGCAACAAAAATCGTTCGGTTTTCGACTTGAAACGAAGAAACGACAATGTTTCAAAGTTGATCCGACGATAACTGAAAATGATCACTATTGTAAAACAGTTTCTGGGTGCTACTTCGGCAATAGAAACGAAGTACCTAATGCACCCATATCTAAACCAAACTTTGCATGGTTAAAGATCTCGTTCTCATCTTTTTAACGAGACCAAAAACGATGAAATCCGACAAAGGACGAGCCCGGGATGGCGTCGCAAAGTCGGGGTTCTACGCTGAAAACAACGGAAGAAAAGAGACTAAGGCCTATAGCTATGCACTAACTGGCCAGAGATGAAAAACCATAATTTTGGCATAGTAAACTTCAAATTCTGGCAAAATGAATAGAGTGAAAGTTGTAGCTTAGTTTCTAAGCTTTCCGGAATGACCAAGATCGTCAAATTCCGACTAGAGATGAAAATTCTATGACTAAAACAATTCTCAGATCTAAATTTTATATCACTGTCGTTGTGCTCTCGGGACAGTGGTAAGAATGCATAGTTTTGACTAAATTAACTTCAAAATTTCATGAAATTCCAAACATGAAAGTTTTAGCACTAAATCTAAGCTTTCCAGAACATCCAAAATTATTAGATTTGGATAAGAAACGAGAGAGATACATGCAAAACAATTTCAGATTGAAACTCAAGATAACTTGTTAAAGACAAAATTGGTCTTCTGTCTTTGAATGCATTTCAGGTCATCTAAATGGCCATATTACAGAAAACTCACTGAACAAAAATTGTAGCATATGTTTTAAGATTTGCGGAACATCCAAAATTATCTAATTCGGATCAAAAACGAGTAACTTATGGCCAAATCAATTTCAGGGTTTTATTTTATCAACCCTGTAGTTTGTTGTCAGGTCAGCGAAAAACAAACGTGATTTCGACCATTCAAACCACAAAATTAGGCAATGCTCAAAACATGAAAGCTATAGGCTATAGAATAAGCTTTCCAGAACTTCAAGAAAATCTTAATTCTGATTTAAGATGAATGAGATATGCCTAATTTACTAACAGCAATAAACTAATTATAATTTCAGCTAGCATATATTACAAGTACCTTATGTGCACACCCCAAAATGAAAGCAAAGATGATCAAAGAGGTATGATTCACATGTTACATAATAAAACATGTGTTACTAAATGATTACCAAAATCAAAAGATGATTAAACACATATTAGAAGAGGTTTTTAGCAATATACCTCTCTAGAAAGCAACAAAGACTACTATAGCATCAACCCAAGTTAGCAAAAGATGATTAGGAGGCTATAAGATCAAAAAAACACATAAAACATGTGTTACCAAATCAATTTCAGAAATAAGAAAGATATAAAAATGTATTTGAGGTGGGTATTTGCATTACCTTTGCATAGAATGACTTGCATAAGCTAAAACTAGAAGGAGATGAAGATGGATGCCATTTTTGTTATGAAAGCTTTAGGAAATGGTTAGGGTTTTGATTAGGGTTTTGATGAATGAGGTTAGGAGAGTTTGAGATAATTTATAGAGGAAGTTTAGGGTGGGTTATTGGGTAAGGTTTAATAACCCAATATGAAGAGAGTTATTTCATGTTTTCCAAAAATTAGTCTAAGTGTTCATGTATGTTTATAAAACTCATTTTTCTTATCCAAACCCGTTTTAAAATCTCTCCTAAAATATTTAACTTTCCAAAAATAACATTTTATCCTCATTTTAAAATCTCATATTTCCCATTTAATTAAAATAGTCTTTTTCACATAAATTTTGTTATTCCAAATTCTTTTATGCTTCATTAAAATAAATAAAAATCCTAACTTTTATTTATTAGTTGGTAATGCAAATCCCGGGTTGTTACAGTACTCGTGTCCACCTTCAAGTTGCCAATATGTTACATCTTGTCTCGCTAATGCGATGTTTTATTTTTATTTCCTAAACTTAATTAACTTAAGTATATTTACATATATATTATCCTAAACCTTATTTTATCTTAACTATGAATGTTTCAAATATTTAAATGTTGTTTTCAACAATAAACTAGGGTCACAACATTTTAAACAACTTATATACAATGAAACATCGAAAATTCGGAAAACGGTTTCCAGTCACATTTTCTGTTTTTCATTGAACTGCATGTTTTTGTAAACAAATTTTGAAAAATATTTCACCATCATTGTTTATTATTTAAAAGAGTTTTATTTTCATTATAAAACCTATAAATTGAATATTGAAAATTAATTAAATATTCATAAATCAAAGCAGTGAAATTTCGAGTCATTACACTCTCCCCCTTTAAAGAATTTCGACCCCGAAATTTTACAACAACCCTAAATCCAGAAACACTCAACACTAATCATTAGTCCATATGATGTACATAGATCATTCCTATGCAAAATCTAATTTGATCACTCACTCGAATACATAGCTTTACTTCCGAATTATTATCGTTCGCTCGATTCCCTATTGCGGACTCCGATCAGGCTTCTCAGTTAGAAATCTCTGTTCTCCTTACATAGCCATATACTATGATAGAAAACTTTGATTCTAAAGTAAGAACCCTCACCAAGTATTCATCAAAAAAATTAAGTGATGGATCTTTATTTGGAATAGTTTACGACACCTCAAGTCATGTACTCGAATCTTGGATTTAGAACTATGTGAAAGAAAAAAAATGATCTATGTACAACCTATGTACTTATCTTATTGGTTCTTACTACCCAACTACCTTCTACCCTCCCCTAAATATTTATGGAAACATTGCATAACAATTTCATCTTAGGTTCAGAATTTTTTTCATACAATCATTTTAATTTATTAATTTGTATAATACTCCTCTATATCCTAAGAGTATATACAAAACATCTAATTTTAAACCTTATTCATCTATTCTATTTAGATGTAGGCCCAAAATAACTTGGGCTTTAAAATTTGGTCGACCAATCCAACCGCTTTACCCAATTGGTATGGTAAGTAGCTAAGAAGAGTAGGATGCTGGTATTCAAACTCCGTCATAGAGTTTACTTTTTCTTAGACAACTCTTAGGTAAAAATATTTATTAGCCGGCCGAATAACATCAAATAAATTTTCACTTCTTGGATGTTAAAACCCAAAAGACACTGCTAAGTGAAACCAAAATGTTCTCATTAATTCAATTTTAACTTCATTTATCAACCCATTCTTACATCAAAGTACCTCTATATTTTGGAAACTTAAGAGCCAACCTGGGTTTTATTTCAAAAACATTTTGAAATGATACTTTATTTTTTTAACCCATAGAAATTATATGTATAGCCCGAGTAACACCAAAATGATATCAAGGAACTGGGTACTACCGAATAGTATCATAAGTTCCCTTTACCAAGAAGGGCAATACTCAAGAGAAGTGTACCATTCGAACACTTCTCTTGCCCAATTTTAGTCACTTTCGAGTCACTCGAACTAGTTAGTTATAAAAATATTTCTTCTATTTGAAACAATACTATATATATTTCCAACATTATAGATTTTAACAAAATATTTATCCTCCACTTTCTTTGGATTCATTCGGATTCGAACTTGTTTCGATTGTACAATGACAAAGAGAGTAATTTACTAAGTGCGCTATCACATCTGCCTAAGCAAACATTTGATTACCACTTAGAAGATTATTCAAATTATCACAAAACATATCAAGACTCATTTCCCAAACTGTAAAAGAATAAATCATACTTTCAAATTCTCTTTTTTTAGAATATTTATATTTTAAAGTAAAATTATTACTATTTTCCCAAACCTTGCAAACCATTTTCCAAAAGCATCAGGATTTAAATTCTTTGAAAATTTATCTTCTTTTCAAAATATATTTTAAAATTCCGATTTATATAATCAACTGAAATATTTCTTTTTAATAAACACCTTATATTTTACCCAAGTTTAACCCAACATTATCAACAAACGCGTTATAGTCAAATTATAAAACTTAATTCACAAGGTGTTCATTATAATGTTTCCACAAATTATATATACCCAACTAGATTTCAAAAAGGAAGACTTTAGATAGATTAGTAGATAATAGTCAACGCTCATAACTGGATGAGCATGACTAAGCAAACCCTAAATGATAATAATAAAATATTATCAATTCCTAACAATAACCACTTCATATATAACTTTACTTGTTTTTTCGTAAATTATTTCTTTACATATATAATATATATCTAGGTAAAATTATTTTATTTACCAATTTAAAAAAATACTATGTTGATTTGCCTAGTTTAAGTGTTTTAAAACCCCTATTGACACAGTGGTGCCCTACATCTCGACCAGAATTCATAAACCACTCAACCAATAAATCAACAAAATATAAAGTATTTTCATAGCGTTAACAAATACACGATCAATATATACACTCAAACTCATTACAGGGTCTCACTTACCCTATCTCAAATGAGTCAACCCCAATAAAGCCTAGGTGTTCGCTCAACCTAAGCTCTAATACCACGTTGTAACGACCCACCTTTTCAACCCTCAAAAGTCGACACTAGTACATCCATGTATTCATGTGCTGAACATCCGAGTGTCGGAAAGACAGATTTTATGGGGAAAAAGAAAAAAATAGAATAGAATCTCACAAAACGTGATAAGTAATATTTAATATTAACAAGTCTTTACAAAAAGAAATCATCTTTATTATACACATCATCAGAGTACATTAACATAGTACCAGCCTAGACAGTTATAACAGCTTGTCCTTACAATTACTGATTTATACATGAACAAAACAAACAAAACAGAACAGCGGAAGAATATAAGGTACGTGAATACATCTTGGAGAATCCGGCTCGTCACCTAAAAGCTCCAAAGTGTCTAGCTAAATCTAGAAAATATGCTCGGGCTGACCCGAGCATTATAAGAAAAATAATGCCTAGATCAGTCTGGTAAAATTAGCATGAGAAACTCAAATCACAAAGAATTTTATTTATTTAACTTGTATTACCCTTTTAAAATCAAAGGTATCTCGTAAAACCATGCTGCACATAAACACAGACGGGTTTTAGCTTACAATAAACAAACTTTTTTATATAAAATCTAACAATATTATGATAATGTCTAGAATACAAAAACATATTAATCATAGCCGAAACTGTTACGTTATTAAATTCCAACATAATAAGTATAGAATCAAGTCCGAAAACACTTATTGGAGAATGGATTCCAACTATGAAAGGGTAAGGGTCTACTTACCTACCGAATCGTACATCTCTTGATAAAATTTACTGAAGGCTACAACACGTTAGACCTCTGCTACTCAGGACAGGCCCTACCTCTTACTGGATAGCATCGAATATGGTCACCCCTTGGTTGCGATCAAACAACCATAATGGGCCTTGAAGCATACATAGAGATATTGATACTAGATCTTGGGATGATCATACACTAATGGGAGCGACCCACATTGCCCTACCGCATGTCCTACTTTAGTCATTTTCCTAGTTGATGAGGCTTGAGGCTACAATTACCTTTTTGTATAGCAACCATCTTAGAATGCTAATACTATCCTCCAAACAGTAATGCAGTGCCAGCATTCATCCATACATGTTCGTTCTGGGTCTAAAAGAAACCAAAAGCACTACCTCTACTACACCCATTTTAGAATCACCCTCAGAATTAGTAGCAAGTAGCTCTTGCACTTCAAAAGTTCATCTTCAATCATCTTCAAGATGTCTTCAGTTCGAAACACTTGAGTTGGATCGAAGGGGTTTTCGAATAATTTATACTTATCCAATCCTGGTCTTCTCAAAACAACATTCGATAGTTCTAATAAACTCAACCCCGATTCTTTTGGAAATAATCAAACAACACATAGGATTAGGCATCACCCCCTAACCATTAAAGTGGATGGATCTCCCTATCATTTGTCTTAGGTGAACAAAACAAGATTTATACGCATAGTATAGCATCATCGAAGGTGACTGTGCCATATAACTCACGTGTTTCTCCTAGATATTTCCGGAGTTATATTTTGGTCCATATTTGATAGTCGATTATTTAAATATCAAATAAACAAACAATGACAAATTCAAAGATTTAATTACCCATAGCAACCACTAAGCTTCAAACTAAAACTTTTATTTATGGAAACTCTTTTCAAAGTGTTTATCAAAAACATTCATATACTTATCTCACTGATATAAATATATTCATGAAACATCTCTGAAAGATTTCTCATTCCCAAATCATATAAAAGGATTAAAACAAAATGTTATTTAAAGTATAGATAAAGATAGCCTCAAACAATATTCCTTCAGTGTTAAGTATGGAACGAATGTCCATACCACCAGAATTAAGAAGGTCGGTTAAAGGAAATCCAATCTCAATTATTTTATAAATTTCCTTCTATAAATCCACTTAATAAATCTCCTTTTATTTATGAATCTCCTTTATTCCAAACCCATTTACAAAAGTTTCTATAAGTCACCATGTTGAATTTACCAAACTCTTTTATAAATATTAAAACCATTTTTATATCTCTTTATAAATCTCCAAAATTATTTAAAAAACTTCCTTTATAAATATCAAAAATCATTTATAAAGTTTCTTTCAAATATTCCTTATTTAAGGCAAAAATCCTTTAATAAACTCATTTAATAAAGTCCTTCTGTGTAACAACCCTTGTTTTGGTGATTACCTGTAATATTAAATTATAACGGTGGTTATAATTTAATATTGTGAAATAAAAATAAATTGGAGATTTTAAATTGTTTATTTGGAATAAACAATGGATTTTAAATGTAAAATGTGAAAATAAAGTTTTAGAAACTTTATTTTGGTTGTTTGTGTTAATAATGAGTGAAATATGATTTTTATTTAGTGAAATGCAATAATTTTAGTAATTATTGCTAAATGCTTCTTTTATTGATTTTTAAATGGAGTATTTGATTTTAATATGTGTATATTATAAATAAAAAGATGGAATTTGGTTTAAAAATAATTTTTGGATGAAGAAATGATGAAAATATGGTTTTTTGTATTTTATTACACAAGAAAATAATTTTTGTGTAATTTTTGGAGATAAAAATAGTGTTTTGTGTAAATATTTGTGTAAAATGTGTATTTATTTAAAAATAAGAGTTTTTGATAATAAAAATATTTTTATATCTAAATTATCTTTTTATTTGTTATAAAATGTTTTGTTAAACAAGAGAATATGTTTCTATAATTTGTTGTGTTAAAATTGTGTAAAAATATGTTGTTGTTTATTAATAGCATAAGTATATATGTGATTTTGGTGATAATTTAATTTTCTTGGGTTAATTAATTTGTTATTGGGTCAAGCCCACTTTCTAACAAAACCAGTAAAGAAAAGAGAGAAACTTCTTCCTCTCCTCTTTACTTTGTACGTACTGTAAATCTTTCTTAACCAGAAAATAAAAGAAACTATTCCTCTTTCAACCTAGGCTTTAAAACTCCAAAATTGCTTCAATTATTTGCTGTAAATTATAAAATTAAAGCTCTTTTCACAGGTAATCACTATAAACCAAAGAGATCTTCATCAATTTCTAATTTTTGAGAAGTTGGATTAACTATAGTTTCTTTTGTTGGGTTTTGCATGTCTGTATATTGTGTTTTTACAGGCTGCTGAAGCTATCTAAAGAGGAAAGCTTCCAACTTTCTTCAATTTTCGCCAAGTTTGCTCAGTTAATCTTAAAATTCGCAAAGGTGAGTGCTAAACTCACATCATCTAGCTGAAGCAATGAGATACAGGCCGAAAAATGCTAAGAAATTGCTTGCTTTTTAGTTTACAATAAAAACAGTTTTGAGTTGCTACTTTGTATGACCATATCTTCTTATTCCTATGTCGAAATTCGTTGATTCTTTTTTATTTGAAAGTTCAAGTTTTTTACTATGTGCATACCAATTTTCAGTTCAATCTGAGGACGGTTGATCCTCTGTTTCATGCCTGTAAGTTGAACCCGAGATGATTTTCAGGCCTATGCACATTTCCGTTTTTTGAGTTGCTGCAAACATGGCCTGAGTCCATGTTTGAGACATCGTATCTCTTTCATTTCCTATTGAAGTTCGTTTATTATTTTTTATTTGAAAGTTGAAGTTTTCTACTATGTGCATACCAATTTTCAGTTCAATCTAAGGTTGTTTGGTCATCTAATTCAGGCCTGTAATTTGAAACCGAGATGGTTTTCAGGCCTGTACACATTTCTGCTCTGAGCTGCTGCAAACATGGCCTGAGTCCATGTTCCAGACAGCGTATCTCTTTCACTTCTTGTCGGAATTCGTTGATTCTTTTTTTATTTGAAATTTGAAGTTTACTAATATGTGCAAACCAATTTTCAATTTAGTCTGAGGTCGTTTGGTCATCTGTTTCAGGCCTGTAAGTTGAACCCGAGATGGTTTTCAAGCCTGTACACATTTTTATTTTCTGAGCTGCTGCAAACATGGCCTAAGTCCATGTTTGAGACAGCGTATCTCTTTCATTTCTTGTTGGAATTCATCGATTCTTTTTTTATTTGAAAGCTAAAGTTTTCTATTATGGGCATACCTATTTTCAGTTCAATCTTATGTAGTTTGGTTAACTGTTTCATGCCTGTAATTTGAACCTGAGAGGGTTTTCAGACCTAGGCAGAATTCAACATGGCCTGAGTCCATGTTTGAAATTTCATATCTTTACCATTTCATATCGGAATTCAGTGAATCTTTTTCCAGTTCATAGATAAATTATTTTACTTTGTGTCTCTCAAATTTTAGACCTTTCTGAGGTCATTAAGCCATTCAAATTATGTCTGAAAGTTGAACTCGGATAAGATTTCTGACCTGGATATGGTTTTTGTCTATGCATTCTTTTTTTTGTTCTGCCTTGTTTTCCCGTTCGATTTCCGACTTCTGCATCTTGTATCTGTGACTTTTCTGAACTATTTTGAAGGCCATGAAGCCTATCAATAGGCAAGCTAGAATTTTGGTGAATTTGTGATTCAAAATGAATCGATTTTGGGATGTTTTCGAATGTCGGTTTTGGTGTTTTTCGATGATTTTTCTTTGATTTCAAGCATGGGTTTTTCTAAATAATTTTGAAATGATTTTTAAAATAAAATGGCTTTTGAAATAATTATTATATAATATTTATAAAATATTTTCAAGCTATAAAAACTATATATTCTATATAATAAGGGGATTTCAAAGATTGTTTTTCCAAAAATGATTTCAAAAATTGTTTTAAAAGCTTGTTTTCTCAAACAAATTATTTTCTATATAAAATACACGTTTTTGCACTATTTGAGCGTATGAGAAGGAGAATTAAATGGTTTAGTAAAACACGTGGTATGGGACACGTGCGTTTACTTTATCGGTAAATTCCTGACTTGTCCGTTTGAACGTTTTGACCTCCGGGTCGTATTTGCCGATAAGATGAGGCGGATATTTTTACTGATTTCTAGTGTGGCATTAGCTAGCGGTTAGTAAACCGATTAGTGAGAATGTGTGGTATGGCATGCACTGTTAACACTTTTCGGGTTCCTATCTAAGAGTTTATGACACATTCTCGAGTTGCCAGTACTGGACCTTCGGGTTATTTGTCCTTCGAGATGTTGTCCTTTGGGATGTTTTTCGAAGAGACGTATTTGTCCCTCGGGATATTTTCCTTCGGGACATTTGTCCATTTGAGACGTGGTGCCTCATTTTAAGAGAACAATACTTGGCGGGCTTCGGCCATAAACACGTGCTATCTTTGTGATGATTTCATTGATTTCTTTGTGATTTTCCCAATGCATCGCCTTTTTACATTATTGGCCATTTGAGCCGTTCGAGACATTATATATGGCGATTACATCTTTGGGAAATTGAACTCCTTATCAAGTTCTATACTTTGAGATTTGGGTTTGCCAACAATTGGTGTTTAAATATATGTGTTTGCCATTTTTGGCATATCTTGAGTTTTGGGACTTCTCTATTTTGAGAATATATTTGTGATTTCCATTTACGGCAAGTTTTGAGTTTTGAGATTTCTTCTATTTAGGAGTATGGTTTAGAGAAACCATTAAAGTTACTTTTGGGATTATGTCGATGATATGAGTCATGCTTTATGCTTAGTTGCTTTTATTTTTGAGTTTACATCTTTTGAGGATATATGTACTTGCTGATACTACCTCACTTGAACTAATGATATGTTCCTTGCATTCTTCTTCTTATTCGAGAAGAGATATCAACCCTTTACCTTATACTTCATATATCTATTACTAATATGATGTTTTAGCTAGACTGACCCATGTATTTTTATATACTCGGGTCAGATCGAGTTGTTTCAGGTTAGATACCTGCTTTTGACTTTGCTTTGATTGCTTCCGCCTTGGATGTCTGCTTATCTCTTTTTGAGTAGTTTTGTAGTCTTTTTTATTGACTCTGATATGTATCTATATTTTTTACTCGTTGTATATAGTGTGGTACTTATACCACTTATGATGTATCATTTTGTATTGTACTAGGATGAATTAGTGTATATGTGTGTGTGTGTGTATGCTTGACTGCTATACTGTGATGTGTTGTACATTTTGTTGTTGTATTTTGTTCTAATAGATCCGTTAGCCACTATAATTTTGTATTAAGCATTTATTGAATTTGTTGATCCACTTGAGAAAGAAAAAAATTAGAGCACTCAATCGACGTATTTAATAAATGTTTAAGACAAAGTTATAGATGGTCGCTCCTAACCAACCCTATTGTCCGCATTATAGCAGACAATATTACCCAGTAATGCTCTTTGTAAATGTGAGTCTCGGGATGGGGCGTCACATTCTGATAAACGAAATGATTATTTAAAAAACCTTTAAACAAAAAAAATCGTTCACTAAATTTTCTTTAAACCATATTAATAAAATTATGATTTTAACAATCATTTTTGAATTATTCTATTAACTTCAGAGACACCTCTAATAAATCATTACTTAACTTGAACCATTATCAAAACGATAAAATGAAATATTTGATTTCACAAAAATAGAAAGAGGCATAGTGACCCCAATGGTTCATTTAATTAAGTTTAACTCATCCAAGTTATAACATGTTTATTTACATAACAACAGATATGTATAAAGGAATCGGCCAATGACAATCAATCATATAAGTAAATGTCCAAGTTATCAAAATAGCAGGCAGAAATTTGTTCTTTTAAACACATGTCTAAGTTAATATAATGGCAAAATGGGTTTTTATTCTGCCTAATAGATGTCAGCATAATCTACTTGGTGAACTAAGGTAGAATGGTGATTTATTCTACCAAACATATGTCCAATATAGCATAATTAGCAGAATAGTGTTTTATTCTACTAAACAGATGTCATTGGGTTTCATATTCAATTGGGGTTACTAAAGGTAATCAATAATAAAACCCCTTTGATTAAATTTTTCCTTTAAATGAAAGTTGTTTCTTAAAAACAAAACTGATCTTTAGAAATAAAGTGATTTAAAACTTCTAAAACTTTATTTAATAACATTTAAAAAATTTATTTAATAATAATTAAAACTTTTATTAATAATTAAATAATAATTAACTATTAAATAATAATTATCCATTAAAAATAAATAATTCAACCATAATTAATCTTTATTTAATTATTAAATAATAATTTAAACCCATAATTAATAATTAAATACTAATTAATCTCAATTAATTAATTAAATATTCCTTAACTAAAAGATAAATAATTATATTAAACCTTTATTTAAAGTAAACTAAATCATAATTAAGTTTTAATTACATTTGAACTTAAAAATAAGTTGAATAGTAATTAATTAATGATTATACCCTTTCTTAAATAAATAAATTATTAAATTAACCTTAACTAAATAATAATTAATTCTTCAATAAAAATTAAATAATTATTATCCTTTTATTAATTAACAAATTATAATTGGCTTACTTAAAAAAATAATTAAGTACTAATTTCCCTAACTTAATTAATGATTAAGTACTAATCCACACTTCATTAAAATTTATAAACCTGTTTAATACTTAATTAATTATTTATTATTGAAACTTAATTAGTTAAAAATTAATCATTAAACTCTTAATTAACTTTTTGAAACATCATTGTTATGTTTACAAACATTCCAAACCCTTTCAAAATTTGAAACTTACTTTTGAAAAATTCAAATTTTATCGAAGCTGCATTCATAGCGACTACCGCTATGGATGTCATTTTCCTAGAAATGCTTTCCAACTTTCTTCTTTATTAACTTATCACTTAAATCTTTCTAGCTTTTTGAAATACAAATTACGTTTTTTTTAAAAAGCGAAGTTTCCTGACTTTAGAATGATTCTTGATTTCTAAACCAAAGCTTGTAATTTCACAAAAGGATTCCTTTGTCGATAAACCAAGCCAAAGTGCTAACTTTCTAAGCAAAAAACATATAATCATGTCCATCACAACATATACATCTCACAACCCAAACATAAGAAAACATATTCATGCATACATATCTAATACTTTATACTTCAAATCAAAGCCTAACTTTTCAAACACATAACAACACCTTTCAAACATATTCAACTACATCAAAACCTTACAACATCAAGCCACATATCATACACAATTTTATGCAACGTTCAGAAGTAAAACTTGAATTTTTAAATGAGAAAAGTTTACTCACCCAAAATCTTTGAAAACTTGAAATGCTTTAGAATTTGGAAAATTTTGGAAAACCACAAATATCACTTGAAAATAGGTCATCTTTCCCTCGATTTTTGGCCATCTTACTCTCAGAATTTGGACAAGTAGTAAAAAGAAAATTTTTAAGAAATTCTTTTCTCTATCATTTAGGAAAAATGAACTATTAAATTTGGATTTGTTTTGAGGGAGATATGGTTAAAAGAAGGAGCGATATTTCGGACTTGAAAATATGGGTCCAAAAATGAGTCAGAAAGAAATGTAACTTTGTCCTAAAATTATTTGAAATTTGAAAAAGTCATTCGAATGAAAGTTATAGCCATTGAAATTTTATATCGTTACAAAAAAGGAAAATTTTGATTTGGAGTAGTACGAAGGAATTTATGGCCGAATTAAGTAGGAGTAAAATGGAGAAGTTTCTAAAATGAAAAGGAGGAGATTAAACAAGTTTGAAATCACTTTAAACAAATAAAAAAATTCGAATTTAAACTTTAGAATTTTTAAACAGAAGCCATTAAAGGCCAGTAGAGTTTCTCAAAACCTTTAAGAAATCTTCAAATGAAAAGAAGAAATGAGAAAAGAATGAGAAAAGGATATGAAAAATTGCTTAAATACTAAATCAAAATTTGAATTGTTATTTTACCCTTATTTCATTTACCCTCCACACACTTGCTTCCACCTCACCATGCCAACTCTCCCCTTCTAGATTTCAAAATTTTCATGCATAAACATGAAAAGATGTCCAATGTACTCATGTCCCCCTTCAAGTTGCCAATATGTCACATCTTGTCTCCTTGATGTGATATTTTATATTTATTTTCTAAACTTAATAACTTAAGTATATTTAGATATTTATTATCCTAAACCTTATTTTATCTTAACCATGAATGTTTAAAATATTTAAATGTTGTTTCCAAATATAAACTAGGATCATAACATTTGAAACAACTTTTATACGATGAAACGTCGAAAATTCAAAAAACGGTTTTCGGTCACATTTTCTGTTTTTCATTGAACTACATATTTTGAAAAAAAAAATTGAAAATTATTTAACCATAATTATTTATTAATTAAAAGATTATTATTTGCATTATAAAACCTATATATTGAATATTTAAAATTAATCAAATTTTCGCAAATCGAAGCAGTTAAATTTCGGGTCATTACAGTACCAGGAGGGGTTTGCCTTGGATTTGGGTATTCAATGGCTGAAAGGTCTGCCTATTCCTTATTTAGAAGGTCTTAAATGACTCGAGTACTTTCTCTTGCATTGCTATAACATGATTGGAGGGGAGATAGGTTGTTGAACCCAATATACTCTATAGTTGCATTATATTCGCTTTTATAGTCATGGAGTCAGGCTTGTAGAGCCATTATCCTATAGATAGAGGTAAGTCTTTGAGATGCGTTAGTAATATGTCTAACTAAATTATATAGTCGTATCTGAGAGTCATCGGCCTTTGTAGTTTGGGCAGATTGACTATCGATTACATTATAAAGGTGTCCTTTTGGGAAGTAAAGCAATGCTCATGCATATTGTACGCATATTTGGAATTAAATGACTAATCCATAAACAATGGACATAAAACTTAAATCAAATCAATCAACATAAACTAGTGTTATGGACAGGTCTTCTCATTCATTCTCTTCACTGATAAGGCAACTAGATATCCAAGGAACAATATTAGTTCCAAGGTAGTAGCTTTAGTCGGTTTATATGTTGTATTATATTTTACTATTCCGTTGTGAGTTCATTGTTAGCTCTTCGATATGATTATGTTTATTATAGGTTACCAACACCAATGATCCATGCCCTAATGTACTTGGGTTTTCGATTTAGTTAAAAATCGGGCCCTTTAAGTTGTGTTTGTTACATTTGGTATTAGAGCTTAGGTGAGTCGATCTTAAGGATTACGAGATGCTAAGTGAACGTATTTTTAATTTTACCTATAATTATATATATATATATATATATATGTGTGTGTGTGTGTGTGTGTATGTATGTATGTATGTACGTACGTATGTATGTATGTATGCATGCATGTATATTATATGCCAAACTCTACAAATTTCGACTATAGAAGTAGTTGCACTATATTCTGAAAAGATGAACGATGCAACTACGAGTTAGATAATAAATGGAGTTAAATTTATACACCTACCTTAATTACCCCATGGGATGTAGGCCTTACCATAAGGTGTTGACCTAAGAAGAACATGAGCATGACATGTAGAAGAGTCTCTGAAGCTCGATGGTACTTGACTCCTTTTGTGAGGCCTAGACTGCCTTATGATTGTGGACTTCGCAAAATTTTCAATTGATGACTTACATTTCATCCTGAAAAATGGAAAATAAGAACCTATATGTTGTGAATATTTAGAATTAAGATATAAATAGGAATGAGAAAGTTCCTACATGAAGGAGTGCATTAATCGCCACAAGATGATAGCTGTATTTTAATACATTCTTAATGAAGACAAGTTAAGAATAATAGAGAAAGAAGAAAAGTCCAAAAGAAAGGGAAAACAAGAACCTATTTTCAAGTCTAATCCCATGTGAAAGAATTTATAAAAGAGCTTAATTTTCATATAATATTTGAAATGGCTTTCATAGAATTTATTTAACAGTAAAAGAACCCTATCACTAAAAAGTTGTTATTTTTGAAATGTGAGTAAATACTAAATTTTCACTATACAAAAATATACGTTAAAAATAGATTCATGAAAAACTATAAAATTCAGAGGAAGCCAAGAACCATTATATTTGAAATGAATGGAAAATAGGGCGTATGTTTGGCTCATTGATTTTTTCATTTCTGTAATTTTAAAGTTTTGAAATTCTTTCTAAAGGGCGGATAAATGGAAATGATATTTGATTTAAATGGGGTAATGAGAATATAAGGGTAAGAATGTTTGATGATGAAGATAGGAAAAATATTTCCATATAAGCAAAATAAGGAGAAAATTATCGAAGTAGATTTATATACAAAAGGTAAACGGTTTCATTTTAACGAAGAAAACCCTAATAAGTGAAGTAGTAGGCGAACGCATTTCAATAATCTGAGACAAAAATGAGCAAATAATAGAGAAAGAGACCTATATAAGGAGAATCAGTTTAAATAGTAGAAATTTATGTAGAAGGAATACAAATAGTAGCAACACTAGGATAAGTAGAAATAACATTATAAATTTGTGTTAAAATAGTGTTAGTAATCTAATTAGAAACAATGTAAGAAACTAAAGGTAAAACAAAGAAAAAAATGGATAGTCTCCATATATACGAGCTGTAATTGCACATATCTTTTAAATTTCCCCCTCATATATTAATAAAGTTTGTGCTAAGGTTGAAAGTGGAAATAACATGAATAATATGAAAATAATAGGATGGACGTTATCCTTGTCTATTCTAGTTTTAAATGTTCAAAATTATAAAAGATGGTTTGGAAACACTATAATAGTGTATTTCTGAAAAAGTTTTAGTAGAACAATTGAGTTTTTGAGTACAAAACTTAACAGATGATTTGAGTTAAAATCCCACCTTTTAAGAAGTAAAATCTATATTATGAAAAGGCCTTAAAGGGAAAATTGATTAGATGACTATTCCTGCAATAGAAACTTGACTCTATTTGAAAAGAAGGAAACAATATGTTGTTTAAAGGAAATGATCTTTTAAAATTAAATTGCTAACATTGAATTTTTAACTTCATAAATTCTGAAGTAGAGTTTTAAAAGTTATGACACCTACGGTTGAAGTTGGATAAAATAAAGAGTTTTTCATGGCTATTTTTTGAAAATAAGCAACTTTTGAATTTAATAAAAAGTTTATATATTTATATTTTAAAAGTAAAATTTGGGTTAAATACTTCAATGTTGTGGAGTTTATTAATTTCATAAAGAGTGCTGTAAACTAAACCAAATTCGATATGGAGTAAATAAAGGTGACTGCTTATGTAAGGCAGGGTAAAAGTTAAGGCTACGAATAAAATAGCTACGAATTCCCATAGAGTAGCGACAAAGAAATCCACTTTGAATACAAGTAATATTGGTTTGAATCTAGGAATGTTTTATTAGACATGTGTGAAAGCCATAAGAAGAACCAATAAAGGAATGAAGAATGACATCAAAGTGCACTTCTGCGAGTTCTCGAGTATACTCGCATGAAAGATCAAAGATAAAGACAATAAATACCAAAATTTGAAGTACAATCAATAGATTTTGATTAAAAGAAGATAGTAATATAATTGGAGAAAAGGGTAATTGTAACATCCATAATTTTTGATAACATTATTTAGTAGATTTAATTAGATAAATTAAATAGAATAATGATGATAAAGAGATTGAGATTTGAATAAAACATATAGGGCCGTGCTTAACCATAAGATAAATGGGCTTTAATTTCGATTATTGGTTAATTAACTTACATATGGGCATATTAATAAAATAGCCTTCTTATTGTACACGACTATTACTCCTCATTTTTTCCATTCACGTTTCATTTTCTCACGATCACAAACACAAATCTAAAACCTAAAACCAAAGCCGGCCATTACCAAGGAAGAAATGAAGAAATTTATCAAAAGCTAAAGATCAAAAGTTAGAAGGGATTACTCAACAACAAATCTCAAGTTCCTTATCAAGTTTAAGGTGAATAATAATTCTTACCATCTCCTTTTGGTTTAATAATCAAGTGATTTCATATTTGAATATTTATTTTGTTTCCATGATATATTGGATGATGGTATGCTTAAATTTATGGATTGTTTGATTTAAACCATTAAATTATGTGAAATCCGTACGGTTTTAGGATCAAAACCAAGATTTACTAATTTTAAATTGCCATGGAAAAATTTTATGTTGAGTAAAACATGATTTTAGAGATGGGTTTTAATTTTCATAATTTCCAAGCTATGGAAACTTTATTATGAATTTTCGATGGTAAATATGAAGTAGTTGGGTTAGAAATTTATTTTGAATATTCCTAAAATAATTTGGGTCTAAATTTTTAATATGTTTGATTACATGATGAAATTGATTTTCTGTAATTTTTGGGGATTTTTCCCAGTTGATTTACTTGGAAAGATAAATTATTGTTAAAGAATGACTTTTCTGCAAATATTGATTTTTGTCATATAGAAGGGCTTAACGTTACAAAGCTTTGATTCAGATCTAATTAGTGTGGCTGTTTTTATTTGTAAAGTATTTGAAAATCTTTAAAGTAGCCAATCAAGGACTTATGAATGGCAGGTTAGTTATAAATTAATTACTATTTTTAGACATAAACGGCTTTTCAGGAAAAATGAGGTTTCGCCTATTTTGGGGGCCACCTTTCGAATTTTTTACCTCCGGTCCATCCCAGTCGAAACCTACATAATCAGAATCAAGTCACATGGTATCAATGGAAATTGGTACGAAGTGTATTAGTAAGTGGAGGAAGGTAGGGTGTCGAAATGTAGGCCTTCATCACTGTCAAAACCAAGACTTTAATTTTAAAAATAAGACCAACGCCATCCTAAATTTTTGAAAGGTTGTCAACTGAGTCGATACCCAATATTATCGAAACCTTAGCCTATTTCCTAAAGTTAAATTCATACCTCGATTTATTTATAGTTTTCAACATAGTTAAAAGCCATGCTTTCGAACAGAACATTACAAATAGCTTTCAAAGGGGAACTTTTCTTTAAAATAAGAAGCTTCCGAAAGGGTAGGTTACAACCTAGTCGAAACCTAACCACCCTTTTTCCTTCCGAAGTATTGAAGCCATCAATACCTTCAAAAGGTTATACTTGTTTTTACCTAGGTAAGACGCTTCTTAATTTCTTTCGAATGGGGTTGGAGTTTCAAAGGAGATGTAGTCGAAAGGGGATTTCGACTCTGTCCTTTGAAGTTTTAATTTTTAAAAGGCTTTTGCTTTCGACTAAGGTGGTTCCGACACCACCAATTTTTCCCAATTCTAGTTTTTGTTGGTTTAGAAAGAGATACTTTCGTATACAGCCATCTTGACCCAACTGATGTTTTAAGAGTAAAACCCAATACTTTCTAATGGGTATTTTATTTGTTTCGAAACCCATGTTTTAATGAATGTTTTCTTAGTACCATCGAAAGGTCTTATTGGTTACAAAAGGTATATACTTAGAGTATTGGAAAGAGGTCTTCTATGCTTTCGAAGGAGGTCATCCAGGGGTTTCAAAAGTGATGTTTTAAGGTTTCAAAACTAATAACCCATTCTCATTTTTAAAGAAAAACCTTGGCATAAATAAAAGATTTTGGAAATAATATTCACATTGTTATCAACCCATAACTGAATTTTGGGGAAGGGTAGAATAACTAGTTAGGTTGACCAAGTAGTGAATATAACTTAGCAGATGTCAAATTCTTAATTTAATGATATTGGCATGGGCCAATAGGTTTACAGTAAGCCCATGAAAACTATACGATACAGGGGCCAATAGGTTCCTAGTTAGCCCATGAAAATTAGTATAAGAAATATGATATTGGAGTTACCAATAGGTTCTTAGTGATCCCATGAAAACTAAGTAATTGGACAGATAGTCCATAAACATTTAATAGGTTAATAGTAACCCTAGAAACTATAATTCAGACAGATAGTCAGAATGAATGGGGATGGGTAATCTAGATTTGGTTTACTTGTTTTGCATATCATTGTAATGTTTTGAAATACTGTGTTTTAACCATTGTGGATGCAGGAGCACAGTATATGGTTTTATAAATGTTTTAGGATACTAGTGAGGGGAAAACCCGTTCCGCTAAGCGACGTGGTCTCACTGGATATCTAAATGGTTTGAGATGGTAAATTATTATTCATACCATGCTTTATGTCTGACTCGAAGTTTTTGTTTTCCCCTTGAACTCTCGGGTACTCAATTGATTTTGAGTAGGTTGAGAGTTAAGGTTTTCAAGTTTTCTCTTTAGACGAATAAAGCTTCCAGAGGCATGCGGGAGGCAGATAGTTATTTAAAGTTATTTAGTTTCCACTGTATGTTTGGTTGAAAATGCAAACTGTTTCAATGCCTTATTATGTACTCTGATCAATCAAATGGGCAATTTCATATGTCGCTCTTGCCGTATTTTGCTATTATATGTTATCTGAACGTGGTCTGTGAACTGGGATTATGTAATCAATTTGAAATATCTTGAAATGGAATGTGGATTTTATTTGTTGTTTAATTTTTTTCCATATTCTTATGTTTGTGTGTTTCAATGTACCTAATATCACCGTATTTGGTCGCCGAGGATTAATAACTATGGATGACTGCAGCATCCGTAGCCGTTAGTTTTGGTTCTCCAAGTAGGGGGGTGTTACAAGTTGGTACTAGAGCATGGTTTATGAAACTTTAAAAGAAATTTAAACCTAAAAGATTTTTCAAACATAATCCCATGAATCAGATAATAAGATTGGGTTTTGGGTAAACGCTATAGTAACGTACTTGTAATTAATATATATATATATATAAGTACGTATACCCCACTCTCTTAGACCGTTCTTTTGTATCCTACTAAGGCTCGTATGTAGATTTACGAGATAGGAGATATGGAAGCAGGAAACGAAAGTGGAAATCTCGGTGAAGGAAGCACCATAACTAATGGAAATGCTCGATCCACTACCTGGAGAAACCCGGGTCGACCGGCAAATGCTAGTAACCAAAATGCTGAAGCCAATGTGAGTGCTGGAAATCCACCTATAGATATGGGGGCGATGTATTAGTTCTTTTATAACGAACGCGATTTTTCGATGCTCGAAAATCGAAATTAATACGTCCACTGTATCAACTGTCGAGAAATCGAATGCCGGAAAACCGAATTGTTATGGAGAAAAAGAAGAGGTAGAAGAAGACAGAAGAAAAGGAAAGAAGGAACAATAGAAAAACACAGAACAATATCAGAATCTCACATTCGCAGCGGAACAACATATAATAGATAAATGAATAATCTTTAAATCAAAGAACTATATCATTTTATACATTACATCATCAGAGTTTACAACAACAATACATCAATGGACAGTTATATAAACTTGTCCTCATACAGAATACACAGCGGAATAAATAGTATCATATACAAATGCTACGTCTCGCCATCCAGCTCGTCCCTGAGCTCCACAGCATCTCCTGAATCCAGAAGGACCTGATAACCTGACTCTACACTGCCCGTATGGAAAATTATGGGCACCCAGAGTTTAGGAAAGGAACGGTAAACTCCAAGTCAGTCATGGTGACTGGTGTGAGAACTAAAACAATTATTATCTTTAAAACGACAACAACAAAGGAAGTAAAAACATTCGCAATGCTTTTGGAAAATGAAACTACCATAAGACCTCCCGCCACACACATAATGCAAACGCAGAACTGGAGGAGATTTCTTCTTATGATAGTCAAACATGCTTACTACGCAAATCATTGGATTATTATTATCATTAGTGCATAGTGTCGAAAACCATTTCGAAAATATAATATTAATCTTAGCCAGCATACAACCATTATTGTATGCCTACTATAGCTACCATCTAAACAGTGGTGACCACCATAAGTAAATGGCAGGTTCTACAACTAAAATCGTACAGGGTTTGTATTGTTTCTTTGGATTTCCAACAAATGGTCAGGCAAAGGAACTTCCTTACACCGAAATGGAAACGCATCTTGAAAGACGCCCCGAGAATCTAACCGGATCTCTGCAAACACAAGGCCGACGCTACCTCATGCTTTAACCAAGATGTAACTAGGTAACTAACACACGAGCTATGTCATCCCCCGGTCATCATCGACCTTTATCCGAGGATCCTCAACCACAAAGCAACAACCACAAAGTATAATAAATTTGCAGCATCAACATAGGTAAAATATCTGGGCTCCATACCATGATTTCACCTTTATATCCAGAAGGAAATGACATACCCTAGGGGCGCTACCCCTAAAAACCTTTGCCGGAACATTCCTGTTTCGACCATTACCGGGTTGTGAGGCTCGATGAAGTCTCGTCCACAAAGCCACGCTTTTTCACAAAGCCACGCTTTGATCAACAGCACTTCGTATGCCACATTACCAAATTGGAAACGTATCAATAGTAACCATCAACTACATAACCTCTGAGCTCGTACATCTCAGAGAAGGGTGTTAAGCTAAGAGAATAAATTCTCCACCACCAACATAAATGTATTTGATAGAAACCAGCTTTACATCTCAAAGTGTAACATCAGACACACATCCATACAAGTCTATTCCAGGATTGAATGGAACCGAAGGCACTTCCAAAGAAGCCCTTGCAAGCTAAGAGAATAATCACGTCCGGACATCCCATCACAAGAAGAGTGATATAAATCTCTATACCGGAGCAACTCGGTGCAGAGACATTCGACAAGTTGTCCTTTCATTTACGAAAATATCCGGTCTTCAACACTGGTCTTTAATATGATCCATATCGTCGTATCACTAATTCGGAATGAGTTATATGACACAAAGGTCTTTTTCCGGCTAACCCGAATAGTGAGCGTTTGCTTTAAAAACAAATCAAGTGCCATTTCAAAGGCAAATATTGATAGTCGGTTATTTAACTATCAAACAACATTCACAACAAACATCCAATTTAAATAATTTTTCCCAAATTATTTATTTTCAAAATATCTTCACAAGATATATATTTTTCCACACTTTAACATTTGAAAACCAATTTCAAATCACATTTTCACACTTCATCACAAAATGGTCCATTTAAACCAATTAAATAAATCCATATCGATTTATTTCAAATTTACGTTCCAAATCTGTAAATTTATTTCCACACTTAAAAATAAATCAATTTTTATTTTCAAAACAAATTTCCCTTTCCTTTATAAATTCCATTGTGAATTTAAATTTCCAAATATTCACTTATACACGATTTTCAAGTCGTTTTCCAAATATCCACTTTCAACACCAAATCAATTACAAATTGATTTTTAAATTTATTTCAAATCCCAAATCATTTTACAAATCAATTTCCAAATTTATTTCAACACCAAATCCATTTTAATTCAACACCAAATAAATTTTCATATCGATTTCCCAAAGATCTATTTTCAAATACCAAATCAATTATTAATTGGATTTCAAGAAATTCATCACCTTTTTAAAATAAATTCATTTATCTCTTCCAAACCATTTAAAATTCCATTTTAAATAAATTTTCCAACTTTCGAATAATACTATTCAAAATCCATTTATAAAAATCTTTTACCATATTTTAGAAATAATTCGATAAGATTTCGAAAATCAACTCTATGCTTTTAAAATTCCTTCTTTTAAATTCACTCAATTCTTTCAAAAAGAATTTACTAAAAATTTCCAACTTTAATTTCAAAAATCCAATTTTATTTATTTCTGGTATCCAACGATACCAAAAATACATTCGGCTAAATTATAGCCTTCAACCAATTCAATCACAGATATAATCATACACAGATTATAAATAATCAACACACAACATATGAAACAAATTCAAATGTTTGAGGAATCCAGTTGGATCCCTCCAACCTGTTCCCTGCATCCACAAATGTTAGCACAATACCAATTCCACTTCACAGTGGAATTATCGCGGTATATGGGATTTATAAAATATTATCCGCTATTATGCGGCGCAATAAGGTCTCATCCTCTATATAATGCGTGAAATCAACTCCAAATACATATATAATACCAATTCCACTACACGGTGGAATTATCGCGGTATATGTTTTTAATAAATAACCTCCGCTTAATATACGGCGTATAGGGTCTATTCAACACAATAGATAACAATCATCATCCAATTCACACAATCAAACAATTTTAAATTTAACTATTTAAAATTTAAATCGAAAACAATATTCGATTGAGTGAGGAGTTCTCACCTTGCTTTCAATAACGGTTGCAGCGTTTTATTTCGGATAAAATTAAACAGACGTTTAATTTTACTCAAAATTTTCACTAGCTCCAATTGACTCCAAACTAGCTCCATTGCGAAGAGCTCGTCGAAATGGTTCCAACGCAAAAAGTTTCATAATTTTTCGACCTCGTATGAAAAAGTTATGACGGTTTAAAGTTTATACGATTTATAATAAATCAATTTCTATATTTATTTTATTTTTTTCTTTTACCAAAAATTATCGGGGCCGTTCGTTTGCTATGAAGAGATTTGGCCGTGCGTATAAGCTTCTTCCCTCTTCCAGTTTTCACGTACGCGATGAACCCATACGAGCCGCCACTAGAGCTTCGAACGCTTCCCCCCACGACGACTTCTAGAGTGATCAAGCACCACCGTATTGAAGCCCACGTTCGCGCGCACCACTGCCCAACAACCGGTCAAGGTTGGCCCCATCTAGGCGAAGAAAAATGTGCATGATTGTCGCTCATTCAAATGCAAATTGCCACTGATCCGTGGCGAATTTTTCGATCACAACCGTTCACATTATAGATCTCGATGTCCTCTACAAATCTCTAGTTGAAGATTTCTCGAATTGATGCGTGGATTAGAAGGAAATCGAGGAGGAAGAAGGCACGTTTTCGGCCATTGAAGATAGAGGTGGCGGCTGGAAACCCTAGGGTTGATTTTGGTTTGCAAATAGAAAGAATAACGTCCTTTTATAGAAAATGGCCAAAACACTATTCATCGAAAATTTTCCGAACTCGAAATCAAGCATGCCGACTGGCGTTTCTAAGGTTTACCCCGCGTTCCGAACACAATGGAACGTGTTTCGGGAGCTAATTCAGTCATAAGTGCGAGTTACGGAAATAAACGATCAAATTTAAATCAAACCGATTAAAAGCGATTTCGGTGCATTTTGGCTTGCCTCGGACAAACGGTAAATCCGATTGACACGAAATTTGAAATCTTACAATAATTTCACATTACGGATCCGATGAAACTAGTTTCGTCGAAATCCGAGACTGTTTGAAAAATGACTATTTTCAATCGTCAATTAAATATTAAAATATTCAATTTTCACAAATTAACTTTTAATTCAATTTTAAAAGTTCTACAACATCATTCTAACTCCAATATGATTTATTATAACTTTATAAATCATTTTTAATCACATTAAACCCAATTTCCAATTATTTCTGGAATTTTAAATATTAAATTGTCGATTTAATTAAATAGTTAAATCTCTATATTTGAATTATAATTCATTTGGCTTACAAATTTCACTTGTTAATATTTAAAATCAATTAAATATACGAATTTCAAATGATGGAAATTCTGGGTCGTTACAAACTTCCCCCTTAAAAGAATTTCGTCTTTGAAATTGCAAAGTAAGAAAAATGCCCAAAATCTATTAACTTTTCAAAAATCCACTTTGTGAAAATTTTATATTCACCTTTTCCAAAACCTTTAACTTCAACCAAAACAATGGTTTCCATTTTCTAGTTCAATTCCTATATTTTCATTACAATTTAGAAATTGACTTTTCATTAACAAAAAATTTCCAAAAATATTTTTTTTTTCAAAATTTTTCTAACGCCTTAAATTTTCAAAAAAATTCGTCAACGTCTCCTTTGCGCGGTTCAATCGTAGTAGGATCCCAATAGACATAAATATATATATATCGACCCACACGGTCGGAAAAGCAGAAAAACAGTTCATATTTCCTATTTTTATTGCGTAGGCATACCTTTTAGCATTTTTAAGCAAAGCAGTTATTTATTTAGCATTTTAGTGCGACCCAATCAGCCGAACGGTAGCCTCGGTACCTGTACTTACTCAATTTCAAATATGTAAGTGACATATACATAAAGTTATTAACATTTTACTCCTTTAAACAACTACAACATATGCATATTAAAAGAAATGCATACTAACAAGGTTTATAAGCAACTTATATAATTTTGACACTATTTGTAACTGTTTACAACCAATTCATATACAACGACATTCAATTGTTCATTTTTTTATTAGTTCACATTCACTAATTTAAATTCAAGTTGGTTCACTTTCAATTCAAATTCAATTACATAGCTTTCAATTTTATCAATTCAATTTCATTAACACTTAATGAATTATACTATATACAATCAACCAACAATCATATAATAACTAATGTATATTCAACACAACCAAATTTATTCAATTTACTTTACTTCACATTCAATTTGGTTTAACATTTTTAATTCCAATTGGTTTAATATTAAATTGACTTCCATTCAATTTATTCAAATCCCAATTACATTAGCTTTAATGAATTAACACTTATATTCATTATTCCATATCAATTTATTCACATTCGATTGATTAACATTCAATCCATTTATTAATTCAATTGCTAATTCATTTTACAAATAAAGTTGAATTTCATTACATAACTCAAGTTCATATCCATTTAATTCACTTTGTTATTTCACTTCGACACCAAAATCAACTTCATTTAACATCACTTAAGTTATATTCCATTTAAACATCATTTGTTTAACTTAACTTAAATTTCCACTTATAAATCCAATTCAGATTCCAATTCTTAAAGTAGATTCTATTTAACTTTTACCAAAGTCAAATTTCATCAATTATTCAAATTCATATCTCATTTTGCTTAACAAAATTCGTTTAACCATTTATCATTTGGTTTCACTTACATCTTTTCATTTTATAAGTTACACAACTTATTTATTTAACTTCCAAATCACATTATAAGTATAAAACTCATTTCACTTATAATTATCAATTACAACTTGGATTTTAATTTCAATTTTTGTTTATCACAACAAAACTTCAATTTTTAATTTACTATGGTAGCAAATCCATCACACAGAAACTCGAAAATGATACTGATGAAGCTGTAGTCATCACCCTTATTATTTCCCAGCAACAGTAGTGAATCCATTGCTTTAATATTCTTTTAAAAATTTCCTTTTTATTTTTAAATCACATTTATAAATCTTTTCCTCATATAATTTCACTATTTAACTTACTTATACAAGATTATTTCACAATTGCAAATCATTACAATTATATTTCTATACTTATACAATTTCTTTTACAATTGTTGTTTTTATTTAGATTATTCAAACAACTTTTATTAACTCATATATATTCTTACATTTTCAACAACCAAACAATCAATTTATATACACTTTAATAATTCTGAAAAAAAATTATTTCATTTATATACAAAATATAATCGAGGTAAAATTATTTCATTTACCCAATTTAAAATGATACCATATCGACTTGCCTCGTTTAAGTGTTTAGAAACCCCTATCGATAATATAGCGTCCCACATACCGACCAGAATTCACAAACAGCTCAACGGATAAGTAAACACAATATAAAGCAATTTCATATTCACTAACAAATACACACTCGTATCTATTATTACACTCACACTCATTCAAGAGTACTACTGCCTCTATCTCTAATGAGTAATTCCCAACAGAGCCATGGTTATCGCTTAACCATATGCTCTGATACCAAATATAACAAACGCGATTTTTCGACGCTCGAAAATCGACATTAATACGTCCACTGTATCAACTGCCGAGAAATCGAATGCCGGAAAACCGAATTGTTATGGAGAAAAAGAAGAGGTGTAACGACCTAGGCTTTTCAACCTTCAGCAACGGTTCATGACCGGTAGGCTTTTCAACCATCCCAGCCCCGCTGTGGCTCACAGTGATACCTCGGGTTTGCTTTTACGGCCACCCTCTCGAGTCGCAACCAACCCCGCAAGGCCTTATACTACCCCCGGGGACATGTAGGGGTAAGAGTCTCCCGTTCGCCACCTAACGCAAAGCGAGAACCCCCTATCACGCTGTAATGTAGCAAACCCGATCCCTCCGATCAACTAGATTATTAGAATTTACTCAAAATGTCAAATCTGTTCAAGTTCGAACTGCTCTTCCAATTCGATGCTAAAAATTATAATTTCACTTCTAAAATTCATGTTTTCAAACAATGATTCAGATCATATATCTGAATCAATAATTTAAGGAATTCGAATTTTAACAAAACTTGAGTTTTCCTGTTCTATTCTATTTTCCAGAGAAATCCTTATTTTATTCTAACTTAAACAAAAATTTAAACTCTAATATATGATAAAACAATCAATTTTTGTTTATAACTTGCATCATAATATTTACTAGGTCTAGAGATACAGAGTTTTTAAATCAAAACTTAAATTTGAAAACTGAAAACAGAGATACACATAAGTATCAGACATGCACCCCAATTTACATCCATATATACAAAATATACATTCATACCAAACATATTAAACAATCATGCAGGCATATTACATCATAGATTCAAGGATTTATAACATGCAAACAGATATACTTAAGTTTTTTAAAAATGTAAGTTACTCACCAGTTTGAAAACAGAGAACAACTTTTGTTCTTTTCTTTTGATCTTTAAAACTTGAATACTTGCTAAAGAAACTTGCATGCAGGCTAGATCCCATATTTCATTTGAAAGCTTTAAATTTTGAATGCTGCTTTAAAACTCAGGTTGAAAAATGTATGCAGACTGGTTTTCTTTTAAGGTTTCAGATCACAATCTTAATTTAATGAATTAAAGAATTTAATTTTTTAATAAAACTCATGTTTCCAGACCATTTTGGTTTCCAGAGGAAGTTTATATTTATTTTAACTTAATTATAATTTTAATCTCAAACTTATGATCACACAAACAATTTTTGTTTATAAATTTAGTCTTAATAAAAGCTAGATCAAGTGTTAAGAAATTTCAAATAGAATTTGAGCCTGGCAAACAAAAACAATAACAGAGTACATTGTCATACATGCACACAAAACATCCACATATACATACAGCAAAAATTTCACTTGTATATTCATACATCAATACATATATAAGCAGAACTATCTATAACATTCACATGCAACCATCTTTCATAAATTAAATCTTTTAAAAATATGATGTTACTCACCTTATATACATCGAAACAGAGGCAGCCTCTTAAATTTTGAAAAGCTTTTGAAACTCTTAAAATCTGAATGCCAAATTAATTTAACTAATTAATTTAAACTTATCAAATTTATTTAATTAATTACCTTGAGTAATTAATTTCTTTAATTACTTAAATGTAATTAGTGAAAGTATAATTACTTAGGAAAGTAATTAAAGGTAATTACTGGATGTAATTAATTAAAGGAGATTTAATAATGAAAGTAATTTGAGTTAATTACTTTGAATAATTAATCAAAGGATTAATTAAAGGATAATTAATTAAGGAGTAATTAATTTATGAAGTGAAGTAATTAAGGGAAGTTAATTACTAAATGAGATTAATCAAAGGTGATTAATAAATGTGACTAATTAATTATTAATTTAAATAAGATAATTAATTAAGAATAATTAAGGATCATTAATTAATATAATTAATGATGTAATTAAGAATTGATTTATTAAGATTAATTAATAAATAATAAGTGATTAAAGTAATTAATTAATTGTAATTAATTAAGGATTAATGTAATTAAGTATGGTTAATTAATTAATGAAGTAATTTAAGATTAATTACTGAAATGGTTTAAGATAATTAATTTGTGAAATTAATTAGGGATTAATTACTTAAAGTAATTAAAGTATAATTAATCAGGAATGATTAATTAAGATGGATATTTAGAGTAATGATTAATTAATTGGTTTAATTAATATTTAAGTAAGCAGGATTTATAGAATGAAGTAATTAGTTTAATTCACTTTAAATTAATTAGATGATATAAATCATTGCTTAAGGATGGATGAATGAGATTGAATGTATTTCATTGTTTGATATCTCTGATGAGATATGATTGATATATGATATGGATGTTTGGTTGAATTATAATGATAATGTGAATTATCTGTTTGGGATGATAATGTAGATTATCTATTGAATTATCTATCTTTGTGTATATAGATAAGAATTGAATTGTTTTAACCTTAAAACAACTTGGCCCTTAAAAGATACGTTTTGGATTTCGATGAGACCGGGATCGGGTTTCCGTATACCGGGATTCCAGGTCTGGAGACCCGAATACCACATCGATCCAAATTAACGATAGGTCGTGAATCTCAAGTGAAGATGAAGATTCAGAGTGCAAGGGTTATTGTCGTTAACTCTGAGGGTGATTCCAAAACGAGTGTAACGAGATAATGCCTTCGGTTTCGTTCGAACCCGGAACGAACTTGTATGGATTGAATGCTTTCAGCACATCATCAGGCGGACGATGAGCATTCTAAGTGATATGTTCTGATTCAAGGTAATCGTAACCTCAAGCCTCATCAACCGGGAATGGCTAAAACAGGGGAGGTGCAGCAAGGTTTCGTGGGTAGCACCCACTGAGAGCAAGATAGATCCCTGTCTAGAGGTCCCTTTTCTTTTATTCGGCTTAGTGTGTGGTTGGTCGCGCCAACTACGGGATTGTCTTGTTCGGGATTATCCAGTAAGGGATGGTTCCAGCTTTGTGTTGCAGGGGAGCGGGCGTACTCCTCGGTACGGTGATCTAGGCCACGTACTGTGACGGGCGGTACCCAGTAGCCTTGCCATTGTATGGAATCCAAACTCCAATAAGTGCCGTACGTATTAGATGTGCCCAACTATGTTGGAATGTGAGATGTAAGCATTTCAGCGATTTCTATATTTTACTTGAAAACCCTAGACCCTATTATAATAAAATCAGATTTCCTATCAAATGTTTTGGTTAGCGTAAGGTAAAAACTTACCCATGTTTATTTGTGGGGAATCTTACGTGATACCTTTTCTTTCTAAAGGTTTTGAAGTTAAGCAAGTTTAACCTGTTACTCACACCAGACCCATGTCTGACCCAAGTGTTTATTTCTGTTTTATAAACTCTTGGGTACTCAAATTTTTACAAGTAGCCAAGGGATTCAGGTTTAGCTTTGACGAATATTCTGGAGGAGCAATGGAGCAGGAGGCTTCGGCATTCGTAGATATAGTATTCCGCTGTGTTGATATTTGTGATAGTGTCTTGTCTTGTATTTGAGTTGAAATGTTTAGACAGATGTTTAGAACTGTCTAGTATATGATGTGTAATCTGTGTAACTCTGATAAGTGTTGTATATGATACTATGTAATATTTATGTGATATAATATATTTTGTTTCGTTCTGCTGTGAGATTCTGATGTGTTGTTATTCTTTCTTTCTCTTCTTTTCTCTTTTTTATCCCTTTCTTTCTTATTAATGATACGACTTTCTGTGGAGAGAAAGTCGTGGTCGTTACAAGAGGTAAAAGAAGACAGAAGAAAAAGAAAGAAGGAACAACAGAAAAATACAGAACAATATTAGAATCTCACATTCGCAGCGGAACAACATATAATAGATAAATGAATAATCTTTAAATCAAAGAACTATATCATTTTATACATTACATCATCGGAGTTTACAACAACAATACATCAATGGACAGTTATATAAACTTGTCCTCATACAGAATACACAGTGGAATAAATAGTATCATATAAAAATGCTACGTCTCGCCATACAGCTCGCCCCTGAGCTCCACAGCATCTCCTGAATCTGGAAGGACCTGATAACCTGACTCTACACTGCCCATGTGGAAAATTATGGGCACCCAGAGTTTAGGAAAGGAACAATAAACTCCAGGTCAGTCATGGTGACTGGTGTGAGAACTAAAACAGTTATTATCTTTAAAACGACAACAACAAAGGAAGTAAAAACATTCGCAATGCTTTTGGAAAATGAAACTACCATAAGACCTCCCGCCACACACACAATGCAAACGCAGAACTGGAGGAGATTTCTTCTTATGATAGTCGAAAATGCTTACTACGCAAATCATTGGATTATTATTATCATTAGTGCATAGTGTCGAAAACCATTTCGAAAATATAATAATAATCTAAGCCAGCATACAACCATTATTGTATGCCTACTATAGCTACCATCTAAACAGTGGTGACCACCATAAGTAAATGGCAGGTTCTACAACTAAAACCGTACAGGGTTCATATTATTTCTTTGGATTTCCAACAAATGGTCAGGCAAAGGAACTTCCTTACACCGAAATGGAAACGCCTCTGGAAAGACGCCCCGAGAACCTAACCGGATCTCTGCAAACACAAGGCCGACGCTACCTCACGCTTTAACCAAGCTGTAACTAGGTAACTAACACACGAGCTATGTCATCCCCCGGTCGTCACCGACCTTTATCCGAGGATCCTCAACCACCAAGCAACAACCACAAAGTATAATAAATTTTCAGCATCAACATAGGTAAAATATTTGGGCTCCATACCATGATATCACCTTTATATCCAGAAGGAAATGACATACCCTAGGGGCGCTACCCCTAAAAACCTTTGCCGCAACATTCCTGTTTCGACCATTACCGGGTTGTGAGGTTCGACGAAGTCTCGTCCACAAAGTCACGCTTTTTCACAAAGCCACGCTTTGATCAACAAATGATCAACAGCACTTCGTATGCCACATTACCAAATTGGGAATGTATCACTAGTAACCATCAACTACATAACCTCTGAGCTCGTATGTCTCAGAGAAGGGTGTTAAGCTAAGAGAATAAATTCTCCGCCACCAACAGAAATGTATTTGATAGAAACCAGCTTTACATCTCAAAGTGTAACGTCAGACACACATCCATACAAGTCCGTTACGGGATCGAACGGAACCAGATGCACTTCCAAAGAAGCCCTTGCAATCCGGATATTCACTAATCACGTCCGGACTTCCCATCACAAGAAGAGTGATATAAATCTCTATACCGGAGCAACTCGGTGTAGAGACATTCGACAGGTTGTCCTTTCATTTTCGAAAATATCCGGTCTTCAACACCGGTCTTCAATACGATCCATATCGTCGTATCACTAATTCGGAATGGGTTATATGACACAAAGGTCTTTTCTCGGCTAACCCGAATATTGAGCGTTTGTTTTAAAAACAAATCAAGTGCCATTTCAAAGGCAAATATTGATAGTCGGTTATTTAACTATCAAACAACATTCACAACAAACATCCAATTTAAATAATTTTTCCCAAATTATTTATTTTCAAAATATCTTCACAAGATATATATTTTTCCACACATTAACATTCCTAAACCAATTTCAAATCACATTTTCACACTTCATCACAAAATGGTCCATTTAAACCAATTAAATAAATCCTTATCGATTTATTTCAAATTTACGTTCCAAATCTGTAAATTTATTTCCACACTTAAAAATAAATCAATGTTTATTTTCAAAACAAATTTCCCTTTCCTTTATAAATTCCATTGTGAATTTAAATTTCCAAATATTCACTTATACACGATTTTTAAGTCGTTTTCCAAATATCCACTTTCAACACCAAATCAATTAGAAATTGATTTCTAAATTTCTTTCAAATCCCTAATCATTTTACAAATCGATTTCCAAATTTCTTTCAACAACAAATCCATTTTAATTCAACACCAAATAAATTTTCATATCGATTTCCCAAAGATCTATTTTCAAATACCAAATCAATTATTAATTGGATTTCAAGAAATTCATCACCTTTTTAAAATAAATTCATTTATCTCTTCCAAACCATTTAAAATTCCATTTTAAATAAATTTTCCAACTTTCGAATAATACTATCAAAATCCATTTATAAAAATCTTTTACCATATTTTAGAAATAATTCGATAAGATTTCGAAAATCAACTTTATGCTTTTAAAATTCCTTCTTTTAAATTCACTCAATTCTTTCAAAAAGAATTTACTAAAAATTTCCAACTTTAATTTCAAAAATCCAATTTTATTTATTTCTAGTATCCAACGATACCAAAAATACATTCGGCTAAATTATAGCCTTCAACCAATTCAATTACAGATATAATCATACGCAGATTATAAATAATCAACACACAACATATGAAACAAATTCAAATGTTTGAGGAATCCAGTTGGATCCCTCCAACCTGTTCCCTGCATCCACAGATGTTAGCACAATACCAATTCCACTTCACAGTGGAATTATCGTGGTATATGGGATTTATAAAATATTATCCGCTATTATGCGGCGCAATAAGGTCTCATCCGCTACATAATGCGGGAAATCAACTCCAAATACATATATAATACCAATTCCACTTCACGGTGGAATTATCGCGGTATATGTTTTTAATAAATAACCTCCGCTTAATATACGGCGTATAGGGTCTATTTAACACAATAGATAAATATCATCATACAATTCACACAATCAAGCAATTTTAAATTTAACTATTTAAAATTTAAATCGAAAACAATATTCGATTGAGTGAGGAGTTCTCACCTTGCTTTCAATAACGGTTGCAGCGTTTTATTTCGGATAAATTAAACAGACGTTTAATTTTACTTAAAATTTTCACTAGCTCCAATTGACTCCAAACCAGCTCCATTGCGAAGAGCTCGTAGAAACTGTTCCAACGCAAATAGTTTCATAATTTTTCGACATCGTATAAAAAAGTTATGACGGTTTAAAATTTATACGATTTATAATAAATCAATTTCTATATTATTTTATTTTTTTCTTTTACCCAAAATTATCGGGGCCGTTCGTTTGCTATGAAGAGATCTGGCCGTGTATATAAGCTTCTTCCCTCTTCCAGTTTTCACGTACGCGATGAACCCATACGAGCCGCCACTAGGGCTTCGAACGCTTCCCCCCACGACGACTTCTAGAGTGATCAAGCACCACCGTATTGAAGCCCACGTTCGCGCGCACCACTGCCCAACAACCGGTCGAGCTCGACCCCATCTAGGCGAAGAAAAACGTGCACGACTGTCTCTCATTCAAACGCAAATTGCCACTGATCCGTGGCGAATTTTTCGATCACAACCGTTCACATTATAGATCTCGATGTCCTCTACAAATCTCTAGTTGAAGATTTCTCGAATTGATGCATGGATTAGAAGGAAATCGAGGAGGAAGAAGGCACGTTTTCAGCCTTTGAAGATAGAGGTGGCGGCTGGAAACCTTAGGGTTGATTTTGGTTTGCAAATAGAAAGAATAACGTCCTTTTATAGAAAATGGCCAAAACACTATTCATCGAAAATTTTCCGAACTCGAAATCAAGCGTGCCAGCTGGCGTTTCTAAGGTTTAACCCGCGTTCCGAACACAATGGAACATGTTTCGGGAGCTAATTCGGTCATATGTGCGAGTTACGGAATTAAACGATCAAATTTAAATCAAACCGATTAAAAGCGATTTCGGTGCGTTTTGGCTTGCCCCGGACAAACGGTAATCCGATTGACACGAAATTTGAAATCTTACAATAATTTCATATTACGGATCCGATGAAACTGGTTCGTCAAAATCCGAGAATGTTTGAAAAATGACTATTTTCAATCGTCAATTAAATATTAAAATATTCAATTTTCACAAATTAACTTTTAATTCAATTTTAAAAGTTCTACAACATCATTCTAACTCCAATATGATTTATTATAACTTTATAAATCATTTTTAATTACATTAAACCCAATTTCCAATTATTTCTGGAATTTTAAATATTAAATTGTCGATTTAATTAAATAGTTAAATCTCTATATTCGAATTATAATTCATTCGGCTTACAAATTTAACTTGTTAATATTTAAAATCAATTAAATATACGAATTTCAAATGACGAAAATTCTAGGTCGTTACAAACTTCCCCCCTTAAAAGAATTTCATCCTCGAAATTGCAAAGTAAGAAAATGCCCAAAATCTATTAACTTTTCAAAAATCCACTTTGTGAAAATTTTATATTCACCTTTTCCAAAACCTTTAACTTCAACCAAAACAATGGTTTCCATTTTCTAGTTCAATTCCTATATTTTCATTACAATTTAGAAATTGACTTTTCATTAACAAAAAATGTCCAAAAATATTTTTTTTTCAAAAATTTTCTAACGCCTTAAATTTTCAGAAAAATTCGTCAACGTCTCCTTTGCGCGGTTCAATCGTAGTAGGATCCCAATAGACATAAATATATATACATCGACCCATACTGTCGGAAAAGCAGAAAAACAGTTCATATTTCCTATTTTAATTGCGTAGGCATACCTTTTAGCATTTTTAAGCAAAGCAGTTATTTATTTAGCATTTTAGTGCGACCCAATCAGCCGAACGATAGCCCCGGTACCTGTACTTACTCAATTTCAAATATGTAAGTGACATATACATAAAGTTATTAACATTTTACTCTTTTAAACAACTACAACATATGCATATTAAAAGAAATGCATACTAACAAGGTTTATAAGCAACTTATATAATTCGACACTATTTGTAAGTGTTTACAACCAATTCATATACAACGACATTCAATTGTTCATTTTTTTATTAGTTCACATTCACTAATTTAAATTCAAGTTGGTTCACTTTCAATTCAAATTCAATTACATAGCTTTCAATTTTATCAATTCAATTTCATTAACACTTAATGAATTATACTATATACAATCAAACAACAATCATATAATAACCAATGTATATTCAACACAACCAAATTTATTCAATTTACTTTACTTCACATTCAATTTGGTTTAACATTTTTAATTCCAATTGGTTTAATATTAAATTGACTTCCATTCAATTTATTCAAATCCCAAGTACATTAGCTTTAATGAATTAACACTTATATTCATTATTCCATATCAATTTATTCAAATTCGATTGATTAACATTCAATCCATTTATTAATTCAATTGCTAATTCATTTTACAAATAAAGTTGAATTTCATTACATAACTCAAGTTCATATCCATTTAATTCACTTTGTTATTTCACTTCGACACCAAAATCAACTTCATTTAACATCACTTAAGTTATATTCCATTTAAACATCATTTGTTTAACTTAACTTAAATTTCCACTTATAAATCCAATTCAGATTCCAATTCTAAAGTAGATTCTATTTAACTTTTACCAAAGTCAAATTTCATCAATTATTCAAATTCATATCTCATTTTGCTTAACAAAATTCGTTTAACCATTTATCATTTGGTTTGACTTACATCTTTTCATTTTATAAGTTACACAACTTATTTATTTAACTTCCAAATCACATTATAAGTATAAAACTCATTTCACTTATAATTATCAATTACAACTTGGATTTTAATTTCAATTTTTGTTTATCACAACAAAACTTCAATTTTCAATTTACTATGGTAGCAAATCCATCACACAGAAACTCGAAAATGATACTGATGATGCTGCAGTCATCACCCTTATTATTTCCCAGCAACAGTAGTGAATCCATTGCTTTAATATTCTTTTAAAAATTTCCTTTTTATTTATAAATCACATTTATAAATCTTTTCCTCATATAATTTCACTATTTAACTTACTTATACAAGATTATTTCACAATTGCAAATCATTACAATTATAATTCTATACTTATACAATTTCTTTTACAATTGTTGTTTTTATTTAGATTATTCAAACAAGTTTTATTAACTCATATATATTCTTACATTTTCAACAACCAAACAATCAATTTATATACACTTTAATAATTCTGGAAAAAAATTATTTCATTTATATACAAAATATAATCGAGGTAAAATTATTTCATTTACCCAATTTAAAATGATACCATATCGACTTGCCTCGTTTAAGTGTTTAGAAACCCCTATCGATAATATAGCGTCCCACATACCGACCAGAATTCACAAACAGCTCAACGGATAAGCAAACACAATATAAAGCAATTTCATATTCACTAACAAATACGCACTCGTATCTATTATTACACTCACACTCATTCTAGAGTACTACTGACTCTATCTCTAATGAGTAATTCCCAACAAAGCCATGGTTATCGCTTAACCATATGCTCTGATACCAAATATAACGAACGCGATTTTTCGACGCTCGAAAATCGACATTAATACGTCCACTATATCAACTACCGAGAAATCGAATGCCGGAAAACCGAATTGTTATGGAGAAAAAGAAGAGGTAGAAGAAGACAGAAGAAAAAGAAAGAAGGAACAACAGAAAAACACAGAACAATATCAGAATCTCACATTCGCAGAGGAACAACATATAATAGATAAATGAATAATCTTTAAATCAAAGAACTATATCATTTTATACATTACATCATCAGAGTTTACAACAACAATACATCAATGGACAGTTATATAAACTTGTCCTCATATAGAATACACAGCAGAATAAATAGTATCATATACAAATGCTACGTCTCGCCATCCAGCTCGCCCCTGAGCTCCACAGCATCTCCTGAATCCAGAAGGACCTGATAACCTGACTCTACACTGCCCGTATGGAAGATTATGGGCACCCAGAGTTTAGGAAAGGAACGATAAACTCCAAGTCAGTCATGGTGACTGGTGTGAGAACTAAAACAATTATTATCTTTAAAACGACAACAACAAAGGAAGTAAAAACATTCGCAATGCTTTTGGAAAATGAAACTACCATAAGACCTCCCGCCACACACACAATGCAAACGCAGAACTGGAGGAGATTTCTTCTTATGATAGTCAAACATGCTTACTACGCAAATCATTGGATTATTATTATCATTAGTGCATAGTGTCGAAAACCATTTCGAAAATATAATATTAATCTTAGCCAGCATACAACCATTATTGTATGCCTACTATAGCTACCATCTAAACAGTGGTGACCACCATAAGTAAATGGCAGGTTCTACAACTAAAACCGTACAGGGTTCGTATTGTTTCTTTGGATTTCCAACAAATGGTCGGGCAAAGGAACTTCCTTACACCGAAATGGAAACGCCTTTGGAAAGACGCCCCGAGAACCTAACCGGATCTCTGCAAACACAAGGTCGACGCTACCTCATGCTTTAACCAAGCTCTAACTAGGTAACTAACACACGAGCTATGTCATCCCCCGGTCATCACCGACCTTTATCCAAGGATCCTCAACCACAAAGTATAATAAATTGGTAGCATCAACATAGGTAAAATATCTAGGCTCCATACCATGATATCACCTTTATATCCAAAAGGAAATGACATACCCTAGGGGCGCTACCCCTAAAAACCTTTGCCGCAACATTCCTGTTTCGACCATTACCGGGTTGTGAGGCTCGATGAAGTCTCGTCCACAAAGCTACACTTTTTCACAAAGCCACGCTTTTTCACAAAGCCACACTTTTTAACAAAGCCACGCTTTGATCAACAAATGATCAATAACACTTTGTATGCCATATTACCAAATTGGGAATGTATCACTAGTAACCATCAACTACATAACCTCTGAGCTCGTACGTCTCAGAGAAGGGTGTTAAGCTAAGAGAATAAATTCTCCGCCACCAACATAAATGTATTTGATAGAAACCAGCTTTACATCTCAAAGTGTAACGTCAGACACACATCCATACAAGTTCGTTCCGGGATCGAACGGAACCGAAGGCACTTCCAAAGAAGCCCTTGCAATCCGGATATTCACTAATCACGTCCGGACTTCCCATCACAAGAAGAGTGATATAAATCTCTATACCGGAGCAACTCGGTGCAGAGACATTTGACAGGTTGTCCTTTCATTTTCGAAAACATCCGGTCTTCAACACCGGTCTTCAATACGATCCATATCGTCGTATCACTAATTTGGAATGGGTTATATGACACAAAGGTCTTTTCCCGGCTAACCCGAATAGTGAGCGTTTGTTTAAAAAACAAATCAAGTGCCATTTCTAAGGCAAATATTGATAGTCGGTTATTTAACTATCAAACAACATTCACAACAAACATCCAATTTAAATAATTTTTCCCAAATTATTTATTTTCAAAATATCTTCACAAGATATATATTTTTCCACACTTTAACATTTGAAAACCAATTTCAAATCACATTTTCACACTTCATCACAAAATGGTCTATTTAAACCAATTAAATAAATCCTTATCGATTTATTTCAAATTTACGTTCCAAATCTGTAAATTTATTTCCACACTTAAAAATAAATCAATGTTTATTTTCAAAACAAATTTCCCTTTCCTTTATAAATTCCATTGTGAATTTAAATTTCCAAATATTCACTTATACATGATTTTCAAGTCGTTTTCCAAATATCCACTTTCAACACCAAATCAATTACAAATTGATTTCTAAATTTATTTCAAATCCCAAATCATTTTACAAATCGATTTCCAAATTTATTTCAACACCAAATCCATTTTAAGTCAACACCAAATAAATTTTCATATCGATTTCCCAAAGATCTATTTTCAAATACCAAATCAATTATTAATTGGATTTCAAGAAATTCATTACCTTTTTAAAATAAATTCATTTATCTCTTCCAAACCATTTAAAATTCCATTTTAAATAAATTTTCCAACTTTCGAATAATACTATTCAAAATCCATTTATAAAAATCTTTTACCATATTTTAGAAATAATTCGATAAGATTTGGAAAATCAACTCTATGCTTTTAAAATTCCTTCTTTTAAATTCACTCAACTCTTTCAAAAAGAATTTACTAAAAATTTCCAACTTTAATTTCAAAAATCCAATTTTATTTATTTCTGGTATCCAACGATACCAAAAATACATTTGGCTAAATTATAGCCTTCAACCAATTCAATCACAGATATAATCATACGCAAATTATAAATAATCAACACACAACATATGAAACAAATTCAAATGTTTGAGGAATCCAGTTGGATCCCTCCAACCTGTTCCCTGCATCCACCGATGTTAGCACAATACCAATTCCACTTCATAGTGGAATTATCGCGGTATATGGGATTTATAAAATATTATCCGCTATTATGCGGCGCAATAAGGTCTCATCCGCTATATAATGCGGGAAATCAACTCCAAATACATATATAATACCAATTCCACTTCACGGTGGAATTATCGCGGTATATGTTTTTAATAAATAACCTCCGCTTAATATACGGCGTATAAGGTCTATTCAACACAATAGATAACAATCATCATCCAATTCACACAATCAAGCAATTTTAAATTTAACTATTAAAAATTTAAATCGAAAACAATATTCGATTGAGTGAGGAGTTCTCACCTTGCTTTCAATAACGGTTGCAGCGTTTTATTTCGGATAAAATTAAACAGACGTTTAATTTTACTCAAAATTTTCACTAGCTCCAATTGACTCCAAACTAGCTCCATTGCGAAGAGCTCGTCGAAATGGTTCCAACGCAAAAAGTTTCATAATTTTTCGACCTCGTATGAAAAAGTTATGACGGTTTAAAGTTTATACGATTTATAATAAATCAATTTCTATATTTATTTTATTTTTTTCTTTTACCCAAAATTATCGGGGCCATTCGTTTGCTATGAAGAGATCTAGCCGTGCATATAAGCTTCTTCCCTCTTCCAGTTTTCACGTACGCGATGAACCCATACGAGCCGCCACTAGGGCTTTGAACGCTTCCCCCCACGACGACTTCCAGAGTGATCAAGCACCACCGTATTGAAGCCCACATTCGCGCGCACCACTGCCCAACAACCGGTCGAGCTCGGCCCCATCTAGGCGAAGAAAAACGTGCACGACTATCTCTCATTCAAACGCAAATTGCCACTGATCCGTGGCGAATTTTTCGATCACAGCCGTTCACATTATAGATCTCGATGTCCTCTACAAATCTCTAGTTGAAGATTTCTCGAATTGATGCATGGATTAGAAGGAAATCGAGGAGGAAGAAGGCATGTTTTCAGCCATTGAAGATAGAGGTGGCGGTTGGAAACCCTAGGGTTGATTTTGGTTTGCAAATAGAAAGAATAACGTCCTTTTATAGAAAATGGCCAAAACACTATTCATCGAAAATTTTCCGAACTCGAAATCAAGCATGCCGGCTGGCGTTTTTAAGGTTTACCCCACGTTCCGAACACAATGGAATGTGTTTCGGGAGCTAATTCGGTCATATGTGCGAGTTACGGAAATAAACGATCAAATTTAAATCAAACTGATTAAAAGCGATTTCGGTGCATTTTGGCTTGCCCCGGACAAACGGTAAATCCGATTGACACGAAATTTGAAATCTTACAATAATTTCACATTACGGATCCGATGAAACTAGTTTCATCGAAATCCGAGACTGTTTGAAAAATGACTATTTTCAATCGTCAATTAAATATTAAAATATTCAATTTTCACAAATTAACTTTTAATTCAATTTTAAAAGTTCTACAACATCATTCTAACTCCAATATGACTTATTATAACTTTATAAATCATTTTTAATCACATTAAACCCAATTTCCAATTATTTATGGAATTTTAAATATTAAATTGTCGATTTAATTAAACAGTTAAATCTCTATATTCGAATTATAATTCATTCGGCTTACAAATTTCACTTGTTAATATTTAAAATCAATTAAATATACGAATTTCAAATGACGGAAATTCTGGGTCGTTACATCTTTGATAGTTTGATGCAAGCTGGTGATGTTGTTGGTGTTGCTGGTAATGTAGGAGGAGCTAATCATGTGGCTCCAGTTGGGAATATTGCTTTTCTGAGTAGAGATTACACCAGTTTGGGTGGGAAGCCATTCTTGGGAACAGAAAGTGCCGTGAAGGTTCAGAATTGGCTATTGCATTATGAGCGAATATTTACAGATATGGGTCTGAATGACGGACAAAATAGAAGGTTGGCCTCTAGACAGTTCCATGGGTCAGTACTTCACTGGTGGAATAGTGTTACTACCAGAGTGCCAGAAGAGCAGTTAACTTGGGCTAATTTTAAGACGGTATTTGAGTAGAAGTTTGTATCTGAGTTTTCCAAGTCTGAGCTGATGTGGAAATTTATGGATTTGGTGCAAGAAGAGATGTCGGTAGTTGAGTATGTTACTAAGTTTGAAGAGCTGTCTAGATATGGGTGTGCTCTTATAGATACTGACATCAAAAGGAATGAGAAGTTCATTCGAAGACTGAGGCCCAAAATTGCTAGAATGACCATGACACATGCTCGAGATCTTTGTAATATAATGGTGGAAATGGCCATTCGCCATGAGGAGTTGCTTGTTGATCTAGCTACAGAAATGTCGGTGGAAACCCAGGGTTCTCAAGGGAAGAAGAGGAAGTTCTTTAAAAGGAAGGGAGCCCAGAAGGGAGATACAGCGAAGAAGTCAAAGGCTGAGGTAGTTTATTATAAGTGTGACAAGAAGGGTCACTTTGCTAATGATTGCCGGTCAAGAAATGGGAAGAATGTTGCAGTTAAGAAGAATGTGACATGCTTCAACTATGATCAAGTTGGGCATTACAAGAATCAGTGTCCAAAGCCAGTTAGGGAGGACAAAGGAAAGGTCTTTGTTATTGGATCAGCTAGGCCTACTATAGCAGATAAGGGAAGGACTGTGATGGAAGGTATGCTTTAGATTTAGAGTATTTCAGTTAAAGTACTTTTTGATATCAGTGCATCACATTCATTTATATGTCGGTGTTTGGTTGATAGATTATGCCTAAAACCCACCTACCTTGTTACTCCCTTAAGGATTCACTACAAGAAAATGGGGTCTTTACCTACCAATTGTAAGTGCAGGTAAAACTAGCCTAATGGTGGGTAATATGTTTTAGCTACCAATATTGAATTGGTAGACACTGGTAGGTAAAATTTAGTGGGGAAAGAGTTTTTACCTGCATTTATTAATATTGGTAGGTAAAAGAATGCGTGAACCCCACTAAGTTGTGAATCAAATGATGAGTTATCGGCTGATGTGTTTGATGATGTGTCATCCTACATGGCTGCTGACATGGTTGCCATAGTAGCATACACGTGGCATACATCAATACCACCACTTGGCATCTTATAGTTGGTCCATGTGTCAAACAACAATTTGTCCATGTATCATCATTTGATTAGTACATATGGAATCATTTTTCTTAGGCTACGTGGCATCATTTGATTAGTCCACGTGGCATTATATGATTTTCCATGTGGCATCATTTTTTGGTCTGTTTCACAATTCATATTTTGGTCAAATTTAATGGTTATATGTAGATAAAAGATAATAACAGTTATTTATAAATGTTCTATATTAGAAATAAACTAGAAAAAACATACATTATTATTATCTACAAAACTAATATATTAAATAACCCAAATAACCAAATCAAAGCAGTTGCACTCATTGTGATATTCAATCAAATGTATATGTAGTTTAAATAAAAATCACACTTATATATATACAAACAACTAATGCCCATGTATATATAATCTACAGAAAATAACTTGAAAAAATTAGATGTCTCTCTTACACAATGGCCATGAAACATGCCTAATGAGCCAGCTATCAATACACTGCACGCGAAAAACATGTTTACATTGGTAGACTCCCTATGCTTTCTTCGATTTCAAAATCATGTAAAAAAATTGAATACTTCGTTAATCGCCAATTGATAATTAGGCTTAAATATCAAGAAAATATTTTACAATAGAGGTCATACCTGAAGGCAAACTGAGCAACATATTGACTCTGATGCATAAGAACTATTCTCCTTTGATATTTTAATTATTCCAATTTTATCAATTGTATCTGATGACATGCCTTTTGTGCCTTCTGTATCGAATATATCGAGGAATTTGATTACTGGGGAGTCTACTGCCTTCGTCTATAACGAACATATATATGATGTAAATATCAATTTCAGTTTTACGAAATATCCGTCGATAATATAATGATTTGACTGTATGTCACCTGACTTTGTACTGTAGGTCCTATCTTCTCTCTAATGAGTCTTCTGCTCAAAAGACTAGTGAGGACATCGATCGGTGGTCAATTGTATAACGATTGTAAGAATGTTAGGTCTTAAAATTGAATGTATAGCTTGTTTTTACTTTTATTTTTGATTTCCCTAAAATAATAGCAAAAAAACTTGTCTTAAAAAGTTCCTTATGCATTTTTTCCATCACTAATTTTGTCTCCACTAAGATTCGGATCCTATGCATCGGTTGGATATTTCTGTAATATCAATAAAAACTTAATTAGCAGCAATATACAATATGCAGTATACTAGTGAAAAAATACTATTTCCTTATTTAGGCAAAAGTATGAGACATGCAAAAGATTTTATACCCCGATTAGATGATATAAGCATGTTGTCAAATAGTAGATATAAGTATATGGATACTTTTATACAAATTTATATTGAGACTAGAAAAGAAAGAGACCAACCTAAATGAAAGTGACTTAAGAAGCAACATCACACATTTGAGTAAAAAGTATGTCAAACAAAAAAACCATTTTAATGCTTTGAATCACCAATTAGTAGTTAACTAAAAGTTGAAAACGGAAAGCACCTAACAAAATCAATAATAATAGGTTTGGTGAAATTTTTGTAACAAAGTCTCATTTAAAATACTTATTTATTTGGATACTGATATATATTTGGAAATAAATGAAAACCAAATAAATTACATAACTTTATCGATTAAGTTATGCCCATAAATTTATTATAGGTATGATAATTATTCTTCCATAGGTATTTATGGTAGATGGCAACTATTATAGCTAGGCATATATTGAATCGACCATTATATTACAACATTGCTAAATTAATTGGATAAAAAACCTATCACAACTAAATATTAGTGGTAATAATAATGCAAGGGCGATGAAATTTACCATTTTAATGCAAATTACAGCCTTATTGTTGGACAAAATAATTTCCATGGGAGGACCTTTTTGGGAAAAAGATAAGCTAAACAGCCTATAAATTAGAAATAATTGATTTAGTAGAATGAATAATCAATGAGATAATTATAATAAAATTAATATGTAAGACAAACTAAATGATATAATTATAAAGAAGTAAGTAAATCTTTTAATTTACTTCTACAATAGTGGGTTTTAGCAGTAAATGTAAACATTTTGAAACTCAACTATGACGTGGGTCCCACCAGGGAATAAATTAGAGGTTAAATAGGATGGACATAGAAAATTGATCTGAAATGCATGACGTATCAAAACTTAAAAAACATATAATATTCCTAAACATTCCTAGGAATAAAAAACCATATATAGTATTTATTATTGAATATGCTAGTATATGATTTTTGTTTGATGATATTAAACATATATATTCATTTAAATGTATTTTTTATTGTACTATTTTATTTTCACATAATTAAATAAATATTTTTTGAATAAAAGAAATAACACAGAATTTAAATTCAAATAGATATTTTATTCAAACAAATATTTATTACAATTTTGAATAGTACAAATTTGAGCTCTCACTATATATATACACAACTACAATTATAATACAAATTCGATTACATCACAATTTTCAATTAACATTTGTACCTCACTACATATCACTCATTCACTCGTATTTATCTTCAACTTTATTCCAGATTGAATCCAGCATTTGAGCGATCTGCACAATAAACATTGAAGCGGTAAAATTGAAAAAGAAATATTTTTTGCAGTGTAAAATAAAATGTATTTTGAAAATATTATTTGCCTCAGTCATTTGGGTTGTTCGTCATTATTTTGAATTCATCATACACGAACAACTTATGACATGCATAGTGTATCATTGTACATGCCGCAAGGCCGTGCACACCGATATACACTTGATAAAACTACAGGGACAGGTGAGCACAAGGTCAAACCCGAGCCATAAGCTGGATTCAACTCAGGTGCACGCAATACAACATACAATACCTCAAATATACACATGAGAGCAAACAAGTATGGCTCGAACAATACAAAACTGAAGTGGCTACAGTTCAAGTCCACAATAACAACATGAAACCACTTGAATAACAAACCAATGGGTCAAGACAACTTGAACAAGACAACCAGACTCAGTTCAACATTTCAGACTACAAGACAAATTCCAAAATCACAATGAACTACTACAATTACAAAGTCGCAACCAAACAAGAATGAAGTAGAACCGAGCCAATGCTCAAAGTCACACAACACAAAATGAAACAGTGATGCAACATTGATACTAGAGATCACATAAACAAGTAACATATATATATGAACCGAGGACCAGAATTCAAGAGAAACAAAATTCCCAAACAGATGAACACAACATCAATGTAACATGTTTAATGAATTGGTCAAAGCAACCTATACCAGACTACAAAGAAACCAAGGCCAAGACGAGATTCAAGTATACATGAGGAATAGAGCAGCATAGACTTGAAGAAAAGGAATTCAAGATGAATGCAAATCATCATAATGGAGTTCAATATGAACTATATACAAGTGCAGACTGCAAGTAGTATACATATGCAAAAATCATGTAAATACACTAGGCTTAACATATGCAAAAATGTATCAGAGATTACAAGACCACCAGTGATGATACAAGTGTAGTGCAACTCAACAACACATACATACACACATACATATGTATGTATGTACATATATGATGATACACTTCGGGTGGAACAAGAAAAATAGTACATGTGTGTATATATATATATATCTGTGTGTGTGTCAACCAGTGAATCACCAGACAAGACACAAGTACACAAAAGAAAATCTCAACAATGCAGTTCACATATGTATATAGTGAATGCAACCAGAGCGGCTGAAGTTCAGTGTTCAGATTCAAGAGATCGAAACAAATGGCACAAGACAATGAACAATGTAATGCAATCAACTGAAGTGAAGACCAACAGCAAGTGCAACCAGATCAACATAGCAAGCAAGTATGAATCAAAACTGGTCTGAAGCCGTGGGTCATCAAAGTAGAGTTAGAACAAAGTCACAGGAGAAAAGAAATTTACGTAGCAGGTTTTTACAAAAATCAAAGCAGCAGTTTCAAACCAAGTCCAGTTTAAATGCCAAATAATCTAAGCCATGATGACCAAGGTTGTAGTAAAGTAAACCAAACAAAGTTACACGGATTGAACGAGTCCACAAAATCAAAGTGTCGAAGTCACAGAAACAAATTCAAATGCCAAAATGAACGGAGCCAAAATTCAAATTAATGGAGTATACGTATGACTTGAACAAGTCAGTACAAATCACCAGCATTCAATCAAAAATCAATGGCCGAGTTAAATTAACCGACGAATTCAAATAAATTAATTCGAATGGAAATTAAGGGAATAAAAGCCTATTTATACCGTTAACATCATCGGCAGTAAGCAATCGAGTTCAAGCAAATTAACCAAAAAAGCAAAAAGGAAATTACATACCAATTCATATCGAACTCAACGAAATTGAAGCAGCCATATGCAAATCGAAGAAACGATCGATTGACAAAGCAATCAACACTAAACATTTATTCGACTGGTCAACTAGTATCGGCAGTATTCAATTTCCAGAACCCTAATTTCACGAAGAGGAATGAACGCTGCCATTTTCACCAAGCAAAGAAAGCGGGCCGAAGAAATAAAAGAGAAAAGGAGGAACCATTTTTTTATCACTGAAATCTTTGGGGTCGGCCATTATTTGTTTTGGTTTTTTAATTATTATCAGGCCCTTAAATTTTAAAAATTAGGGTTTTATTGTTTAAGTTGTTTTTATTTTGTACTTTACTTTTAAACTTTTGTAAATTCTAGTCGTGTGACTAGGGGACGAAATACGGTGGTGTAGTTCGAGAATTCACAACTCAGTGGCTGAGTTGTGGCAGGGTTTTGAGCATAGAGTTAGGTTAGTCGATAGCGGCTGTCGCGAGTTTACATGTGTAAGCATCTGACTACTTAATTTCTAGTAGAAACCTTAGGGGCAGCACGTAGGCACGGTTTTGCCGAAGCTGGGTAAATCTGTGTTGTTCTATTTCTGCTTTTATTATTCTGCTATTATCTATGCTGCTATTATTCTCCTATATCTGTGTTGCGATTATTTTATATATTTCCGCATTAAATTTTAATAATTATTAGTATCACCTTATTCACCCCCCTCTAGGGTGAAATCGATCCTACATTTATAACATTTATAAAAATAAGTTGGTGAAATTTAAGGAAAAACGATATCATTTAAAGCATAGACCTATTTGGAAAATAACACAGACTTGGAAATAACATAAAATTGAGTCTATTTAGCAAAAAATCATAAATCTTGATGTTGTACTATTCTTAATTTCAGAGACATTTAATCAGAAAATGGTAATGTACATATTTGAGACATACAGATATGAAAATTGCCATAGCTAAGTATATATTAGATCTGTCCATGTACGTATCAATACAACAACTTTAGATCATTCTAATCAATAAACTATGACAAAAAAAGGAATTCTAAGTTGCAATTAAAGTTACCTTATTTACCTAAATTACAACATTAATGCTTTAATTTTGTATACGAACTTTTTGTAGTTAAAGATGAGTTGAAAAGCCTGTGAATTATAAATAATTAATTTAGTAAAACGAACAATCAATTACTTCTGATTATAGAAGTAAGAGATGTACAAAATCAAATTGCTTCTATTTTCTAATTTTAGCAGTAAATAAAAATATTTCAAAATCAATCTACTACATGTCTTTCCATAATCAGTTATTACCAATTTAGAAATAAAATGAGACAAAAACCATAAGCTAATCCCAAATAATCTCATATGTACATTGAAACTTCTTCAAAAATATCATATTTTAAAAGTGGAAAGAATATGAAACTGCACTGGGATGAATCTACGGAAACTATAGATAATTGTAGAAAATATAGAGATAAAAATTGCATATCATTAGGGAGAAAAAAGATATTGGTATAAAAGTTATATTTATGGGTTGTACAAATACCAATATATCATTTATATGCATAATGTAAAAGTCTTCATGGACTAGTAAATTTGATAATTAAACTTAAATGTGACATCAGAAAGGACTTTGTAAAGAAAAGCAATAACAATAGATTAGAGGTATGAAATATTGGATCTAGTAACCAATGACCATAATTACTGATCAAAATTATGAGAAATAATAAATGCAAGCTTGATAATGACTTCGTGATTCTAGCCTATACAACTAAACAAAATTCATAAATAAAGAACTTACCTTTTATTGACTTGTTTGATTCATTCACTCATTAATCCGATTCTACTATGTGATTCATTCACTGATCCAATTCTGAAAAATATGAAATTAACAAATTGGTGGGAAGGAGGAAAAAACATTTTCACATTAGAAGCATATACATATTATAATGCAACCATCTACAGTTAGATACCCTACAAACTAATCAAGATGTTGTCTTTGGAATAAGTACTAAAAGTAAATTTCCTAACATAATCTGAATTAGAAAGGGACCAAGTAATGAGATCTAGAAAGAAATCGCCTAAATTTGAGGAAAACTTCAATTTTAAAAGAATATTTTTTGCAAAATATGAACATAGAGATAAAAGGCTGCAATAATAGATCCAATCTATAATCCATTGAAATCGAGAAGCATCAAACTAAATTACCTGGCATGATACATTTTTTCTTATACAAATATAATTTTTCTTATAGTATCTCTTCCTGCCATGGTGAAATTAACAAATTTGTTCAATTAATTTGGGATTTAGGATTGGGAAGATGAGACGATTGAGGATCTGAATAGTACTTTGGAGAATGGAGATGTGAGGGATTCAAAGGTGGTTAGTGGTTCCTATCGGTTTCTAGTGTAGCCAATCAAAAGGAAATACGCGGATTGTGATTTGTACCGTTAGATTTGGTTTAAAATAAACGGTTAAATCTGTAGTTGGAGGGGATGGTATGGATTGTGTTACTCTAATAAACTGGGGAGAATATGTTTTAACCATTTTGGATGATGACATATTGCTATGAAATTGTGAAACTTTTTATAAAAATTGCAACACTTACATTTTAATAGTCAATTGTTTAAAAAAATGGCAATATATGAAAAGTTATTAATAATGATTATTGAATATTTAATATTAATTATTTAAATTTAATTATTGTTTATCAATTATTAATTGCTAATTATTTCATATTTTAAAATAATTATTAATAATTAGTAAATAACTGATTTTGCATGGAACAGTGCTAGGATATGCAAATGAAATCTTCATTTCAAAAACGAAATTGCTAAGATAGGGTTTTTTTCACACATCATCACACAACTCAATGTTATTTTTAATGAAAAGTTAAAATGATATGAGGAAAATATAGCCGCCAATTGCAAAAAACTTTCCCTCCAATATATGCATATGTAACACCTTTGACCTACTCATATTTAGTGGGTAGATAATCACCCTTCCAAAATGTTATAATATTGGCAATATTTACCTACCAATAAATCTTGCCATTAAATAGTGGTAGATAAAGGTTATCTTTACCTACCCATATATATTGGTAGGTAAAGGTCAGATTTCTTGCAGTGATTGCAATTCCTATAGGAGGGTATGCAACTCTAGGGTTAAGATGTGACCAGTTAGAACTTGACTTGTTAGGTCATAAGTTTGAATGCAGTTTGTATGTTATTGATTTCGTAGATTCTGAGATCATTTTGGGAATGGATTGGCTGGGTAGGTATGAGGCTAGAATATTTTGCCATGACAAAGAGATATCACTGAGACACCCTGATAGTCATAACCGAGTGATATTCTCAGCAGAGAATACTAACTGGAGTGTTAGTGCTTTGCTTAATGCTACGGAGATAGGAGATGATTTAAATCAGGTTCGGGTAGCAAGAGAGTTTGCAGACGTCTCTGTGCCGGCCGCTGGATTACCCCTTAAGAGAGCTGTTGAGTTTAGAATAGATCTTGTGCCTAGAGCTGAACCTGTGAGTAGACCACCTAGCAGAATGACACCAACCAAGATGAAGGAATTGAAGGTGCAGCTAGTGGATCTAGAAGGAAAGAATTTTATCGGACCAAGCAGTTCGTATTAGGGAGAGGCCACGGTGTTCGTGAAGAAACCATATGGGTCGTTAAGGATGCGCATTGACTATCATAAGCTGAACGAAAGGACAATTAAGAATAAATATCATTTGCCCAGAATAGATGATCTGTTCGATCAGTTGAATGGAGCCAGAGTATTTTCCCAGTTGAACTCAGCGACAGGCTTCCATCAGTTAAGAGTGGCGGAGGACAGTATTCCTTTGATAGCGTTTCGAACTAGATATGGTTCATATGAGTGGTTGGTAATGCCGTTTGGATTGACGAATGCCCCTGCTTTCTTCGTAGATTTGATGAACTGAGTTTTCCAAGAGTACTTGGATAGGTTTGTTCTGGTGTTCATAGATGACATTCTAGTATACTCTAAGGATGAGAGGGAGCATGAAGTTCATCTTACAGTAGTGCTTGAGATGTTGAGGCAGAATCAGCTAAAGGCGAAGTTTACCAAGTGTCATTTTTGGAAGAAAGAGGTTAAGTTTCTTGGTCATGTGGTTTCAAAGAAAGGATTGTCAGTCGATCCAGATAAGATTGGAGCTGTTAATAATTAGAAGAGACTAGAGACGGTGACTGAGATCTGAAGTTTTCTTGGACTTGCTGGCTACTACCGGGGATTCATTAAGGATTTCTCGCGAATAGCAGCGCCCTTAACTAAGCTAGCCAGAAAGGATGTGAAGTTTGTTTGGTCCGACAAATGTGAGGAAGCATTCCTTAAGTTAAAGCATCTGTTGACCAATGCACCTATGTTAGTAGTTCGAGACGGAAACCAAGGTTTGGTGGTGTACATCGATGCATGTGGAACTAGATTAGTAACAGTATTGATGCAGAATAGTAAGGTTATTGCATATGCCTCCAGGCAGCTTAGACTGCATGAAGTAAGATATCTTACTCATGATTTGAAGTTGGCAGCAATGATCTTTGCATTGAAAATCTGGAGACATTATCTCTTAGGGGAGATGTTTCAGCTTTAAACCGATCATAAGTCATTAAAGTATTTATTCTCTCAGAACAAGTTGAATATGAGGCAGCAGAGGTGGCTGGAGTTTTTGGCTGCTTATGATTTTGGTATAGAGTATACTCCTGGAAAAGTAAATAAGGTAGCAGATGCACTTGGTAGAAAATAGCAGAATGTGGTGTTAGCAATGTTGGTAGAATAGAAGGATCTAGAAGCCTTGGCCAGCTGTGGAATGCAGTTAAGATCAACTACTGGTTCTAGTCAGAGTTCTACCAGATTGTCTTGTTTGGAAGTCCGACCGGTATTGATTGAGAGAATTGCTTCTAAGCAGAAGGAGGATCCAGTATTAGCTGAGAGGATCAAGAGACTTGAGGTTGGAATAGAGATCAATGATTTAAAGGATTTTAGCCTTGACCAGAAAGGATGGCTATGAAAGAAGGGAAGGTTGTGTGTTCCGAATGTAGAGAACATAAGGAAGGAAGTTCTTGGAAAATGTCATCGATCCAAGTTTACGATTCATCCTGGAGGAACCATCAGGACATAAAGAGGAGCTTCTATTAGGAAGGCATGAAGAGAGATGTTGGCATATGGGTTAGACGGGGGGAAAATGTCAACAAGTGAAAGCTGAACATCAGAAGCTCAGTGGATTGCATCAACCTTTAGAGATTCCAGTTTGGAAATGGAATTCGATATCCATTGATTTTATAGACGGGTTGCCAAGGTCAAATATAGGTAATGAAAGTATATGGGTTATAATGGACAAATTGACCAAGAGTGGCCATTTTATTCCAGTTAAGTCAACCAGGACGGCACTTGTTTTATCTAAGTTGTTTATGAAGAACATAGTTAGACTGGATGGAGTTCCTAGTAGTACAGTCAGTGATAGAGATGCTTTGTTTACTAGTGAATTCTGGAAGAGTCTACAGGAAGTAATGGGTACCAAGCTTAATATGAGTATTGCGTATCACCCTCAGACAGATGAGCAGACAGAGAGAGTCAACAAAGTACTCGAGGATTTATTGAGAGCTTGTGTATTGGACTTTGGTGGATCTTGGGAAGATCACCTACATTTGGTTGATTTTTCCTATAACAATTGTTATCATACTAGGATAGGAATGACACCGTTTGAAGCTTTGTATGGAAAACTATGCAAATCACCAACATGTTGGTTGGAGACTGGAGATATATTAGTCTTAGGTCTGGATTTGGTTAAAGAGGCGTTAGAGAAGATTGAGTTAATCCGAGAGAGGATGAAGGAAGCTCAGTCAAGACAGAAGAGTTACGCAGATAAGAGGTGTAAAGACCTAGAATTCTCAGTTGGAGATAAGGTTTCGTTAAAGTATCACCTATGAAGGGTATGGTGCGATTTGGAAAGTCAGGGAAGTTAGTCCCTAGATATGTTAGGCCATTCCAGATTTTAAAGAGGATTGGAAAGCTCGCATACAGAATACGTTGCCGAGCAGTTTGGCAGGTGTCCATAATGTATTTCTTGTTTCTTATTTTGGTAAGTATATGCATAATCCAGATACTACCATTCCTTTGAAAAGGTTGGATAACTTAGTGGTAGAGCCTAATTTGACTATTGTTAGACAACCGGTTCGGGTTATAGCTAGAGATGAGAAAAGGTTATGGAACAAGATAGTCAAGTTGGTGAAAGTTCTGTGGACCGACAACGAGAAGGACTGTACTTGGGATACCGAGGACAAGACTAGAGATACTTATTCTGATTTGCTTTGAGGGTATGTCTATATTAGAGTTATATAAATAGTTGCTAGTCAGTTAGACTAGTATGGTTATTAGGAGTTGTTATAGATGATTGCTATGTTTAGTATTTAGTCTTTATTGAATTTCAAGGACGAAATTCTTTAAAGGGTGAGCCTGTAACGTCCCTAATTTTTTATAACATTATTCAGAAGATTTAATTAGATAAATTAAATAGAATAATAATGATAAGGAGATTGATATTTAATTAAAACATATAGGGTCGTGCTTAACCATAAGATAAATGGGATTTAATTTCGGTTATTGGTTAATTAACTTAGACATGGGCATATTCGTAAAATAACCTTCTTATTGTACACGGCTATTACTCCTCATTTTGTCCATTCACGTTTCATTTTCTCACGATCACAAACACAAATCTAAACCTAAAACCAAAGCTGGCCATTACCAAGGAAGAAAGGAAGAAATTTATCAAAAGCTAAAAATCAAAATTAAAGGGGATTAATCAACAACAGATCTCAAATTCCTTATCAAGTTTAAGGTGAATAATAATTCTTACAATCTCTTTTTGGTTTTATAATCATGTTATTTCAGATTTGAATATTTATTTTGTTTCCATGATATATTAGATGATGATATGCTTAAATTTATGGATTGTTTGATTTAATCCATTAAATTATGTAAAATCTGTACGGTTTTAGGGTCAAAACTGAGATCTACTTATTTTAAATTGCCATGGAAAATCTTTATGTTGAGTAAAACATGATTTTAGAGATGGGTTTTAATTTTCATAATTTTTCAAGCTATGGAAACTTTATTATGAATTTTCGATGGTAAATATGAATTATTTGGGTTAGAAATTTATTTTGAATATTCCTAAAAGAATTTGGGTTTAAATTTTTAATATGTTTGATTACATGATGAAATTGATTTTCTATCATTTTTGGGGATTTTTCCCAGTTGATTTCCTTGGGAAGATAAATTATTGTTAAAGAATGACTTTTCTGCAAATATTGGTTTTTGTCTTATAGAAGGGCTCAACGTTACAAAGCTTTGATTCAGATCTAATTAGTATGGCGGTTTTTATTTGTAAAGTATTTGAAAAGCTTTATAGTAGCCAATCAAGGAGTTATGAATGGCAGGTTAGTTATAAAGTAATTACTATTTTTAGACATAAACAGCTTTTAAGGAAAAACGAGGTTTCACCTATTTTGGGGGCCACCTTTCAACTTCTTTACCTCCGCTCCATCCCAGTCGAAACCATCATTGTCGAAACCTACATAACCGAAATCAAGGCTCATGGTATCAATGGATACGGAATGTATTGGTAAGTGGCGGAAGGTAGGGTGTCGAAAGCTAGGCCTTTGTCACAGTCGAAACTAAGACTTCAACTTTAAAAAGAAGACCAACGCCTACCTAAATTTTTGAAGGGCTGTCGACTGAGTTGATACACAATGTTATCGAAACCTTAGCCTGTTTCCTAAAGTTAAATTCCTACCTCAATTTTCTTATAGTTTTCAACATAGTCAAAAGTCATGGTTTCAAAAGGAATTTTACAAATAGCTTTCAAATGGGAACTTTTCTTTAAAATAAGAAGCTTTCGAAAGGGTAGGTTCCAACCTAGTCGAAACCTAACCACCATTTTCCCTTCCGAAGTATTGAAGCCATCAAGACCTTCGAAAGGTTATACTTGTTTTTACCTAGGTTAAGCCGCTTCTTAATTGCTTTCAAAAGGGGTTGGGTTTTCGAAGGAGATGTAATCTAAAAGGGGTTTCGACTCTGTCCTTTGAAGTTTTAATTTTTAAAAGGCTTTTGCTTTCGACTAAGGTAGTTTCGACACCACCAATTTTTCCCAATTCTAGTTTTTGTTGGTTTCGAAAGAGATACTTTCGTATACAACCATCTTGAACAAAATGATGTTTTAAGAGTAAAACCCAATGCTTTCGAAAGGGTATTTTATTTATTTCAAAACCCATGTTTTAAAGAATGTTTTCTTGATACCATCGGAAGGTCTTATTGGTTTCAAAAGGTACATACTTAAAGTTTTGGAAAGAGGTTTTCTATGCTTTCGAAGGAGGTCATCCTGGGGTTTTGAATGTGATGTTTTAAGGTTTCAAAACTAATAACCCATTCTCATTTTTAAGGAAAAACCATGACATCAATAGAAGATTTTGGAAATGATATTCACATTGTTATTAACCCATAACTGAATTTTGGGAAAAGGTTAGAATAACCGTTTAGGTTGACCCAATAGTGAATATAACTTAGCAGATGTTAAATTCTTAATTTAATGATATTGGCAGGGGCCAATAGGTTTACAATAAGCCCATGAAAACTGTATGATATTAGCAGGGGCCAATAGGTTCCTAGTTAGCCCATGAATACAAGGATAAGAAATATGATATTAGCAGGGGCTAATAGGTTCATAGTCAGCCCATGAAAACTATGATTTGATGCTGGTAAGGGCCGGTAAATTTGTAGTTAGCCCATGAAAACTATACCCGGATTAAGATATTGGTAGTAAGCCAATAGGTTCCTAGTTAACCCATGAAATCTAGGATAAGAATTATGATATTGGAGTTACCAATAGGTTTTTAGTGATCCCATGAAAACTAAGTAATTGGATAGATAGCCATAAACATTTAACATGTTAATAGTAACCCTAGAAACTATAATTCAGAAAGATAGTCAGAATGAATGGGGATGGGTGATCCAGATTTGATTTACTTGTTTTTAATATCATCATAATGTTTTGAAATACTATATTTTAACCATTGTGGATGCAGGAGCACGGTATATGGTTTTATAAATGTTTTAGGATACTAGTGAGGGGAAAACCCGTTCCACTAAGCGGCGTGGTCTTACTAGATATCTAAATGGTTTGAGATGGTAAATTATTATTCATGCCAGGCTTTATGTCTGACTTGAAATTTTTGTTTTCCCCTTCAACTCTCGGGTACTCAATTGACTTTGAGTAGGTTGACAGTTAAGGTTTTCAGATTTTCTCTTTAGACGGATAAAGATTTCGGAGGCGTGCAGGAGGCAGATAGTTATTTATTGTTATTTTGTTTCCGCTATATTTTTGGTTGAAAAGACAAACTATTTCAATGCCTTATTATGTACTCTGACCAATCAAGGGGGCATCTTCATATGTCGCTCTTGGCGTATTTTGCTATTATATGTTATCTGAACGTGGTCTGTAAACTGGGATTATGTAATCAATTTGAAATATCTTGAAATGGAATGTGGATTTTATTTGTTGTTTAAATTTTTTCCAAGTTCTTGTGTTTCTATGTATCAATGTACCTAATATCTCCATATTTGGTCACCGATGGTTAATAATTATGAATGACTGTAGCATCCATGCCATTAGCTTTGGGCCTCCAAATAGGGGAATGTTACAGTAATGAGAACGACAACCACACATAGAGGAGGTTGGTTAATTGAGGATTAAAGAAGGTAAGAAATGTAATAGGAAAGTCATAGTAGAATGGCATACTAAAATGCCTATTTTATTTAAGTAAGAAGTGATAGGGTCACAACACCATTAATACTAGTTGACTATGTAGGGCAACTTCTAGCAATTGCTTCTTTTAGGTTAATTAGGTTGTAATCGCAAGCTGTCTATTTTCGAGTATTTATAATGCATATGATATGATATTAGAGATGTTTCTATTTATCACTGTATTGATTTTCTAGGTGAGCTTTGACCGCTATATATACTGGAAAAGAATATTGATAAGAAATTCTTATAAGGACACCTAACTCACGATGAACGTAAAGAAAGGCTGGAAGTTTATAAAATAAAGTTAGGAAATTAGTTAAATTAGCAACTAGAAATAAAGAACGCTTAAATCCTAAAACTTCAGAATTTTGGAAGAAATAAATTTTGGCAAGCGAAGAAAGGGAAGGGTTGTTGAGAAACCCATGGGTCACTATCCCTATGCCTTAAAAGCTAAAATTTATGAATGTACTTATGTGTTGTTTGTTGTTCTAAAGTAAAAGAAAAGGTTTTCAAAATTTTAATATTAACACTGTAATATGCTAGGGTCAATCATACGCATTAACTCATTGGCTAAATTCTGATTACGTTAAGATGGTGGCTTGATTTGTTTTAAGGATATAAAGACAAAATCTTTTGAAAAAAAATTTCAAAACTTTCAAACTGTTTTACAAATTTAATTAAAAAGGAAAAAGATTTTTTAATGGAAAATGAGAAGCCTTTTTGTTTTTAAATGCCAAATGCATAACATAGGGAGAGCCGATGTATTAGTGAATACGAATTTTACTATTCAGTAAGTGTAAAAGTATACATAACATAGAAAATTACAAGGGAAAAGCTCGTTTAGATTTGGAATTTCTATTTCCATATTTCATCGATAATAAAAAAAACTGGGTTTTTAAATAAAATTAAGTTTTAAAATTTAAAAATAAACCTTCTTATGCAAATTGTACTTGGAAAAGATGGAAAAAGATTTTGGAGCAAAAGTTAAGATTTCAAAGTACAACGGAATTGGTATACATAAAAAGGATGAAAAGATAAAATTTTCCATCTAACTTCCTTTTTCGACATAGGAGTGTAGATATAGGAAACTGAATTTTCAAAATTTTAAACATTTGAAATTGTGTGCTAAGTATTAGATAGTAGGAACTGGATGCAAAATTCGATGGAACATACTCCTATTCGTAGAAGTATGGAAATTGTTATGTGAAAATAAAGATTTTGGTTCGTAAAAACTTGCATGCATATAGAACTGCCAGTATATATAGGTTGTTTGCACCATTTCCAATTTTTTTTAAATAATTCATTCACATAGGAGGCGCTGATTTATTATTCTTCATCATAGATATCATATGTGTTATGATACACCATGCACGTGTACAAGATTGGCTGGAAAATTATTTGTACACTAATTGTTGGATAGTTTAGAATGGTTGCACGCTGTATCACATGATATAGTCCTTGAGAAATTTGGGGACCGAAATTCTTTTAAGAGGGGAAGATTGTAACATCACATAAAATAAACAGTAATTAATTTAAAGAAATAATTAATAATTAATAAGGCTCGAAAATGGAATTTGTGTAGACGTCATAAATTGTCCATAAAGCTTGCATCATGGCATCCATGGCGCTTTTCTGATCAACTTTCATTTATTAAGTTTCATGATCGAATATCAAATGAAGAAGTTATCGATGTTTGAAGATTTCGGATCGAAAATAATTAAAAGGAATTCAAATCAATTTAAATAAGTAAAAAAATTAAAAGTTAACGGTGTTAAAATAGATTTACAATAAAGTCCAAAACCATATGATCATAAAACTAAAATGGAGATGTAGAAATTATTATTCAGTTTAGATAGGATAAGGAAATTGAAATTTAACTGAGATTGATTTCCTCTAACTTAAATCCTAAGCTTTAAGTTGATTTTCTCTTCTCTTATTTCTAATTGCCGGCCTTGCTTGCTTCTCATGGTTATAAATTTTGTTTGAGATAAAAATGAACGTGTAAGACCTAATGGGAATGGTATAAGGGTGGAAAGTATGGTTATTTACCATAATGCCCTTATGTTGAATATCCTAACCATTTATATAAGTTCATTAGATTTTAAATAAGCACGGCCACCTAGTTTATTAATCAACATCAATCTCCTTATCTACATTATTCTATTTAATTTATTCTAATTAAATCTCTTGAATAATGTCACCAAAATTAGGGGTGTTACAGGCTCCCCTCCTTAAAGAATTTCGTCCTCAAAATTCAGCAAGGACTAACTAGCAAACATAGCAATCATCTGTAACATCTCCTAACAACCATACTAGCCTACCTGACTATCATAATCAATTTAAATCTGATATAAACATACCATCAAAGCAGATCAGGATAAGCCTCTCGAATCCTGCCTTCTGTCTCCCAAGTACAGTCTTTCTTGTTGTTGCTCTACTGAACTTTCACCAACTTGACTGTCTTGGTCCTCAATCTCCTCCAATCTCTTGCTACAACTCGAACCGGTTGTCTAACAAAAGTTAAATCAGGCTCTACTATCAAATTCTCCAACTCGGTCTGAGAAATGATAGACTCTGGATCATGCACATACTTTCGAAGATGAGACACATAGAATACATTATGAATGCCTTCCAAACTGCTCTGCAACTCTACTCTGTACGTGAGCTTTACAATCCTTTCTACAATCTAGAATGGTCTAACATATCTTGGGGCACTACACCAAAAAGACCCTTTAACGGCGTTTAGAAAACGCTATAAAAGATTTTTACAGCGTTTTTGTAAACGCGTAAATCAACATGTTGTAATAAATCAGTGACCTATTATTGCAACAAAAGAAACGCTATAAAAAAATGTTTTTTATAGTGTTTTGAACATGCTATAAAAAATCTTATTAATGGCGTTCTTAATATGTTGTAAAAGGCTTTTACAACGTTTTTATAAATGCTGTAAATCAACATGTTGTAATAAATCAGTAACTTATTATTGCAAACGCTATAAAAGAACATGTTTTTTATTAACGTTTTGAACATGATATAAAAAGTCTTATTAATGGCATTCTTAACAGCATTTTAAAAATCATTTTTGTAGTACGTACGTATCTATTATCACATTATAATCGACAAATTTACATAACACAATGTATCATTTCACACAATCATATATATCACATTAAATGAAAAATAACTAACCATTCAACATTCATATAGAATAATGCATAACATATCGTAATATTTAATGAACAATACATTAGAAATGTAAATAATACAAGTGATAAAAAGATCGTACTACAAATGACGATTAAATGTGCATACCAAAAAAGTTGTTACTTCAAAAGAACTTCAAATCGCTAATATACAACAGCATGTTGCTATTTGTATGCACCACAGATGGGTAATTACCTATGAAAAAGAAATCCAACAATTAGCAATTATAACTATACATACATATATATGTGTGTGTGAAACTTAACTATATAAATTTAATTAACTTATTATTATTATTATTATAAGTAAATGACTTTATTAATATTATAGTTAATTTATATAATCATATGGAAACGATATCAATAACATATGGAATTTCATGAAATAGATGTAAATTTTGTTTAAAATACTTTATTCAACAATTGTATGTATATTGTTATAAACTTATTAATTTTTACAAAACTATATTTAATTTTATAAACTTATTTAATTTTAAAAAAATAGTTGGCTTATTTAATTATTATAAAACTTAATTGACTTATTTACTTAGATTAAACTTAGTTAATTTGTTGTTGTTGTAATTATTATTAAAATTATTAGTTATTACTATTATTATTATTATTATATTATTTTACTATTATTATTATAATATTTTATTATTCTTCTTCTTCTAAATTTAGTTAATTTTTATAAACTTAGGTAATTTTTATAAAACTTAGTTAATTTAGTTAATTTTATAAAAATTAGATAATTTTTATAAAACTTAGTCAATTTTTATAACAATTTAACAAAGATTTTAAAATAGAGAACATGATTTTTATAAAGCTAATTTTTATAAAACTTAATTAAATTTAAAAAAAATTAGCTTATTTAATTATTATAAAACTTAATTAACTTAGTTACTTATTTTAAACTTAGTTAATTTATTATTATTATTATATTATTATTATATTACGTCTATTATTATTATTATATTATATTCTTCTTCTTCTTTTAAACTTAGTTAATTTTTATAAGCTTAATAAATTTTTATAAAACTTCGTCAATTTCTATAACAATTTAACAAAGATTTCAAAATAGAGAACGTGATTTTTATAAAACTAAATTAATTTTCATAAACTTCAGTTAATTTAATTAAAAAAAATCTCGATTAATTTAGTTAATTTTTATATAACTTAGTTAATTTTTATATCCTTTAATTAATTTTTATAAAACTCACTTAATTAACTTAGTTGAATATTTATAAGACTTAGTTTATAAATTAGTTAAATAATTTTAGTTAATTTTTATATAATTTAGTTAAATTTTATAAGAATTAGTTAGTTTTTATAAACTTTTAGTTAATCTAGCTAAATTTGTATAAAACTTGATAACATAGTTAACTTCTATAAAATTTTATATAACTTAGATATCTTAGTTAAATTTTTATACTTCGTTAATTTTCATAAATTTATTTAAATTTTATAAAATTTTATTAATATTTAGATATTACTTTAATTTTATAAAACTTAGTTAATTTTTAGAAAATTATTTAAATTTTATAAAACTTGGTTAACTTAGTTAATTCTTATAAACTTTGCTGATTTTTATAAACTTATCGGATTTCATGAATTTTCGACGACACCTTCTTTGCGCGGATAGTGCTTTCTTGCATACTCCGATTCAATATACATTTGCACGATCAAAATAAGATCGGATTTATATCAAATATAACAAAATATACTTCTTAATAGCGTACACATTCAAATGCATAAAAATATACCTTTTATTAGCAATTTTAGCTAGCAATCTTCCATATAGCAAAGGAATGTTTTCTGTATCTGTATAGCAAAGTAAAGGGAACCTTGTAATGATAGTTTTATACAAAATTGTGGCATAAGAGCAAAAGGTGCTACAGTTGCACCTTGTAATGAGAGTCCTTTCACAACAATGGTTCTAGACTCGAACTATTAACCAACTGTAAATATATCTGAATCTAGATATAAATAAATCCATATTTTACATGTTCAAAACTCTTATTTTTATGGGTTCAGCCAGGCTGACGTCTATCTCGGACTTACAGCAGATGACAATTTATGTAACTTCTCTTAGCCTCTTAATAAAATTAATTATATGCCAATCAGTTTCTCTAGTTTATTTTAACCTCATTAAAACTGAAAATATTGTCCTCAAACACATATACACCAGATTTTAAATTGTTTTAATAAGTTATAAGATCACCGAAAATGTGACGCACTTTAAAATCATATAAAGATCAATGTACTTAATACAAATACATGATGGAGATTAAGGTGGACATCTCAAATCAAGAACTTTCCTAACCATGCTTAAATGTTGGAACTGAGTGTAAAAATTGAATATTATGTATAGTGTCGCACTAAGCTCCTTATCCACTAAATGATACTGTGAAAATGATCAGTAGAATTGCCAATTATATATTAAATTTGAGGCTAACAGAAGCAAGTTTTGTGGGAACTGTATCATGACACACCACATACTAAGCTCCTTACCCACTAAATGATACTGTGAGCATTTTGTGAAATTACATATATATCAACTTACAACAGTAGTTTAAAAAAACTTACATTAGTGAAAAGAACACAAGCAACTCCAGCCATGGAAAAACAAGAATAAACCAACTCAGCCTGTACAACCCATTTCAGACTCATGGAATCTTCTCCAAGTCCCAAAGGATCAAATCCAAAGTCTCCCACAAGACTATATTTGCAATGAAAAGATATGTAGTTAGATTCAACTAAAACATATGAAATTAGCACTAACAATGCCAACTTTAAGCTATGCAAATAAGTTTGTACTATCAGAGCTATTGCAAGCTACAGTTTGCACTGCTAGTGCAAATTTTAGTTTGTATCAAGTGCAAAAGGGAGTTTGCACCGAGTACAAACTATAATTTGCACTGACAAACTACAGTTTCTATAATATTAGGACCAAAATGATTTACCTGCACCATCTGCATAGTAGTAAAGCCACTGTACATTGGTCATACTTGATGCAATATGATCAACCAATGATTACTGCTGGTAAACATGATATAATGATACTGTGCCACAAGGAAAACCATGAGTAACAACATAAAAGTGCAAATATCCTTTGCATGAGAAGATGTATATCGTTGAATATATATTTGTATAACATTGAATATAGATTGTGTCTAAGTATGTATTATGCCAAGATATATGAATATGTTTCAGCACAGTATATGTCTTTTTCTATATGACTAGAGATAGTCCAATTAATCAAAAATTACTTAATATTACTTTTATTTGGATTACTACTTATTCCTCCTCTATCCACGCAATCCCAAAAAGGATCGAAAAAAATGATTTTTGATTCAAGATTCAAATAAATCATGTGGCAAGGATATTAATTTGTGACAATAAAATAAGGTAGAAAAAATGATTCGCCATTTTATATTATAGTATACCAGCTTAAACAACCCTCTTAGTTTATGCTTATCAAAATTAAGTGCATTTTACTTTTGTCAGACTTGAACGTTAACTGAAAAATTCATACAACATATGAATTAGTAACTAAAATATTGAACAGAGGAGCACAAAAATTATACCGCCGAGGACCTTTGCCAAAGTGCATTATAAGTAGTTTCTGGTAGTCTGCTGTGAAATATCAAAAGTAGAAAGCAGTCAATCACACTGTAGAAAACGTACAAATTTCTTACAAAATATGGCTAGGGTACGGGTACGATGAACAAATAATTGTGTACGATTTGTCATATGTGAGCACAACATTATACATATACCTACATAAAATAGCTGATAATCAATACTTAACAACAAAAAACCAGAGTTTCCCAACACATTAATACATTATACAAAATTAGAACAGAAATAATTTTGTATAACCGTTTCAAAATTAAAAAGACGAAGTTATGAAAATTAAATTGTGACCACTCTTTCATCAACAAAATTCATGAAACACTAAACATAGAATTATATGTACGGAACTTAACTATTTTGCCTTGCTGATTAAATCGATGTAGGGAAAATTTCTTCGAAAAATTGCTTGATATCACCTTTGCATGTATCAAAGCTCAACATCTTTGTAACTGCATCGTGCAATTGCATAACATATATTCATAATCATTGTCGTGGCCTTTTGGTTTCAAAAAATGGGTAGTGTTATAGGTACATCAATGTTCAGAAATAAATTAGTATAAAATTAGTGGAACAGACTTTTTAACAGTTTTACAAAGAGTCAAAATCAGTTGATTTGATGATACTCAAATGTTACCTTGTACAGCTGATCTTTAAGGACAATTTTTCAATAAAGGCAGCTAAAAAAAAGAAATAATAGAACTAGGCCTCCGCAAAAACTAATTACCAAACTAGGTCTCGTTTCGGTTTTAACTTGCACAAATATGGAGTGCGCAAGTGTTAATTTTATTTTTAAACTTTAGCTTGCGCATTCCATAAATGCGCAAGCTATATTTAATGCTTGCGCAATTATGGAGTGCGCAAGCTCATTTTTGAGCATCAAATAGACAGAAAGCACATACCTGAGTTCATTTATCTATATTTCTACTTTCTTCCCCAAACATTCCCTATTTTCCAATCCAAACCCATTTTTCTTCCATATCCAAATCCACAATCACCTTATTAACCAAATAGTTGCTAAACTATATATGGAATTATCTTCTTCATCGTTACAAAACAAAGGTAATATAATAATTAATGTTTTTGAAAATTAAGATGTAATTTTGCTAAAATGAAGAGTTATTGGTGATAGTAGTGTTAATTGCTAGACAATGGTGTTATTTTTGAATTAGTTGTTAGTGTTTAATGAACTAGGAAACCCTATTTAAGTAGTAGTAATTTACACGTTAATTGTTTATTGTTTATTTTGACGGTGGACATTAATGATTGGAAGATAGACGACGAAACATTGATGATACATTTTGATGAGCTTGAAGGGAAAATCGAAGTTGCAAGTTCAAGTCATATTGACTTTGATGTTGATCATGTTCTGGAAACACTGTTCGAACCAGTACCGCGTAAATTCCATTCAAGATCATCAACCTTACACGCTCGTTTACGTGAAGTTGTTTCTACGAAAATGCCCGATCATCAACATACAGTTGACGGAAATTTGTTGATGCCTATACATCATGTAGGTCCATCCGTGCCAAGGGACAATGACCATATCCAAATTGTTATTGCGGAGATATGTGTGTAGTGGTTATTTGCAGAAAGGGAAAGAATGTTGAACGAAGATTTTTCGGGTGTGGTTCGTACACTGAACATAGACTGAATCCTTGTGAAGATGATTGTTGCAATTATTTTAAATGGATTGATCAACCCTTATGCGAAAGGGGACATGAGTATACTCACGAACTGCAAGCCGAAATAAGTCGTTTGAAAATTGTGAATGAAGAACTAAAGACAAACAGTGAGAGGCCTAGAATGTGGTAGATGTTTGGGACTTGGTTAAGTTGTCATATTTGGATTTTATGTTGAACCGTTGTATTTGTAATATGTTATTGCGAAAATGTTTCTATTTGTTGTAACCCGTAACGTATGCAAGCTAGATAGTTTATTATGTTGTTGAAATTCATTTTATAGTGTTGACTTTATTGATGAAATATATTGGTTACATTATTATATTGATTTGCTTGTTTGGTTTTTTTAAAAGATTGAGTTGACTGCTTTTGGTTGAAGATTGCCTGCGGAAGCAAAATCTACTTAGAAAAAATAGGTAATAATTCATCAAATTGATGTCTATAGTTATGTCGGTGAATAAAAATTATGAATGTGGTATTGGAACTTATTTTGCAGATAATGTCAAAGGTTCCGACCATATTTTACTTTGATGGAAAATTGTTGGTTGATGATGAAGGTAAACCTAGATATGTGGGCGGGAAGCGAAAAGGATCGACAATAAAAAATCATTGTAGTTTCGAAGTGCTTAAACAAAGAGCATTTGAAGTGACAAAAGCAAATCCTGTGATATATAATTTAAAGTGAAATGGGTTCGGGATGATGGTGCATCCGCTATTGATTTGGAAGATGACGATGATTTGAACTCCACCTTTTCGGTTAGAATGAGAGTGAGAGAAATCTACGTTGTGAAAGTGGAATATGAAAATGTGGTTGAAACAGAAGCACCAGTAATCTCCGTGGATGAGTATATGCACACTACACAGTTACAAGAAACACAATGATCGGCGTATCCTTCATATCTTTCAAACCATAAAGGTGGAGAGTTTACAAACTTACTTCACAGGTTCAGCGGAATGGCGGGAGTCTCTTCTAATCAGGAACAAAATATGATGCAAAACGCTATAAATCCAAATCAATCGCAAGCGTTTGAAAAGTGAGTACTATTATATGTTAGCACTTGTATTTTGACTTACGTTAATGCAAAATATCTGAGCTTTGTTTTTTGTATTCGTAGTGTCGAAGATGCATTTACTAGTTGTGATGACGATGGTGTCGATGATCATGTTCATACTCCACACGAGATTTGTGGGAAATTGGATAGCATGGAAGTAACTTGTGCAGATGATGAGGATAGAACTTGGATCCATCAAATGGAAGTTAACAATGATGTAATCATATATGCAGACATTGAGGAGGCTGATGATGTAATCGATGTCTAAATTTTGCAAACATACCGGGCAGACGTTCTGCTTTAAGACCGAAAAGAAAATGCACATCCGCTAGAGTCACTGTCATCTCCCCGACTCTCATATGAAACGTATTTGTTTCCGACCTCCATCTATCGCATAAAGCGGTAAAAAGGTGATGACCGAGCCGAATGTAGTCGATTTGCCCAAAATCCGGAGATTCATAGATTCGGCTCCAATCTTGGATCTTTATAATCGATCTCCTTGAGCTTGCTCGAATGATCGCATATCTTCACAGTTTCAACACCCTGAAATGTATAAACAAATTAAAATTAGTGCTTCATATTTGCATTCCCCTGGTTTACCAATATCGAACATTTACCTCAATTAATGTGTCATTTTAGCTCCTATGGTGTTCTTGAAGATAGAGAACACTTCTATCTTCGGACCCGGGAGACAATTCTACAAACAACAACAACCATTTATCACTACAAAAACTATGTACAAAGTTAGGGTTTTGGCTATACGAACAATCCAAATCCTTTTTCATTTTCAATAAACAAACCTACAATTATAGCACATTGACATCCAAAATCAACATGACTACTCTTCCATTAACAACAATCATCGTTTTTCAAGTAGTATTCATTTTGCAACAATTTTTTTTACCTCTAATCAAAGAAGAAGATGAGCTTTCTTCCATTTTACGCTCAATATAATGATTGATTGAAGAAATAGAGCTAGAGCAATGTTTTTGAGGTGATAATTTGGATTTGAAAGGGGTTTGGAGTTGGGAATGGGGAGGGTTTTGTAAAAATTTGAGAGAGATGAAGAAATGAGGAATGAAGTAGCTCTCTGTCCATTTCATGCCCGAATTTGTACTTACGCATTCCATAAGTGCGCTAGCACTATCCTATAACTTGCGCACTTATGGAATGCGCAAGCTATAAGTATAAAAAATATACACTTGCGCATTCCATAATTGTGCAAGTGTTATGCAAAATGAGACCTAGTTTTGCAATTAGTTTTCTTTGAGGCCTACTTGTGCAATATGTTTTCTCTTGGAGCACTGTTTGAAAAACTGTCCTTCTTTTATTTGTTAAGCGACCAATTGGCATATTGAAATTGATTACCTCTAGTATAGAGGCTTCCCTTTCTACAACCTCCTCAAGTACTCCTACAGTTCAAATGAAAACAATTTAGGTAGCGTTTGGTTTGAAAATTTAGTAAAAATCATAATTAGAAGAAACAACTCAGTAAAACTGATAAGCACCATTATCCCAGAGGTTAAGTGATTCGACTTTGGTGCGAGAGGTCACAAGTTCGAAACTTGCGTAGCGTGATGCCAATTTGTTTTGTTGTCTAGTACTCTAACTAGTAAAAAACAGTTGGCTAATTTAATTATTATAAAACTTAATTAACTTAGTTACTTGTTATAAACTTACTTTGTTGTTAGTATTATTGTTATTATTCTTATATTATTATTATTATTATTATTTTACTATTATTATATTATATTATATTATATTATATTATAATTATTCTTCTAAATTTAGTTAATTTTGATAAACTTAATTAATTTTTATAAAACTTAGTTAACTTAGTTAATTTTTATAAAAATTAGATAATTTTTATAAAACTTAGTCGATTTATTCAGTATTATAACAATATATATATATATATATATGTGAAGAGAATAATAATGCATTTATGAATGATTAAAAGATCTCATATAAGAAAAATGATCTTGTAACATGAAAAAATGATCATAAAACTAAAACTTTTTTCGTCATAATAGTATTTTCATACAGAAAAGTACATTATTCATTAAATTCAAAACTTAGCCACAATCAATTTTATTTTATCTCTTAATATAATTACTTATTGCATATGGTCCATATGCTACCATTCGTGTTTTGATTCTCACCCCGGTCCGATGCCTCTAGAAGTGGATGATAAAATCTTGCCCAATTTCCTTAACAATTGGTAATTTTACCATTTTTAAATCATTAATCTGATTCCCGTACCAGTATGAAAATAGTTGTACATGTAGAATGCTTGACTGTTAACCCTCACCGATATTCTATTTTCTAACTGAATTTAGCGATTTGAGGAATTAAATGGAATTAGTATATTGGTTGAATTATGTTTTTAAGTTGTTATGGTGAGGGCGCAGCCAGACCACTACCTAAGAGGGTCAAGTGAAGAGGGTAATGAATTAAATAATACGCAAGTTCAGCAATAAGACATAAAACAACCTCTGAGGTGTTTGATACTTTATATGGGGGCCAACTGGCTTCGATCCTGTTATGGCCATAGCATGGGAAAAAAAGGAGTGAACATGAAAGCTAAAATTTATTACCCCTATTTTCCTAGTTTAAACATTTTGTACAAGGGAATTATCTGTTTTGGAACATACACATCCTATTTTGCATATATCTTGGTTGAAAACTTTAGTTGGAAATATTATACAACTAGGACTCTAGAAACAAGAATACTGATAACCGACACAGAAATGAAAGAACAATTCGAGATACAATACTTATATAAGATGGTAGTTTTCTTATTTTTATTCAATCCTACCCTTGCTAACTCAACCATCCCCATATAGAAAAAAGAACTAACAACCCAATGTGCTAAAATTGGAATGTTCAAATCAAATATAGACATGGAATCCATATAATGATGAGATCCTTTAATAGGCTTTTGACATATTTTCTCTTAAGCCCAAAGATCAGAAGGAACAACTTCACCAATACTTGGCCTATTGCTACTACCACTACTACTTGCTGCTGCTGGTGTAGGAACACACACCACTTTTTTTGTTAGACTTTTCCTGTTTTATTTTGCCACTATTATAAAATATAACTAAATCACACTTATATGTTAGCAGAATAACATATTGTTCTAAAGCTCAAAAACTTTCAATCCTTTAACTTATTATTCCAAACTAACAAATCTTATCATAATATAATTGTCGGTTTTAAGCACTTCATCAAATTTATAATAAAGAAGTAATACATATAATATATGTGACGCCCCACCTCAATACCCACGCTAGCCAAGGACACTACGATGTAGTGCTGTCAACTAGCACGGAAAATAAGGCTGTTGAGGAGCGACCATCCATGTAATTGATTATCACACGGTGGCTATAAAATAATCTTCGGAAACAAACATAGAAATAAACATAACACAAAGCAGTCACAGACATCCATATCACAAAGGCGGAAGAAGATATGAATATATAACTAACACATGAAAGTGTACATCAGAGTAGTGGTCAAAAAGTTCCACAATAATACAAAAGAATAGCAACACGTGCTATACCAAAAGAATACAACTATGAGTCCATATCTCAAGTGTATACAACAAAAACTGCTAAACTAAATAGTCAGCCAAAAGTCAGAGTAGCAAATCCCGGAAGGAAGTCAAGCAGAAGCACCTGTAACATCTCGGTCTGACCCGAGTATTATTTAAGAAAATAATAAACGGATCAGTCTAACTATAAATATCAGATGACATGATATAAAATAAGAGATATGGCATAAACGTAAAATATCCATACTGACATACTACTATAAGTATGAAAATGATGATCAACAGGAGATCAACCGATGAGAAATGATCAATATCACGAGAATCTTCTCAAAGATCCAAAGAGGGCATCATACCCTAAAATTGTACTCATAACAAGTCAATGACATAAAAATCCAGAAATCAAAACAAGAAATCCAGAAATCATAAAAAGAGAAAGAGGCCTATCACATGATGGTCCGAAGACCATGGGGCGCTACCCCATATGTGTGAGTCGGAATCACACTGATTGAGGCCTAGGCTAACCAAAAAGCAAAAAGGTATGTGTGAGTGGAATCACACAAGTGGTGTCTAGCCTAACTTCGCAAACAAAAAAGTATGTGTGAGTCGGAATCACACCACTGCGGTCTAGACTAACCTTGCGGACAAAGAGATATGTGTGAGTCGGAATCACAGCACTGCGGTCTAGTCTAACCTTGCAAACAAAGAGACATCGCACAATTGCTAGTCTAAATCATAAAATGATCGTCATGATCAACGAGAAGTGTCAATTACACCAAGCTAGTAAATATATGAGTTTAGCTTCATGTCCCATAACCACTTGCTTAACTTAAATATTTACGAACAAGCTGTAAATCTTCACTAGGAAATTGTCACAAAAAGGTTCAATCGAACAAGTCCAAGAGCTAACCGACAAAGTGAACGCAAGAGTTTCATACCACTCGTTTTACTAAGTCGTTTAAGTCGATTTCTCATTCGAGTGAAGTAAAGGCTTGTATATACTAGTAGATTGGAAATCGGTTTGAGAAAAACGAACTTTTGATATTTAAAATAGTGTTGAAATTGCTTTGATGAAAGAGTTTTGATATTTAATACTAGTATTGAAACCTTCATATATCTTTAAAGTGACAAGTCATAAAACGATTGTAGAAACAATCTAGCACAAAAATTCACATTCGAAGACGTGAACAAAATCCAAGGAAATCAGCTCAAAATGCATCAAAGTGGAAATTCTGATGAATGCTTTTCAGATAAGATTGCCTACGCAGAGTAATACGGGGTTCGACCTGCCCGGTCAGGTCGCGGGGGTCCAGGGGGCAGCGCCCCGTCACGGTACGACTTAGTGAAGGCAAGCTGGTCCAGTGGTAGCATGGCCGAGCTAAGGGGTGGTGCGACTCAACCAGATGAACGACTTAAGGAAGGCGAGCGACTTACGACTTAAGGGAGGCAAGCGACTTATGACTTAAGGGAGGCAAGCGACTTACGACTTAAGGGAGGCAAGCGACTTACGACTTAAGGGAGGCAAGCGACTTACGACTTAAGTCTTAATTCGTGGATGACTTAGCACAACTCACGAACGACTTTAACACATTAACTCGCGCACGACTTAGCACTTTAGCTCGTGAACGACTCAAGCCTTTAACTCATGAACGACTCAAGCCTTTAACTCGTGAACGACTCAACACAGGCGAACAGAAATACAAAGGCGGTGACTTTTCAACGCGCGCGACTTAAGCCCTTAACTCGCGAACGACTTAGCACACCCAGAACGACTTAAGGCCTGGAACGACTTATGCTCCGTGTGACTTTTCAACGCGAACGACTTACGACTTAGGCTTAACTCGTGGACGACTTAGCGATGGCCAGAAACGACTTAAGGCCAGAAACTCACCAAAACGCCAAAATTTGTAGTTTTTCGCCAATCCAATCCAAACCAAATGCAAACAAACATGCCAAAGTGATGAGGGATCATCCCCAACAGTCCAATGACAATTATAGGCAAGATGTGAGATCAAAAATCTCACCTTTTCACGGAATTTGATGAAGATGGAGATTTGAGAGCAAAGCAAGAACACCAACAAGCTTGAATCAATGTTCTTCACGTGAATTTGATGTTGAATCTCGGATTTGCAATAGAATTTGTGTTTGGAGTTTTAATTTCCACTTTCCACCACCATTTTTGACAAAGCTTAAAGTGTTTTGATAGAGTGAGGAAGAGGGTTGGGCTGAACTAAAGGGGTGCAGTCCAAACCAAAGTCAAAGGCGGGAAAAAGTGTTAAAAATTTCACTATCTCCAAACATATCGAAGTTTACACTCAAAAAGATCGCAAACATCATTTTGAACTCAATGGGGGTGGTCTCGAGTCCTAATTTGACCGTATGCAAAAAGTAGCTTTTCGGACTAACACCCGACTAACGATAAAATATTTAAATATAAAATCGATAGATATGCGGTTTGTTACAATATATGTTATAATTGGTTTGTTAAAGCTGCCCACATTGAAAAAATAAGCTAAATTATGAACCTAAAAAACTGTAAACTAGTTTTTATAGTTTACCTTCTCTTGATCATTCCTGGAGGAACACAAGGCAAAAACATTTGTACCCCATGATCCTAACCATATGATCACCATCAACTCCGACTACCATAGGTGAAGGCTTCATGGGAGAAACTTGAAACAACCTGGAAAATATACCACCAGCCAGTTTTTTATCATCATTTCACTTCCAACGTTCAATTTTTCAGGAACAATTTTAAAGAAGGAAGACAATAGAGAATCATCTCCATCATACCTGGACTTATAGGGATTGGGTCAAACAAACATAGTGTTCCTGCAAATGAGTCAACAATTATACAGAAAAACAAATATAACATAAAAAAATTAGGAATATGTGAAATTGATGACTTAAATAATAGATTCCAACATTGTAAAAATTAGTCATTTTACTTCTTTTTTCTAATGCTTTCAAATTAGTTTCCTGCATTTCTAAACATTATCTAGTTTGAAACAAAAAGCAAATCCAAATCTTTATTTGGAGGAACTTTCTAGTTATAAAGAGGACTTTTTTCTTTCTATTTTAACTAAAATTTATTCAAAGTAACAATAGTTTATCGTGAATAAGTCCTACATTTTATAACTTTTTATGACTGCTTTAATTCCAGGAATTCAATGTTATTTTAAAATAACAAGAACATCGAAAAAGCACCTGCTATGATCTTCGGATTTTATTTTTTAGTTGCCACCTCGGTTGAAGCCCTGACCATTTCTCCTTTTGTTTCCCTGTTGGAGGTGCCAACATATCTTCAACTTTTTTCTGCAAAAAGATGAACAAGGCTGAAACTCTGATAAGACATGTATATATACAAATAAATAACATTCAGATAAAATAATCAGGCTGCAGCTTTTTTCTTTAAGCATATTTGTTTGTGGTGTACCTAGTTACATTATTCCAAAATTTAAAATTAAACTAAAAATAAGATAAAATAAACATCAATTCCACAAACTAAAAATAAGCATCAAGCAGTTTGCCATCAATAAATTGATGCAAATGGAGAAGATCGGCATGAGCTGCAAACTTTATTGCTACTTTATATTCCTTCTTCCTATAAAGTTATAATAAGCATTCACCAATTAATGAGATGGTAAAAATTCATAACGAGTGGCTAAAATCAAAGTACGTGGAACTAATGCCAAAACATAATTGCTCAAACTAACTGGAACAGATTAACAATTTTATTATCCATGATTTCAATTGTTAATAATAAGAGAACTACACAAATTATGAAGTGTTGATTGTGCATTAACATCTTCAACTGTGAATTTGAATTAAATTAAGAAAGCATTTTCATCAGGTTAGCTAAATTTTGGCTAACAAATTGTACTTAAACTTTGCTTTTATTACTAATACAATTTATGTAGAAAACTTAAAATTATGGTGCTTAATCAACATCAACTTAAAAAACGTGCTTCATTCAAGGTAAATCAAAACAAATTATCAAAATGACAACAATACCACTAATATCAACATAAAATAATATTAAAAAATGACCTTACGATGCCATCATCCTCTTCAGTAAGCATCACAAGAAACTCCTTTGAATCAAAGGAAAAGGAGCCAGTGGTGTATAAGCTTTTCTTCCATAATAAGCAGGCAGTCTCGTGCCCAAGTCTGTATCTCTGTACCATTTCACTAACTTTGCTATAATTGCTCTAGTCACACTTCTTGACCTTACTTCAGGGGCAATTATAACCTATAAAAACCAACAAAGAAAAAACTGTAAAAAGCAAATTTTGCATTTCAACCCAAATATCTGAAACAAAACTAAGTTCGAACTTACATCATAATGATTCAAAACTTTGTCAACAAAATCAAATAGAAAATGATTAGCTTTCGCAAAACACCTAGTTCGGTAAAACTCAGTATCCTTACTTGAAACGGGAAGGTTACTAAATACACGATTTTTAGCTTCAAATTCTGAACAACTCGCTTGTTTTGCAACTTTGGGCAAATTGGTTTTACCTTTGCCTCTCCCTCACTTTTTACCACTACTCTTAGCTTCTTGATTCTGTTTCTGTAGCTCTAACTTTTGTTGATTGCTTTAGTTTTGAAGTGGCTTCTTGTTCCTAGAATTAACAAAGTGCTTCTCCCCATTACAATTCTTGACTATAGGCTGGTTAACAGGCATTTTAATTGATGTGTTGCAATGAAGTACTAGATCAAAACAATTTCTCTCTTTCTATAGTTCCAAGCATGTCAATACAACTTCAAACCTGTAAAAATTAAAATTTAAAATAAGAAAAAGAAGAAAGTGGTAAACCAAAATTCTAAGAATAGCTGTAAGATGAGTTGCTAGTTATGGCAGAAAAAGGTTAGGCTAGAAAAAACAGAAAATCACGAGTACAACATTGTTTTTCAAAACTGGCATCAAAATCAAAAGACTTGTTTGACTATATCTGTCAATTTATCAAAACATTCACAACAAAAACAAAAAATAAGAGCATAGATAAGAACCAAATACAAAATTAACATAAATTTGGGGTTCTACATGCAAAGATTGTGTGAATTTCTGACAAAATTAGCCCTCGTTCTCTCCACTTTATTTCATTTCCAACCACTTTCTTCATTGTTCCTTGCTCACTTTGCTGCCATCTTTGTTATTACTTATGCTTTTTGAAGAAACTCATATTGATCTAAATAAAACACTGAGTTGCCGAATTTCCAAAATTGTTCCTCACTATAGCAAAGTTTTTAACTTCAATAGTAATAGTGGAAAACAAAAATTTAAAGCTAAACAGGCTAACAACGAATATCACAAAATAATAAACAATAATTCGTCCACTAGAATACTTAACTTTCAGCTCAAAAAGTCAATTATCCATAGGGCGAAGCAAATCAAACATGAAGTATATACCAAAATATATACCTAAAAGTGGTCGAAGTTCGCAGTAGTTGAGGAATCGAAGCACTGCACAGTGAAGCCGACGGATTGGAACAGCAGCGAGGTTGAGGAATCAAAGCAGTAACGAGCATCGAAGTTGAGAACGACGAGTAGCAAAGTTGAGGAATGGCGATTAAGGGGATTTTAAATTAACGATTAATTTAGGGCTATGGAAGCGAAGCGATAAATGGGTTATTCGCAGTAGATATTGAAACATGAGAGGGAGAATAAAAATATCAACGCCAACGTTTTCTGTTTTATCAATAGCGTGTTAGGAGTTATCTATATATAATAGAAATACCCCATTTTGAAGCTTTCAGAATTACTAAAATGCCATTTGAGTTTTTGATACATGATATGGAATTTTAGTCATTCTTGAGATCCACGTTCTTCTCCACTAGCCCCAAAATGAAACAGCGATATGGAACTCGAACTCAAACCCTATAAGGCTATAACTAATCTCTTTTCATTTGAAGCTCCTTCCTCCAAAACAAGATATCAAACTCGAACCAATCAAGTTATGAGCAACACAAGCAGTTCATCAGCTGAGAAGGCTGACCAAATAAGGCAAACACCAACAGAGTACTACATGTTTTAAGAGGAGCAATCCTTGATAGACATGGCGGTGCATCAGAGAAATATCATAGGTTGTTCGACATTAAATAATTCAATACTCCATACAATCACTCTACACTGATTTAGGCGATGGCCTATGAAAATTTAGGATACACTAACATGTGATGCGGTTCAGACCATTTTGAGGACAAGGTAATTATTCGTTATCGTTAAGTGATATTCATTGATATTTGTCATAGTTTTGTATATACTAATAACTCATAGTTTGTGCGCAGGTGTCATTACTTATTAGCATACTTAATTTAAAATTTATATAAAAAGAGTAATGTTAGTAGATGTCATAATGCATATAGTTTGTACACAATGAAAGATTTATAATTTGGCATCAAAATATGTTATCTTTCCCTTTTGACACAAGCTTTTCATATAAAGGATGAGAGATGAATATGTTTGTAATAAGTTGCTTATTTTAAGGGTATAAGCTTATTTTTACTACAACCATGAATAAACACTGAGTTGTTTATTTTTTATTTTTCAGCTAGACATTATTGAGATTGATCCAAAATGGAAGCTACACATGGACTTGCAAGTATAAAATGCATGTAGTATGATCTCTTCTACATATACCTAAGTTTGTTCTGTTTGAATGTTTAGTTTTGGGGCTATGATGCAAGTTTTTATTTGTAGAAGCTTTTTAGGTGTTGTTTCCTAAGGAGACAAGCATAAGGTTTGTAGAATATTTGGTATAAATTATTGTCCTATTGAGTCATATCTTTAACATTATAAGTGATGAGCCTAGCCCTCTATAAGTATAATTTGTGAGTAGACTAAATTTTTCCTGACATGCTATGTTATTGTGAGTAGTGCTTGCTCAACACCAGCATTGCATTCTCCTTAAAAATTTCAAGAATTAACTTAGAAACATTATAGTGCATGAAGTTGACTAATAACAATAATTATGTAATTGGCAAATTGTATTGATGGGGTATCTCAAGTATTATCATTTTTAGAATATAAATCACGTTGTTGTTAGATATGTTTAGGAAATATGGTATTTGCTTAAGGTTTTGGCTTTAAGGATTTATTTCAATCAAAATACATGGAGAAAACAAAAAAATAGTACAGTCATGAGTCTATCCCCATTACAAGCTACTTTTAAATAATGCTTCAACATAATGAACAAGGCCAATATATAAATCATTTATTTACAAGCACATGTTCTAAAGATAAAAAAATCACCTATGAATGAGCATCATTGGGAAAACCTTAAAATAATGGTTTGTGACCTATTATCCCATATTTGAATCTTATCATTTATTTCATTATTTTTTCCAATTCAAACATACTTTTAGAGTATACCAATTTCATATTTCTAATTAGTATTCATATCATTTATGTGCTTAATAATTTCACATTATCAATAGCATATATCATTTATAGCTTGCATGTCAAACTCAAATTTAGTAAGCATGTAATGAGTAAGCAATTTCACATTTTAAAGTAGCATTTATAAATTCATATTTCTAGCTGGCATTTGTATCATTTGTTTATATGCTTACTTAATTCATAGTTGTAGTTGAAGTTATAAATGTCAGCTCGAAAACTTTTAATTACGCCCTATTTATTTGTGATCTGAGTTTGTTGTTATTCATACGGTAGCCAATATTGGGCACAATGGTGATCAATGTGTCTCTAAAGTTAAGTAGAAACGATTGTTACTTCATATATATAACCACATATATTTCTTGAGGACTACATGACTGAAAATCACTAAAGACTAATCTATTTAATGAGTAATATGTTCGATGAGAACATGAACAACTTCTAATTAATATGCTTATATGTGAGTAATATGAATGCTACCAATATTCATACAAGAAGTGACAAAGGACTTGGTTAGTGATGGGAACGAATAAACACATACTTATTATATGACGCACAAACCAAATTCACATTTTCAGCTAGCACTGGAAGAAATTATTCGTAAACATGTAAATGTTTAAGCTAAAAATATAATATCTATACTTAATAATTAGCAATTAACCATAAATATATAATAACATATATGACAAATTGTAGACCTTCCTCCTAGAAATGTTAATTTAGTATTAAAATAATGCTAACGGAGTTGAGAAATACTAATGAACACTCCAAATTTAGATCTTCCTAAAGTTAGATAACTCTTTTCATTGTTTTTATAATTATATTTGTCGACTGTTGTTTATTTAGTGAGCACATTACTGCATTTTATGTTGGAAGAATAAATATTTCAAAAAAATCAACTTATTTAATCCACTTGACTTTCGATTATTGTTACATTTTACCTTTTTTATCTTATTTGAATGTTTGCACTTATTGTTAAAGAAGAAAACAAATAAAGTATTAGGTTAGTTAATAGGAAAACTGACTACAAATACAAAATTAGGACTTCGAATAAAACTGAATAGATACTGCATATATTAGAGAAAAAAAATGGTTTCCTCTTCCATATCCTTTGTTATTAGGGAGTGCATTGCATTACTCATTAGGTTATGTATTTTTCGGTCTTTATGTTTTTGTTTTGTTTTTTGTTGTTGCTGTAAAGTAGAAATTTTGTCATTTTTAGAGAAATATTAAGGCTACAATTAGGAATGTTAGATAGGCCTTGGAGACTTCTTTGCATAATTTTAAATGAAAAATGTGTATTTATTCCATAATATGGTCTTTGTTTTCCTCAATGATTACATAGGAAGTTACTTTTCTCTTTTTGGTTACTTCTCAAAACTGTAGCTTATTACTTCCTATTATAAAATAATCATAAATATATGAAAATTGGATATACCATTAGATTATTTAGTTACATAGTGTGCAAGAAATACCAACATGTGTATTGTGTCTTAATTGTATGAGACTGGATGTCCATTTGATTTTTCCACATTTCAAATAATACAATATTAAATAGTATAAGCAATACAATTATGGCTTTCTAATTTCCAGAGATACTTGAAAATACCAATATGCAGTCTGTTTAGTTGATTTCGTTACTGTCCCATGAATATGACTATTACATGATAGTTACTCTACCATGATATGAAATATTACATGTAATAGACGGTAACAAGAGAATGGATCTTGAAGGTAATCTCCAATGCCACTTACGATTTTCATATAGAAGGTCCATTACATGTGCACTCCATACCTTTAAACTCCCTATGTTCACCTACTACTATATTTCCAAGTCATTATGGCTATTTTTTTTTGAAATAATACTTAGGTGGTAATAGATGGTTGTACTGCAAGTCTTAGGTAGTATATAACATACTAAAAATCAACATATGTCCAAAGATTCAAATCACACGCTATGTAGAATTCAAACATGTTACCTCACATACCAAAGTCAGAACGCCTAAACACTAGGACGGTGGTGTTGGACAAATCATTTTGCCTATTATCACTACACATTAAACCCTCTATTTATCAACATTTCTACATGATATTAATTCTCAATGCTATTAATTTTTATTAGGAAGGAAAACTATGATTAATAATATGGCAATTTGGTTAATAAGAAGGCAATAGTCTACCAATATGGTTGATAATACGAGCTTACAAATAAGTGGATGGAGATGAAATTTTTGTATAAAAAAATATTTCAATTTAAAATTTGAAATAGGTCAACTATCTTTTGTTATGTTTCAAGCTTATGAGTGTAAATCTACAAAATATATTTTTTCATTCAATAATTACATAGAAACCAAGTTTATACTAGAAAACTTTGCAATGATTTTTCGCGTATTTATTCATACTATTTCACAATAAAAAAGTTAGCTCGCGTATTTGTATGTGTCAAACAATTATCTATGCGTATAACCATTATTTCATAATAAATAAATTAGCTCTCGGTTTTCTTTGCACACGTCCAACGGACGTGCCTAACATACTGGTAGTTTAATATAAATGACTATGTGATAACTAACAATAGCCAGTCATGTTGTGGTGCAATCCTCTCATGCTATCAATAAATCATTTTCTTGTAATGGGGCTAACTTTCCCGACTTTCCAAATTGTACTACATCCTTCATTGGTGATACTTTAATGAAAATCATGTCTCCTACTAAGAACTGTAGGTCCTTACGCCTCTTATCTTCATAACTCTTCTGCCTGGATTGAGCTTCCTTCATCCGTCCTCGGATTAACTCAGTCTTCCTTGACGCCTCCCTAAACAATTCTAGACCTAAGACCAATCTGTCTCCAGTCTCTAACCAACATGCTGGCGATCTGCATGGCCTTCCATACAAAGCTTCAAAAGGCGCCATTCCTATACTAGTTTGATAATTATTACTATAGGAAAACTCAATCAAATGTAGGTGATCCTCCCAAGATCCACCAAGTCCAACACACAAGCTCTCAATAGGTCTTCGAGTACCTTGTTGACTCTCTCTATCTGCCCGTCCGTCTGTGGGTGATATGCTGTACTCATCTTGAGCTTGGTACCTAATACCTCTTGTAGACTCCTCCAAAATTTGCTAATGAATAATGCATCTCTATTGCTGACTGTGCTACTAGGAATCCCATGAAGTCTAACTATGTTCTTCATAAACAACTTTGCTAAAACAGGTGTCGTCCTGGTTGAATTTACCGAAATGAAATGGGCACTCTCAGTCAACCTGTCCATGGCAACCCGTCTATAAAATCCATCTATAAACAGGTTTCCTCTTTTTGTCCTTGGCAACCCGTCTATAAAATCCATCGATATCGGATCCCATTTCCAGACTGGGATATCCAAAGGCTGAAGTAACCCACTTGGCTTTTGATGTTCGGCCTTCACTTGTTGATAGTTAACACACTGTCTAACCTACAAGCCAACATCCATCTTCATGCCTTTTCAATAGAAGCTCCTCTTTATGTCTTCATACATCTTGGTTCCTCTAGGATGAATAGTAAACTTTGATCGATGACATTCCTCTAGAACTTCTTTCCTTAAGTTCTCTGCATCTACAACACATAACCGTCCCTTCTTTCTCAACCATACTCTTTGGTCAAGGCTAAAATCCTTTAGGTCATCAACCTCTGATCCTATCTCAGGCCTTCTAATCCTCTCGGTTAAAACTGGATCTTCTCTTTTCTTTGAAGCTATCCTTTTGATCAGCACTAGTCGAACTTCTAAACATGACAACATGGCAATACCCTAACTAGAACTAGCAGTAGATCTCAACTGCACACCACAACTGGCTAAAGCTTCTAGATCCTTCCATGCTGCCAACATTGCTAACACCACATTTTGATGTTTTCTACTGAGAGCATCTGCTACCTTATTTCCTTTTACAGGAGTATATTCTATACCGAAATTAAGCAGCCAAAAACTCTAGCCATCTCTGCGGCCTCATCTTCAACTCCTACTGAAAGAATAAATACTTTAATGACTTATGATTGGTGAATAACTCAAATCTCTCTCCCAACAGATAATGCCTCCAAATCTTTAAGGCAAAAATTACCGTAGCTAACTCCAAGTCATGAGTAGGATATCTAACTTTGTGCGGTCTAAGTTGCCTAGATTTGTAAGCAATAACTTTGCACTTCTACATCAATACTGCTCCCAATTCAGTGTCACGTGCATGCGTGTATACTAGCAACCCTCGGTTACCATCTGGAACCACAAACACTGGCATTGGTTAACAAATGCTTTAACTTAAGGAACCATTCCTCACATTTGTCGAACCAACCAAACTTCATGTCCTTCCTGGTCAACTTAGTCAAAGGTGCTGCTATCCGCGAGAAGTCCTTGATGAATCTCCGGCAATAGCCAGCAAGTCCAAGAAAACTCCTGATCTCGGTTACCATCTCTGGTCTCTTCCAATTACTGACCGCCTCGACCTTCACTGGATCAACTAACATTCTTTCCTCTGAAACCACATGACCAAGAAACTTAGGGGTCGTTTGGTTTATTTTGTATTTTATGTTTTTGAGTTTTCAACATTAATTACAAAATATGAGAAGAATGAAGGAAGGTTGGAAGGGATGAACGGAAGATTGGAGGGGACCACAAAGTGGATGGAGCAACGACGGAAGGATAAATTGTTGCTCGTGCTTCCGTTTTTCTCAAAACACGAAAAATGAAAAAAAAGTTGTTTTCTATTTTGTGTGTTAAATTCGTTTTCTAAAATGGTCATTTTTCATAATATACAAGCGTCGTGCGTATTTTTGTATGGATGAAAACTCAAAACTAAAAACGGTAAACCAAACATAGCCTTAACTTCTCTCTTCCAGAAATGACAGTTGGAAAACTTTACCTTCAGCTGATTCTACCTCAACGTCTCCAACACTACTCTAAGATGAATCTCATCCTCTCTTTCATCTTTAGAGTACACCAAAATGTCATCTATAAATACCAACATGAACCTATCCAAGTGCTCTCGGAAAACCCGGTTCATCAAATCAACGAAGAAAGCAGGTGCATTCGTCAATCCAAATGGCATCACCAACCACTCATACGAACCATACCCAGTCTGAAATGCCGTCAAAGAAATGTTATCCTCCGCCACTCTCAACTGATGGAACCCCGTTGCTAAATCCAATTGGGAAAATACTCTGGCTCCACTAAACTGATCAAACAGATCATCTATCCTTGGAAGAGGGTACCTATTCTTGATTGTCCTTTCGTTTGACTTATGATAGTCGATGCACATCCTTAACAACCCATCTGGTTTCTTTACAAATACCGCGACTGCTCCCCAAGGTGAACTGATTAGTGTGATAAAATTCCTTCCCTCAAGATCCACTAGTTGCACTTTCAATTCCTTCATCTCCAACGGTGTCACCCTGCTAGGTGCTCTGCTCACAGGTTCAGCTCCGGGTATAAGATTTATTCGAAACTCAACAGCTCGTTTCGGGGGTAGTCCAATAACCGGTTCAAATATATCTACAAACTCACTTGCCACACAAACTGACTAAAGTCTTCTCCAACCTCCATGGTACTCAACAAAGCACACACACTCTTACTGGAATTCTCCACCAAGAAAATGATTTGGTTATGACTATCTGGATTCCTCAACGATATTTCTCGATCTTGACAAAATATCCTAGCCTCGTACTTACCCAACCAATCCATGCATAAGATGATCCCGAAATCAAAAGCATACAACCTGGATGCAAACTTATGACCTAACAAATCAAGTTCTAACTGGTCACATCTCATCCCAAGAGTTGCATACCCTCCTATTGGATTCACAATCCTTAAGGAAGTAACAAGGTATGTGGGTTCTATACATAATCTATCAACCAAATACTGAGATATAAATGAATGTGATGCACCGGTATCAAAAAGTACCCTAACTGCTATATTCTGAATCAAAAGCGTACCTTCCATCACGGTTTTCCCTTTTTCTACTGTAGTGGGTTTAGAAGAAGATGGTGGTCCAATAGCAAATACCTTCCCTCTGTCTGCCCTGAGTGGCTCTGGACACTGGTTCTTATAGTGCCCAACTTGGTCACAGTTGAAGCATTTCACATTCTTCTTCTCTATAGGCTTCTTTCCTTTGCATGTCCAGCACTCATGAGCATAATGGCCCTTCTTATCACACTTAAAACACACCAAATCAGCCTTTGCCTTCTTAGCGGCCTTCCTTTTCTGGGCTCCTTTCTTTTTAAAGAATTTCATTTTTCTTCCCTGAGAACCTTGGAACTCAACTGGCTTCTCCCTGGCTGAAACAGCAAGCATCTCCTCATGGTGGACGGTCATCTCCACCATCACATGATAAGGTTCTCTAATATGAGTCATAAACATCCTGCTTAGCTCCGTCCTCAAACCTCCAATGAATCTCTCATTTCTTCTGACATCAGTATCAACCAAAGCATAACCATATCGAGATAGCTCATCAAATTTAGCAGGATACTCGATCACAGACATTTGTCCTTGGACAAGATCCATAAACTTCCTCATCAATGCCGATTTGGCAACCTCAGACAAGAACCTCTATTCGAATCTCCTCATAAATCAGCCCATGTCAGCTCCTTATCCGGTACACCGCCTATCACACAGTTCCACTAATGAAGCGCTAACCCTTGCAACTGTCTAGAGGCTAGCTTTCTCTTCTCTCCATCATTCAAGCCTAAATCTGTAAAGATCCTTTCACAGTTCAACAACCAGTTTTCAACTTCAACAGCATCTTCCGTTTCAGCAAACGGCTTTCCTCCCAAACTGATATAGTCTCTACTCAGCTTAGCATAATTATAACCAGCCAGAACTATAGGATTAGCTCCACCAACATTCCCAGCAGCTCCTACTTGCAAAAGATTAGCCAAAAAATGATACACCATCCCCGCATCTACTGGTAGATTTCCAGCACCTACATTGGCCTCAGCATTTTGATTAGCATTAGCATGTCGACCTTGGTTTCTCCGAGTATTAGGTCGAGCATTTCCATTGGTAGTGGTGCTTCCTCCACCCAGATTACCTCTTCCATTTCCTGCCTCCATATCCTCTTTCTCGTATATCTGTATACGAGCCTTAGTAAGATATAAAAGAAGGGTCTAAGAGAGAGGGGAATACATACTTAGATATATACCTATATACAAATACACGTGCATTACTATTAAGTTAACCCAAACCCCGATCATAATTTCAAATTCATTGGATTATGTTTCCAAAAGATTTTAGGTTTAATATTTCTTTTAAAGTTTCATAAACCATGCTCTGGTACAAACTTGTAATATCCCCCTACTTGGAGGCCCAAAACTAACGGCTACGGATGCTGCAGTCATCCAAAGTTATTAATCTTCGGTGACCAAATACGACGGTGCTAGATACATTGATACACAGATCACGGAAATATGGAAAAAAAATTAAACAATTCAAAAACATGTTTCCACATTTAAATCAAAACATTGATGTTCATTACATAATCCCAAAAGCGCTAACCATGTTCAGTAAAATATTATTATTACAATTACGCCAAGAGCGACATATGAAGATGTCCCTTTGGTAGATCAGAGTATATAGAAGGCTAATAAATCTGCCTTTACAAACAAATACACAACGGAAAAGAAAACACTAAATAACTATCTACCTCTAGCACGCCTCTGGAAGCTTTATTCCTCAAAGAAGAAACCCGAGAACCTTAAATCTCAAACTACTCAAAATAAATTGAGTACTTGAGAGTTTAAGGGGAAAACAAAAACTTCAGGTCAGACATAAAGACTTGTATGAATAATAATCTAATATTTCAATCCTTTTAGATATCTAGTGAGACCACGCCACTTAGCGGAACAGTTTTTTCCCTCACTAATATCCTAGAGCCTTTATAAAACCATATACTGTACTCCTGCATCCACAACGGTTAAAACACACATTTTTCAAAACATTATAATGATATGCAAACTTGAAAATAATTAGAATTTCCCTTCCCCGGTGTAAACTGACACCCTGTCTTAATTATAGTTCCTAGGGTCACTATTAACCTTTTAGTTTTCATGGGTTTACTAATAACCTTCAAATAATTAAAGAACACCCTGTCCTATTCATAGTTTTCATGGGATCACTAAGAACCTATAAGCTCCTGCCAATTAACTTAATTAATTCATGGTTTTCCCCAAACTATTGGTCATTCCAATAACTAATCTCTTTATCCTAGTTTTCATGGGTTGATTAGGAACCTATGGATTTATCTAATAACTCACTTCACATCCTAGTTTTCATGGGTTGACAAGAAACCTATTGATACTTCCATTAGTTACTTTCCCTATCCTAGTTTTCATGAGTTTACTAGGAACCCATCGACTGATGTCAATTCTTAATTCAGATATAGTTTTCATGGGTTTACTACAAACCACTTAGCTCATACTAATCCTTCATACATAGTTTTCATGGGTTAACTATGAACCTGTTGGTTTCCTCTAATAACTACTTAATCATAGTTTTCATTGGTTTACTATGAACCTTTTTGGGTTTACTATGAACCTTTTTGGTTACCTCCAATAACTACAAAGTTTAGGCATCCTATAATTTTGGTCACCCTGACTCCATGGATGAAATTCTACTCATTCATAAGTTTAAGCAATTTACATTCACTATTGAGTTACTTAGCCGGTTCATCTACCCTTTTCCCCAAAATATAGTTATGGGTTGTCATGTGAATATATTCATACTTGAAGAAGCGAAACAGCAATTTAACAATACCACTCATGTGGGTTTAAGGTCCTTGAAATACATTTCATTAAACATAGTTAACACCTTTTAACTTATATTTTTATCAGGGCCATACTTCTTCAAAATCACATACTTAAAGTCATTACAAAACTCCTTTATATAAGCCGTGGGTTTTCCTTAAAAATTTAGAGTATGGGTTTTTAAAACCTTTCGAAACCATTGGAAAGCAAACCTTTCGAAAGCTTAAACAAAACTAACCTTTTGAAACCCAACCTTTTGATCTTGTCAAAGGGTCTCCTAGATCCTTTCAAAACCAAACCTTTCGACCTTGTCGTAAAGTCTTCAAAACAACCTTTTGAATCCAAACCTTTCGAAACCATTGAAACCATTCAGTAATTCAAACCTTTCTAAAGCATTCAACTCTTAAAATATAAACCTTTCGAAGACTTACTGGGTTCAATTTAAAACATGCGAAAAATCCTCTTTTAAAACCTTTCGACTACATTGGAAGCAACCTTTTGACTTTGTCGAAAGGTCCGCTTCGAAGGCTTTTAAAACCTATCTTTTAAACAATTATCTTCAATCTTTAAAACACCTCCTTCGAAAGCTTTGGGTTATACTTCAATCACAAAACAAGATTAAATCACCTAAGTCGAAAGCTTTGATACCTTTCAAAAGCATGGAGAAGCGGCTACTTTTAAAACAAGTAAACCTTTCATCTTAACGAAAACAACAACGTCGAAATGTTGGAAAAGCGGCAATAACCTTTCGACTATGTCGGAAGGTTCAAAACAAAACAATGGTAGAGCAGCAGTAACCTTTCAAAACCTTTATTTTAAATAATTGACCTGGTCGAAAGCAACCAAGTCGAAAGCTCTTATTTGAAAGCAAAGCAAGCAATCTTTGGTTTATAAAACAAACATACCCAACCACTTTAGAAACCAACCTTTCGACTAAGAACCCTTCGACCTTGTCCAATTCATTACGTACCAAGATACTTGATACCATATGCATTGGTTTGACCTTGTCGAAAGCTACAACCTTTCCTCTTAGTTGAAAGGTCTGGGTCGGAAGGTTAAATGTCGTATAAGGCTGAAACATGCTAAAAGTATGATTTCTTTGTTTTTAACTTAAAAAGGATAACTTTTCAACTAACCGGCCTTTGTTTGTCAAATTCTCATTGGTTAACAAATACTTTTTAGAAAAATGCTGCCACTATTTTCAAAAATAAATAATAATTTTATTTTATAAAATGCCCCTTCACCTTAATTAAATATATAAAACATATGAGTCTCATACCTTAAATAATTTTATATATTCATCAAAACACTTAGGAAAAATCTGGAAAAATCCCAGAAAATCTATTTTAATATGTTTTTCGACATATAAAAATTTCAAACCCAAATAATCATTATTTCAGCCATAAATACTTTATAACCCAATAAATCATTTTCTTCACTAGAAAATTAATATAAAATCCATATAAATTCAAAAAAATTTATAAATTGAAACCCATCACCAAAATCATGTTTTCTATGATATAAAATTTTCCTATAGCATTTAAAAATCATTTCATCTCGGTTTTACCCTAAAACCGTGTATATCTACTTTTTGAACAACCTTGTTTAATCCATATAAATCATAAATCAAGCATATATCATCATTCAATATATCATAAAAACAGATTTACACTAAAATCCAAAACCATATGATCATAAAACTAAAATAGAGATATAGAAATTATTATTCACCTTAGATGGGATAAGGAAATTGAAGTTTAATTGAGATTGATTTCTTCTAACTTGAATCCTAAGCTTTAAGTTGATTTTCTCTTCTCTTTTTCCTAATTGTCGGCTTTGCTTGCTTCTCACGGTTATAAATTTTGTTTGAGATAAAAATGAACGTGTAAGACCTAATGGGAGTGGTATAAGAGTGGGAAGTATGGTTATTTACCCTAATGCCCTTATGTTGAATATCCTAACCATTTATATAAGTTCATTAGATTTTAAATTAGCACGGCCACCTATTTTATTAATTAACCTCAATCTCCTTATCTACGTTATTCTATTTAATTTATTCTAATTAAATCTCTTGAATAATGTCACTAAAATTAGAGGTGTCACACAAATATTATAATTGTGTATGTTGGAGAAAAATGGAAAATAAAAGAGAAAAGAAGAGGGGATGAATCAATTCCGCGAAAGATTTAAATTAAAATAATAAAATTTTGATTCCAATTAAACTCAAACCTTCTATAAGATCTGGAATTCTAATGGGTATGTATACATATTGTTGGTTGATAAGAAAAAGGAGTCGAATAAGAAGGATGGAGTTGGATCAGGAATTGAAATTGTGTAACTTCGATTTTCTGACGCCTTACCGACGACCTATCGAGGCCTAGTTAAATTTTCAAATTCGTATTTTCTGATGCCTTATTGACACTATATTGAGGCTACAGCTGAAAAAAATTTGCAATAATTTTGCTGCATTTCTTACCTCAACCACACATTCAAATATACACAATATATATTCATCTCACAATCATCACAATACCAGCAAATATTATCTCAATACCATCACAATACAATACATATTACCCACCAAAATAATATCATAAACATTATCCAACATCATAATACCCAAAAAAATATCATCACAATACAAAAAAATACCCAACCAATACCATTAAAATGCAAACTAAACATCAAGAAGTATTATCACAATATATACGAACCAAACATCCAAACTATAACAACACAAATACCCCTACTCCCTCAAACCATGCCCACCATCTCCATCATCATCACCAGAAATGCCCTCATATGGAAAGCATCACAAAAATGCATCCGCAAGCAATCTGAGCTTCTTCTTTAGCTTACCGACGTGTGACTTCAACCGTCGGTTTTGTTCTTCTACAACATTACGAACTGTAGAAGCTCTATCTAATGATGATCTCTACATTTTAATAAAATTTATAATTTAACTCAATTATATATGCATTTGTTCAATTAATTCAGTGATTTAACTTGTATATTTTTTAAATTTATTACATGATTTTGAAAAATATATATTTTAGCTCGAATAAACTCTTTTATAATTTATTAAAACCAAATTTATAATTTAACCTAATTATATACATATATAATATATTGAGTGATTTAACTTATATAAACATACTCTTGTTTAGTTTATTGAAAACAATTTATAATTTAACTCAATTATATATACATTTGTTTAATTAATTGAGTGATTTAACTTATATATTTATTTAATTTATTGTGCAATTTAAAAAATATTTATCTCTTGTTTAATTTATTGAAACAAAATATATAATTTAAGCTAATTATATATTTATTTAATTTATTGAGTGACTTAACTTACATATTTAATCTCAAACTCGATTTATTTTTAAAATAACGATTTTTGGGATACGTACAACATACATGTGGTTCTTGGAATTTAAAATAACTTAAACTTACTTATACTAAGCATTCATATAAAATACATGTATATATACATATGGTTTTTAGGTTTGAAATCGATGTATACATACATATAGTATGCTATACACACACACACACACACACACACACACATATATATATATATATATATATATATATATATATGTGTGTGTGTGTGTATGTGTGTGTGTGTATGGTTTTGTATACATATATACTTATTCTAATATTATGTATATAACGAATGTTTAGGGCTATTATGTACCCTTGGAATATTGTCGTTGTTGGGTTTATGATCCACCTTTTTTGCAACAGCTCTAGTGAGTGTATGGAATACATCTTCATCCACTTCTCTTATTATCTCCACACCTTGACTTTGAAATCCTCGATCATAGCCTAGTATTTTGCCTTTTTGCCAATTTTGTATTTTATGCATTCACTATAATTTTATATACATGTGTATATATATATGTAAATATTATGTAAATACATGTATACATACTGTAAACTCAGAGGAAGCATCATCTACCCATGATATTTTTCAAGCAACAACAATTTTCTCCATGATATATGTAAATAAATGTCTCCTCTAGCAAATACATGTCTCCTCTTATACAATATGATATTTTTCCTCCATGATATATCCATACAAGATAGTCTAGCATAAAAGTATTTTGGTGGAAATGTAATATCACAATACAATACACTCTAAATTTCAAGCAACGACATTTCAAACATGGAGATCAGACTTATTTCATATTAGTCTTATTAGTAGATGCCACTTTCATGAATGCATCCATGTCATTTCTAAAGTGCAATGGAATCGTTTCTCTGATTTTACCTCTTATGTATATCTAACTTCGATCTTTCAAATAATCCACCTTCTATACTCTATGCATAAACAAAATTTACATTATATTTCACATGGTAGTATTTTTTTCTTAACTGAAATAACTCTATTATTTTTATGAATAATTTAAATAACATTATTAATTATGTTTAACACTATTAATTTTGTTCTTAATTTAAATGACATTATTAATTTTAGTATTACGTAATTTCATTAAGTTTATAAGTACATTCTATAACTTTATTAATTTAGTTATCAAACAATGGAATTCATAAACAATTTCAAAACTGTATAACCTAGAAATTTCAACACATTTTTAAATGGTAGGTCATCCTACTTTCCATTGCAAACGTAATGATATTTACGTTTCATGAATTATTTCAAATCAAGTGATTAAAAAAATTCAAAAGCACTTCCCTTTATTCCTCGTATCATATGCAAGAGTGTTCACGGGGAACAAGAAGGAAGTGCCATTGAAATTTCATTAACCGTTCGATTTAAAATATTGGTTTATGAAACATAAATACCATTGCATATATAACTTGTCTAATACAGGGACAAATCCGACAAATGATATGTTAGATGAATATCGATTTTTGTTTTATTTAAAAAGCAAAAAACTATATAATGATCATATACAACTCTTCTCAAAGGGCCAAAATAGACACATCTATGGTGTTTCATTAATAATACCATATTAATAACAATGGTTTTAAATAACAATTTCATAAAAATACCAACGATCAAATTATATATGTATAATATCACATCAATGAAAAAAACAAATATATTTAAATATCCATTTGTTGATAGTCTGACCTTGTTAGAATTATTATTCATATTAGGGATTAAGGATATTACTATTGATAATTATAAATATACTATTAGATTAATAATCATACCGAGGAGGAGGGTTTGAATGACTTAAAGGCGGAGGTTATGGTGGCAAGGACTTCAGTTTTGGCTTTAAAGGAGGCGGCTTTAGCTTCAGGGATGATGGAAACATCGATTTCAAGGGGTGATGCGGTTTAGATTGACTTAAGGTTCGATGGAGGTGATGTCGAGTTCGGGTTTGGGGATGGCGGCTTCAGGTGCAATGTCAACTTTGGCTTCAGGTGATAGTGACGTTGAAGAGGAAAATGGTGTTTGGCTTTGGATTTGAGGTTTTTTTATGTAAATCTCGTAAGTTGAAAGTGAAACAAAAATAGGTTGATGGAGTGATTATCCGGAAAAGGGCGACGCTCCGCCGACTCCCATTGTTGGACGTCGTAAGGCATTAGTAATATTGCATAGATTACATCTTCCCTACGCCATTTCAACGCCCTACCAACCCCCTCAAAAAGGATATGGGATTGCATCGACATTTCCAAGTCAGTATTCACCATTTTCTAGTAGTTTGTGTAGTTATTTCCAGATTTATTGTTATTTAGGTTGTAACTGCTAATGTTTTATTTGGAATGTTCTAATTTGATTTAGGATATAAATTTTCAGTATTTTAACTTATTGGATTTGTAGAATGTACAATTTAGTTGTATTGATTGCCATGTGAATTTACATAAACCATCCGATCATAGTTATATATGAAAAGTGCATTGTTTGAAATAACAAGGAATATTCATGTCCAAATGAAAGAGACGTGCAAAGTAGGGATTTCTCAGTAATTTGCACCGTCTATTTCAATAAAAATAAAAAGGGATAATTCCTTGTAATTTCATACGCAACACAATCCCACTTTTTGTGGTTTATGTTTGCAACGGTAACATTTTCTTTTTAGAAAAGATAAAGTTCCACTGCATTAAAATGTAGAAGAAATTTACACATAAGTGTATATTCATAAATCCCTAAATGTATAAACTAAAAAGTTATAAATAGAAATACAAATAGCGTCGTTTACCAATTTAACACACACAGACAATATATCTATACACACATAGTATAAGTTTAAGAAATAAATAAATAAACGTCCATTACGACATAAATACATATATATAGTAACATGCAATTAATTGTATGTTATCATATTAATTATAAATAAGACGCTATAATTCGAATAATGTAACAAATTAAGAAGCTATGGAGGTTACAATGTTAATGAGCAATAATTACAGAGTTAATGAGAAATTATAGTAATAGGCATGATCAATGAATTTTGAAACGTACAAATAAATGTCATTTTTATTTGTCCAATTGAATATAGAAAACCATTTATAACCGACATTAATTGGAGGTAAAGTAGCAGTAAATGACATTTTATAATATTAATGAAATGGTAGGTCAAAAATAGTAAGCGTGTAAAATAAAAAGGAAGTTCATAGAAAGTAAATAAATGAATAATAATAAATGAACTTAGGCATAATAATTTCCACGGTTAAAATTATTTGGCATCAATAATATGTTTGCGACAGGTGAGAAATAGTGGGCCTAGACCAATATTTAGATTTATCATAAATGACTTAGTTTAGTATGGGTTGGGATGCGAGATTAGTAGAATTACACAGCATAAGTCTGCCCTCCGTAATAGGCTACAACCAGTTGTGTATATGTACTACTGATGCGGGAGATCTTTAACTATAGGACCCGTAAGGATATACGTTCTATAACGACCCATATTTTATGTATTAAAGGATCAAAGAATATTATTCTTAATTTCATATTAGGCCGTATGACTCTATAACATTAGACACTGCCAAATATAAACATTTTTGAGCTAAAGTAATTTTATCAGATGATTTTGATCTTGATTTAATTTCTATGATTTTCTGTAGTTGCACGTATTACGCTGATATACGTGCACCAATGCACCGGTGAGTTTGGACAAATGGAAAATGTCCTAGGGCAAAGAAAAAGTGTATGAGCTATGTAGTCGAAAATATTTGAGATTGGACGTTCAGCAGCCCATACGACTTAAAAGCGCTCAAAAATAACAATTTGGTGCACATTCTTGGATTTCGATGAAACTTGTGCTACTGGAACAGGAAGAATACAATAATTCATGCGCTCAAAGAATCGTTGCAATCGGACATTCATAGAAGAAGAACGAGCAGAAAACATGCATTGGGATTTCAAATTTTGGAGAAAAATTCTTCTTTCCAATAAATTCCATCTCTCCATGTAACCACGGACTCAGATTGACCCGACTCTAATGTAGTGGTCGAAAATGTTGAATCCGGTAAAGTGGATGATTTTTTAATTCAAATGGAGAACTGTTTGTATGGGTTCGTTCATATGGCCGAGGGGATTGCAGAAACGTAAATGACATGGGTGCAAGACCGGCTTTGTGTGCATAGAAAAAGGAAAAAAAGTGATGCTTCTACATATGGCTATAGTGGTGACAAGGATAGGCGATGGTGATGCTAGGCGGAGCAGGTGGGTGGCCAGAGGTGGTGGTCGGCAGTGCTGAGTGGCGGCGTATGGGTAGTGAATGATGTGAAAATGAAAAAGAAAGAAAGAGACATTGGTGGCAGCTCACGATGGCCATGGGGGTAGGTCGGAGGTGGACCAAACAGTGGGTGGAGTTTGTGGTCAGTGTGCTAGCTCAGGTGGCGGTGCGGTCTTATGCAGTTGCGGCCGATGTGGTGGTGCGACTTTGGAGTGATGTGCGTGCATAAATATAGGCTATAGGAAATATGGAAAGTAGAGAGGCGTGTTTGCGTGCAGGAAAAAAAAAGTGGAGAAAGAATGGCGTGGTAGGAAAGTGGCTTGCATGGATAACATGAATTGGAAGATAATGCAATTAGGGAAGTTGATTAATGTTAATTAATTAATGATTAGGTTGATTAATTATTTAGTTAATTAATATATATCGATAGCTTATATCGTCCATATCTTTTGCATATGAGGTCTGATTCGGACATGGTTTCTTATTCTACACTCATTATGGAGATCCTATGACTTAGCATAGGATTGTATAGCTTTTTTTAAGGTGAGTGATATTTTCTCTCACTATACTATGATTGATAGTATAGTATAAAACAACGTTTTGAGATGATTTCTAACTTTAAAACATGATTTTTAATACGTTTAAACCTACAACTTGTTTTATAAAAGAATTCAAAAATGATTTTAAATGGTTTCAAACCGAATATCACACTTTTCCTTATTGACGTACTATTTTTAGGAAACCACTAGATTTAGGCTAATTTTAATATAAATCCCCGTATTGATTGAAATAAACATGTTATATATGTTGTATATATGTTATGGTAGATGTATATATGCTTGTTGGTTGCATGTATGCTTGGTTTGGTTGAAAGCACCGATCGAAGGCGATATAGCGTTAGGAAATATCTCATAGGATAGAATTTTATGCATCAGAGTTTTATGCGTATCGACCAACATGAAGATGAAAGATGATGGACTTAAGAATGTGCTTCAGACTTCAAGATGGGTACTGGATGTTTTCATTTGACTTGTACTTAGCCATTTTTGGTTAAATACACGACCAAAGTGGTCGTTATCGACTACTATAGAGTGGTCAGTATCTGCCACCATTGACGATGGCCAATTTTGACGTGGATGATGGAGAGGCTTCGAGGAGCATGATTTGATGGTTCATTCAATTGACACTTGATTTCGACATGATGGCTCTTTAACGAGCAGTTATAGATAGGGGTGGGCATTTAACCCACTTAACCGATTTAACCGACTTAACCGACATCAACCGAACCGACTTAACCGATAGTTTCGGTTAACCGACATTATTGGTTAACCGACCGACCATAACCGAATATTTTCGGTTCAGTTAACGGTTAACAAAATTTGGCATGTCGGTTAACCATTAACCGACCAAAAAATTAAGCTTTTTTTCGCAGTCCAAACTGACTGTTAGCCCATTTATAAACAACCCATACCCGAATCGATAGCTATTCATTAGCGTGCCCTAGTATTCTCCATTCTGGATCCAGTTCTCATTTCTAGATCCATACGAAATCAGAAAGAAAAACGAGAAATGGCGAAACCAAGATCTACTCGACGCTTATCTCATCTAGTAATCGCCGATGTTTGTCGCAAAGCTTCACTCTAGAGACGGTCATATCGGAGATGGTTCAGAAATTAATGGCTTCAAGAAGGAAGAAAAAGAATGTGAGTGTACTTTTCTATTGGGTTAAATTCTAAATTAATATAATTACTAATTACCGATGTTTGATTCTATTGGTGTACTGTACATATTTGAATTAAGATCTACTGTCCTAGTCCAGTTACTCACCAAATTCAGTTCGGTATGTATATGTAATTAAGTTGTGAATTAGTGTATATAGTGACTTAATAGATGAATCTACTTAGATTTACTGAATCTGCTTTGATTACAAATTTAAAATTTGTTTATTAAGAATATTGTGTGTATGTATTACCATTTTCTTCCAATAATGAAGCATTAGTGATTCTTTTAAAGAGAATTTGTTAATAATGAAGTGTTTTCTGCCTACTGTGTTTCAATTTCCTATAAAGGTATATAACTATAAAAAAATTATAGAGACATTTAGTAAATTACCATGTTGCAGCGGTGATTCTTTTACAAATACATTTGTTAACAATGATGTGTTTTCTGTTGATTATCTTTCAGTTTCCTATAAGGTATATAATTATAAATTTCTCTCTGTAGATATATACAAATCTAATTAACATCTTAAATAGATGCAATATTCTGTTTTGAAATCTAGGTGACATGAAGAAATAATGCCTTAATAAAACCATTTCCAAATTAGTTCAAACAAATAGTCTTAACATAGCATATTTTAAAATTAATAATCTATTTTATCAACTTTGAACATTGTCTGTTCTATAAAGATTTTTCATATGTTATTTTATATAGAAGCAACCCCTTGGAAAAACCAAAAAAGGTTCCTCGAATAGTTTGAGGATGAGATTGTGATTGAAGGAGGTGCATACAAGAACTTAAAGTAAAATCTTATCACTCTTTAAAACAGTTCCTTTAGTCTGTATTTAGTTGTGATGATATGGTCATGGTGATGGTACATTATTAGCTTAGCATTCAATGCATTTCTACTTTAAATTATCTTGCCAATACTATAATTTAATACTTTAAACATAACGTACAATTTTAATGTTATTATTGTTTATTTCCAATAACAGCAAACTCAATTTCTCATTTGCATCATTTTTGATTACACACAACAATATCATAACTCAAAGATGATATATACATAGGGAAATAGTGATGTATGTCTTACATAATACTACTATTGCCTAATATGAAATGTGCAACAAACAGAAGCAGACGAGAATGAGAAAACAAATGACAAAATGTTACAATTACAATAAACTAATGCTTTCTTATTTTAATTTCTATGATTAGGTTGAAATTAGTCAAATATGCATGGGCTATTTGTCTAAAGTGGAGTTGATCCAAATACACACAACAACTAAGATAACAGAAAAATCTAAAGTTTCAAACGACAATTTGTTGCAACTTACAAGAAGAATAATTAGCTATAGTAACCCAGTAGTAAAGGCTTCAAAATTTAATTATGCTAAGTTGTAATAATTGGATAATCAGTTAGCATACACTTTTATATTCTTATCAGTTTATAGTTTACACAATTTAAGTTTAAGTCTTTTCATCATATAAATCCTTTTGTTGGGTTTCATATATAATCATATATTCGCATCAGTTTACACAATTTAAGCCTTTACCGAGTTTCTTATAATCTCATCGTTTTTATGATTATCATTTGTGTTTCATCATTAGTGATTCAGTTTCATCATCCTTTGAAGCTTGGAGTTTTCTTGTTGAGTTGCTGAGTTGTTGGCTTTCATGGTGAGTTTCATCATCAGTCTTCTTTTCAAGTTGCTGAGAAGCTGAGTTACAACTTTGTAGTAAATTACTTTGTAATAAGTTTGTTGTAATTTTGGTCTTTGGTGATCTATGGAGTCTATGTAACTACAGTCTGCTGAGGTGTTGTTTTTTTACTCTGGTCTTGGTTAATACGCTTACTGAGTTTTTGTTGTAAGAAAGTATGTACTGATTGGTATGTAATATTCTGAACTCTAAGTTTTTGCTCTGGTCAAGGGTTAGGATGTAATATGCTATTTAAGTGGTTTAGTCACTGATTAATATTTAATATGCTATGATGCTGAGTTGTAATATAACTATGTCACGGCCTTACTAGATACTATTGTAATTGTTTGTATCAGTTTCGGTTAATTTTTAACCATTACTTGCGGTTAATTGTATGGTTAATCGTGATAAACTAGTTGTTGGTTAACCGATGGAGCTTAATCGGTTAACCGATTGGTATAGACGGTTAACTGCGGTTAAAAATGAGCGGTTCGGTCGGTATGAAGCATTTAGTTTCATTTTCGGTTCGGTTAACCAAACCGTATAGTTTGGTCGGTTAAATCGGTTAATTAACCGTTCGGCTCGGTTAACCGACCGTGCCCACCCTTAGTTATAGAGGTGAAGCGAGGACACAATGCTTCGACGCGATGACTTCATGATTCGATGATGATGATTCAGTGATGATGATTCCATGATGAGAAGTGATGGCTTTAACAATGGATAGCTGTACTTCGAGTTGTAGAGTAGGTGATGATAGGTCAAATTGAAGGAACTATTGGAGGAAGGTTATGTGACTAAAGATGATATTCTACGACTAACAATGGCCGTCTAGAATGGTTACCAACCATGATGACTTCATATGGGATTGTGAGGACAATTCCGAGATGAGATCTTCTATGGATGATGTGTGCAAAAGGATTTTTGATATTCATAAGTTTAAAGTGTACACATGGAGAAGGGGTATGTGAGGATGCTCACTTGGGCATACGGGGAGCCCCTGATCCACGATGTTTCGATCCATTTACCTTGGACTATTTACGAGGATGTAGTCTAGTTCCTGGCCTACTGAGTGTCATGGATTCGTGTACCAAGAAACTGAGACGTTGAGTAGTCCTTGACTCTACTTGGGTGGTCATATGAGTATCGTATATCCAATGCTCTGAGTGAGTGAATGTGAGGATGGATGATGGATGTCATGTTTGCTTGGTAGTTTATCACCCTAGGGATGTCACACGGCATAGATATCATCGATGTAGATACCTATACACCTATTGGTATTTTGATGTATAGTACACCTATGATGACTATGATATAGAGTAACATATATCCTATGTTATGTGTAACTCTTTAGATGTGATTCTCCATACCCCCTGTTCCATATATTATATTGACTTTCATAGTATTTGAGATTGTTTATTGCTCACAATAGACTTTTGTCTGACTCGAGGTTTTAGGCTATGCCACTTATTACCTTGGGTACTCTTAATGAGTAGACTAGATAATGGTGTAAAAGGCACATGGAGCTCTATAGATGGACTAGCAAAAGGAAGACACTTTCTCATACTTATATTTTGGGCTTATTATTGCATATTTCACTTTATGACACTGTGGGGCCTTGATAGTGTTTAACTTCCTACTATTAGAGACGGTTTACGGGCTGAGTTTATTTAGCATTTGTATAAACTCTATTACTGTTCTGTACAATTGTATGAGCATATGCACTCTAATTCTACAGTTTATGTAGTTGCTTCTATCTTGTCTGTTTATATCTATGTTGATTATTATATTTTACTCAATGCATTGTGAGATATACGACAGGTTCTATGACTATATGATGTTTTCTTTTTCTTTTCTTCTATTCTCTTCTCTTTTATTTCTCTTCTTTATTTCTTTTCTTTCTCTTACCAATCGTCCTACATCGGTCGGACGCTCCAACTGTGCACTGTTCGACTATATGAGTGCCGATGGTGTAGTGTAGTCATTACATGCTCGCACATAGGTTTACAAAATTATAAGTATAGTTGAGGTATTAGATGGTCGAAGGATCTGCCTCCCCCTTATTAAGAAGTATTAAATGACTTAGGGAATTTCTTATAAATAGTTGTGGTACTAAATGGTTGGTTTGGGGTCTGCTTCTTCCGTATTTAAGATGTACTAAATGGTCAAGATTTTCTTTTTAGTGTGGGTATTTCCATGAGGGGCCTGTTTAAGGGTTGAGGTATTAAATGGTTGTTGGGGTCTACCTATTCCATATTTATGAAGTATTAATGGTCAAATTATCTTTTAGGTGCATTAGTGGAAATCTCTTGGGTGGTCCGCTTTGGGATTGGGGAATTGAATGGCCAAAGGGTCTGCCTCATCCCTAATAAAGAAGTATTAAGTAGCCTAAAAGATTTCTTGCGATGTCATCTAGGAAGTACCAGAAGGGGATACACCTTGGGCCTAGGTGTTAAATGGATGGAAGGTCTTAGGTGACTCGGGTACTTTCTCTCGCATTGCTAGGATATGATTGGAAGGGAGATGAGTTGTTAAAAAAATATACTCCATATTTGCATTGTATTTGCTTTTATAGTCATGGTGTTAGGCTTGTAGAACCATTATCCTACAGTTAGAGGTAAGTCTTTGAGATATGCTAGAAATACAACTAATTATATTATAAAGCCATATCTAGGAGTCATCGGCATTTGTAGTTAGGGTCGATTGACTATCGATTACGTTATGAGGGTTTCCTTTTGGGAAGTACTTCGACACTTATGCATATCGTATGCATATTTATAATTAAATGACTAATCCATAAATAACAGACATAACACTTATGTGGAAATCAATCGGCATAAACTAGTGTTAGGATAAAATTATGTAATTTGCCAGTCACTAAAACATTGTTATGCCCCCTCCCCATTACAACCCACATATAGATTTAGAGGGACGTGATATGGATACAAGACTGGAACGGTAGATGGATGGGCCTTCTCATTCATGCTTTGCACTAACAAGACAACTATATATCTAAGGAATAATATTGGTTCTAAGGTAGTAGCCATAGTTGGCTTATATGATCTATTATATTTTGCTATTCCGCTGTGAGTTCATAGTTAGCTCTCTGATATATTTATGTTAAGTACAGGTTGCCAACACGAACGGTCCGTACCCTAATGGACTTAGGTTTTAGAATTAGTCGAAAATCGTGTCCTATAAGGACAAGTTGTTACAATATAACTCTAGTCCAACTTGGTGAGTCATGCCATCGTCAAGTCTTGCGGATTACAACTCATTCCCATATAGTCAAAACATGACACAAGTTCAACCACATTTTAAGCTTCGTTTCCTTCATTTGAAACCCCACGACGGTCTCGCCTTATTTTGCATTGAACCTGATGGTTCTAGGTCCTTATGGAAGTTTCCTAGAACTAATATATCAAGTATCGGAAAGGTCGGATCGAGATTACAATGTAAATAACCCCAGACCTAGGCTTGTTGTCCATTTCAACCAACGATCGGTTATTAACCAACATCATTTTAACTACATTCATTATATCGTCTTTCTACCAGAACATGATACTCGATCCCCAGTAACTAATCTACAACATTTCTCTCCTTTAATTAATTAGCTTATTTAAATATATTTCTTGAGTATCAGACTCAACTAAATATATTTTTGAGAGCTTACATTGAATATATATAGATTATGTATAAATGTATACACGTTCTTTCGTGTGATGTACACATTCAACTTATTTAATTGCTTAATATGATCCATACACACATTCCATGCAATTATACAAAATAATCAGCTAATTCACACTATTAAGCAATTCCTACAAATCCTAATATCCAATCAAACCAAATGCGCCTTACTTGAGTAATTAATCTAACAATCATATTGTTTATTTATTTACTCAAATCATATCTTCTTTGTATTATTTAGAGTCCTGGATTTATTTTATAAAATAATATACTTGCCTACCAATCACATTATAGCTTAATACAACTTAATTATTCTAATAAAATTAAATTGTCCTATTAATAAGGCCTAAAAAAATTATATAGCTCATGTATATAATTTCAATACACACACACGCATATATTTTAAAACATTTATTAGGTTCTAAAGTTAATAAATCATGTATTAACAATATTTGGGATTTTATAACCTTAAACAAAACCTATTAAATAATACAATACTTCTTCTATAAATTCCAACTTCTCAGATCAACTTTATGAAAATTTACTAGTTAGTTAATTATTGATTTACACTATAATAAACCAATATCAAGGCCAAATAAATTTCAAAGCCATTTTAATGTATGTTTAACCTGCCTAAATCATTACTTTAGCCTTACACCTTATTTTAAAGTCAAATAACTTTTTATTGGTAATAAAATATATAATCATATTTCTACGACTAATACTTAGATTTTAATTAATTTATAACCATGTTATAAATTAATATCAACTCTATCTAACTCTATTCAATACGAATAGAACACAATATTTATATATACGGGATCTTAATCGGTTATCCCGAATATTAGCAATAAAATATATAATGATATTTCTATTGCTAATATAACTACAAATTAGAGTTTAATTAGTTTATAACCATTTCATAAGTTAACATCAACTCGATGTAACTCCATTCAATCTTTACTATTAATATAAACTATATTCAACCGTGTCTTTTGGGATTTCCAATAATACCATTTTACCCTAATCTCATTTCCTACTACATTTCATTTCGTCTCGCGCAAATTACTATTCTCGATAGGCTAGACTGGTGCACACGAAGGCCAGGCAATACTGCATGCAAATGCGTTACGAATAAATATATACATGCCTCTATTTTCACATGTAAATAAATAAATAAATATATATATATATATGCGAATGTGCAAAGCCAGGCAATACTGACACGAAGGCAAGTATCTAAATATTTTCACATGGACACACGTCACTGGCAATAAAGAAATGATCAAATAAATGCGAAAATACACACACACACACCTATAGCAACACTCACGAAATATATATAAAGGGACATATTACATATATACGATTACGTGAAAAAAATTTAATTATAGCCTTAATTAATTACGCAAAGTATAACTGGACGTGATTAACTGTACATGTGGCCATAAAATGAACACGAAGTATAACTGGAAGTGAAGGCTATAAAATGTATACAAGCTTTGCAAACGTGAAGGAAAATATGTATAAGCTTCACACCATGTTAAATTCGAAAGCCTGGGCGTAAAGGCTATAAAATGTACGTGAAAATATATATTTATATCTCCAGGTGATAGTTTTGAAAATGTGGGAATAAATTGGCATGATGGTTCCACGCTAAGACGACGTGTCACATCTCTACTATTAATAAAGGGAATTCAATGAATAAAATTTTCACGGTGTCTTTTTGAAATTCTGAAAAAGCTCTACATCAGTCAACATAATTTCATCATCGGTTTGCAACCTCCACCGACATTCCCTTACCAACCAGCAATCAATGGAAATTCAGTGTCAATTTGCTTACAATAAAAGTGTTGTGACAAATAAAGCTTTCGCACTTATAAGCACACATCCTTCTATAAAAAAATTGTTAAATAAAAAGTAAATATTTCTAACTATTGGATGCACGTACGTGCGATTTACACTAGTACGAATAGAAGACAATATTTATATCTATGGGATCTTTATCAATTATCTCAAATATCTACTAAAACCAATCGAATCGAAAAGGAGAATAATTACCTATATATATAAATATACCTCTTATATGTAATATTTTTAGTATGTATAATTATGCTGGTTTATACTGAAATAAATTCAGAGTTATAATTCCGCTCATTTGACCTATAAATTCTCAAGTGTCTAAATCTAGTCCTACCCTATACCATATCGTAGATAACTCACTACGAGTGCAACGACGAAGACCACATCTCAATTGGACCTCGAATGCAAGAGATAAGAATTAAATAAGGAATGATGTTAATTAAACTAATTGAATATATTAATTACCTTAATTAACCCCTAACCGTCTTCTTTCCCAATTTCATTCTTGGGCACCAAGATATGCATGGACACATAAAAACCCAACCACGTTGTGCACACTCTTCCCCTACCTTGAGCTACAGTCAACGTAATTGACCTCAACCGCCTCCAATCACCTCGTGGTGCGATGGCGAACACCTAATATAACTACAAATTAGAGCTTAATTAATTTATAAACATGTTATAAATTAATATTAACTCTATTTAACTCTATTCAATACGAATAGAACATAATAATTATATATACATGATCTTTATTAATTATCTTGAATATCTACTCAAACCAATCCAATAAAACAAGGGAATACACACATACAACCCCCTCACCTCTTCTAGGTAATATTTTTCAATATATAATTACGGGGATTTATACTGAAATATGAATTTAGAGTTATAATTCCGCTCACCTGATCTATAAATTCTCAACTATTCGAATCCAGTCCAAGCCTATACCATGCCGTAGGTAATCAATAGAAGTGCAAAGGCGAAGATCGTGTCTTGATTAGACCTTGTATGTAACAGATTTGAATTAAATATGGAATGAGATTAATTAAAACAAAATATATTAATTACCTTATGTAACCCCTAAACTATCTTCTTCCTCGGTTTCATTCTTGTACATCAAGATATGCATGGACACACAAAAACCCAACCACGCCATGCACACTCTTTCCCCTACCTCAAGCTACAGTTGACGAAATCGACCTTAATCACTTCCAATCATCTCGTCGAGTGACGACAAAAACATGGCACCATTGAAATCAAGTCTGCACCCCCTAGGGAATACGACATTCTCATGCCCTATCCTCCTCACTAGTTCGTGATTTGCAATGCTCGATCAGAGCATCTCCAATCGGAGCACCTGTAATCGGCGCCAACCAACTCTACCTCGAATGAATTTCACAACAACACCCTCTATTTCCCTAACCATGTCCTTTAGCTCTTCCAAAATATCACTCCACTCACAGCAAGCCAAGGATGATCATGACAAACCACCGTCAAACATGCCAATGCTTACAAAGATTCGATGCTCTCCTCAACATGAGTTCAACGGATTTTGTCTCATCCTCTAATGCGGCTTGTAGCATCTGATTTAATTCAAGGAGGAGGAGCATAATGCATTTACTACATATGGATGGGAAGAGTGAAATAAAAAGAGAATATGGAAATATCTGATGGTGAGTGGTGTACATGTAATATATATATATATATATAATTTGATTTTATAGATAAATTGCAACACGATTTGAGCTTGTACTATTACACAGTACATTGTATCGCCATGAAACTCGTCGGCAAACGTCAACTCGTTCTTTCATTTTTAATGGTATAAATTTCATCACCATCCGAGAAGACACTTCAAGATGATAATTTCATGCATTTCGAGGTCATTTTTCCATCGGATAGCCCGATTCCAAAAATTCTTCAACTGTACATCTCATAGTGAAGTACTCATCCAAGAATCAAAGACCGTCAATCGAGATCCCACTAAACCTGACTATGCATGAAACACCCCACCTCTATACATATACTATCCAAAAGTATCACTAGGTAATACTGGTGGATAACACAGAGAATGAGGCAATAATGGGCTTCAACGCATGAATATTCCCTTCGACTAACACTAGTATGTATTTCAAAAATCGAATATAACTCATCACTATACATACATTGTATCGGCACAAAGCAATAAACAAATGTGTCTCTAGGATAGAACAATTCATAGTATAAAATTAATATTAGAGAACATTGAGTCATTAAACGTGGCGATGAATAAATAATAGAAAATATATGTAGGTCTTAGTAGGATACAAAAATATATATCAAATTCCCACTATCTCTAGTAATATCAAGGTATGTCCAATATACATAATAATGTTGTACATACTTAATGTAATATAATACACAATGATTTAAAATAATACTCTATCCTCAATTTATACTCAACATCCATAAATTGGTCATCTATCTCTAAACCTAAAATGCCTCGGACTGACCCGAGTATTATATGAATAACAAACGTATTAGACTATATCTAAAATGTCGATGGCATAATATCTCATAATAATATGCATGGTATAATAATAATATCATTAACGATCATTAAAGCATCTCAAAAAGAGCATCAACCACAACCTATGTCTAGGAAAATGTCATCAACCATATAAATCAAGTTAAATAATAAATCATGGAAATAATATCGAATGGGTGAATCATTATTACATTTAATCATCATTAATGTATATAAGAAATCATCAAGTAAATAGGCTGACACAACAATGCTTAAATTAGATATAAATAGTCAATCCTTGGACTGTCAATCTCATAAAATGTGGTAAATAATAATCTTTATATCCAAAATATATAAATGGTGATACACGTCGTTAAATAATAGAGTTGGAGACATAGGCGTATGAAAATATAAATGGTGACACATCCTTATGAAAATTAGGCTACATATGCCAAAAAAGGATACGAAGAATGACCGTACACTAGACATCAATCTTAGGTAGGATCATATCCCATTATCATATACAAGGTGCATAAATATACATTAGTGTACCATCCATACAAGAACCAGATAGGTGACTGATGGTTGTTTTGCCTTCTCTAGGAGCTTCTATGAGTTATCCACCTAAATCTTGCTCCTCAGTCTTCAATTACCTCCACGGTAATCATGACAATATCCACCGATGTGCTAGTCAACCCGAGGCTCAGTCATGACTCAGCTCCAGCCCCTACGGTAACGTACTGCTGGCTTAGGTGACACAAGGAGCTAAGGGCCAACCGCCATGCTGTAAATACTATAGTGTGTGAAAAATCTGGGGCGCAATCTCGAGATAAGGCCGCCAGGGTGGATTCTGGCGTAATCTGGTTCACTCCAACTCAATAATCAGGAGTACGTCATTGGTAGAGGAGTGTATATGTATTGATAGGCATGAAGCCTTGGGCACCTACCCAGCTCTCTACTATAAGCTACATCATATTCATTTCCTGTCCTTACATAAGTGTCATCCACACGTAAAGAATAACCGAATAAATATCACAACGGCGTCCCATACCACCTCGTGTTACTAATCCATTCATTCAGTGCTAACATATCACACTCACTCCTCCTAGTATTCTATATCTTGAGTCATAGGAGAAACTAAAAAATTATTAATGAGTGTCCCATACCAAACAGTATTACTAATACGTTTACTCAAATTCCTCATAATCTAGAATCTCCACATAATATTATTATATATAACAAGTCCAAAGAATAACTAGAGAAATATTACCGAAAGTCTTATACCAGATGGTATTATAACTCCGTTTATTCACATTTCTTGTTACACAAATTATAAACAATCATAACATACAATGATGGCTTTGAAAAGAGATTTGATATATATAAATATATATATATATATATATATAATAAAACCTAGAATAAGACACTTTAGAGCTTGAAGCCCTACTTATGGCCTCCTCCTCCAACTCACTCCTTACACTCTCTCTCCCCTTTAGATTTTTCCCCTCTGCCAACCACACAACCCGCCTTTTCCATCCGCCTCTACCCCCCTCATATCCTATTGCCATCGGTGCTGGTCCAAGACCCCTTGTCCCATTGAATCCCTCCCTGACTGTATCCGACATAAGCACCATCTCGACCAAAGACTCATAAGTAGCTCCCGTCGATACATGAGTCAGCAATAATCCCTGAAGGGGTTAATTCAATCCCTTCACAAACTGCATAGCTTTCTTGTGCGGCGTGTTCACCAAATCCATACCAAACCGCGACAACTCATTGAATTGATTGAAGTATTCCTTAACAAACAAACTCCCTTGCTTCAAATTGATAAACCTCTCCAGCTGAACACTCTCTTCCGCCTAAGATAGAAACTTCCTATCAAACCGCTCCCGGAATCCATCCCAAGTAATATTCCTTCCCTCCAACTCGATCACCTCCCACCAATAAGATGCTTCCTCCTTCAGTTGCCAAGCGGCTAGCTGAACTCGCTGCTAACCATCCAATCCCAAAAGACCAAAAATCCTCTTTGTGTCCCTAAGCCATGCTCTCGCCTCCATAAAAGTCTCCTTGCCAGAAAAAGTCTTGCCACCCAAACTTGCAAAATCTTTACAAAGCTTAGAGAAATTGATGGCGGCTGGTGGGTTGATGGGATTCCCACCCGTTGGTGCACGATTAGGCGCAGGCCCGCGCACCTCTGGAGTCGTGGCTTGTAAGTACCTACGAAACCAGGCTGGGACTGGAATGCCCTCGGGAAGGTTCGGGGCATCAACCATTCTACAAAAAGAAAAAGATAGTTTAGGAAAGAGTCAAAGGGAGATTGAACTGGACTTATGAGAGGATTTTTATAAAAATTCTTTTATACTAAAAAATCATTTCTATAAGTTCTTTTCTGGAAAATACTTTACTTTCAAAAATAAATTTTAGGAATCCTATAACCTTAGGCTCTGATACCAAGTGAAACATCCCACACCTCTTAATATACCCAATATGACACATTAAAAGGTGTGGTGCGTTATAGGTATAACCAAATCTAACAGAGACAAAGATTCACAAGACAAATGTAGATAAAAGCAGCGGAAACTTAAAATAATAACTTAATTAAAACAAAGCTTCATAATTGCTTCATAAATAAGTCAAGTACCAAATACCACATACATGTCTAAAAATCCAATATGTCTCATGAAACAAAAACTCGTAGTCTCAAAATCAGAGTACATAATATCCCCTATAATAAGCCAGTACATAGAAAGAACAAAAGCTGATAATAAAAGAAATACATAGTAGAAACTCCTCCAAGAAACCGCCAAGCAACAGCAATCTACTGACTCCTCCCTTGATTGCCTAGGAGGGGGAAAAGGTAAAATAGAGGAGTAGGTCAGACTAAAAGTCTGGTGAATGATAGTAATTACTAGAGTTTTTAAGCAAGATAAAATTAATAGACTCTACAATAGTTCTAGCATAAATAAGATAACAAAGGAAATAGGAAAGAGATAAACAGGAAATAAGTATGAGTAAATATTGCTCAATTTATAAGATAGGTTAACTTTGATTGCTTGCACTTGTCCTTGATTTCTGCTTTGATTAGGCTGAATTTCTAATCCTGTAATTAGGATGTAACCCTAATTCTACCCATTTTGATCGACCTGCTACTCCATAGACCTTACTGTGGGCCAGCCGCTATATAACTCCCTACACAGCAGACAATGGTATCTACGAAAGATACATAGAGCAACCACTGTGGATCCGAACGACATATATAGCTCCCTACACAAAAGGCAACGATGTCTACGAAAGACACCCATATTAAGCGCTTGGAACTCATAGCTATTACTAAGCACCCGAATGGAAGTCACACGTTTAACTGCCACCATGCCCATGCTACCTTTTGCTCCACTTATTGGGTCTTCTTATTACCTCCAACTCCAGCATAAGAGTGCCCCTCATCCCACTTCAGGCTAACGTGAGATCACCGTATGTCCATAGAATCTATAGGGAAAATGTTGTTGGTACTGGCCCTTCATCCAAACAATATCTAGTTGCGCCCCTTATCCAAATCCCCCGTGATTTGGACTCCTATTTGACCAATTACTACCATTCTTAGCATAAGCGTGCCCTAGGCTTACCGTTTTGTCTAATAGGGAATGCTATTTGGTACAGGTCCTACTTTCATCTTTGCTTATTAACTTAGGTAAATTATTTAAATAAGTCTTTACATTTTTCTCTACTATCTGTGCTTATTAATTTATCCTAAGTCTTAAAATAAGCCTTATTATGTTCATTTTCTTATTATAACCTACGTTATAATCATGCTTATTACTTAACCCAAGGTCTAAGTGTGAAAATAAGCTTCTTTCATCTTTTACTCTTTTTAGTTATAATTTTAAGTTATAACTAGGCCAATCTTTTTAATTCAGTCCAATTAATGTCATAATTAGGCGTAATTTCAGTCCAATTCCATTTATATTACAGTCTTTGAAATTTACATCTTATATTCCATTATTTCAGTTTTCTTACAATTTAATCCGTATTCGCGTTAATCCTATTCTAATCCATATGCGAAGAAGAAGGAGGAATAAAAGAAAACTGAAAATAGAAGAAAATCCAAAGCGTAGAAAGAAGATGTAAATAACGTACAAATAAAAGTAAATAACTAAAATACTGTAAATAAACTATAAATAATCGGAAAAGCTATAATTAACAGAAATAAACTAAAATTACCGAAAAGAATAGCTGAAAGGAAATAGACTGAAAATAATTCTAAAAACTGTAAATAAACTACCGAAAAGACTATTCCAAAAATCGTATTAAAACTACAACTATTGGAAACCCTATTATTTTAATTTACTCAAAGAAATCTTAAAATAATTACAATCACTCACCTCCGATCCTAAGCTCTTCCTTTGGTCTTCCCGGATCCACTTGAAGTTGTAAAATAATTTAATTTATAACGATTTTCTCCTTTGGAAAAATTATTCCGTTTAGGGTCCTTCCTAGAAAGGTGAACCCAATTGGAGAAAACCTAGAATGAGAAAAAGTGTTAGGTCCAGGGGTATATTTATAGGGGTAGAAGTGGATCTCGGACCATTGGATTTGGAGATTGAATATGATGCAACCATGTCATAGGCTGAATTGGAGCCATCAGATGTAAGAATGGAGTGATGAGATTAAAATAAAGGATGCAAAACACGTCAGTCGGTTAAAACAAATCGCACCTTCATTCGAACGAACGAACGTTTGTTCGCTTGCCAAAAGGCAAGGTGGGTCGACCACCCCCTTGCCTAGGTCGACCAGCCGGTCGACAGTATATATATATATATATTCTGCTTATTTTGTTTATTTTATAACTTGGTCACATTAGCTCAGTTTATGACATTCTATATATGGAAATTGACCATAAAATTACCACGGACGCAATGGTGCAACTTCCGTGGCTTAATTCTGATAATTTCACAAAGTTATTTTATTATCTAATTAATTAACGAATTAATTATTACGGGTTAAATTTTGGGTTGTTACAGGATGAGTTTAAATGGGCTTGGGCCTTAATTTGGCTCTTGTTTAAATTAATTAATTTCTCATTTTCTTCTTATTTTTTCTTTTAAATAACCCCTTTCATTTGTAAATAAATTTTGATCAAGTTTAATTTAATTTTCACTTCATTATACTAAATATATTCTGATAATCATACAATATCATTCATTTCAATACTGTATATTTTTATTTGATTATTTATTGTATTAACGTAAAGTAAATTTGTTTTTCAACTATTTCAATCAAATAAAAATTATTTACACTTAGAATTATTTTATATTCATTTAAACATTTTATTTGAGTTTTAATATATTATCCGGAAGGACTTTATTAATTTAATTCAATTTATTAAAAATAAAAGTTTTTATTAAATGGATTCCAATTAAATAAAAATTTGTTTCCAAATTAATAATTATCAAAATCGAATTTGAATTGTTTATTTTACTTAAATTTATTTATTTATATGGTGTAGAAAGCATGATTGTTACAGACCTCTCTCTTATGAAAATTGCATCATCAAAATTTCTTATAGAGAAGACAATATACACAACTCATACCATTACTTTCTTCATATTCTAATCTTCTATCAAACTTAAACTACTCAATCCTCTATATGGCTTTTTCTGTAACTTTTTTTGTCATATGCTACAATTTAATTTTACTCATCCATCGACTTTTTATTTTTCACATACGATATATTCTTGTATAAATTTTGTAAGTGTTAGATTTTCTTGGAAAATTTCGCCAGTCACCTTTGAAAGGAGAGCACACTGAAAAATCACAATACAAATATATCACAATATGTGTACATCATAATCAATGGGGCATCCCTAAATAGGGGAAATAACACAATATCATTTATCCATCGCATATGCATAAAAACCATACCTTGGCTTTGATATTAAACAAGTTTTCTTAAATTTTGTGTGAACAATAGTGAGCTTGCGCCAAACTCAACCCAAATTGTCATCTTCATGTACCTAATTTCAACATAAATAACTCATGTGAGAGTGTAAAGGTACATTGCATTCATATAACAAAGTAGCAATATTGCATTCAAAGTTAAGTAATTTTCTAACTAACTTTAACATATCAAAATACACAAATATGAAATGCTTTTAAAAGTAAATTTGGAGCATAATGAATTATTTTCAAAACATCTTTCAGATCTTGAAATGTAGTTTGTGTCAAAAGTTATGGTGATTTACTAACACGGCAAATTCTGAAATAATTTTTTTTACCGTAGGCCCACTCCTTTAAAATGTATTTTTTGTTTAGAAAACGATAAAATTTTGCAAAAATTCCAAAATAAAAATTGTTCCTTATTATCTTAGATTTAAAACAAGTACAAGAACATCAGAAATGGATAAGAAGATCAAAAGCTATTATCAAAACACTACGTTGCTACAGCTAAGAAATCTTCAAGTGTATATTTGAATTTTGGGTCAAGATTAACCACATTTATGCATTAGAAAACTTCAAATTTTCAAAAAATGGTAAACATCGAAGTTGTTACTCATAAAAATACCTTATCAATGTAAGAAAGATCAATAAAATCTGATTAAAACTTCATAAATTATGGATTTATTAGTATGTCACTACAAATTTTCATTTCTAAAACTCTATCTCAAGTTTTAATCTCATTTCAATTTAAATTCCCCACTTTGAAAACAATGAAATTTTATAAAAGCACTTTAAACAAAGTATTATATTTTGAATTATTACTATATTTTCCTAATTCCATTTCAAAAGAATTTTCAAAACAACGACACCATACATACAATACTTCCATTTGAAAAATGCCTTGTAATTTCAAAATAACTATATACATACATACATACATAGGAAATAATATCATCTTCCTTAGATTCTCCTTTAACTCAAAGTTATATTTCATAGATCTTACACAAAGTTATTTAAACAAAAAATTCTTCAAAAATCCTTTTATTCCACAACATCTACTCCATGTTATTTACTTTCCCTTATATATATCCCAACAAACTTATGATTCCATTTTTTTTATAAATGATATCTCAACCAATTTTATTTATTTATTAATTATATATATTTTAAATCATACTTCACAATCATTGTTTATAAGTTCATTTAAATTTAGAATCCATCAAATACAATATTTTGTTTTCCACGTTATATTTATATAATATGATCATATTTCCAAATATATATTTTCTTTAAAGAACAATTCCTTATTCAAAATACTTGATTAATATACTTATTTTAAAATTACTTTTAATTTGGGAAATCATATATTTGCATTCAATACCTCGATATATAGTCTTTTAATTATAAATATACACTTATATCGTTTATTCAAATCACATTAAATAGTCTCAAGTTGCTAAGATATATATATATATATATATATTATATATATATCACCACCTACTATTATTATTTTTGCTTCTCAAAATAATTTGCCCTTGTCATATCAAAATACCATTATATATTGCCAAAATATTACTCTTTTCAAAATGTTGTTTACAATATTCCACGATGCAATGTTCTCTTTTCGAACATTGTATGTATATATATGTATTTATCCAAAACATGGTACAATTTTCAAAACATTATATTTTTTCCAAACCATTGTATCGAAATATCTCGTTCTAATGTTTAAGAATCGCTATCAATAAAGTTGACCAAACGCATCGACTACAATTCTTAAACACTTGATGGAGAAATTGACACCAAAATGAACTGCTAAAATATTTTCAATCACTTTATAAAATCAAATTCATATTTTATTAAATCATAAGCTTGTTTGTATGAAAATATTTATTTATTTCTTTATTTATCTTTTTGATATTTATACATATATTCAATTCATCAACCATAAATAACATCTAATTCATCACAAATCATCTATCCATAATATCAACAAGCATTCTATTAATTAATTAATTAATTTTGTTTCATATTTTAGTTATATATATATATATTATTAATTTCTTAAACAATTTTATTATCCCCCTAGCAGTTTAGATTTGGATAAACCGTCGGTTTCTATTAATATTTGGCTCCATCCAAATTCAAGTGGGTTTATAAATTTTGATTGATAACTCCAACTCAATTCCAATATTCTAGAGTAAGCCCAAATAAATAAACAAATAAAACAACCATCAATACAACAACACACAAATCAAACAATCAACAAACAAACGCCTTTAGCGAAAAGCTATCTATCAGCTTCCGTTGCACACTCCAATCACTACTAGATCCTTCTACTCAACTTTCTACATTGTAAGTGTGAGTGTTTAAGTATTCATAATATGAGATTCATAATAGGGCCTTTTACAGCTTCCCGAACTGAATTACTTCATTCTCATTCAAGCCACATAGTGATTTATTCAACATCCCCAATGTCGATCCCACTAGTCTGGCTAACAATTCCTTATTTCACCCCCTCCATTAACCACTAAAATTCTATATGGAGATAAACACACTGAAGAGATAGGGATAAGATAATATATAATAGGAAAAATAACCAATACATCCCTAGATGATTACTAGTAATCATCGTATACTCTTATTATCCCTCTAATATAGAGTAACTAACCAACACACCCAAGGGGACAGAGACTCTGATGTAGAATATACTAGTATATGATTTTTGTTTGATGGTAATAAACACATATATATATATATATTCGTTTAAATGTATTTGCTATTGTACTATTTTATTTTTCCACATAATTAAATAAATATTTGTTTAATAAAATAAATAACTCGAAATTCATATTCAAACAAATATTTTATTACGAATTCAAATAGTACAAATTTGAGCTCTCACTAGATTTACACATTTTCAATTACAATACAATTTCAATTACAACACAATTTTCAATTTACAAATTTCACCTCACTACATAATTCACTCATCACTTGTATTTGATCTTCAACTCTGTTCCAGCCTATATCCAGCATCTGAACTATCTGCAAAATAAACACTGACGCAGTAAAATTGAAAAAGAAATATTTTGCAGTGCACAATGAAGTGTGTGTGTGTTTTGAAAATATTTTTTTCCTCTGTTATTTGGGTTGTTCGTCATCATTCTTTTAATTCATCTTACACGAACAACTTGTGACATGCACAGTGTATCACTGTACATGCCACAAGGTCGTGCACACCGATATACACTTGCTTGTTAAAACTATAGGGACAGGTGAGCATAAGGTCAAACCCGAGCCAAGGCTGGATTCAACTCAAGTGTAAATGCAAATAACAACAAAACAGCCTCAACACAAAATGTACACATGACAGCAAAATCATGAATGCAAGCACTCAAGTAAACAGATCAGTGAAAGGCTAAAAAGACATGGTCGGGGCTTGAACACAGACCAGATCAGACCAAGGCAACTCAACATGAAGTACACAGACCAAAACAACAAAACAAAACAGAAAATGAACCAGACATGGTCAAGAGCATAGCCACAACAATCACACACTCACTAAGACACATGTATGCATATATGCAAATATATACATACACATATATCAGATCAGAACCAAAGTGTACCAGACAAACAGCATGTGGAACCAAATCCAGTGTAGACTCAAGTGAACAACACAATTGTAATCCAACATACAAACAGACTTGGGATCAGGTGAACAATGTAACTCAACATGACAGCAATTCAGGCATGAACATGAAAACAAGATCAAAGCAGGGTGCAAACACAACAAGGGCTGCAACCAGACCAGAGACAAATACAAGTAATGGCCAGTGCACAAGCAAGCTACATGCAGACTTCAAATGCAACTAGTTACAACATGTACAAAGAACAAAGACATGTACAGAGAATCAAGTGCAGACTCTAAATGGCACAAGGAAAGATAAAGCTAGTTAACTCGAATCAAGTCACAACGTAGAGTCCAAAATGAAAAACAACAAGAGTTCAGGCATGTGTATATGCAACAAAGAAACAACATTTCAGATATGCTCTAGTTCAACTTCAACATGAACCAAGCAAACAGTGCACGGTGATATGCAACAAGCAATAATATGACAGTGAAGTAGTTACACGTTGTAACGACCCGACTTTCCAGACCCGGAAAATCGAACCATTTGAGTTAAGAAGAAGAGGTAGAAGAAGAAAAATAGAAAACAACATCAGAATCTAACCATCGCAGCGGAACAAAATATAATATATATTAACAGATCTTTACACAATCAAAACTATATCAGTTTTATATAATATAACATCAAAATACATCATCAGAGTACATCAACATCCAACTGGACAATAACCATATCATGTCCTCAATACAACAGAGTACACAATCAACACAGCGGAATATATATATATAAACAAATACGGGAGATACGTCTCGCCATCCAGCTCATCTCCTGAGCTCCACAGCATCATATCCTGTAACCTATAATACTCGGTCTGACCCGAGCATCATATAAAACAATACCCGAGTCAGTCTGGAAAACCAGCGTGAGAAAATCACACTCAAATTGATTATTAAAGTTTCAAAAATCCTTTTGAAAATAAAAGCATCTCGTAAGACCACGCCACAAATAAACATATCGGGTTTTTTCCTTACGATAGCTAAAACACTTTATATCAAAATCCTCTGATATTATAATAGTGCCTATAGAAAGTAAAATAGAATCTAGCTGAAATGCTTGCATCTCACATTTCAACAATAGTTGGGCACAATCAAAACCGTACAAGCACGTAGGGAGAATGGATTTCCAACGAATGACTAGGCACTGGGGTACCACCTGTCACAGTACGTGGCCTAGATCACAGTACCGAGGAGTACGCCCGCTCCCCTGCAACACAAGGCCGGAATCATCCCTTATTGGATAATTCCAAATAAAATCACCCCACGGTTGGGATCAGCAACCGCACCACTAAGCCGAAATAAAGGGACATCTAGACAGGGATGACCTTACTCTCAAGTGGGGGCTACCCACGAAGCCTTGCTGCATAACCCCTGATTTTCAGTCATTCCCGGTTGATGAGGTTCGAGGCTAAACGATACCTTTAGCACATATCCCTTAGAATGCCCATCGTCCACCTGACGATGTCACGAAAGCATTCGTCCATACAAGTCCGTCCCGGGTTCGAACGGAACCGAAGGCACTATTCCTACTACATCCATTTTGGAAATATCCTCAGGATTAGTAGCGACTAGCCCTTGCACTTCACTGCTCCATCTTCGATTCCGAACACGTTACACGAAACGTACAAACCGGATCGAAGTGGTATTCGAGTCTCCAGACCTAGAATCCCGGTATACGGAAACCCGATCCCGGTCTCTTCGAAACGATCAGCGCATTTGGCCAATATTGATAGTCGGTTATTTAACTATCAATTAACATCCACAAGCAACCATCACACAATAAATAATTTCCCACACTATTTATTTGCCCAAATATCTTTCCAAGATATATTTCCAAATTTTCAAAGTTCATTTGAAAACAATTTCAAACAGTTTCCGCTTACGGAATACATTTCCCAAAGGTTTATTTCCACTAAATCACCAAGTACGAAATACTTTTAATTTTAAAATAATTTAAAAACACTTTATTTAAATATACTTTATAACATTGAAATCAGACTACTTTAATACTTTATTAAAATATATATTTTAAGAATATTTAAAATAAAACCACTTTATAAATATAAACTAAATTTCTCTTTTTAAAACATAATAGCAAATCACTTTTATATAATTACTACAAATAAAGATTTTTGAAAATACTTACTTTGGAAATTAACCTTTAGAAATAATCAATTTTCTAAAACATGCTTTTTTAAAACATATTAAAACTTTTAACTTATATTTAAAACTACCTTGAAAAAACGTACTTGGCTATCCAGAGAAATACACTTCTCTTCACATCCTTTAAAAATAAATCAACACTTATTTTTAAACCAATTCATATCCCTTTATAAATTCCCACCTTGAATTTATATTCTCAAATATCCTCTGATATTTTATTTTACTTTATAAACCCAGTTTATAAATTTCAAAATCTCACTTCTCTTTTAAATTCCAAATCCCAAAGTATTTAAATCAAATTTATAATTGATTTCCCAATTTATTTTACTTTGAAATAAATTTCCTTACTTAATCCATTTATTTCCAAATTCATTAACTTCCAGATTTTATTTCTCATTATGATTTAAAATCTTTAAACCGAAACACAAGTTTCAGATTTCCCAAGTTCTTTCTTTCTTTTTTAATTACATTTAAACATTGAATTAGAATGAATTATTCCTTTAAATAATATCACATACGTTTTCTTTAAATTCAATACTTCTCTATTTATTCAAAATTCCACTTTTCCATATTTAATTTATTCGAATTCACTAGAATTACTTAACTTAAATTTTACTCTTTTATTTCTTTCCAAAAATCCAATTCAATTGCTTTTGATAACTCATTATACTGGGAAATTCAATCCAACCAGATTATCCAATATAAATCATCACAGGATATCAACAATCATATCACAGAATATTTAAACAAAATTAAATATTTTGAGGAATCCAGTTGGATCCCTCCAACCTGTTTCCCTGCATCCACAGATGTTAGCACAATACCAATTCCACTTCAAAGTGGAATATCGCGGTATATGGGTTTTATAAAATATCATTCGCTATTATGCGGCGCATAGGGTCTCATCCGCTATATAATGCGGGAATATCAACTACTCCAATATATACATATGCCAATATGTATATATTGCTATATACTACTATATATAGCATCATAACAATCAATCCAAACAATCATTCAACCAATTGTTTAAATTTAACTATTTAAATTTAAATTTAAATTCAGCTGAGTGAGATTAACTCACCTTTATCTCCTTAAATTTTAGTTCGATCCAACCCGGCTTGATGTCTTCATAGGTTTAAACCTTGTATAAATATTAATAATTCTTATCAATATTCGAGATATTTTACAATGATTTACTATTCAATAAATTAAATTGGCCAACAATTTATTTTAAACTAAACATTCGGTTTTAAACTAATAATTTGATTTTAACTAAATCCCATTAATAAATTTTCTTAGTAATTAGAATAACCAAATAATTTTATTATCATTTATAAATTAAGTGACTAGAAAATTTTGTTTTAAACTTATAATTTCCCATCCAAATTGTATGTAAAAATAATTTATCTTATTACAGTAAACTCTAGAATTAAATAATCAGTTTTATTATCATCCTATGGATCGAAAAAAAACAAATGTCCTAACTAAAATTTAAATCAAACAACCCCAAATTTTATTTTATAAAACAAGATAAATTTATAATCATTTACTCTAAAAATCCTACCTTCCTCTGCGTATATTTTCATATATATATAATTAATAAATTAAATTAAATAAATAACATTTCCATACCAAACTGCTACCATCGCCAGAGCCTGTCCTCCTCTGCCATCGCTGAGTTACTCCACCTCCATCGACAGGCTGCCGAACTCCAGTCACCATCGCGACTCTCAACAACACCTTCTCCACTTCGATCACGAACAGAGCCTTACTTCCACGCGAGAGCGCGCCCCGATCGAGTTCGAATCTCCCTGAAGGTCGCGAAATCGAGATCGCCATCGCACCCCTATTCCGATCACCCCATAGATCATCGACCACAACCCATCTTTATCGCCATCCTGTCTCGCGCGCTGCCGCCACCAAGACGAGCCATTCGCGAACCCTAATCTACCCAGTCGTCGCACGCAACCCCTCTATTTGACCGACCAAACGAGCTCCTGCTACTCGTCGCCTGCTTCTCTATGAGGTCGTGACTTCGATCGCGATGGCTCTCCCATCATCGAACCCCTTTCCAGCAGCCGAAGCAGTGCGTGCGCCCATCGATTTTAAAATTTGAGATGAAAAAGGGGTTTGATTTATTCGGCCATCCTCTTTTTTTTTTATATTTAGTTACGAACTGAATTTTGATTTCCTGAAGGAAGATAAGGTATGCAGTTTTAAAACGAAAGGGTGAGGCTTCTTGTGTTTTAAAGGAAGCAAGATAAGATCATGTTCAAGAAGGTAAAAGAAGCGTCTTGGAGAAGCTGAAAGGAAAAGTACAGCTGTGATTTGATGTAGGATATTTAGATTTAAAATGATAAATTATTTTCTCAACGCTTTAACTTCGTACGATCACACGATAGCTCCAAAAATTACGAAATTTGAAATCCGGTAATAATTCAATATTACGGATTCAATGGTACAGGTTTCGTCGAATTCCGAGACTGTGCCTCGAAAGGCTATTTTTAAATTCAATTTAAATGATATAAAATTTCAAAACATAACAAACCATTTTTAAAGCTGATTCCAACACTTCTATCCATTTCAGTATTATCTATATAAATTTTATAAGTCTTCAAATTATTTTTAACAGGCTTAAAGCTCCAGATTCAATAATTTACCAATTTCAATAATTTAAATTCAACAATTACTTGTCTAATCAATAATGATATTTGAAATTAAAGTTAATAATTATCTTTTGAATATTTAAAATTAATTAAATATTCATATTTCAAATGTTCAAAATTTCCAGGTCGTCACATTCCTCCCCCCTTAAAAGAATTTCGTCCCCGAAATTACCAGTTAGGAAGAATGATACAATACCCATTACTATTTTCCAAAACCAAACAGTTTTAACAACACCCAAACAATCTTTTATTAATGATACACTAATCATCTTTTAACTTCCCAAACTTATTCATAAGTTCAACCCATACCACCTACTTATCCATTCAAATTTAAATTTGAATTCAAATTTTAACTTATCAAAATTTCTCAAAATTTTCTAACTCCCTAAATTTTCGAAAAATTTCGCCAGCGTCTCCTTTGCGCGGCTAGCTCGGTACAACTACAAAATGGCTCTACGGCCTCCCAATCTCAAAAAGAAACAAAAAGCCAAGTGGCTGGATCAAAAACCCCATCAAATTTCATATAGAAATTCAAATACATACCTTTTGTCGGGCCATTAAATTTTATCTTCTAAAATCAAAAATCCCAATTATCCATTGCTTTTATACACCTGTATATCCTACTAAGCAATAATATTCAATCACAATTCCAAAGTCATTTTATACTTTCCTTTACAAATTTTCAATATTTGTTTTACTTAAGCCCGTACGATGCACATATATCATCCGTACGCAATATCACATTCGATCGCCCAATCGATCACACAATTTCACTTCCGAACTAGTATCGTCCACCCGACTTCCTAGTGCGGACTCAGATCTGGTTTCTTGATCAGAAACCGTCATTCTCCTTGCATAGTCACAAACTATGATAGAGAATTTCGAGAATCAATCAACAATCCATATCCAGGCTCGCCATTGAAAATCGAGTGAAAAATCCTGATTCAGATCGATAAAACTATCTCGAAATTCTGTGTTCGACATCTGGATCAAATAGCTATGCGAATAAAATAATATACGTACATCTTACGTATAAATTCCAATTGATTATCAGTTATATCAATTCTCTTTTATTTCGCATTCCTTTTGATTGTTATCTACTTATTCACAACTATCCCATTTCACAACTTCAGTTTTAGTCTTCATTCAACTATTTACTTAGTATATATTTTTTTCCCAAAATTACTAAGTATATTTCCAATACAAATTTTCTTAAGAATTTCATTCTTCAATTCTTAAGTTCAATATAAATCTTTCTTATATTTATTTACTACTTCACCACTGAAGTATATATATTCAAATTGAACTCCCATTTCATATGAATCTCAACTTACTTCAATTTACTACTTCATTTCAAATTTTTTCCTTAAATTCAATTCAGATTTTCATTTCCAATTTTTCTTTCTTAAATTCAATTCATCTCCAACTTCTGAATATTGAATTTTATTTAGCTCGAAAACAATCCAAGTTAATTCATTCAATAACTATTTCTCAACTTATTTAAACCACTCCTCTGTTGAGTTCAGTTTCCATTCAACATTTACTTAAGTCAATAACTTAAGTTTATTTTCCATTTAACCAACCCTTTAAAATTTTATTTCCATCTTTCATTTGATTCTTATTTAATCAAATTCCATCCAATTATTTATTTAATATAATTGGTTCATTCACTCAATCATTATGAATTTTATTTTCCATACTCAATTCATCTGGAATTATTTTATTAATAACCAGGTCATTTCCAATTTATTTTCACTTATTTGGATTTCATTCGCAATCCAAACCATCACTATGTTAATCCAATTTCATTAACTCACAATTCAATTTCATTAACTAATTTATTATCTAATTAGTTCCTCCGCTGGTTAAAATTTAATACTTGCTTTTTAATTCCAAATATCACTTCACTTAATTATCTTAAGTTCAATTTATTTTATAATTCAAGTTTTTATCTATTTAAAAATTAATATTGCTCATCTTAGTCATTCCCATTTGATAATTACAATTTCAATTTATAACTCTTAATGGTTCAAAGAAATGAATTCCCATTTATGACTTACAATTTCATTTCTATTCATAAGTTTTAACTTACTTACTTAAGATCTGGGACTATTCATTTAAGTCCATTTTCATCTTTATAATCAAATTTCAAATTATTACACTCAAGAACTTAAGAATATGAACTTCTTTACACAATTATAAGCATTTTACATTACCTTTATATCCAATTCAATTCGACTTCAACTTATTTACATTTAATTCAATTCCAATTCTCAATTTTATTTAACTTATCTTAAGTTAAATTCAAATATATTTTATTCACCTTCATATACTCGAATTAAATTTTAATTCTAGGATACAATTTTATACAAGTTTTACAATTCATTCACCTTCAAGTTCTCTAACTCTTTTATCTACCAACTTATATTACTCATTAAGTTATTTTCATCTCATAATTATAATCCCAGAATTAAACTTTCATTCCCTTCTTATTTCAATCAACTTCATTCTATACTTTATATTGTTGATTCATTTAAACTTCCACATTTATATTTTAAATAGAATTCCCAGAATCCAATTGCCCGGTTTTATTTCAAAACCATTTTGAACCCAGAAATAACTCATACATATCTGGTATATCACCTCAAATCCCAATTTCCAAAATAATCTGCTTTTACCAAACAATTTTCCCTTTGAATTTCAAAACCAACCCAGTTCACAATCATTTCCAATTTAAAACAGTTTGGTAGCAATTTCTCCTTGGAAACTCGAAAATAGACATCGATGATGCTGCAGTCATCACCGAAATTATTTTCCAGCGACCGAAAGAGAATTTAATGCTTTTATCACTTTAAAACATTTCAAACATTTTTAAATCCCAAATCCTACCAGATTTCAATTCAATTTCAAAAATATTCATCAAATAATATCACCATTATTTCCCCAAAACCTTTATAACTATTTTTAAATCCAAAGGAATTTAAACCTTTCCCAAAACTTCAAATTCAAAATCCATTCAATTTTATATCCAAACATTACTTGGAATTCTATCACATTTTATTTCAAGTTATAAGTCACATTTACAATTTACATTTACAAATTTCATTTGTTTATGAATTTATCTCATTTGATTATAAATCACATTTGTAATTCACATTTGTATATAAAGGTTATCTCAATTTATAAATTGCATTTATGATCTACATTCTCAAATTCCATTTGTTATATAAATTTATTCTTCAACTTAGGTTATAAGTTTTCAATTTCTGATTCAATTTTTACACAATGATGATAATAATCTAATATCATCGCTTTCTAACAACCAAGCAACCAAATATATAACTATAATAAATTTCAAATAATTATTTCTTTTATATACAAAATAATTTGGGCAAAATTATTTCATTCACCCTATTTAAAACAATATTGTGTCGAACTGTTCTATTCAAGTGTTTAGAAACCCCTTCGATACAGTTGTCCAGACTGTGCCGACGAAGGTTCATATGCCACTCAATAAATCAACCAACACAATATAAAACCATTTTATATTCACTAACAAATACGCGCTCATATCTATTAATACTCTCAAAATTCCCACCAAAGCCAAGGTTATCGCTAGCCTAAGCTCTGATACCACTATAACGACCCGACTTTCCAGACCCGGAAAATCGAACCATTTGAGTTAAGAAGAAGAGGTAGAAGAAGAAAAATAGAAAACATCAGAATCTAACCATCGCAGCGGAACAAAATATAATATATATTAATAGATCTTTACACAATCAAAACTATATCAGTTTTATATAATATAACATCAAAATACATCATCAGAGTACATCAACATCCAACTGGACAATAACCATATCATGTCCTCAATACAACAAAGTACACAATCAACACAGCGGAATATATATATATATATAAAAATACGGGAGATACGTCTCGCCATCCAGCTCATCTCCTGAGCTCCACAGCATCATATCTTGTAACCTATAATACTCGGTCTGACCCGAGCATCATATAAAACAATACTCGAGTCAGTCTGGAAAACCAGCGTGAGAAAATCACACTCAAATTGATTATTAAAGTTTCAAAAATCCTTTTGAAAATAAAAGCATCTCGTAAGACCACGCCACAAATAAACATGTCGGGTTTTTTCCTTACGATAGCTAAAACACTTTATCAAAATCCTCTGATATTATAATAGTGCCTATAGAAAGTAAAATAGAATCTAGTTGAAATGCTTGCATCTCACATTTCAACAATAGTTGGGCACAATCAAAACCATACAGGCACGTAGGGAGAATGGATTTCCAATGAATGACTAGGCACTGGGGTACCACCTGTCACAGTACGTGGCCTAGATCACAGTACCGAGGAGTACGCCCGCTCCCCTGCAACACAAGGCCGGAATCATCCCTTACTGGATAATTCCAAATAAAATCACCCCACGGTTGGGATCAGCAACCGCACCACTAAGCCGAAATAAAGGGACATCTAGATAGGGATGACCTTACTCTCAAGTGGGGGCTACCCACGAAGCCTTGCTGCATAACCCCTGATTTTCAGTCATTCCCGGTTGATGAGGTTCGAGGCTAAACGATACCTTTAGCACATATCCCTTAGAATGCCCATCGTCCACCTGACGATGTCACGAAAGCATTCGTCCATACAAGTCCGTCCCGGGTTCGAACGGAACCGAAGGCACTATTCCTACTACATCCATTTTGGAAATATCCTCAGGATTATTAGCGACTAGCCCTTGCACTTCACTGCTCCATCTTCGACTCCGAACACGTTACACGAAATGTACAAACCGGATCGAAGTGGTATTCGAGTCTCCAGACCTAGAATCCCGGTATACGGAAACCCGATCCCGGTCTCTTCGAAACGATCAGCGCATTTGGCCAATATTGATAGTCGGTTATTTAACTAGCAATTAACATCCACAAGCAACCATCACACAATAAATAATTTCCCACATTATTTATTTGCCCAAATATCTTTCCAAGATATATTTCCAAATTTTCAAAGTTCATTTGAAAACAATTTCAAACAGTTTCCGCTTACGGAATACATTTCCCAAAGGTTTATTTCCACTGAATCACCAAGTACAAAATACTTTTAATTTTAAAATAATTTAAAAACACTTTATTTAAATATACTTTATAACATTGAAATCAGACTACTTTAATACTTTATTAAAATATATATTTTAAGAATATTTAAAATAAAACCACTTTATAAATATAAACTAAATTTCTCTTTTTAAAACATAATAGCAAATCACTTTTATATAATTACTACAAATAAAGATTTTTGAAAATACTTACTTTGGAAATTAACCTTTAGAAATAATCAATTTTCTAAAACATGCTTTTTTAAAACATATTAAAACTTTTAACTTATATTTAAAACTACCTTGAAAAAACGTACTTGGCTATCCAGAGAAATACACTTCTCTTCACATCCTTTAAAAATAAATCAACACTTATTTTTAAACCAATTCATATCCCTTTATAAATTCCCACCTTGAATTTATATTCTCAAATATCCTCTGATATTTTATTTTACTTTATAAACCCAGTTTATAAATTTCAAAATCTCACTTCTCTTTTAAATTCCAAATCCCAAAGTATTTAAATCAAATTTATAATTGATTTCCCAATTTATTTTACTTTGAAATAAATTTCCTTACTTAATCCATTTATTTCCAAATTCATTAACTTCTAGATTTTATTTCTCATTATGATTTAAAATCTTTAAACCGAAACACAAGTTTCAGATTTCCCAAGTTCTTTCTTTCTTTTTTAATTACATTTAAACATTGAATTAGAATGAATTATTCCTTTAAATAATATCACATACGTTTTCTTTAAATTCAATACTTCTCTATTTATTCAAAATTCCTCTTTTCCATATTTAATTTATTCGAATTCACTAGAATTACTTAACTTAAATTTTACTCTTTTATTTCTTTCCAAAAATCCAATTCAATTGCTTTTGATAACTCATTATACTGGGAAATTCAATCCAACCAGATTATCCAATATAAATCATCACAGGATATCAACAATCATATCACAGAATATTTAAACAAAATTAAATATTTTGAGGAATCCAGTTGGATCCCTCCAACCTGTTTCCCTGCATCCACAGATGTTAGCACAATACCAATTCCACTTCAAAGTGGAATATCGCGGTATATGGGTTTTATAAAATATCATCCGCTATTATGCGGCGCATAGGGTCTCATCCGCTATATAATGCGGGAATATCAACTACTCCAATATATACATATGCCAATATGTATATATTGCTATATACTACTATATATAGCATCATAACAATCAATCCAAACAATCATTCAACTAATTGTTTAAATTTAACTATTTAAATTAAAATTAAAATTCAGCTGAGTGAGATTAACTCACCTTTATCTCCTTAAATTTTAGTTCGATCCAACCCGGCTTGATGTCTTCATAGGTTTAAACCTTGTATAAATATTAATAATTCTTATCAATATTCGAGATATTTTACAATGATTTACTATTCAATAAATTAAATTGGCCAACAATTTATTTTAAACTAAACATTCGGTTTTAAACTAATAATTTGATTTTAACTAAATCCCATTAATAAATTTTCTTAGTAATTAGAATAACCAAATAATTTTATTATCATTTATAAATTAAGTGACTAGAAAATTTTGTTTTAAACTTATAATTTCCCATCCAAATTGTATGTAAAAATAATTTATCTTATTACAGTAAACTCTAGAATTAAATAATCAGTTTTATTATCATCCTATGGATCGAAAAAAAACAAATGTCCTAACTAAAATTTAAATCAAACAACCCCAAATTTTATTTTATAAAACAAGATAAATTTATAATCATTTACTCTAAAAATCCTACCTTCCTCTGCGTATATTTTCATATATATATAATTAATAAATTAAATAAATAACATTTCCATACCAAACTACTACCATCGCCAGAGCCTGTCCTCCTCTGCCATCGCTGAGTTACTCCACCTCCATCGACAGGCTGCCGAACTCCAGTCACCATCGCGACTCTCAACAACACCTTCTCCACTTCGATCACGAACAGAGCCTTACTTCCACGCGAGAGCGCGCCCCGATCGAGTTCGAATCTCCCTGAAGGTCGCAAAATCGAGATCGCCATCGCACCCCTATTCCGATCACCCCATAGATCATCGACCACAACCCATCTTTATCGCCATCCTGTCTCGCGCGCTGCCTCCACCAAGACGAGCCATTCGCGAACCCTAATCTACCCAGTCGTCGCACGCAACCCCTCTATTCGACCGACCAAACGAGCTCCTGCTACTCGTCGCCTGCTTCTCTATGAGGTCGCGACTTCGATCGCGATGGCTCTCCCATCATCGAACCCCTTTCCAGCAGCCGAAGCAGTGCGTGCGCCCATCGATTTTAAAATTTGAGATAAAAAAGGGGTTTGATTTATTCGGCCATCCTCTTTTTTTTTATATTTAGTTACGAACTGAATTTTGATTTCCTGAAGGAAGATAAGGTATGCAGTTTTAAAACGAAAGGGTGAGGCTTCTCGTGTTTTAAAGGAAGCAAGATAAGATCATGTTCAAGAAGGTAAAAGAAGCGTCTTGGAGAAGCTGAAAGGAAAAGTACAGCTGTGATTTGATGTAGGATATTTAGATTTAAAATGATAAATTATTTTCTCAACGCTTTAACTTCGTACGATCACACGATAGCTCCAAAAATTACGAAATTTGAAATCCGGTAATAATTCAATATTACGGATTCAATTGTACTGGTTTCGTCGAATTCCGAGACTGTGCCTCGGAAGGCTATTTTTAAATTAAATTTAAATGATATAAAATTTCAAAACATAACAAACCATTTTTAAAGCTGATTCCAACACTTCTATCCATTTCAGTATTATCTATATAAATTTTATAAGTCTTCAAATTATTTTTAACAGGCTTAAAGCTCCAGATTCAATAATTTACCAATTTCAATAATTTAAATTCAACAATTACTTGTCTAATCAATAATGATATTTGAAATTAAAGTTAATAATTATCTTTTGAATATTTAAAATTAATTAAATATTCATATTTCAAATGTTCAAAATTTCCGGGTCGTCACACACGTTACACAATATAGCATAGTATCAGTAGCAGTTCAAATACGGTCAAGGAATGGTTTCAAAAATAAATGAACAACATCATTAATTGTTAAAAATTAGAATATTGCCAGCAAAGAGAATGGAACAGCAGTTTGAATAAAGCTGAGAATAAATTCAATGAATAAGTCATAGCCAAAGAACCAGATTATTTCAAATTCAGATGAACAAGTCGTAAAAGAAAAGAGAGGATCAAATTCAAATGCCAAAGTCAAAGCAGAATATAACGGAGAACATTCGAATTCGTGGAGTAACACATATGAAATGAACAAGTCAAAAACCATCACATCATTCAATCGAAAATCGTATGGCCGAGCAAACAACTAAAAAATTCAAACAAAAATATACAAACAATGAAATAGGGTTTAAATCCCTATTTAACCTAAATTCATCATCGGCAAAATTCTCATTCGAGTTCAAGAAAAATTCTACAGAGCTTACTTAGAACAAACCAAAAACAAATCCAAAACTCGAATCGAAGTCGAGCAGAACCAAAATCAAAAAGGGGCAAAATAACATACCATTTTTAATCATTCGAGCTCGACACAAAATTGGAGCGACTATGACCAATTCAAAGCCAGGAAGTCGATTGATGAAGCTAATAAACGCAATAGCATACTTCAATCGATCAATATCACAAGCGGCGCCTCAATTTGAAAACCCTAATTTGTGAAGAGAAAAAAAGGAACGGCAGAGTATACGAACAAGAAAAGGGAGAATGCATTTTTTCTTGAGTTATATTTTAAAGTGGGCCGGTTCCTCTTTTTGTATTGGGCTTAATTTAAATATAGGGTTTTTAGTTTAGTCTTTTATTTTATTTGTAGTTTCCTTTTAAATTGTGTAACTTTCTAGTTGTGTAACTAGGTATAAACTACGGGGCGTAGTTTAAGAATTCGCAACTCAGTGGCTGAGTTGTGGCAGGATTTTGAGCTTAGAGTTAGGTTAATTGAGTTGGCGGGTGTCGCGAGTTTACATGTTTTTGTAAGCGTCTGATTACCAAATTTCTAACAGAAACCTTGGAGGCAGCACGTAGGCAGTTTTTTGCCGAAGCTGGGTAAATATGTGTGTGATATCTACTGTATTACTTACTGTTTTTATTTCCGCATTAATTTTTATTATTACACCCTGTTCACCCCCTTTAGGTGAAAACGATCCTACATCTAAGTCTTATCCAAGGTCATGGCTTGTGTCTTATATATACAATGTACCGTCTGAACCTGCTTTGATACTGTAACGGCCCGGAAATTTCGAACCCGAAATTTCCATATAGTTAGAAGAAAAAGAAAAGAGATAGAAGAAAGAACAGAGCAAGACACAGATTCTCACATTCGCAGCGGATAAAATATAATATCAAATAATATTCTTTTACACAAAGAAAATTGTATCAGTCAATTACAATTTAATACATCAGAGTTATAACCATTTACATGAGCTGGACAGTTATACAACTTGTTCCAGACTACAATCTATATAGACTACATAGTCTCATATACACAGCGGAATACACTCCATACGTTCCTGCCATCCAGCTCGCCTCCTGAGCTCCAGAACGTCCTTACCTGAAATCTGTAATACTCGGTCTGACCCGAGCATTACCATAAAGTAACACCCGAGTCAGGCTGGAAACCAGCGTGAGTAAACTCATCTAACATGAAATTTCAATCCATAGATCTTATATAAAATCAGGGTAACTCGTATCTTCTACGAGTTCTTACTTATTATATTCAAACAATTTATTTCACAAAATAATATCTAAGTATCGTTACTTAGTTCCAATGATCCAGATTACTCGATTTATTTCATTCCAGCCTATTTGATTTACAAAACAAATCTATAAAGAATTATAGATTACAAATCGAAGTGGTTTCGGGTATATTTCTGATACCCGACTCCGGTCTCTTCGAATCAAATGTTATCCTTTAAACCAAGATTTTTCAGTTAAACAATTTAATTTAAATTCAGGATATCATATTCATATAACAAATCTATCACAGATAGATAACTTACATTATCACAATTCATCCAAAACATCTCATATCACAATCACATATTAGATATATCAACTAATCCAAGGCATCTAATATCATTCAACCAATCCATAACAAGTCAATTCGTTCTTAATTAATTTAATTATTCTCTAATTAAATTAATTACTAACCTTTAATTACTTGGATTACCTTAATCCATCTTACTTAACATTAATTAATTATAAATTTATTTATCATTTCTTAATTATTTATCTTAATTAATCTTCCTTGATTAATTATTCCTTAATTACAATAAGTAATTATTCTTTACTTACCCCTTTTTATTAATCATTCTTGATTAATTTCTTTTTAATTACATTAAGTAATTAGCCTTTAATTAATTATATAAACGAATTAACCTTAATCATTTATAATAATTAAACTTTAATCAATCCCATTAATAAATAAATGATCCTTTAATTACTTCCATTAATTAATTATTCTTTAATTAATTACCTCAATTAATCCATATTTAAATAAATTACACTTAAGTAATTAATCCTTAATAACTTCCATTTAATTACTTCCAAAAAGTAAGTATCTTAATTAACTTCTTATTTATCATTAAAAGTCATATTAAATAAACTTTCCAAAGTTATTTAATAAATTTTTAAACAAACCTCATTTATTAATACCCACTTATTTAACCTTTTTAAAACTTATCTACTTAATATAAAAACTTATTTAAACTTATATTCTTGAAAACAATTTAGTTTTACAGAAAAAAAAAACTTGTTTTACTTTTGTTTAAAACTTAGAAACACAACCATATAATTTCTTTGGTTTTTAAAACTTCAAAAACATTTCCTGTAAAATTTTTTAAGCCTGCTATTATTCAAACCCGAGCAAACCTTTAGAAAACCCGAAGCAACTCTCGAGTATCCCCACTACACTTCCTGCTTCGAGTAAAACACGAGCCATTCCCGAAGTAAAACCCGTGAAAACGCTTTCTTCCCCAAAACCCAAAATTCCCAGATGCACAAGAACTCGCTCGTGCACATGCACGTCTATTCTGATCGACGACGATCTACGACCAGGCCTCCGACAAGTCATATCCTACCACGGCATCACGATCGACCATCCAATCTTTCACGATTCATACGAGAATCAAAATCGAGCATTTAACCCACCACCTGGAAAACGACATCACCAGTAAAATCACCCTCCACGGCAATCAACGCTTCGAGACACCTCGCCACCTTTGCCGAAGCTACCCTACATCGCCTCGAACCCACCGAACCACGTGCGATCGCTTCCGGTTGTTTGTCGTCGCCGTGAAAACCCATCCTCCGACATCGATTTCAAACTAACAAAAACCCTATTTAGACTTCGAATGATTATCACAATGGATTATAAAATCCACGATCATTTTTCTGATGATCAGTAACCTTCAATTCTCCTCTGGCCACAACCCCGAGTTCCCTAACCTCCGCGATCACCAGTATTAGCCCAAATTGACATTTCCGTTCATCTCATCAATACTCAACCAATTTTAAACTAAAAATCATGATTTTAACATCAAAAATCATTATTCTTCACCACGAATCTATTTATATAATTTAAACATGAAATCTTGCTACTTGATTTTCTGATTTTAATTGATTTTTACTGTAATTTCCCATTCTTGAAATAAATATTCAACTTTAACACTTGAAATTATTTTTAAAACTTAGATCTTGATTATATAAACATATTTCATTTAAAGATCATCACCTAAATCTTATTGCATGAGGAGATATGGATTTATGAACAGGTTTTGAAACCTGTAAACTATGAACAGAGATATATGTTCTTGAACCCAGACATGCACACATCATTTACACTCAATTCTACTTAAAATAAACATGCAAGCATATTTTAACAGAGATTCATCATAACATTTAAGCATAAACATAAGTTTAAAACTGTTTTTAAATTCAAATGTTTACTCACCTTAAATTATGCAAACAGAGATCCTAAACCTGCTTTTGAAATGCCTTTGTCCATGCTTTTAAAAGCTTGAATGTTGCTTACTGAAAGATTGAGTTGCTAATGTCTTTAACTTGCTTTTGATTGTTGCATGTGGGTAGCTTAACTTCCAGTTTTAAGAAGAATGCAGGAAATAAATTCTCAGGTTGAAGAGAAATGATGAATGCAGGTTGAAGTTTTGATCTTGAAAAAAATTTTGAACTGAAGCTTTTATCTTATTTCCGGGTTTTAGATTTTTAACTTTGCTTTGATTTATTTCCTGGTTTGTATTTATTTTTCTCAGGTTTGAGAGGTTTTTAACACTGAGAAAACTTTTGAACTAAAATGAGCAGCCTGGTTTAAACATTTTGATTTTATTTACATTATCATTTCAAGAGAAAACATCTTTGCCACATGTTAATTTCATATTATCAAAACCTCACACTTGTTATAATGCATGATCTTATTTTACAAATGTCACAAACAAAGATTTTTGTGTTTTACACCCTTACTTTATTTTAATTTATAAATTTATGTTTATCCATTTATTTTATTTAATTTATAGATTTTGTTCTAAATCCTATATTAATTTGTTATATTCTTTATATAGATTATTTATTTTATATTTACATATGTCTTGTGTACTTTAAATTTTATACTTATAGTTTTAAAAGATATTCACATATCAAAGCTTTCTATTTATTTACATATATACTAACTATATCTATTCCCAAGTATATAAAAGAAAAGTATTTTTTTAAATCTTTAATTAAATCTCACCTTATATATTTACAAACCAACCTTACATTACATATATAAATTTTAAAACATAACTTTCAATACAATATATATAAACCTATATATTATTATATTAGAAAATTATTCTTATTAACTTTAAAATATAGAGTTTTTTTTTAAAATCCAATTTATTTTTAAGATATTTATCAATTTGAATTTCAAATTCAAATTCAAACTCAATTTAGAATCAGCTCATAATAACACATATTTAATTTGCTCAACTTATAAATATAAATATTTTTTTGATCAGATTCGTTTGTTCAATCTATAATTCAGTATTTCTATTAATTTACCCAATTATTATATCAATTACAGATGTCCAGAAATCCAGGTTATCACATTCCTTCCCCCTTAAAATCTTTTCGTCCTCGAAAAGGAACGAAGACATAATTTTATTCAAAAATTTAAAATCAGATAAATTATTCTTTTGATCATTTTTTTAAAACACTTTCAAAATCTATATAATATTACAAAAATAGTTTTTATAAAAATACTTTTTATAACTTGATGTCTCAACAAATCCATCCTTGTTCTCACAGAAATTCGGTCATACGTTGATCAGACGTAGGACTGAAAATCTATAAGTACTTGGTAAACCCGTTTTCAACATCCAGTGAAAAGATTTGGAAAATAATTTATGAAATATAGAAAACATTTTTGAAAATAGATGAAACATCTTTGGTGAGAATGCTCTGGAAATCATCACCCCCATCCATGGTCGCAGTTAACCCGATGGTCACGTTGCCGTCCCGGCAAAATCCACAGATAACTGTAGGTCTCCGCGCTCCTCGATTACGCCATGGAACCCGCTACAGATCGCAGTTATACCCGGGCCTTACGTTGCTATCACAGCACAAACCCATATAACTGTAGGCATCAGCGCCACCGAATTTCGCTGCCAAATAATGAAACTTCTCCCACATAGGTCGCAGTCTACCGATATAAAATCAAACGCAGACTGTTGGCTCTCAGCGGCACAAACGACTTTCGCTATGTTACCATAGTGTCACAGTCTACCGATATAAAATCAAACATAGACAGTTGGCTCTCAGCGGCACACATGACTTTCGCTATGGTCTGCAGTAGATCGCAGTGACATCGAGTTAAACTGTCGTCACAGCATAACCCAAATGCCTCTGTGGGCACCAGCCCCTCGACTTTCGCTACACAAATAATCCTCAGGAACTAGTTTGTCCGGACTCCTCACAGGATCAACTTTAGAAACCCCCCTTGGGGCTCAAGGCAGTACCACCCAGTGGCACTCCTGAGAAGTTCATTTCAAGGAAGCGCCTTTTTTCCCAGAGCTATTTCCAAAACACTTTGTACTATATACTTATAGTATCTTCAAATCATACCCTTTATGATTTATCAAAATCTCCTTTATACAAAATCGATTACCAAAATCGATAATTCTCAAACTAGGCTTTCCAAAATCCATAGGTTCCCAAAACCTTTTCCAAAATCATTCTCATAAGATCCTTTATATATATAGATATAGATATATATAACTTTGAAAATCTTTGGATCATTTCAAACTTTGTATAAAACCTCTTTTATACTTCAAATATTTCAAAACCCTTTTCTTTTAGCAATAGATTCAACAAGGGAAGATTTACCTTATATAACAAGGATATATAACTTTATTTTATTCTAAATCAAATATTCACATTTGATAAATCTTTTATAAAGTTATTAACCATATTTCTTTTCAAAAACCATTTTACAGTTCTTATCCACAATTTTCAATATCAATTTCATTCAAATCCGTACGATGTACACATATCATCCGTACACAATATCAATCTGATCACTCAATCGATCACACAATTTCACTTCCGAACTAGTATCGTCCACCCGACTTCCTAGTGCGGACTCAGATCTGGTTTCTTGATTAGAAACCGTCATTCTCCTTGCATAGTCACAACTATGATAGAGAATATCCAGAACCAATCAAAAATCCATATCCAGGTTCGCCGTCGAAAATCGAGCGAAAAATCCCAACTCGGATCGATAATATTATCTCGAAATTCTGTGTTCGAATCTGGATCAAATCACTATGCGAATAGAATAATATACGTATATCCTACGTATTTATCTTTATTGGTTATTAGCCAAATCAATTTACTTTTCTATTCACATTTCCTTTAACTCCATTCACTTATTCTCAATTTCTTCCATTTCCAATTGAGTTATTACTTCAATTACAAACAGTTTGAACTCTGACCTTTTTAAATTTAAAAATAGCTTGAAAAAGTTTAAAATAGATAAGTAGTTGAAAAATAGTTATTAGTTTATAAAATAGCTGTAAAATAGTTAAGTAGGTATAAAATAGTTAAATAATTGCAAAATAGTTTTTAAAATAGTGATTAGATATAAGTAACTGAAAAATAGTAATTATTTTATAAGACAGTTTCAAAATAGTTAAATAGTTCCAAAATAATGGTAAAATAAGTATAAGATAGTTTGGGGTTTAAGAAGAAAGATTGTATAGTAAATAGTTTGGAAGAATATATTTGTATTAAAACAATTTATTTTGAAAATAATCCAGAGCCAAACTGTTTAATTTTCCAATCTCCATTTCCAATTAATTTCTCATCAATTCAATTTAAACTTCCACTTCTATTTAAATTGACTTAATACTTCAATTTCCATTGAAATTTATTAAATCCCAATTCAAGTTGAATTAACCTTAATTCCTTTCCAAATTCAAATCAAATTCCATTTGATTTTTAAACATATTCAACTTCAATCACAATTCCAAATTATTTCAAATCAATTTGAAATAATTTCAAATTGAACCAGTTTCAATTTTTATTTCAAATTATTTTAATTCAAAATTTCCATTTAAACTTATGTATATTCAATCACAATTCTAATTAATTCAAATCAAATTCAATTTGAACTAATTTTATTCAAATTTCAACTTAAAACCATCTCGAATTATATAAATTCGAGTTAAATATTTTAAAATGTTGATTTAATCCTTTAAATCAAATCATCCTTTACTTTTTAAATTAAATCAACCTTTATTTTTAATTTAACAACTTAAATTTTTAAACCATTTAATTCTGAATCCAAATTCCACAATTCCATTTTAAAATTATCTTTACTTAACTTATTACAAAGTTCAAATAAGAATTCAAAAACAATTTAATCTTCAGATTCTAATTTATTATCCATTTTCAATTTCCAGATCTCAAACCCATTTTTGAGATTACTCATAACTCCCATTTCAAATCAACCATTTAACTTCCCAAGTTAAATTTTAATTCCATCTTGAAATTTCTAATTCAAGTTGTTCATTCTAAACTCATTTAACTTTCCTTAAGTTAAACTCAATTTAATCCAACCAACTTTACCCAATTTGAATTCCCATTTCAAATTTTAAACTTTATATTAATAATCTTTCCACTTATAAGTTCAAAATCTTATCACTTTGGGTTTTCATATCACATTCCAAGGAAAAATTTAAAACTCAACACTTAGAATTTATTTCAAATCATCTTTGATATTATGTATATCCTCATTTATACATATTTATTTCATTTACTCACTAAGTTATACCTTAAATTTTTAAACCACCTTTGGTTTTAATTCAAAACAAATTTCTTTAAAACAATTTAAAGTTTTCTGGATTTAGATTTAAAATTTCACAATTTTAAATTATCTTCAATTCCAATTTATAAGTCATACTTACCTAAAAATTTATTCACTAAAATATTTCATTATTATCTTATTCTAAAATCACTTTGACTAATTCAGGATTTTATTTTCAGTTTGAATCTATTTCAAACTTATCTTTATTCAATTTCAATTTGGTTGTATTACTATTACAACTTAATTCTCATTATTTAATTTTATTCAATTAATACAACAACCAATTACCTTAATATTGAAAGAAATATCATTTTATATATCAAAATATATTCTTATATAAAATCATTTAAAATCCTTATATAAGAAAATAACAATTACGCTCTCATATATATATACACTCAACTCGTTCTAGGGTACCATTGACCCTATTCTTAACGAGTAATCCCAACAGAGCCAAGGTTCTCGCTTAAACTTCAGCTCTGATACCAAATGTAACGGCCCGGAAATTTCGAACCCGAAATTTCCAGATAGTTAGAAGAAAAAGAAAAGAGATAGAAGAAAGAACAGAGCAAGACACAGATTCTCACATTCGCAGCGGATAAAATATAATATCAAATAATATTCTTTTACACAAAGAAAATTGTATCAGTCAATTACAATTTAATACATCAGAGTTATAACCATTTACATGAGCTGGACAGTTATACAACTTGTTCCAGACTACAATCTATATAGACTACATAGTCTCATATACACAGCGGAATACACTCCATAAGTTCCTGCCATCCAGCTCGCCTCCTGAGCTCCAGAACGTCCTTACCTGAAATCTGTAATACTCGGTCTGACCCGAGCATTACCATAAAGTAACACCCGAGTCAGGCTGGAAACCAGCGTGAGTAAACTCATCTAACATGAAATTTCAATCCATAGATCTTATATAAAATCAGGGTAACTCGTATCTTCTACGAGTTCTTACTTATTATATTCAAACAATTTATTTCACAAAATAATATCTAAGTATCGTTACTTAGTTCCAATGATCCAGATTACTCGATTTATTTCATTCTAGCCTATTTGATTTACAAAACAAATCTATAAAGAATTATAGATTACAAATCGAAGTGGTTTCGGGTATATTTCTGATACCCGACTCCGGTCTCTTCGAATCAAATGTTATCCTTTAAACCAAGATTTTTCAGTTAAACAATTTAATTTAAATTCAGGATATCATATTCATATAACAAATCTATCACAGATAGATAACTTACATTATCACAATTCATCCAAAACATCTCATATCACAATCACATATCAGATATATCAACTAATCCAAGGCATCTAATATCATTCAACCAATCCATAACAAGTCAATTCGTTCTTAATTAATTTAATTAATCTCTAATTAAATTAATTACTAACCTTTAATTACTTGGATTACCTTAATCCATCTTACTTAACATTAATTAATTATAAATTTATTTATCATTTCTTAATTATTTATCTTAATTAATCTTCCTTGATTAATTATTCCTTAATTACAATAAGTAATTATTCTTTACTTACCCCTTTTTATTAATCATTCTTGATTAATTTCTTTTTAATTACATTAAGTAATTAGCCTTTAATTAATTATATAAACGAATTAACCTTAATCATTTATAATAATTAAACTTTAATCAATCCCATTAATAAATAAATGATCCTTTAATTACTTCCATTAATTAATTATTCTTTAATTAATTACCTCAATTAATCCATATTTAAATAAATTACACTTAAGTAATTAATCCTTAATAACTTCCATTTAATTACTTCCAAAAAGTATGTATCTTAATTAACTTCTTATTTATCATTAAAAATCATATTAAATAAACTTTCCAAAGTTATTTAATAAATTTTTAAACAAACCTCATTTATTAATACCCACTTATTTAACCTTTTTAAAACTTATCTACTTAATATAAAAACTTATTTAAACTTATATTCTTGAAAACAATTTAGTTTTACAGAAGAAAAAAAAACTTGTTTTACTTTTGTTTAAAACTTAGAAACACAACCATATAATTTCTTTGGTTTTTAAAACTTCAAAAACATTTCCTGTAAAATTCTTTAAGCCTGCTATTATTCAAACCCGAGCAAACCTTTAGAAAACCCGAAGCAACTCTCGAGTATCCCCACTACACTTCCTGCTTCGAGTAAAACACGAGCCATTCCCGAAGTAAAACCCGTGAAAACGCTTTCTTCCCCAAAACCCAAAATTCCCAGATGCACAAGAACTCGCTCGTGCACGTGCACGTCTATTCTGATCGACGACGATCTACGACCAGGCCTCCGACAAGTCATATCCTACCACGGCATCACGATCGACCATCCAATCTTTCACGATTCATACGAGAATCAAAATCGAGCATTTAACCCACCACCTGGAAAACGACATCACCAGTAAAATCACCCTCCACGGCAATCAACGCTTCGAGACACCTCGCCACCTTTGCCGAAGCTACCCTACATCGCCTCGAACCCACCGAACCACGTGCGATCGCTTCCGGTTGTTTGTCGTCGCCGTGAAAACCCATCCTCCGACATCGATTTCAAACTACCCTATTTAGACTTCGAATGATTATCACAATGGATTATAAAATCCACGATCATTTTTCTGATGATCAGTAACCTTCAATTCTCCTCTGGCCACAACCCCAAGTTCCCTGACCTCCGCGATCACCAGTATTAGCCCAAATTGACATTTCCGTTCATCTCATCAATACTCAACCAATTTTAAACTAAAAATCATGATTTTAACATCAAAAATCATTATTCTTCACCACGAATCTATTTATATAATTTAAACATGAAATCTTGCTACTTGATTTTCTGATTTTAATTGATTTTTACTGTAATTTCCCATTCTTGAAATAAATATTCAACTTTAACACTTGAAATTATTTTTAAAACTTAGATCTTGATTATATAAACATATTTCATTTAAAGATCATCACCTAAATCTTATTGCATGAGGAGATATGGATTTATGAACAGGTTTTGAAACCTGTAAACTATGAACAGAGATATATGTTCTTGAACCCAGACATGCACACATCATTTACACTCAATTCTACTTAAAATAAACATGCAAGCATATTTTAACAGAGATTCATCATAACATTTAAGCATAAACATAAGTTTAAAACTGTTTTTAAATTCAAATGTTTACTCACCTTAAATTATGCAAACAGAGATCCTAAACCTGCTTTTGAAATGCCTTTGTCCATGCTTTTAAAAGCTTGAATGTTGCTTACTGAAAGATTGAGTTGCTAATGTCTTTAACTTGCTTTTGATTGTTGCATGTGGGTAGCTTAACTTCTAGTTTTAAGAAGAATGCAGGAAATAAATTCTCAGGTTGAAGAGAAATGATGAATGCAGGTTGAAGTTTTGATCTTGAAAAAAATTTTGAACTGAAGCTTTTATCTTATTTCCGGGTTTTAGATTTTTAACTTTGCTTTGATTTATTTCCTGGTTTGTATTTATTTTTCTCAGGTTTGAGAGGTTTTTAAAACTGAGAAAACTTTTGAACTAAAATGAGCAGCCTGGTTTAAACATTTTGATTTTATTTACATTATCATTTCAAGAGAAAACATCTTTGCCACATGTTAATTTCATATTATCAAAACCTCACACTTGTTATAATGCATGATCTTATTTTACAAATGTCACAAACAAAGATTTTTGTGTTTTACACCCTTACTTTATTTTAATTTATAAATTTATGTTTATCCATTTATTTTATTTAATTTATAGATTTTGTTCTAAATCCTATATTAATTTGTTATATTCTTTATATAGATTATTTATTTTATATTTACATATGTCTTGTGTACTTTAAATTTTATACTTATAGTTTTAAAAGATATTCACATATCAAAGCTTTCTATTTATTTACATATATACTAACTATATCTATTCCCAAGTATATAAAAGAAAAGTATTTTTTTAAATCTTTAATTAAATCTCACCTTATATATTTACAAACCAACCTTACATTACATATATAAATTTTAAAACATAACTTTCAATACAATATATATAAACCTATATATTATTATATTAGAAAATTATTCTTATTAACTTTAAAATATAGAGTTTTTTTTTTAAAATCCAATTTATTTTTAAGATATTTATCAATTTGAATTTCAATTTCAAATTCAAACTCAATTTAGAATCAGCTCATAATAACACATATTTAATTTGCTCAACTTATAAATATATATATTTTTTTGATCAGATTCGTTTTTTCAATCTATAATTCAGTATTTCTATTAATTTACCCAATTATTATATCAATTACAGATGTCCAGAAATCCGGGTTATCACAGATACCAAATGAAACACCCCACCTCTATACCCATACTATTTAAGAGTATTACTAGGTAATACTATAAGATAATATGGAAAATGAGGCGATAATGGGCTTTAATGCATGAATATTCCCTTGGGCTAACACTAGTGTGTATTTAAAAATCAAATATAACTCACCACTATACGTACACAGTATCGACATAAAGCAATAAACACGTCTATCTCCAGAATAGAACAATACATAATATAAAATAAATGTCAGAGAACATTAAGTCATTAAATGCAATGATGAATATATAATAGAAAATTTACATAGATCTGAGTTGAGATACAAAAATAAATATCAAATTCCCACTATCTCTAGTAATATTACAAGTATGTCTGATATATAAAACAATGTCATGCATACATAATGTAATATAATACACAATGATATACAATAATACTTTATCCTCCATCTATGCACAACATCCGTAAACTGGTCATCTATCCTGGAATCTGAAGTGTCTCTAACTGACCCGATTATTATATGAATAACATAAGGGTCAGACTATATCTAAAATGCAGATGTCGTAATATCTCATAATAATATGCATGGTATAATAATTATATCATCAACGATCATCAAAGCATCTAAAAAAATAGCATCAACCACAACCCATGTCTGGGAAAATGTCATCACCCATATAAATCAAGTCAAACAATAAATCATGCAAATAATATTGAATGGGTGAACCATTCATACGTTAAATCATCATCAATATATACAAGAAATCATAAAGTAAAATAGGGCTAACATAACAATGCCTAAAACAGATGTAAATAGACATTCCTGAATCTATCAATCTCATAAAATGTGATAAATAATCATCAATATATCCAAAATATATGAATTACAACACACTGCGATAATAGTGTAGTTGGCAACACATGATATGAAAATATAAATGGCGACACATACCTATGAAAATATAATAGGTAACACATGCTAAAGAAGGATACAGGGAATGACTGTACACGAGAATCAATCTCAAGTAGTATCATATCTCATCATCATATAGGAGGTGCACAAATATACGTCAATCTACCATTCAACAAGAACCATACGGGAGACTGATGGTTGTTTGCTTGCTCTAGGAGCTCCCATGGCTTATCTACCCGAATCTCGCTCCAACAGTCTTCAGTTACTTCCACGACGATCGTGAAAAGTATCCACCTGTGTGCTCGTCAATACGAGGGCTCGATCACAACCCAGCTCGTGCCCCTATGGTAACAAACTATTGGCCTTGGTGACACAAGGGGCTAAGGGATAATGGCCATGCTGTAAATACTATAATGTGTCATGGATATGAGGTGCGACCATGAGATCATGCCGCTAGGGTAAATCCTAGCCTAATCTAGTTCACTCCAACTCAACAACCAGAAGCATGCCATTTGTATAGGACTATATACGTATTAATAGGCATAAAACCATACATACCTACCTAGCTCACTACTATAAGCTAACTCATGTTCGTAACTCACTATCCCTGTATGAGTGTCATCCACAAGTAAAGAATAACCGAATAAATATCACAAAAACATCCCATACCTTCGCGTGTTAGTAGTCCATTTATTCAGTGCTCATATATCGCACTTGCTCCTCCTAGTATTCTATATCATGGGTCGTAGGAGTAATTATAAAAATATTACTGAATCTTCCATACCAAACGGTATTACTAATCCATTAAGTCGAATATCTCATAACTTAGAATCTCCACAATATTATTCTATATAATGAGTGCAAAGAATAATCGAGAAAATATTACCGAAAGTCCCATACCAGATAATATTACAACTCCATTTATTCAGATTTCTCGTTACATAGAATTATAAACAATCATAACATCGGATAGTGGTTTTGAAAAGAGATTTGATATATATATATATATATAATAAAACATTAAATCAATTTTTATAAACTAAAAGTAATAAATTATTTATGAATATATATATATATATATTAATATATTTATTTTATATGATTTCCATATAAAGATTTGAATACTAAAATTCACTTAAAAATCTTTGCTTGCATATATTTTAAAATTTTAAAATTACTTTACAATTCAAATAATTTGTTAAAATCATTTTATAATTTTCTATAATAAAATATTGTTTAAAGATAAGTTTATAGACTACAAAATAAATTATGTTTATTATAAAATACAAACCATAGAGTAAATACAAATTCTTCACTTTATACTCAAACTAAGTAGAAATAAAATATTTTTTTATTATATTATACTATATTTGAAATTCTCATATTATAGAAATAGATTTATATTTATACAAAACATATCTAAACCATATGATTATTTTCCAAAAAGAGTTTTATATTTTTTCAAGATTTGAAAACATTTTCAAAGTATTTAAATGATCTTCATAATAAAATCACTTAAAATAATATTCTTACTTTCATAGTATATTTTATTTTTTGCCTTTAAAACAATTCCAGATTTATACTATAATTATAATGGTTAATTTTAAAGGGTTTTGTAACTAAAAGAAAACTTTACTTGTATATAAATTAATAATAGATTTTTAAATACAAAAATAGTTAAATTGAGCAAATTTTATTAAATTATTTATAAAATACTTTTAATAAAATTTTAAAACCCTTGAATTACTTTCAAAGCTTTTCAAAAATCTTTTAAAACGTGAAAATAAATAAAACATCTAAATATATAAATCATGGAGTAAAATTACTCCAAGAATATTTATCAACCAATCAACGCTATAAATTTATCATAGGACCCAGGTCAATTTTTGTCAAACATCAGTCATCCATACAATGCACACATAGCATATAAACAAATTACACTAATCAAAATGCATTCAAACAGCGTTTGCATTTTGACAATCCAACATACATAAAATCTCACTAAAAACATAGAATCGCATCCAATATCCCAAAAATTCTATCTAACCAAGCAATTCAATAATAACCGTTATAAATATATAACAAGGAGGGATGCAGATATAGATGTGAGTTTAGAAACTTAACAAAGTGATGCTTGAACTTTCGAAGTAACAACTACTCTCAGTCATCACTAATAGGTCTGTGCCTCCAGGCCTGCATGAACACCTTCACAACCATCACGTTCCACTGCCACTTCACGTAATCACATGCACCAATTTGTTGCCACCAGCCTCATGCACGAACACACCTTCAACATCAACAGCTGAATTCACTATCTCCAACACCACATCGCACTCCTCCTCCTTCACCGCTACTAACCCCACCACATCGCATCCCTCCTCCGACGTTGCTGCTAGACCCATGTTTGTGCACAAGTCTTGATGTCGACACCATTTCTACAACCATCTACAGCGGTTCCCCTTCCCTTTCGTAGTGTTCTCCTTTGCTAGGACCCCGTCGTTCATGCACTAATACTTTTTTTTTCTTTTCTTACACAATTTGTTTGATTGGGGGAATTAGAACACGGTAAGGAAAATAGGAGGTTTGGGTTTTTGTTTTTGAATAAGAATGGGTTTCGGCTTAATGGTGAGCCCAAGAACGAGTTTTCTAGAATAGGAGGGAAAAGATGAATAAATAGCTTGGTCCTTAATTTGGGCACAAGTTTAATTAATTCATTCCTCCTTTTATTTTAAATAATCCCTTTCATTTGCAAATAAATTTCAATCTGATTTAATTTAATTACATTTCATTATACTAAATGTATTTCTTTAATCGAACAATATCATTCATTTCAATACTGTTTATTTGTATTTGATATTCATTGCATTAATGTAAAGTATATTTATTTTTCAGCTATTTCAATCAAATAATAATTATTACTGCTTAAAAATGTTTTATATTCATTAAAACCTTTTATTCAAGTTTCAATATATTATCTGTAAGGAATTTATTAATTTAATTCAATTTATTAAAATAAAAATATTTTATTAAATGGATTTCGATTAAGTAAAAATTTGTTTTCAAAATAGTAATAATCAAAATCGAATTTGAATATTCTTATTGTAATTAAATTTATTTATTTATATGGCGTAGAAAGTAGGTTTATTACAACGCACATATTTTTAGAAAATACATAAATAATAAAAATATCATTACACTTAATATAGCGATATTTATAGATATTTTGATTCAAAATATAGATTCAGGCTCAATGGAAGTAGTCTCAAGTCATAATTCGACCATATATGAAAAGTCAGATTTTGGACCTTCCATTTAATAAACGATTGATATTTAATTAATTATTTAAAAATCCAATCATTAAAAACGTAGATTGTTACAGGAAAAGTCTCCTTCTCTAGGCGATCACTCTCCAAGTAACCTAATTATACTGAAATCCCCCTAATGACACAAGTGCCGACGGTAAGATATCTAAACTGTAGACATTCGTTCCAAAGGATCCTTCTATCAATTTTATTATGAGGCCCGTAAATATTAGAGATTTGAAAAGGAATCATCTCTTGAATCTGAGATGGTAAGATGAATAGAATGAATATTTGAGATAATATGAATATGCTTAACAAAGTTATGCTTCCAACCCGCCAGAAGTCCTTCCGAGCTACTCCTAATTGGGAGACAAGCCCAATTGCTAAGGTAAACCCTAAATAAGCATAGGATCGAAAATTGGGATGTTATATTTTTGGTTCTTGCAACAACACAATATCTACTTAATTATCTTTTAAAAATGACCTAACTCTATTACATTTATTTGTGCAATGTAAACCTATAATATTCCAATTAGTGAACCTCATGATCAAAGTGATGTGACCCTCTCTTGTTTCTTGTTTCTAATATATTCTATATCATATTAGTCTATAAAAAGATAAAACCCATCCTCCTAGCTAGATCTAACATGGACGAGTAGATAAATCAGACAATACGGCAGGACCATAAATGCTACCTGAGAGATCAACCGCACCTGAGCTAGAGCCCATAGCTCTTGTAGACAAGGTAGAATGTGCCCAGTGCAGCCATGCATTCCTCCTAACCGGGCCTCCAAGAAGAAGTGTCTTCCTTCTAGATTGAAAATTTGAGGTGGCGGATGCATCCACAATCGAAGTTGAACTTATAAAATCTTGCACCACAATCTACGAATATAGATATGATCTAAGTCTACCTACTATGATGGAAATATCTCCACCAATGTATTCTCTCTAACCACGATATGCGTCAATAGTCTAACCTTCGCTCCTACAAAACCAGAGCTTTTCCCATTAATAATAGCTGCACAATTCTTTCGAAGTGTTCCATCTAAAGGACGATCCCCATTCTTTTTATATTTGTTACGTGTAGTGGAGATCCCTTCATCAATAAGAACAAAAGTAGCATGTCACCCTAATTTAATAGCCAGTCCAATTGTCTCACCTTCCACTCCATATAAGCCACCATACACCATACATCTCACTACCAAATATCTATCCAAAGCACTGTCCTCGCATCTCTCAAAGATCAAAATATTTTCCTTAAACATATTTGTAGTTTCCCCATCACCTTCTTCAAAAGCAAGCATCCCTACCACTTCATTAAATTCAACATCCCACACTAACGCCTCACCATCCATCTTTTTCTCCAATATTGCCCCATTATCGATAACTTTCAAAAAAGCCAACCCCACCTCATTTTCCATGCATCCCCATCATTGGAGCCTCAAAAACGGTTTCATAATCCTCCCTACCTGCGCTTAAAACCAAAGATTTTAGTTGTAAAGTGTCAGAGAACTTGCTCTCTCAAATAACTATGTCTCAAATGAACATATCGGAGACCATTTCATCATCTTCTCACGGTACTTCTTTGTGCACTATCTCTGCTAATAGTGTGAAACTATTAGAAGTGTCGAAACAGAGGAGGATGTCCATCTCCTTTGTAGCTACTGCATTTTTGAAGTTGAGGAGCAATGTACTTGGGTTCAACGTGTGTTGAACCATTGAACCATGCTGAAACATCTAGATCTAGTCGTAGTGAGTCTAAATGAGGAGTATAAGTAGCAGTCTCATTAGGGGTTTTATTATGCCATTCATTGAACATGAGATCTCCACATGTCCTTCATTTGTTGTCTATTATTTTAGTTCCTGGGCTATTGATTGAATCATATGCTCTTATCAACTCTTTGGTAGTCAACAACTCCGTTTCGCTCACTTCTCATGAAAATTTATTGAAGTGGATAAGAAGCTACTCTAACATCTCATGCATGTTTATTACTACGCTTTAGTTTGTCTTCCAACACTCGCTTGAGTCTTAAGTAGTTAAGTGCAAAACTAAAAGCCATGTTTAACATTAGGGTTCCGGGCATGCTACAACGATTTCAAGGATTGGATATAACAAGAGGGACAGGTACCACGCTTATTTCCAAATAGTCCACAATGGAAATACCGTAGAGGCTCATGACATTCTTTGGCGAAATGAATAGAGTCCCCACAGTGGTAACATAGAGTTTTTCCTGATTGACATTACAACCAAGGAAGATGCGAAGATTTCGGGCACTCGAGATTTGGCCTAGCATGAATCATGATGGTGCTTGTGTTATGAACCAAATTAGGTAGGATGCAACCTTGAAAGCTAGCTTGTGACGCCCATATTGGCACTTTATTGCACAGACACGCCATACAATGTCAATTTTCGATAGAGTGACATCATGCCCATACATGTCACCAACAAATTTTGAATATTTTCTATCATGGTGCTAGACTCTAGTACCATTTTTTATGAACCAAGCTAGGTAGACCCACCCCCCAAAAGCTAGATTTAAAGGGAGAGTGCCTATATGGTTATATAATCATCACCTATACCTTATTAGGCGATGTGGGACATTACAGCTTGCCACCTAAGCATAAGTGAGTTTTCTATGTAATGAGTATTGCAGAAGAGATTTGATGAGGAAAGACTTTGGATTGGGTGCATTATTCTGAAGAGAAGAAGAAAGAGAAATATGACTATTGAAAGAATTCGCCATTCCACGGGGAATGTTTTTTGATGTATGTTGGTTTGTGTATGTATATGCGAAAGTTTTAAGTACAAGTATTTGCGCCAAAATTGGTCACAAACACCCAATTGTCGATGAAGGCACCCATTCACAATCACAGATCACAAATAGCAAATATGTAGAGAAAATAATGTGAAGAACACTTAGAAAATTAAAAGTAAAGCAGTAGAAAGACAAGATTTATAGCGGTTCGGCATTGTAGCCTACGTCCACTTTGAAGGATTTTCTGTTTTACTGATGGTTCTCGCTGGTTACCATAAGTTACAATAGTTGAAGTGAATTACAAAGATAATCTCGGCAGAGTCTGGACATAGGAGAGCCAAAAAGATCCATTTTCTGTAGGCTCTGGGGTGCTATATATAGGCGTAGGCTGCAAATATCTCGCTCAGATCTCGGAAGACCTCTTCTGGCATGTGGGTGGGCCCACGCGATCAATGCCATGTGATTTGCACTCGGTCCATGATTTATACGAACGAAATTTGTATCCATCAAGATTTGGTCCAATCGAGTCGAAATTAGGCATGAACATTCTTTAGGTTGTACGTAAGCTCCTGTGAAAATTTGGTGGCATTTGGACTCGTAGACTGTGAGTTATGATCGATGCAAGTTTAGGTTTGTTGAAGGCTGCCGAGTTCGTATCGATGCCGTTCGCATCGATCTTGCTTGTTCCAATCAGACGATGGTGGCGTGGAGCGATAAGCTAAGGTAGATCCATCTTTTGTGCTGTGTTGACTGCTTCTTCCTTTGTATCCATCGGATGTTATGCTCTTCGTATCGATCCTTATCTCTTTTCATATCGATGCATGACACACACTCTTCGTATTGATCATCTGGCGTTGGCTTCGTATCGATGGAAAGCGATAGTTTCGTATCGATCATCCAGATGATCGATACGAAACATACATCAAAATGATCGATACGAAGTAGACATCCATGGGCTACTTCGTATCTATGGAAAGGGTTGGGTTTTGTATCGATCATCTAGTTGATCGATACGAAACATATATCGATACGAAGTGAACAAGTTCGATTGAGCTAGGAGATGTGTCTGTCCGATGGATACGAAAGGAACGAGTGCAAACTTGATGGATACGAATAGCATGGGGACCTTGGTTGTCGATCGATTCATGGATCTGACTCGAAGTAGCCGTCTTCTTGACCCGAAGTAGATCCTCTGGTGGCTCGAAGCAAGTGTTGTGGTGACTCGAAGCAGCCTGCAAACATGCTAACCTGACCAAGACCCGAAGCAGACCCTTCTCTGACTCGAAGCATTTTGCTTGGAAACCCGAAGTAAAGTTTGGGACGACTCGAAGCAAACCCCAAACAGCTTGAAGCGACTCGATTTTGATCGATCAATATCTTGAGCACACGAACTCTGATTGACTTGAAATTTGAAATGCTGGATCCCGTAGCTTTGCTTGTCGTGCCACATCAATTGTAGCCCGATCCAGACTCAGGCAAAATTTACTAGCATCCATAGCAGGTCTGTGTGCAACCGACCTTCGAGAATGACTTGTCTTTGGTTTCTAGTTAATCTTTTGGTGTCACGGCCTTGCTAAAAGGCGGGATAACAACAAGCATTTAATTTTTAGATTTGGATCACTAAATGGAAATGAATGAAGGAGTGAATTAGGGATAGTTTGTCTTATAAACTATTTACCAAATCAAAGTTAAATTTTGATTGATATTGAATTTCAAATCTAAAGCTTTTACTTTGTCAAATTAAATAACTTTTGGCTGTAAACTTATATACATTTACGTAAATTTATTTATTTAAATATCAAAAAGGCATCTGAATTGCTAGATCTAAAACTAGTAAATAATAATAAAGGAAGAAGCAAATTAAGGAGAGTTTGCCTATTAACCTCCTTCTATTTAAAACCAATATGTGCTTTCAATTTTGAACCTCAACAAATACAATTAAATGCATACATATTTAAATAATAGTTTATAGACAGCAGATGCGTAAATGGATATCGAATGTGTCCATTATAGATGTAAATCTCAACATCTACATACATACACATTTACTATGCATACTATATTATATGTTACACATGCACTATATATTGATGATATACTCATATAGTATACGAAATACCAAATAATTAAATTAATTTATTGACTAATCAGAAAATTAAATAAAATTGGATTCTATTTAATGTTGTAATGACCCGGAATTTCGAACACATCATATTTATATACCTGAATTATTTAAAAATTTATGTCTAAGGTTTAATGTGATTAAATATGACTTTATAACCTTTTAAACACTTTTAATTAATAACTAATGTTAGAAAACTTATCTTTGAAATGTGTTTACAAAAATATACACTTTGGATAAATGCTAAAAATGTGACCGGAAAATGTTTTGTTAAAAAGTCAACTTTTTTATCAATACAAGTTGTATAAATATTTTGCAACTTGTATAGTAACATATGCACATATAACAAGAATTAAACACATCTCTTTTAGTAACAAAAGATTAATTAAACTAACCTTTAATTAGTAAGAGCAAGTGTAGACATAAGATACCGAAAGGACCCCTAAATTAAGGCATTGATTAAGGAAGGCATGGTTGTGTAAAAGATGGCTTTGTCACATGGAGTCTTCTTTACTTCATGGCTAAGGAGGGGTCTTTACAAACTTTTCTACTCATTTCCTAAGCCTATAAACAGATGAGACGTTCCACTTCATTCTCTACAATAAATTCACTTCTTAACATAAGGTCTTTACTCCTTTCTCTTCTTCTCTTTATGTCTTCCCTTCTATTCTTTGGCCGTGAGCCTTAAAGTGGGAAAATGACATATGGCCATCGGTTTTAAGGGAGAAGAAAGAGGTTAGGAATGTGCAAAGGGAGGTAGAAATGCCTTGGATGTGAGAACTAGGAGGTAGAAGAACGGGTTTAGTGATGTTTTGGTTAGTGATGGAGGTGTTAGTAGAAGTATTGATAAGATTGAATGTTGGTAGAAAGAGTTTAGGTTAATTAAAAGTGAGTTATTGTAACAACCCGAGTTTTCACATCAATTTATTTATCATCATTAAGTGGTTAATGTTGGTAGCTAGTTGCTGTTGGGATTATTATCGGTTGAAATTCTTTTTAATAATTCATTTGGTTAAGCGGGCTTTAAATTTATTCTCGGCCCACGTTTATCCTTGGTGTCGTGTTTTCTCAAGCGTATGTCGTTTCCCCCTGATTCATTTTTTCATTCGACAACCCAAAACAAAAATAAACGAAAAGAATGGCGGCCTCGTTTATCTTTCGTCGTCCCCAAATTCAATTTACGGTTATAGGAAATTCGAAGATGGCGGCTTCGTATTGTTATCTCTCAGCTCTGAAAACATAGGGATTTTCGCATAGCCTTACTCGATCGATTGTTCATTGCTCACGGCTGCCACGTCGAAGAAGGTGAGTGTTTCCTTCACTCACATCTTTAATTCAACACTCAAGTTTGTTTAGGGTGTTTATATATCGTTCAAAATCCCTGAATTTCGTTCGTATATATATTTTTTTACTTCGTCTGATAATTTTTCTTTGCCGTTTGGTTTTGATTGACTGGTTGAGATGTTTTCTGACCTTTTCCCATAATCGTATATACTCGTATATTTTATACGTGTTCTCCACGGCTTTGAATCTGGACTTGATTTTGGTTCCTTGATTACTTGGTTATCACGGTACTGTTTGATTTTGTGTAGACTTCGGCTTGTGGTGATTTTTGACTTTATTTTGAAACACGGCTTCGATCTTCTTTCTTGTTGAATTTGTCACACCCGGCTTCACGCAGATGCTTCACTTGTTCTTCACTTACCTGTTGGATACATTGATGTTGTAGTTGTTCGACTTGGCATTTTTAGTTGTCTGATCTGTATCGAATTCGAACTTGATTTACTGAGTTGCCACTGTCTCGGCCTCTGTTCTTTGCTTGCACATTGATACATTTGCCTGCAGTGTTCACGTGATCTTGTTCATGCTGTGCATATGCTTGTTGAGTTTGTTAGATGTGTAGCTTGCATTTTATGTTGGGTTTGGTCTGCATTCCTTTGGTTATTGGTAGCTGGTCTCGACTCAAGTTTGGTTCATGTTCAATTGGTATAATTTGAGGTCTGTAGTCTTTATATTGTCACTATAATGTATCTTCAACCTGATGGCACTTGCTTTGATTCGATATAATAGTCGTCACTCCTGTGTTCGACATAGTCTTTGTAGTACTTGTGGGCCTGCATCTGTGTAGTAGTTTGTTTTCCAGTGTAGTCTTGTTGTTGTTGAGTTTCTTCATCCATACTTTGTGCTTTGGTATAATTGTGTGGTTGTCCAGTGTAGACTTTGTTCATTTATTGTAGTTGTTTGTCCTTGCATTTGATCTGTAGCATTCAGTTTTGATTATCAGTTGTATAGTTGTTGTCTGAGGCAGTTGATCATTAATTGCATTCATTGTGTTCCCATTGTTCTTCACCTGACTTGCTTATTGATCATTTAGTGGTCTGCATCTGTCCATATCATTGTTGGCATTTTGTAGCTTGGTATTGTGCAGTATTGCTGTTGGATTGATGTTCTTCATGTTATTATGGTTCAGTTGAACTCGATAGTTTTGGGTTTCATGTTGCCTTGGTATTCAATGTTGTCCAGTCTGCATTCATTGTCCTCTGTTTGCTCAGTCTGGTTACACCTCTGTTGTATTGCCTTGACCTTGTTTTGATTTGTTAGCTGTGCATTTTGTTTTGCACACACGAGTTGGCAAGGCAGTGCACACATGTATAAAAATACATGTGTACTGCGGCCACTCAGCATTGATTTTAAATTTATATTTCTTTGTTTTGATTGAATTGATCTTTTGCGCATTTCATGTGTTGTATTGGCGAGGCCGTACACGCGTGCGTGTACGGCAGCCAATCGAACTTCGATGGTTTTTAAAGTGACAATTTCAATTGTTTTAAATTGATTTAGTCGATTTGATAAATTGTTTATTTATCTCTGTTGATGATTTAAATCTGTTGATTTATTGTTAAACACTGTTAAGTATTATATTTTCGTTATCCGATTTCTTTGTTAAAAGAGTCGGATAGACGAGAATTATTGTGACTGTCGTCTATTTAGATCATTATTGCCTCTATGCACTAATAAACTGGTTTGAATTAGACTGACCTGTGTATTATTTTCTTTTGAATATAATACTCGGGTCAGACCCGAGTTATTTCAGGTTGTAGATTTTCTTCTTTGAGTTGCTGTTCAGGATATGAAGACTTTTCACATCTTCTGAAGTTGTCAGTGTCATTTTGTAGTAATCGTGTCATTGTATAGAACGATATGTATTCATGTATATTAGTCGATAATGTACTTGTATATATAACTTATAGAGTCGACAGTTGTAGTTGTATCATATGTATCGTGTCAACTATATTGTAACTGACATCGGTTATATATATATATATGAGATTTTTGTTAATCTGTGTTCCGCATTTATATTATCTGTGTTATTGTTATATCTAATGTCCTAAACTATTATGAACTTTCGTAGTTTGTTTTATACTGATAATTGGATATGTCGATGGGAGTAAATAAATAATAGATGAAAAATAAAAAGTATATACCACTCCTACCGAGATAACCAATATTACTGTAAGGCCAATTACGGATGGTCGCTCCAATCCAGCCTTATTCTTCGTAATAATAGACAGTATTTCTTTTAATACTCTTTGTTATTATGAGCATAGAGGTGGGGCGTCACAGTTATTCTCACTCTGGATGAAGTACATCACTTGATAATTGCTTGCTAAATCACTTGTTAAATTTCTTGCTATATATTAGAAATAATAGGCATTAAATACTTAAAGTTAAGTGAAAATAAGGGACACATCCCTAAAATGAAACTTAATACACAAAACATCCTCCTCATAAAAAAGATATAGATTACATCCTTATTTTCAAATACTACAATTTTCTTCCCTACAATACCCCTCTTCTCCATTGCAACAACGTTGATTCTTTATATATATGCATGTTATTCTCACATCCGTAATTAAATTTTGCACCCCATTAATTATCAATCTTTAAAACGCAATAACTTTTTGTAGAAACGATGGATTAACAAACCATTTTCACCAATAAATCACAAATTTTATTATCTTTCTAACGAGTGGCATTGTGCATATGTAAAAACAACGGTAGGACAAGCTTTTCGTGGATCCAACTCCACGCTGAGTTGGCTGGGGGTTTACAGGGGAATAATTGCAGACAATAATATGGTATGATTGCAGACAATTCAGCAATTATATGCCATAATTGCAGAAATGTTTGCAATTATACCATATAATTGCAGAAATGTCTGCAATTATACGCAATAGTTGCAAAATTTTCTGTAACTTTATGCAATAATTGCAGACATGTCCTCAATTATACCATATAATTGCAGAAATGTTTGCAATTATATGCAATAGTTGCAACTGTATGCAATAATTGCAGACATGTCTGCAATTAACCATATATTTGCCAATTATACCATATAATTGTAGAAATGTCTGCAATAGTTGCAACCGTATGCAACTATATGCAATAATTGCAGATATGTCTGCAATTATACCATATAATTGCAGAAATGTCTGCAATTATATGCAATAGTTACAACTGTATGCAATAATTGCAGACATGTCTGCAATTATACCATATAATTGCAAAATGTCTGCAATTATATGCAATAGTTGCAGACATTTCTGCAACTGTATGCAATAATTGCAGACATGTCTGCAATTATTCCATATTATTGCAGAAATGTTTGCAATTATATGCAATAGTTGCATATTTGAAGAAAAATCGAAGATGTTTAAAATTTTCAGAATTGTCTGCAAATATATGGAATAATTGCACCTTTACTGCAAATATGATTTTTTAGTATCAACATTGGACCTCATTTTAAAGATGCTAATTTTTTTGATTTTTTGGTGAAAATGGTATGCTGATCCGATGTTTCTACAGAAAGTTATATGCGTTTCAAATGTTAAAAACCTAAAGGGTATTTGGGTCTTTATGCACGCGTGAATTTGAAAACAGAGACCGAAAACTTATTGAAAAAATGGAGGGATGTTTTGTGTATTTTCAAACCTTACCAGGGATGTATGCCAAACTCACCCTAAAGTTAAACCCTTGATTATATGCTTTAAAAGTATGTAAAGTGCTAAAGTAGTTGGCTTATAAACCATTGAATTGCGATAAGTTCATTTGAACATTTAAAGTGGACATATTGATTTGTATATATGTTAATACATGTTTATCAGTAGTATGGCTGAATTTGGAATCATATATGAGTATAAATAACATGACATCAAATATTGAATTGAATACGGAATTGTCCGTATAGCGATAGTCGCTATAAACGGACTTTGAAATCTCTTAACTTTAAATTGTGAAAAGTTGTGATTTAAAAACATATTTTAATACAACTTGTTTTGGTTGATTCATACACTTCTATAAGTGTTTTGAAAAGTGAAGGATATGTTTTGAAAGGATATAGGAAATGTAAATCAAAGTTGAAAATGTTAATAGTAAAAAGATCGTTATAACGACACTTTTAAATAACTTGTTTTTGGAAAATAATGTTTATTTTTATAAAATCTTTCTTATTGATTTCTTTAGCACTCTAACAATTTAATAGTATATTATTCTTATTTTAAAAGTTTTGAAGCTTAAAACATTTGATAGCTAGTAGAACGAAGTGAGAAAAGTTATAATAAGATAGTCGATATATGAGCACTTCGAGAAAATACATTGTTTTTGGAAATTTCTATAAAATAATTAAAAGACATTCTTCAGGATTTTTCATCATAATTTTCAAGTACCCAAAGCATACTAACTATGGCAAAAATAATGGATCTAGCATCTTTGTTAAGGCATCGAAAATTAGGCACAAAGTTGTAACAAATTCACTTTAAAAGAACGGCCTGGAATTTTGGGAGAACTTTTGAAATGCTATCTTTGCTTCTGAAACAACTCTGTGCTTTGCTAATTGATTTTCTAGCATTTGTCGAAATGCTATCTTTGATGTTTGAAAATATAAATTGTTTAAAAATGATATTTGAATTATGTATGTTTCTCTGATCTTTTTAAGTTTGTGTTCTAACTTATAATAGATTGTTTCAAAATTGGTTTCAAGATTAAATATATTATTAATAATTAGTTATCAATTCTTAAACTAAGTGACTTTTAAAAATAAAACTTGTTTCTTTTAATTTTTCTATTTATTTGAAAATTCCTTTTTTTATAGAATATTCTTATAAGTAATTATCGTATATTTTAAGTAGTTTCAAAAGTGTATTGTCTTAATTAATAAGTGCAGATATGCTTTGAACTTTAAGGAAATGTTTTAAAGTTAATGATAAGCATAGAAATGTTTTGGGTTGTAGTAAACAATGTTTTAGTAACATTTGTTTTTAACCCTTGAATAATATTTTAAAGTGGAAAAACATTATAAACATAATTGGATATTTAATAATAGAATTTTAAAGATAATAACAAGTATCGAAATCTTTTATAAAAGGATAGAAAACGTTAAATGTTTAATTTGTAAAATAGAAGGGGTTTATAGTAACAATGTTTTAGTAACATTTGTTTTTAACCTCATTGATTTTATTTTAGGTAAGGAAAACATTGTTAAGTTATTTATGAATGTACATACCATTGAGATAAGTATATAAATACATTTGAAGTATTGAAAAAAGTATACATGAATAATGAAATAGTAGAACATAAGTATATACATCTTTTATAAAGAGAAATTAAATATATTTATATATACAAGTATATAAAGGAAGTTTTAATTAATAAAGAAGTATTAATTAATAAAGGAATTTCTGATTAATGAAAGGAGTTTTAATGGTGTTTATTAATGAAAAGGGTTTTTAATCAATAAAGGATAATAATTAAAAAGGGATTAAAGTCGTTTATGTGACTTGATCATGCTTTGGATGAATTGATGATGCTTGTATATTTACCTTTTTATGGAGTGTACACGAGACTTAGTTCCCTTATGCAATCATTCACATTATTGTTGAATAAGACCAAATTCATCGATTCATTATTAGAGAGACGGGATCGGTAAGTGCTCTACTTATCAAAACCATTTCAAGACTATATGGGTTCTATGTTTTGGAAGTCGAATAATGGAATCCATGTGTGGTTCCAAAATCTACTGAGATGATGGAATCCACGTAGGATTCATTATTTGTTTGAGTATTGAAGACTCATGTGAGGACGCCGAACGTAGCCTTGACATTGGAAGAATGACTAAACATGGAGTAGGCTAAACAATCCAGGGATTTTGCTAACCCAGAGGGGTACATCAAATCAATGATATGGAGTATGTTTATCAATATATTGCATGTGGGGAGTTATCGATACTTAGTCTCACCGGTTCATGTTTACATGTTCGGACGTAAACCAGTTGTATTTTCCTTATAGTATATTTTATCTATAGATATACGGCATTAGGAAAGGTAATTTTCTGATCCTTTTCATAAGAGATCCATTTCTGTTTTTATGCTGGAAGCGTCTCCGTGGAAAATCCATTTATACGAACGTCCCTTAGTGGTTTTGTTTGTATACTAAATATGCTATTGAATGTAACAAATGTAACAATTCCAGCTATGATTTATATTTATTTGAAACCCTAGATGTTATTATAATATCATTGGATTTTCTAATAGAAATAATTTGGTTATTGTAAGGTAAAAACCCATCTGTGCTTATTTGATGTAACAACCCGCAAATTCGTACCAATTAATTATCGCCATTAGGTGATTAAATCGTTCGTAAATTTTTATTGAAATTAAAAATCAATTTGAAATTCTTTTATAAACATGGTTAAAAGTATTTGGGCTTTAAATAAATATACCTTTTTATTTTATAGTGGCCCATTTGTTTTGATGAAGAGATGATACCAGTACCATTCTTTATCTGGCATTCATTCTAACCCGATCCCCCTTTTCATTTTCTCATTCATTAAAACCCTAAAAGAAAAAAGCATTCGAATGAAAAATGGTGGCCTCGCGACAAATTAGGGCTTTGGCAGCTTCGTTCTTCTTTCTCGAATTAAGGCTTCGGCTCTGGTTTGCGCTCGTTCTCTGACGGTCGATTCTCTGGGTTGCTTGCGCTCGTTCGCTGTTGCTCGATTCTCTGATCGCCTCGACCTCGTCTCGGAGCAGCTCGTCTCCGCTACGTTAACAAGGTGAGTTCCCACTCACATCTAATTCTCTCGAGTTGTATTAGAGTTTGAATTATGTGGTTTCGTTCGTTTTCAATTGCTCGAGTGTCGATTCTTATTGTTTTGGCCATTTGAGGCTAATTTTTGTTGTGCCCGAATTTGACTGTTCGTAATAGGCGAGTGGTTTTCTCCTCACTCCCATCCTCTAATTTGATTGATGGTTAATTACTTAATTTGATTGAAACTGCTACGTGAATTTCAATTGTGTGAATTTACCTTCTTGTCGAATTCTTCTTTGATGACCCACGGCTTTGGATGTGTTGTTGCGTATCTGTGACTTTAGCTTTGACCTTGTTGACAGTGTTTATCCCCTCGTGCTTGGCTCTGTTCATTCATGTTATCCCTGTAGCCTACTTCTATGCTTTGTTCGAACATAGGTACGGCTGTTTTCATTGTATGTTCACTACTGTACCTTGTATCTGCAGTGTGCACGGGGTGATTCTTATTTTCTTGCTTCATCTTTGATTGTGGCCATTAACTATTGACTAACAACTTGATTTATCTTGGCCATTTGATTTTGTCCTTGCCGTGATGATTTGGGGTTGTTTGACATTGACTTCATTGAAAAGTGGCTTTGCATTCCCTTTGTATACTTACATCGCCCATTATGTCTCTGACCTGGAGCTTGTAGTTGTAATATATATTTACACATGTAAACCAATGTGCTTATATATATATATATGAATGAAATTGCAATGTTGCTTGACCACTGGTCTTCACTATACTTGTATATGCTGTTACATATGTGTATACGAGGTTAGTTTCACTGGTGATATTTCAATCGAAGCTACAGTGCAGTTTCCTTCATCCTTGCGTTTGCATTGTGTAATTATATATAGGTTGGCTGTTGTGCACTTGATTTTGTTGTACCCTTAACTTTGTCATACTCTGCATATGCCCCTGATACTTGTACCTCTCGGTTTGCATATTGCTGCCACTCGTACGCACTTCGATTTGTGTTTGCATTGTTTATACAGTATATATGTATTCTTACCTCTGAGCTGTGTACTTGATGTAGTCCCCATGCAATTGGGTTTTGGGTATCATTCTTTGAGACAAATTGCATTTCAAGTGTTGACCTTGTCTGTTTATACATGGTTTGTTGATTTTCATTTGCCTCTCTCTCTCTGATAGTTTTGCCATTGGTGTTCTGTAACATCCTGGACTAGTTTGGAAAATATATCCTGATTTTGTGAAAATGTTTTTGGTGCTCCCACCTTCATTTTGATGACTTCATACATTTTATATCTCTGCACATACCTGTGCCATTTCTCTGCATACCTCTGCACATCATTGTCATGTTTGTTGATGTCTTGTGTTTGCCATTTGGATTAAGCCATACCCCTGTTTGCTTACACCTTCATTTGGCTGGGTCATCATATGTGCACCCGCCATGTGCAGTTCCTTGCTGCACCTCTGGAACATTTTGTCCATGCGCAGTCTTCTCATGTGCACTTGCTCATTTGAGCTGAACTGTTTCGGGGTGCACTTACTCTTCCACTGTTCACTTCGAGTATGTGTTGCTCTGTCCAGTTTTATGCATTCATGCTGTTGCTCCATGGTTTCACTGATATATATGTGTTCGTATGTTGTGGTGCCATACCCTTGGTGCTCTCACCCTCCCTCTATTTTTGTAGTTGTTTCCACTACATTGTGCTTTGGTGCCGTAGATGTGTTGAGTCAGTGACTTGACCTCCTTGCAATTTCTGGTAGTTTGTTAACTCCTTGAGTTCTGCAGTGTTATTACATTCACTTGCTTATTGCATTTGTTTGCACTGCGAATTCATGACCATTGGCCTTTGTGCCTTGTTGCTGTTTCTTTATATGCTGTTGTGGCGAGGCAGTGCACGCATGCGTGCACTATAGCCATACAGTATCGACATTTCGAATTGATATTTGAACCTTCATTGATTTTGGTCTGTTGATCTCCTGCGATAGTGGCGAGGCAGTACACGCGTGCGTGCACTGCAGCCCTATCAGATTTGACAGTTTTAAATTGACATTTCAATTGTTTAAATTGCTTTGGATTTCTGTTTTGTGGATTAACACTGTTTAGTGTTATGTCTACCGTTATCCGGTTCTCTTATCGAGAAGTTGGGTATACGAGATCTCTATGACTGTCGTCTTTTTGATATTTGATTATTATTGCTTCTGTGCATTAATAACTGAGTTTGAATTAGACTGACCCGGGTATTATTTTATTTTGAATGTAATACTCGGGTCAGACCGAGTATTTACAGGTTGTAGATTTTTAGCTTTGGGTTGCTGCTAGAGCTATGAAGACTTTTCATATCATTTGAAGTGGTCTCCGTCTTGTAGTAGTCAGTGTGTCTGTTTTAAGATGATAATGTATTCATGTATATTAGTCGATAATGTACTTGTATATATAACTTCTCGAGTCGACAGTTGTAGTTGTATCATTTGTATTGCGTCAAATGTATTGTAACTGATATCAGTTATTATATATATGAGACTTTTCGTTCCATCTTTATTCCGCATTTATGTTATCTGTGTTATTTTTATATCTATTGTCCTAAACTATTATAGCTACTATGTAGTAGCTTTGAGTTTGTATCGGTATGTCGGGTTTTCTCTAAAAATGAAATGCAATGTTTTATTATCTGACATATCGGTGCTCGCACAAGGCAATTACATAGATGGTCGCTCCTCAACAGCCTTATTCTCCGTGCTAGTTGACAGCACTACACCGTAGTGTTCTTGGCTAGCGTGGGTATAGAGGTGGGGCGTCACAGCTTGGTATCAGAGCCTGGGGTTTAGGACAATTATAAAACATAACTTAGATGGAGCATGTGTTACAACTATTTGTCGATGTTTATCTCTCATCTTTACATATGATTATTTTTTGACTGTTAGGTATGAATTCCTAACGCTTATTCTTGTGTTTTCGGCTTTGAATTGATTTAGCCGATGTTGATTTTGTTTTAATTTGGCAAATTAAAGCCATTTTGACTTTTGGACTTTGTTCCGCTTTTGTTCTATGCTATGAGTGTCATTGTGTACCTGTTACACTGTGATGAAAAATAGCTGGACCAGTTGCAAATTGAGTGATTTTGATTTCTCATTCACATCTAGTTTGAATCTTAGCGATTTTGAACTTGATATTTTGTGTTTTCCTCATCTGGATTTCCCTTCGACTTCAGTCACTTTGTTTTTGAGAAATTGCTAATTTCTTGATTTTCAAGACTCTGATTTTGTTTGCCGTTGGTTTCTTTGATAATGATGATTGATTCATTTTGTACTCGACTGCGGCTATTAATTGTTGGCTTCGACATTGACTTGATTCTTACTTTTGTTGAAGTCATTTATGCATTTCTGCTCGTTTTGCTTTGTTTTTCCAGTTGATAATCGATTCTTCTTTTCTAATTAGTTGTTATCACCTTTGTCGATTTTGATAACTTCTATTTCTGGAATTTTTGGTATTCCTACTTTGATGAATTTGGAATCGAATTCTTTGGATTCTATTCACATCGTCGTATGTGAATTCTTGTGATTGATTGTTTCTACAATCATTTTTGTGATTTGTCACTTTAAAAATATAAAGGTTTTCTATACTAGTAGTAAATATCAAAATCCTTTTCTCCAAACGATTTCAAAACTATTTTACTACAAAGCTCTTTTTCTTAAACCGTTTTCCAATCTATTAGTATATACAAGCCTTTATTTCACTCGTATGAGAAATTGAATTAAACGGCCTAGTAAAACAAGTGGTATGAAACGCTTGCGTTTACTTCGTCGGTTAACTCCTGGACTTGTTCGATTGAACCTTTTGTGACAATTTTCTAGTGTAGATTTACAGTTTGTTCGTAAATATTTAAGTTAAGCAAGTGGTTATGGGACATGAAGCTAAACTTTTATATTTACTAGCTTAGTGTAATTGACACTTCTCGTTGATCATGACGATCATTTTATGATTTATACTAGCAATTGTGCGATGTCTCTTTGTTTGCAAGGTTAGACTAGACCGCAGTGGTGTGATTCCGACTCACACATATCTCTTTGTTCGCAAGGTTAGTCTAGACTGCAGTAGTGTGATTCCGACTCACACATATCTTTTTGTTTGCAAGGTTAGACTAGACACCACTTGTGTGATTCCATTCACACATACCTTTTTGCTTTTTGGTTAGTCTGGACCTTAATTTGTGTGATTCCACTCACACATATCTTTTTGTTTGCGAGGTTAGACTAGACACCACTTGTGTGATTCCATTCACACATACCTTTTTGCTTTTTGGTTAGTCTGGACCTTAATTTGTGTGATTCCACTCACACATATCTTTTTGTTTGCGAGGTTAGACTAGACACCACTTGTGTGATTCCATTCACACATACCTTTTTGCTTTTTGGTTAGTCTGGACCTTAATTTGTGTGATTCCACTCACACATATCTTTTTCTCTGCGAGGTTAACCTAGACCTCAATCTGTGTGATTCCGTCTCACACATGTGGGATAGCGACCCACGGTCTTCGGACCATTCCTGTGTGAAAATTTAATGGATGGCTTCCATGAGATAGCGTCTCGTCTTGTGATACCGGTGTTTTGGAGTTTTCATGCTCCCATTTTGTGATAGGCCTTCCCCTTTTCCTTTTTATGATTTAGACTAGCAAATGTGCGATGTCTCTTTCTCTGCGAGGTTAACCTAGACCTCAATCTGTGTGATTCCGTCTCACACATGTGGGATAGCGACCCACGGTCTTCGAACCATTCCTGTGTGAAACTTTAATGGTTAGCCACCATGAGATAGCGTCTCGTCTTGTGATACCGGTGTTTTGGAGTTTCCATACTCCCATCTTGTGATAGGCCTCCCCCCTTCTTGTGATTTCTGGATTTCTTGTGATGATTTCTGGAATTTTGTGCTTCACCAATTTTCGTGATTTCTATTGATATGTTTATAAATTTTTGTGCATTGGTGAATTCATGTGTTATTGACTTGTTATGAATACAAGTTTAGGGTATGATATCCCTTTCTATCTTTGGGAAGATTCTTGTGATATTTTCTTATGAATGAAAATTCATTGGTATTATACTTTGATGCCAGTTATTTTGATGAAATTTTGACGTGTTAACTTCAGTAACCGTCAATTTTAAAATGGATTTACAAGCGGTTCTTCCGCAATGCTGAATTTGTTGTCCGTTTTACTGTACTTTGAGAAGTGCAACTTCCTTATCTAAGATGCTACTGATATTGCTAATTTAATCACGTGTTTTCAAAATTCTTTATTTTTAAAAGTTGTTTCAAAAATATAAATTAAAATTGTTTTCAAAAAATTTTACAGTTTACCTTTTCAAAAGAACGAGGAAGCGATTTAAACATTTCAGAAAAATCGAGGACTATGACCCCTTTCTTTTACTGATTCGCTTAATTCCGGACTTGTCCGTTTGAGAATGTGAAATGTTATTTTTTTAAAACACACAATCCTGCACTTTCAAGGAAACGATAAAGAGATTTAAACGATTTAGCAAAAGTACGGAGTATGGAACCATACTTTTACTACTTCGGTTAATTCCAGACTCGTTAATTGAATATTTATGACTTCTGATTATCGTTTTTGATAATCAGATGTTTGTGTTTCTGATTATCGTTTTTGATAATCAGATATTTGTGAAATTTGATTATCGTTTGAGGTAATTAAATATTTTTCGATTTGATTAATCGAATATTTGTGTTTCTGATTATCGTTTTTGATAACCAGATATTTGTGAAATTTAATTATCATTTGTGATAATTAAATATTTTCCAATTTGATTATCATTTGAGATAATTAAATATTTTTTGATTTGATTAATCGAATATTTGTGTTTCTGATTATCGTTTTTGATAATCAGATATTTGTGAAATTTGATTATCATTTGTGATAATTAAATATTTTCCAATTTGATTATCATTTGAGATAATTAAATATTTTTCGATTTGATTAATCGAATATTTGTGTTTCTGACTATCGTTTTTGATAATCAGATAATTGTGAAATTTGATTATCATTTTTGATAGTTAAACCTATTTGCGATTTGAAAATTCAATTATCATTTTTGATGATTGAATATTTGCGATTTTGAGATTTGAGCTTCGTCTTTTTCTCTGGCGATTCAGGTGAGTAATTTGATTTACTCACATTCAATTCGTGCAGTACGTGATTTCTTCTCTGCTTCCCTTTTCTTTTAAATGCTGGAACTCGATTGATTCTTGCTTTTGATAGTCGTCTGATTTTGATTCCTTGATCCCCACGATTGCTGATTCTGTTGATTTGAATCAATCGAACCTTTTGATTTCATATCTAATACTTCCCTGTTGGCATTTGCTTTGCTTATGCATTCGATATTGCCATGCTCTTATGGTTGTTACCTTTTTTCCATTTATTCCTTATGATTGCGAGGACGCAATTTCTTTAAGGAGGGGAGTCTGTAACAACCCGCAAATTCATACCAATTAATTATCGCCATTAGGTGATTAAATCGTTCGTAAATTTTTATTGAAATTAAAAATCAATTTGAAATTCTTTTATAAACATGGTTAAAAGTATTTGGGCTTTAAATAAATATACCTTTTTATTTTATAATGGCCCATTTGTTTTGATGAAGAGATGATACCAGTACCATTCTTTATCTGGCATTCATTCTAACCCGATCCCCCTTTTCATTTTCTCATTCATTAAAACCCTAAAAGAAAAAAGCATTCGAATGAAAAATGGTGGCCTCGCGACAAATTAGGGCTTTGGCAGCTTCGTTCTTCTTTCTCGAATTAAGGCTTCGGCTCTGGTTTGCGCTCGTTCTCTGACGGTCGATTCTCTAGGTTGCTTGCGCTCGTTTGATGTTGCTCGATTCTCTGATCACCTCGACCTCGTCTCGGAGCAGCTCGTCTCCGCTACGTTAACAAGGTGAGTTCCCACTCACATCTAATTCTCTCGAGTTGTATTAGAGTTTGAATTCTGTGGTTTCGTTCGTTTTCAATTGCTCGAGTGTCGATTCTTATTGTTTTGGCCATTTGAGGCTAATTTTTGTTGTGCCCGAATTTGACTGTTCGTAATAGGCGAGTGGTTTTCTCCTCACTCCCATCCTCTAATTCGATTGATGGTTAATTACTTAATTTGATTGAAACTGCTACGTGAATTTCAATTGTGTGAATTTACCTTCTTGTCGAATTCTTCTTTGATGACCCACGGCTTTGGATGTGTTGTTGCATATCTGTGACTTTAGCTTTGACCTTGTTGACAGTGTTTATCCCCTCGTGCTTGGCTCTGTTCATTCATGTTATCCCTGTAGCCTACTTCTATGCTTTGTTCGAACATAGGTACGGCTGTTTTCATTGTATGTTCACTACTGTACCTTGTATCTGCAGTGTGCACGGGGTGATTCTTATTTTCTTGCTTCATCTTTGATTGTGGCCATTAACTATTGACTAACAACTTGATTTATCTTGGCCATTTGATTTTGTCCTTGCCGTGATGATTTGGGGTTGTTTGACATTGACTTCATTGAACAGTGGCTTTGCATTCCCTTTGTATACTTACATCGCCCATTATGTCTCTGACCTGCAGCTTGTAGTTGTAATATATATTTACACATGTAAACCAATGTGCTTATATATATATATATATGAATGAAATTGCAATGTTGCTTGACCACTGGTCTTCACTATACTTGTATATGCTGTTACATATGTGTATACGAGGTTAGTTTCACTGGTGATATTTCAATCGAAGCTACAGTGCAGTTTCCATCATCCTTGCGTTTGCATTGTGTAATTATATATAGGTTGGCTGTTGTGCACTTGATTTTGTTGTACCCTTAACTTTGTCATACTCTGCATATGCCCCTGATACTTGTACCTCTCGGTTTGCATATTGCTGCCACTCGTACGCACTTCGATTTGAGTTTGCATTGTTTATACAGTATATATGTATTCTTACCTCTGAGCTGTGTACTTGATGCAGTCCCCATGCAATTGGGTTTTGGGTATCATTCTTTGAGACAAATTGCATTTCAAGTGTTGACCTTGTCTGTTTATACATGATTTGTTGATTTTCATTTGCCTCTCTCTCTGATAGTTTTGCCATTGGTGTTCTGTAACATCCTGGACTAGTTTGGAAAATATATCTTGATTTTGTGAAAATGTTTTTGGTGCTCCCACCTTCATTTTGATGACTTCATACATTTTATATCTCTGCACATACCTGTTCCATTTCTCTGCATACCTCTGCACATCATTGTCATGTTTGTTGATGTCTTGTGTTTGCCATTTGGATTAAGCCATACCCCTGTTTGCTTACACCTTCATTTGGCTGGGTCATCATATGTGCACCCGCCATGTGCAGTTCCTTGCTGCACCTCTGGAACATTTTGTCCATGTGCAATCTTCTCATGTGCACTTGCTCATTTGAGCTGAACTGTTTCGGGGTGCCCTTACTCTTCCACTGTTCACTTCGAGTATGTGTTGCTCTGTCCAGTTTTATGCATTCATGCTGTTGCTCCATGGTTTCACTGATATATATGTGTTCGTATGTTGTGGTGCCATACCCTTGGTGCTCTCACCCTCCCTCTATTTTTGTAGTTGTTTCCACTACATTGTGCTTTGGTGCCGTAGATGTGTTGAGTCAGTGACTTGACCTCCTTGCAATTTCTGGTAGTTTGTTAACTCCTTGAGTTCTGCAGTGTTATTACATTCACTTGCTTATTGCATTTGTTTGCACTACGAATTCATGACCATTGGCCTTTGTGCCTTGTTGCTGTTTCTTTATATGCTGTTGTGGCGAGGCAGTGCACGCGTGCGTGCACTGTAGCCATACAGTATCGACATTTCGAATTGATATTTGAACCTTCATTAATTTTGGTCCGTTGATCTCCTGCGATAGTGGCGAGGCAGTACACGCGTGCGTGCACTGCAGCCCTATCAGATTTGACAGTTTTAAATTGACATTTCAATTGTTTAAATTGCTTTGGATTTCTGTTTTGTGGATTAACACTGTTTAGTGTTATGTCTGCCGTTATCCGGTTCTCTTATCGAGAAGTTGGGTATACGAGATCTCTATGACTGTCGTCTTTTTGATATTTGATTATTATTGCTTCTGTGCATTAATAACTGAGTTTGAATTAGACTGACCCGGGTATTATTTTCTTTTGAATGTAATACTCGGGTCAGACCGAGTATTTACAGGTTGTAGATTTTTAGCTTTGGGTTGCTGCTAGAGCTATGAAGAATTTTCATATCATTTGAAGTGGTCTCCGTCTTGTAGTAGTCAGTGTGTCTGTTTTAAGATGATAATGTATTCATGTATATTAGTCGATAATGTACTTGTATATATAACTTCTCGAGTCGACAGTTGTAGTGGTATCATTTGTATTGCGTCAAATGTATTGTAACTGATATCAGTTATTATATATATGAGACTTTTCGTTCCATCTTTATTCCGCATTTATGTTATCTGTGTTATTTTTATATCTATTGTCCTAAACTATTATAGCCACTGTGTAGTAGCTTTGAGTTTGTATCGGTATGTCGGGTTTCCTCTAAAAATGAAATGCAATGTTTTATTATCTGACATATCGGTGCTCGCACAAGGCAATTACATAGATGGTCGCTCCTCAACAGCCTTATTCTCCGTGCTAGTTGACAGCACTACACCGTAGTGTTCTTGGCTAGCGTGGGTATAGATTTTGGTGAAATTTTAAACAGTAAAATTTTGAAATATAAATTTGATATTTGGAATGCGTCTAATTAAACATAGCAACTGGTAAATTTTCGTCCGAAAATATGAAAATTTATTTCGCGCGTAAATTTACTTCAATTTAATCAGTTAAAAATTGGTAATAATAAAATGTTTTCCAAACCTAAATATTTTTACATGGAAAATTTGTAAATCATCTTCTGAGTGAGACGTCATCTTTCATTTCGTCAAATTTGGACATTTATTGCTCCGTCGATCTTATTTCTGACAATAGCAGCATTTATGGTACCGATTATCGACTTTCGACCGGATGATCGTACCACAGATATCTGTATACCGTTTTGATCTTCTCGTCGTGCTGATCTCTGCGGTATATTTATTCTGTGTTTTGAAGTCAGGTACACAACGGAATCCACGAAACCGGTAACTGTATCGGTACCGGATCCGTGACCATTTGATTCTTTGGCGTTTAAAAATTTGAAACCACAATTGCTTTAATCGCGTCAATCAATCGTCCTTCTATTGCATTTTATTTATTTATTTTGCATTTATTGCCAACGGAGAAAAATTCAACAATCACTTGCGTTTTGTCTTCCTGAATTGTCGGTCACTTGCGCACTTCGTCCTTTGATTTAGCCTATTTGCGTGGCCTCTGGGCTTACTTCCGCTTTCCCTCTGTATTTTTGTTTCCACTTCAATTGTCACCCAGATCCTTCCCACGCAAGCCACAGTTCGCCCATCCCCTAACGCAGCCTAGCTCGCGCCCAGATCCACCTTGGCCTCATCTCCCTGACCTTGGCAACCCGTAGCATCCCACGCTACCGCCAGCCTTCCTCCGCCACCCAGTCGCCCGCAAACCCTTAGCAATTCGAGCCAGATGCGTTCCCTCCTCCAACCTGAAGCCCTGGCCCACGCCTCCCACTCATCCAACCGTGTTCACCACTAGAACCACCACGACATCCCTGGCCTCGCCCATCCCTGCCGAACCCAGCGTGCCCCCGATCATCCCACCTCCTCCAGCCCTTCCCCTCTGCTCGCGCCTCGCTCACTCGATCCGTCCCCTAGAACAGCCGTAAGTCCTCATTTTTGATGATGAATACAAGTGTTATGTATATATTATGTATAGTTTTATATATATAGGCTATACAAGATCTGTACCTAAGTCTTTTATACAATTATAATATATGAGCCATACAAGTTTTCTGCATTTTCCTCTATATGATTATATATTACTGTGAAGAGTTTTATGTGAGTCTGAACATTTAGATTTAAAGAACATATTTTAAATACAAGGTATAAATTTTAAGAGAAGTATTGGTTATAAACTGCAACAGAGTGTATCTTAATGGATATGTTGTTTCTATGGGATACTAGTCTAATTCTATATTGATAAATTAACATAAGTAGAATATTATTAGTTTATTCCGTAAGTATATATATAGAATCCAAGTTGTTTATATATACTATAATCAGTTACCGAGTTGTCTGAACAATATGTATTACCATATATATTAACTTATACATTTTGTTAGCTACTGTTTAAAGTATATATATATTAGTATAACTTGTTCTGGTTTTGATTTCTGTATAATAAAGTGTTAGGTGACTTAATATATATCATAGATATGAATGATTACATTTTATAGATATATTTTACATTTTGATATATAGGCTATATATATATTAGTACATGAGTTTTTCCGATAAGTTATAGTAGCATATTGCATACGTATTGATATTTTATTTATATATATATAGTTGTACTTGTTTTTACTTTATACATATATTATTACAAAATGGTTTTATTTGGAGAAATTGCTTTAAATTACAATTTATCTGTTGCATATATAAGTTTTATAAACTATAGTTTTGTTTATGTTATGATATATTTATAATAGAATATGTGACTACTGTATAGGTATATGGTTTGATATCTAGATTTTCGTGTAGGAAGATAATATTTGTTAGCATGCATATATTTTACTTTATAACGGTATCATATGGTATGGTTTGTTATATATTTGTATAGTCAGACATGTTTGAATACAATATATCATTACGTATATACGTTAAGTGTACTTGTTTCTGTTTTACTCTTTTTACAGTATGATTTAAATATTGATATCTTAAATTTTACTCTATAACATCTAATATGTATACATATAGGTCAATTTATATGTTAGTCGAACAAGTTATATAGTATGTTATATATAGGTTTTAAATCTCTCAATTTACTGTTTAAGTTATATATACATTATAAAAAAAAATTATTTTATTTTCGATTCTATAATAAACATTGATATTTGGATTTTTCTTTAGTAATATATATCTTATTTTAAAATATGAGTTAAAATTTATAAAAATGTTATTAGAGATATATATAGATATAATATTTATTTTGTTTCAGTTTATGTCAAACTAATCCGATTTATTCTCATCGATTCTATTTATCAGCTTTGTTATCGAAACCGTGTCAATCTTGCTTTGCTTCGAAATTCGTGCTTGGATTCGTAAACCAATTCATCATCAAATCTCTCTAGCCTCGAAAGGTGAGCAATCACTCACGATTAACGTTCTTATATTTATTAAATTTGATTTCAATTGAAATATAAATTGAAATATGCTGTTGTTAGTTATTTACATTGTTATATATGTCATTTTCTGTATCTGTTCACCTGTGACATCTGACACCATTATCTGTTATTTATACTGATGTTATATGCCTGTTACAGTTGTTATTTTATTTTCATATCTGTTATCACTCTGCAAGTTCCCTGTTAGTATAGAATCACTATGGGTTAAAATGATACATACCCGAACGATCTGTAGAATAGGAGAAAATCGTTATGGGTTGAAATGATAAACCCAAGCGATTTTCATTGAATTGAATTTGGGATTGCGGGTTGAAAAGATATATACCCGTATATATATTTTAAATTGCGGATTGAAATGATAAATATCCGTATCACTTGACCATAGGGTAGAAAATTATATACAGACACCGTTGGTCTATATATAAATGTTTTGAAAATGATTTCTTTGGTTTTTGAAAAGAAATATATCGTTTTGCTAAATATTGATTTTTAAAGATTCATTAACGTTGATTTAATAAAGTTGATAAATAATATGTTCAAGTATTTATTTAATATCTATATTTTTAAATATAGAATTTTTAATGATTTGAAATTGATTGAAATTATATTTATTTAAGAATTATACTTAAATAAGTTGATTCTAAATGTATTGAATTTGAAATTTAAAGAAGTGTTTTACAACTTGAAATTTGAAAGGGTGACTTAAATGGATATTTCAAACTTATATATATATATATATATATATATGGGATATTTTGTTTATTTAAATTTGTAAATTGAAATTGTATTTAAATGTTATGGAAATGATTAAGTTAATATTTCAAAACTAAATAATTGTAAAGTGAATCTGATATGTATACAAATTTATCGAATTTCGTTTTGAAATGTTGAATATTTAAAGCTTTGAAATATAATAAAAATTGAAATGGCTTATTTTATGGTTCAGATGTGTATTTGAAATCGATAATCTGAAAAGGTTTATTTAGAAGCTGAATCGAGTTGAAACTGATAATTTGAGATTTGATTAAATTAAATTTTTGGAATTCGAGTTAATTTGAATCGATTTGTGAAATTTGAGGAAACTAATTTATTTTATAATGAAATTTTAATATTTAAACTGTTTAAAGGGAAAGTGTTATGATCTCCAAAATACTGTGATTTTCAGACTATGTTTTCGAAAGCATTATAACTTTGGAAAGTAATATGATTTTGAAAATGGATATATTTGAAGTGAAATGATATCGTATTAAATTGGGTTTTGAAATGATAATGATATTTTGGTTCTGAAGTATAAACTATTTTGAATGACCACGGTGTTATAATAACGATTGGTTGGCAAAGAGACCAGGATCGGATATGGACATACTCTCTGTCGATACCGAAAACCACTTTGACAACCGTGTACGCGGTGGAGATTCCAGAATGAAGTAGGATGGTGGCGACGTTCTTAAGGTATGTTACGTGGACCCAACTCCCGTGAGTTGGCATAAGGTGGCCAAAACAGGAGCGATCTCGGACCAGTGAGGTAGCACCTCTTCTCGGACGCATTTCTTCGATATTATACTCATACTTGTGATTTGACTAGATGGCCATCCTCCGAGTTGGGAGTGTTGTTCGAGGTGGAACGGTAGTGGCTGCTATGCGTATCCATCAGTCCGTGTGCATAATTGGTATATCTACCCTGGCATTGCCTAGTTGTGCCGTGTCACCTACCATATCGAGCTTTACTACGATTATGATTTTAAGATCCGACCGCGTTAAGGTTCTCCATCCCCTTAACGCTATTTTCCGATATGATTATACTTTACTTATTTAGACACTATTATAATAGAGAATATTACTACATAGTAAATAGTTTAACGGACCCTTAGAGGATGGTTATCCCAAACATCCTTTAAGTTACTTGTATTTCAGTTGATATTTCACTTGAGTTGGATTTATTTATATAAGAATGTTAATCCTGACCGAGTGTTTTGATTTCTCTTTACGCTCGGGTCAGACTGAGTGATACAGCATTTGAGACTCACCTTTGGAGTTGGAGCTTCGCTTGGAGATCCAGCTATCTATCGATCCTGCTTTCAGTTATTCTGTTGATTCTAGTGATGTATTCAGATCTTGTATTTGATTATTGTATTGAGACATCTATTGTATTCGAGACTTCTTTTGTACCTTGTCTAACTCTGTTATATATATAGTAGCTTCATGAACTACTATCCTTTTGTTTCCGCTGCATTTTTGATATATTACTCTGTGTCTGTGATCTGTAATTATTTTATTTATTGTACATGCTGAGTTTTGCCAAATTTTATTTACAATCCATTGTTTTGAATTATTCAAGTCCGACATGTGTGGATTTATTGTCGACTTGAATGGTCCAAAAATATGGGTCGTTACATGTGGTATCAGAGCTCTGGTTTTAGGCAAAACTCAGCATATGTAGTAAATTCAATTACAGAATCACTTTCGTTCGAGCTTGAATTCCTTCTTCTTTGACTCGGTTCCTTTGAATTTTGGAATGTTCACTTCGGTTCCAAAGTCCATTCGTGTCTCCCCATTCGTGTCTTTTGATTCTAGAGTATCCCATAACTCCACTTCAAATGATCTCTATAATAAATCGGCGGTCTCACCAATCTTCGGATAATTTGTACTGGGGTGAAACTCCTTTACAATCGGTATTGATTCACCGGAGATTTATGTATCCTCGGTTTACGATGCAGCTATCTTATGCTATACCCGAATTCTACCTCTGGTAATCGAATGTCGATTTGCTTCAGAATTCTATATCGATCTTATATATGAAGTCACGGTTGACCCGGTTAAGATTGCCCGCGATTTATACAACTTTATCCATCTTCCTGTTTGAAATGCAATCATCTAACCTTCGTTTCGAGCCTATCTATTTTAGATTAGAATTCTCTTTGATTAGAGTCCCTCTATTTGGATCTCTATCCTTGTGTTGGAATCCAATTCTGGAATCATCGTGTGAGGGAGGGTATTTGTAATTAATATAAAATAGTTTATGTTTATAGTGTGTTGTTTGAGTTGTTGATGTTGGTTTGGATTTTCGATCGATTCGTCTGATCAACGCTATCGATAGGATTTCCAAAACACTTGAATAGAGCAAACTGACACAAAATAATTTTCAAATTTGATAAATGAAATAAATTTGTATGATTATATTATAAATATATAAGAAAAATTTTCTGGAATTAAAAGTTAAATAATTTGGTTGTTGAAAATGATAATATTTGATTATCATTTTATTGTTTGTAAGTCATTGACTATTGCAGAATGACTATTGTTTATAAATTTATTTGAAATTGAAATGAATTTAAATTGAGAATTTGAGAATTAAATTTCTGGTGATTTCAAACGTTGTTTTAAAGTCTTAAAATGTATATTATTAAATTATTTTCGAATAAAATGGTTTTCAAAGAATTTTAAATGTTTAAATCAGTGCTCTTCTCGTTGTCGCTGGAAAATAATTTCGGTGATGGCGGCCGCATCATCGACATTCATTTTCGAGTTTCGAAGTGGAGAGACCATTCTGTAGCTTTGCTACCTTTTTGTTTTGGAAATTTATTTTTGATTTGAATTCTTCAGTATAATTTGATTTATATATATAGGTATCTTATTTTAAAATTAAATTTTTATATAAATATATTATATATATCTCTAAATTGTTTGAAGTAAATCGGAGATTTAAATTCTTAAATTTTAGATTAAAGATGATTTCAATTATAAACTAAAGTCAAAATTCTTGGATAAATATTTAATTGAGAATAACTGAATTGTAAAATATTATTTATATAATACCCGATTTCATCTCAACATAACTTACCTAAAATTTTCAGAAGTTAAAAATGTAATTGGATAATATACAATATAAAATGACTTTATAAGGAAAGATTTGAGTGTTATAATAAATGTTATACACTTAAATTTTATTATAAAGATATTAATAGAGATAAGCAGAATAATAAGTTAATTAAATAATAGACGAGACAAATAAATTGTTTTGAAGGAACTAATAAATTAAAATTTGATTAAAGTATGGAAATACCTTGAATTTAAAAATCAATTATTGAATATAAATTGATTTAAACTGAAATATATGGTTTAAATTAATTTATATGGTTTAGATATATGTGATAAGACATATTAAGTGGAATAAACTTAATAATGATTTGGAATAAAAGAATTAAATTTGTTGAATAAAATATGAGTATAATAAATGATTATACAAATTGATGGTTTAGAAATTGTTAATTGAGGATATGACTAGATAATAAGATAATGAATTTAGAATAGATAGATTGATTTAACTTAAGTGAACTCAAATGAATTAAACCAAATTGTTGAATATTAATTAGTTTAATTTGAAATTCATACGGTTAATTTAATTGTTTTATTTGTATTTCAATCTAATTTCTTTCTGGTTGTTTCTATTCTCCTACCTTCTTCCTTTTCGGGGACGAAAAGTTTTGAGTGGGGGAGAGTGTAACGACCCGCAAATTTCAGTTGTTTTATTATTTAATTAATTGAATTTTGGTAAAATTTTAAACAGTAAAATTTTGAAATATAAATTTGATATTTGGAATGCGTCTAATTAAACATAGCAACTGGTAAATTTTCGTCCGAAAATATGAAAATTTATTTCGCGCGTAAATTCACTTCAATTTAATCAGTTAAAAATTGGTAATAATAAAATGTTTTCCAAACCTAAATAATTTTACATGGAAAATTTGTAAATCATCTTCTGAGTGAGACGTCATCTTTCGTTTCGTCAAATTTGGACATCTATTGCTCCATCGATCTTATTTCTGACAATAGCAGCATTTATGGTACCGATTATCGACTTTCGACCGGATGATCGTACCACTGATATCTGTATACCGTTTTGATCGTCTCGTCGTGCTGATCTCTGCGGTATATTTATTCTGTGTTTTGAAGTCCGGTACACAACGGAATCCACGAAACCGGTAACTGTATCGGTACCGGATCCGTGACCATTTGATTTCTTTGGCGTTTAAAAATTTGAAACCACAATTGCTTTAATCGCGTCAATCAATCGTCCTTCTGTTGCATTTTATTTATTTATTTTGCATTTATTGCCAACGGTGAAAAATTCAACAATCACTTGCATTTTGTCTTCTTGAATTGTCGGTCACGTGCGCACTTCGTCCTTTGATTTAGCCTATTTGCGTGGCCTCTGGGCTTACTTCCGCTTTCCCTCTGTATTTTCGTTTCCACTTCAATTGTCACCCAGATCCTTCCCACGCAAGCCACAGTTCTCCCATCCCCTGACGCAGCCTAGTTCGCGCCCAGATCCACCTTGGCCTCATCTCCCTGACCTCGGCAACCCGTAGCCTCCCACGCTACCGCCAGCCTTCCTTCGCCACCCAGTCGCCCGCAAACCCTTAGCAATTCGAGCCAGATGCGTTCCCTCCTCCAACCTGAAGCCCTGGCCCACGCCTCCCACTCATCCAACCGTGTTCACCACTAGAACCACCACGACAGCCCTGGCCTCGCCCATCCCTGCCGAACCCAGCGTGCCGCCGATCATCCCACCTCCTCCAGCCCTTCCCCTCTGCTCGCGCCTCGCTCACTCGATCCGTCCCCTAGAACAGCCGTAAGTCCTCATTTTTGATGATGAATACAAGTGTTATGTATATATTATGTATAGTTTTATATATATAGGCTATACAAGATCTGTACCTAAGTCTTTTATACAATTATAATATATGAGCCATACAAGTTTTCTGCATTTTCCTCTATATGATTATATATTACTGTGAAGAGTTTTATGTGAGTCTGAACATTTAGATTTAAAGAACATATTTTAAATACAAGGTATAAATTTTAAGAGAAGTATTGGTTATAAACTGCAACAGAGTGTATCTTAATGGATATGTTGTTTCTATGGGATACTAGTCTAATTCTATATTGATAAATTAACATAAGTAGAATATTATTAGTTTATTCCGTAAGTATATATATAGAATCCAAGTTGTTTATATATACTATAATCAGTTACCGAGTTGTCTGAACAATATGTATTACCATATATATTAACTTATACATTTTGTTAGCTACTGTTTAAAGTATATATATATATTAGTATAACTTGTTCTGGTTTTGATTTCTGTATAATAAAGTGTTAGGTGACTTAATATATATCATAGATATGAATGATTACATTTTATAGATATATTTTACATTTTGATATATAGGCTATATATATATTAGTACATGAGTTTTTCCGATAAGTTATAGTAGCATATTGCATACGTATTGATATTTTATTTATATATATATAGTTGTACTTGTTTTTACTTTATACATATATTATTACAAAATGGTTTTATTTGGAGAAATTTCTTTAAATTACAATTTATCTGTTGCATATATAAGTTTTATAAACTATAGTTTTGTTTATGTTATGATATATTTATAATAGAATATGTGACTACTGTATAGGTATATGGTTTGATATCTAGATTTTCGTGTAGGAAGATAATATTTGTTAGCATGCATATATTTTACTTTATAACGGTATCATATGGTATGGTTTGTTATATATTTGTATAGTCAGACATGTTTGAATACAATATATCATTACGTATATACGTTAAGTGTACTTGTTTCTGTTTTACTCTTTTTATAGTATGATTTAAATATTGATATCTTAAATTTTACTCTATAACATCTAATATGTATACATATAGGTCAATTTATATGTTAGTCGAACAAGTTATATAGTATGTTATATATAGGTTTTAAATCTCTCAATTTACTGTTTAAGTTATATATACATTATAAAAAAAATTATTTTATTTTCGATTCTATAATAAACATTGATATTTGGATTTTTCTTTAGTAATATATATCTTATTTTAAAATATGAGTTAAAATTTATAAAAATGTTATTAGAGATATATATAGATATAATATTTATTTTGTTTCAGTTTATGTCAAACTAATCCGATTTATTCTCATCGATTCTATTTATCAGCTTTGTTATCGAAACCGTGTCAATCTTGCTTTGCTTCGAAATTCGTGCTTGGATTCGTAACCCAATTCATCATCAAATCTCTCTAGCCTCGAAAGGTGAGCAATCACTCACGATTAACGTTCTTATATTTATTAAATTTGATTTCAATTGAAATATAAATTGAAATATGCTGCTGTTAGTTATTTACATTGTTATATATGTCATTTTCTGTATCTGTTCACCTGTGACATCTGACACCATTATCTGTTATTTATACTGATGTTATATGCCTATTACAGTTGTTATTTTTTTTTCATATCTGTTATCACTCTGCAAGTTCCCTGTTAGTATAGAATCACTATGGGTTGAAATGATACATTCCCGAACGATCTGTAGAATAGGAGAAAATCATTATGGGTTGAAATGATAAACCCAAGCGATTTTCATTGAATTGAATTTGGGATTGCGGGTTGAAAAGATATATACCCGTATATATATTTTAAATTGCGGATTGAAATGATAAATATCTGTATCACTTGACCATAGGGTAGAAAATTATATATAGACACCGTTGGTCTATATATAAATGTTTTGAAAATGATTTCTTTGGTTTTTGAAAAGAAATATATCGTTTTGCTAAATATTGATTTTTAAAGATTCATTAACGTTGATTTAATAAAGTTGATAAATAATATGTTCAAGTATTTATTTAATATCTATATTTTTAAATATAGAATTTTTAATGATTTGAAATTGATTGAAATTATATTTATTTAAGAATTATACTTAAATAAGTTGATTCTAAATGTATTGAATTTGAAATTTAAAGAAGTGTTTTACAACTTGAAATTTGAAAGGGTGACTTAAATGGATATTTCAAACTTATATATATATAAATGGGATATTTTGTTTATTTAATTTGTAAATTGAAATTGTATTTAAATGTTATGGAAATGATTAAGTTAATATTTCAAAACTAAATAATTGTAAAGTGAATCTGATACGTATACAAATTTATCGAATTTCGTTTTGAAATGTTGAATATTTAAAGCTTTGAAATATAATAAAAATTGAAATGGCTTATTTTATGGTTCGGATGTGTATTTGAAATTGATTATCTGAAAAGGTTATTTAGAAGCTGAATTGAGTTGAAACTGATAATTTGAGATTTGATTAAATTAAATTTTTGGAATTCGAGTTAATTTGAATCGATTTGTGAAATTTGAGGAAACTAATTTATTTTATAACGAAATTTTAATATTTAAACTGTTTAAAGGGAAAGTGTTATGATCTCCAAAATACTGTGATTTTCAGACTATGTTTTCGAAAGCATTATAACTTTGGAAAGTAATATGATTTTGAAAATGGATATATTTGAAGTGAAATGATATCATATTAAATTGGGTTTTGAAATGATAATGATATTTTGGTTCTGAAGTATAAACTATTTTGAATGACCACGGTGTTATAATAACGATTGGTTGGCAAAGAGACCGGGATCGGATATGGACATTCTCTATATCGATACCGAAAACCACTTTGACAACCGTGTACGCGGTGGAGATTCCAGAATGAAGTAGGATGGTGGCGACGTTCTTAAGGTATGTTACGTGGACCCAACTCCCGTGAGTTGGCATAAGGTGGCCAAAACAGGAGCGATCTCGGACCAGTGAGGTAGCACCTCTTCTCGGACGCATTTCTTCGTTATTATACTCATACTTGTGATTTGACTAGATGGCCATCCTTCGATTTGGGAGTGTTGTTCGAGGTGGAACGGTAGTGGCTGCTATGCGTATCCATCAGTCCGTGTGCGTAATTGGTATATCTACCCTGGCATTGCCTAGTTGTGCCGTGTCACCTACCATATCGAGCTTTACTACGATTATGATTTTAAGATCCGACCGCGTTAAGGTTCTCCATCCCCTTAACGCTATTTTCCGATATGATTATACTTTACTTATTTAGACACTATTATAATAGCGAATATTACTACATAGTAAATAGTTTAACGGGCCCTTAGAGGATGGTTATCCCAAACATCCTTTAAGTTACTTGTATTTCAGTTGATATTTCACTTGAGTTGGATTTATTTATATAAGAATGTTAATCCTGACTCGAGTGTTTTGATTTCTCTTTACGCTCGGGTCAGACTGAGTGATACAGCATTTGAGACTCAACTTTGGAGTTGGAGCTTCGCTTGGAGATCCAGCTATCTATCGATCCTGCTTTCAGTTATTCTGTTGATTCTAGTGATGTATTCAGATCTTGTATTTGATTATTGTATTGAGACATCTATTGTATTCGAGACTTCTGTTGTACCTTGTCTAACTCTGTTATATATATAGTAGCTTCATGAACTACTATCCTTTTGTTTCCGCTGCATTTTTGATATATTACTCTGTGTCTGTGATCTGTAATTATTTTATTTATTGTACATGCTGAGTTTTTCCAAATTTTATTTACAATCCATTGTTTTGAATTATTCAAGTCCGACATGTGTGGATTTATTGTCGACTTGAATGGTCCAAAAATATGGGTCGTTACAGTTAGTTTAATCTAATAATTGTATCCATACAGTTTTCTTTGTAAAGGATCATTTTGATATTATATATTATCATTCCTTTATGAGATTTAGATGTTTTTGTTCTCCTCTTTCTTGTTCCTTTTCATTTCTTCTTTTCTTTACCTAAATGTTCTATCTTTCCAGCACTTAGATGCTCGGAATATGAATATCGTGGATGCATTAGTGCCAACATTCGAGGGTCGAAAGGCGATCCTTACATCTTGGTATCAAAGCTGAAGGTTAAGCGAGAATCTTGGCTTTGGTTGGGTATAACTCATTAAGAGATAGAGTAATGGAATGCCTTATTATGAGTTGAGTGTATCATATATATATATATATATGTATGTATCTATGTATATGAGAGTACGTATTTGTTATTGTTATAACAATGTTTTGTATTGTGTTGATTGGTCGGCTGAGTGATTTATGGATTCTGGTCGATGTGCCTGATCAACGTTATCGATAGGGATTCCTAAGCTCTTAAACAAGGCAAACAAACACAGTATTGTTTTTGAAATTTGGTAAGTGAAATAATTTTACCTGGGATTATATTTTACATATAGAAGAATAATTTATAGATGATTGATATAGTTATTTATTATATATTCGATTGTTAGGATATTATTATTATTTAATGTTTGATTAGTCGTGCTCGGCCAGTTTATGGGCATTGACTATTGTTTATTAAATTGCAAGTAAATTACCTTTTCACAATAAGGGTTAGATAGATAGTAATTTATAGAAACATTTAAACGAACACCTTATGAGTTATGTTTCATAGTTTGACTATGAGGAGTTCATGATTGTGTTGGGCCAAAAAATTAATTTTAATAAAAGTTGCTTAGCATAATCTAAAAGAAGGTAAGATATTTAAAAGATAAATGATTATGAAATGATGTCACATAAGAAGGTAAATTTATATAAATAAGACTTATATAAACATAGTTTATATAAATATGGTTTATATAAATATGATTTATAATCCAAAAGGATTTAAATTGAGAATTTGTGAACTTAAATCCCGGTGTTTTTGAAGATGGTTTCTAAGAGCTTAGAAAAATAATAATATTATTATTTACAAAGGACTAATGTTTTTAAAGGGATTTTAAGATTTGTTCGAGTTTGAGGTTACTCTTGAAATCGATATGTCTATTCGGGAATAATATATTTTTATGTTAGCTCGTTTGAGTAGCTCGAAAGTCACTAAAAATGGGCAGAAGATGTTTTCTGTAGGTAAGAACTTCTTTTAAGTATTACCTTTCTTAGTAAATGGGATATATGATACTTCTTGGTAGGGCTTAGTTTCCTGTATCACTTTGTTGTTACTTGATCTATATGAATATTTTCCAATGTATTCTAAAGAAAATATTTTGGAAATTGGTTTTAGAAATTGACTTTGGTTTAATCCCAAAAAGTATGATTTGATATCCAAAAGATATATGAATATGTTATTATTTCAAAAGATTTGAAATAAAACCCGGTGTTTAATTCCTAAATTTTCTATAAAGATATACTATGGCTGCATGTGTCCTTTGCATTAGGGTAGTCTGGTTGTGCATTATTACCGTATGTTATCTGTTAGTTTTCAATTATTGAAACAAAATGGAACATTTGGCGATTTTGGACAGTTGGGAAAGCTAAGTATTTTTATAAAAATTATAAAAGTTAAATTTTTATAACTCTTAGAAAGATAGTAAGTTAAGATGAGTTTTAAATTTGTTAAGCATCCTTGTTAGATAGAACATTCGATGTTATTTGGCCAACTAAACGTCTTTACTTTAGGGTTATCGAAGGAAAGTAGACTCTAGTCTTGAGTATGGATAACAGAATCCTAGTCTACCTAGCTACTTGCCTAGCCCGATGGACAAAGAAGTCTAGAAAGTTGACTCAATTATAAGAACCAAATTTATTTTAGACCTTCCTCGAAATTTTAGAAAGTTAAATTGTACAAGAATGTTTTGTATATACTCTTAGGATATAATGGAGTATTATATGAATAACGAACTTAAGTCTTGAAATGTTTATAAACCTAAGTAATGTTTTAAGAAATGTCGCATAAATGAGTTTAGTATTATATAAGAAATGATTTTGTGTAAATAAATGAGGACTGGAAAGAAATTGATGTAGTTAAGAAACCAACCGAATTAAGTAATTAAGTTGCGCGTGGATTATTTTATTCACATTACAATTCTCGATCTTGGATTCAAGTACATGATTTCGCCTTACACTAGTACGAGTTAGGAATTTTCACTAGACTTTTTGACGGTGAAAACTGGATACGGATTTTTGATATAATTCTGAAGTTTTCTATCATAGTACATGGCGATGTAAGGAGAAAAGAAGTATCTAATTAAGGAACCAAGTCGGAGTCTGCACTAGAGTAGTTGAGGTAGATATACTAGTTTGGAAGTGGAATCTATGTAATCGAGCAAGTGGTCAGATGGATATTGCGTATAGATGATATATGTACATCGTACGGACTTTAGCATATTAGTGTACTATGTTTGTTTAGCTTGTGGAGAGTTTCGAAAAAAACTCCTCAAATGGTGTGAGGTGGTATGTATAGTTAACTAAGTAATAACCTGAGGCTTATAAGCTACACTTAGTAGTTTATTTATCATCCTTGTGCGAAGAGAATATTTTTGACATGGACAAACTATTAGTCTTGTTTGCTAAAGATTGTAATAATATCAAGTATTAATGTATGGTTGTTTCTTTGATTGCTTGTGTCAGAATTTTGAGGATGAAATATTCTAAGGGGAGAATGTGACGATCTAGAATTTCAAACACTACACGTTTAAATATCTACATTATTTAAATATTTGTGTCTAAGATTTAATGTGATTAAATATGATTTTATAACCTTGTTAAACACTTTTTAATTAATAACTAATGTTTGAAAACTTATCTTTGAAACGTGCTGTGATATCCTGGATTTTCGGGCATCAGATAATTGGATAATTATCTGATTTAACTTTTAAAAAAAAAAATATACTGATTTATAAATTGAACAAATTTAGATGTGATAATCTCCAGTAAATTATTTAAAATTTGGCAAAAATTGTTAATTTCAAACCAATAACAATAATGTGTTGTGTGTGTATATATATATATATATATATATATTAAATAGAATTATTATTACAAATTTGAAAATAGACATATGCAAACTTTATAATATTGGGAATTTTAAGTGTGTACTTATACATATATACAAGTGTATATATATTTATATTATGATTAGGAAGCTATTGTTTTGAGTTCAACTTGATGATTTTCAAAAGCTATTTAAGAAAACATGATTCATAAGTTAATAAAATGAAAGAGGTTAAGTATAAAAATTTAATAAAATTTAAGTAAGGGTTTAAAACAAGTTATAAAAATATTAATTTAAACAAGGACTTAAACACAATTTAAATAACAAATGACATTTGGAAAACTATGAATATGAGAAATAAACACATGTAAGCTATGATAACAAGTGGCATCTCACAAAATTCTTTTAATTTGGAAATCGTATAAAAATGTATAAGAGAAAATAACCAGGCTTCTCTTCTCATTTCTTTTCTTTCATATATTCCAAACCAAACCTGAAAACAAACCAGAGAATAAAATCAAAATTTAACAACTCTTTCAAACTTTCAAAACTGAAGCAACATAGGATTCAAGATTCAATTCAACTTAAAGAAGATCTGATTAAATTCAAGAATCAGATTCGTTTCAACTCAGCAATTCAACATCAAGTAGTAGAAAAATTCAAAAGCAACACAACCAAGTTTCAGATTTAAAATGATTTTCCAGTTTCCAGTTCAAAGATCTAAGGCATTCCAGTTCAAAGCTCTATTCAAGCATTTTATAACTGTGAGTAAACTACTTTTATTTAGGCTTAAAACTGTTAAATCTTGGTTTGCATGTGATAGATATTTGAAATGATATTGTGAAAATTGTTTGCATGGATGTTACTATCTGGAATATAGTATGAAATGCTCTGATACCAAGTGTAACGACCCGGAATTTTCGAACCCGAAAATTCCAGATAATTAGGAGAAAAAGAAAAGAGATAGAAGAAAGAACAGAAAGAAGAAAGAAGAACAGAAACACGACATCTCACATTCGCAGCGGATAAAGTATAATATCAAATAATATCAGTTATACAAAACAATATTATATCTGTCGATTACATTTTAATACATCAGAGTTACATATTTATACAGACACTGGATATACACAATTATCAAGTCTCAGATATACAATAATATAACACAGTAGAAACACTCCATACGTTCCTGCCATCCAGCTCGACTCCTGAGCTCCAGAACGTCCTTACCTGAAAATCTGTAATACTCGGTCTGACCCGGGTGTTACTTTGATGTAATGCTCGGGTCAGACCGAGTATTACAGATTTTCAGGTAAGGACGTTCTGGAGCTCAGGAGTCGAGCTGGATGGCAGGAACGTATGGAGTGTTTCTACTGTGTTATATTATTGTATATCTGAGACTTGATAATTGTGTATATCCAGTGTCTGTATAAATATGTAACTCTGATGTATTAAAATGTAATCGACAGATATAATATTGTTTTGTATAACTGATATTATTTGATATTATACTTTATCCGCTGCGAATGTGAGATGTCGTGTTTCTGTTCTTCTTTCTTCTTTCTGTTCTTTCTTCTATCTCTTTTCTTTTTCTCCTAATTATCTGGAATTTTCGGGTTCGAAAATTCCGGGTCGTTACACGTGCATACAAAAATTTATACTTGATAAATACTAAAAATGTAATCGGAAAACGTTTTTCTAAAAAATCAACTTTTTGCTCAATACAAGTGGTATAAATATTTTGCAACTTGTATAGTAATATGTGCACATATAAACAAGAATTAAATACATCTCTTTAGTAACAAAAGATTAATTAATCTAAGATTTAATTAGTGAAAGTAAGTGAAACATACGATACTAAAAGAACCCTTAAATTAAAGCATTGATTAAGGACAACATGGTTGGGTAAGAGAAAGGCTTTGTCATATGGAGTCCTCTTTACTTCATGGCTAAGGAGCGGTTTTTACAAACTTTTCCACTCATTTCCGAAGCCTATAAATAGATAAGAGGTTCCACTTCATTTCCTACAACAAATTCACTTCTTAACATAAGGTCTTCACTCCTTTCTCTTCTTCTCTTCATGTATTCCCCTCTATTCTTTGGTCATGAGCCTTATACTAAGAAAATGGCCTAAGGCCGTGGGTTTTAAGGGAGAAGAAGAATGTTAGGAATGTGCAAGGGGAGGTGGAAAGGCCTTGGACATGAGCATTAGGAGATAGAAGAATGGGTTTAGTAATGTTTTGGTTAGCAAAGGTGGTGTTAGTAGAAGTATTGTTTAGACTGAATGTTGATAGGAAGAGTTCGGTTGATTAAAAGTAAGTTATTCTCACTCTGAATGAAGTTAATCACTTGATAATTGCTTGCTACATTACTTGTTAAATTGCTTGCTATATATTACTAATAATAGACATTAACTACTTAAAGTTAAACCTTTAATTAGATTGCTAAAGTAGTTGGCTTATAAACCATCGCATTGTTATAAGTTCATTTGAATATTTAAAGTGCACATATTGATTTGTATATATGTTAATACTTGTTTAGTAGTAGTATGGTTTGAATTTGGAATCATACATGTGTATTAAAAAACATGACACCAAATATTGAATTGAATACGGAATTGTCCGTATAGCGGTAGTCGCTATAAACGCACTTTGAAATCCTTAACTTTAATTGTGAAAAATTGTGATTTAAGAATATATTTTAATACAACTAGTTTTGGTTGATTCATACACTTCTATAAGTGTTTTGAAAAATGAATAATATGTATTGAAAAGGCATAGAAAATGCAAATCAAAGTTGAAAAAGCTAATAGTAAAATGATCGCTATAATGACACTTTTAAATAACTTGTTTTTGGAAAATAACGTTTATTTTTGTAGAAACTTTCTTAGGGATTTCTTTACCCTTTTAACAAGTTAATAATATATTTTTCTTATTGTAGAAATTTTAAAGCTTAAAGCATTTGATAGCTAGTAGAAAAAAGAGACAAAAGTTATAGCAAAATAGTCGCTATATGAGCACTTCGGGGAAATACATTGTTTAGAAAGATATTTCTATAAAATATTAAGATATATTCCATAAGGATTTTTCTTCATGGTTTTCAAATACACAAAGCATACTAACTATTGTAAAATGAATGGATCTAATATCTTCCATTAAGGCACCGAAAATTAGGTGCAAAGTTGTAGCAAATTCACCCTAAAAGAACAGCATGGACTTTTGGTGCACTTCTGAAGTGTTGTCTTTACTTCTGAAACACTTTAGTGCTATTGCAAATTGTTTTGGTAGCATTTGCAGAAGTACTGCCTTTGCTGTTCGAAAATATGAATTGTTTAAAAATAATACTTGAATTATTATTTTTTCTCTAATCTTTTAAAGTTTGTTTTATATCTCATAATAGATTGTTTTAAACTTGGTTTCAAGTTTAAATATATTTGTAATTATTAATTATGAATTCTTAAACTAAGTGGCTTTTAAAAATAAAACTTGTTTATTTTAGCTTTTCTATTTAATTCGAAATTCCTTATTTTTACATAATATCCTATATAAATAATTATCATATATTTTAAGAGGTTTCAGAAGTGTATTGCCTTAATTAATAATTGTGGATATGCTTTGGGCTTTAAGGAAATGTTTTAAAGTTAACGATAAGAATAGAAATGTTTTGGGTTGTAGTAAACAATGTTTTAGTAACATTTGTTTTTGAAACCCTTGAATTATATTTTAAAGTGGATAAACATTATAAAAATAATTATATCTTTAATAATGGAATTTTAAATATAATAATAAGTACTGAAATCTTTTATAAAAGGAAAGAAAAAGCTATATGCTTAATTTGTAAAAGAGAAGGGGTTTGTAGTAACATTGTTTTAGTAACATTTGTTTTTAACCTCATTGATTAATTGTAGGTAAGGAAACCATTGTTACATGATTTATGAATATACTTATACCATTGTGACAAGTATATAAATACTTTTGAAGTATTGAAAAGAGTATATATGAATAATGAAATAGTAGAACATAAATATATATATCTTTTATAAAGAGAAATTAAATATATTTATATGTACAAGTGTAGAAAGGAAGTTTTAATTGATAAACTAGTATTAATTAATAAAGGAATTTTTTATTAATGAAAGAAGTTTTAATGATTTTTATTAATAAAAAAGGGTTTTTAATTAATAAAGGATAAATTAATTAAAAAGGGATTAAAAGTCATTTATGTGACTTGATCATGCTTTAGATGAATTGATAGTGCTTGTATGTTTACTTGCTTGTGAAGAGTATATGGGACATAGTTCCATTATGCGATCATTCACATTATTGTTGGATAAGACAAAATTCATCGATTCAGTCTTGGAGAGATTGAGGGCGGTAAGTCTTCTACTTATCGAAACCACTTCAAGACTAAGATACGGGTTCTATGTTTTGGAAGTGGAATGATGGAATCCATGAATGGTACTGAAATGTTGAGATGATGGAATCCATGTAGGACTCATTATTTGTTCAAGCATTGAAGACTCGTGTGAGGATGCCGAACGTAGCCTCGACATCGGAAGAATGACTAAACACAGAGTATGCTACACAATCCAAGGGTTTTGCTAACCCAAAGGGGCACATCAACTCCATGATCTAGAGTATGCTTATCGATATGTTGCACGTGGGAAGTTGTTGATACTCGGTTTCACGTTGTTCATGTTTACATGTTCGAACATGGGTCAGTTGTATTTTCCTTATGGTATAATTTATCTAGATATATAGGACGCTCGGAAAGTTAATCTTCTTATCATTGTCATAGAGATCTACTTCAGTTTTTAAGCTGAAAGCTTTTCCATGGAAAATCCATTATATACATCCCTTAGCAGTTTTTTTATACTAAATATGTTGTTGAATGTAAAAAATGTAACCATTCCAGCTATGATTTATATTTATTTGAAACCCTAGACATTATTATAATATCATTGGATTTGCTAATAAAAATAGTTCGGTTATCATAAGGTAAATACCAACCGTGTTTATTTGCGGTGTAGTCTGATGAGATACCCTTTTTTCAAACGGTTTTATAACATTTAATAATCCATATGATTTAAGTTTCTCATGCTGGTTTACCAGACTGATTCGGGTGTTATATTCTTATAATGCTTGGTCATCCCTGTGTGTATTTCCAGATTTCGTTGACATTCATTGGAGCTCTTGGAGAGGAGCTGGATGATTTCCTATCGTAGTTTTCATTTTCGCTGCGTTGCTTTATTTTTATGTATCAGCAATTGTAAGGATAGGCAGTTATAACCATCCAGTCTAATGATAGATTAGTTTAATCTGATGATTATATCCATATAGTTTTCTTTGTAAAAAATCATTTTGATATTATATTTTATCCTTCTGTTATGAGATTCGAATGTTTTTTCCTCATGTTTCTTGTTCCATTTCTTTTCTTCTTTTTCTTTACCCTAACATTATGTCTTTTCGGCACTTAGGTGATCGGCACATGAATACCATTGATGTATTAGTGTCGACATTGGGGGGTCAAAAAGGCGATCATAGTCGTAATTAGATCGGATCTGATACACTACAAGATATGGTTGATTTCTGACACTGGTTAGCGATGTCACAGTGACATAGCGATAGAGTGGTGTCGCTAACATTTAGGCCATCATTAAGACATCACTAAAGCATTGTTAATTCCCTATGCCTTTACGATACATTCTTCAAATTTTTTAATTATTTTTGTGAGAGATGAGACGTTATTAATGCATCAGCAATTTCCCACACCCTAATGATGTCTAGAGTATTAGCAATGCCTTTATGACAAAAAGATAGAAATCTTCGTACCCTTGTTATTTCTTATGTAAACGGTTCACATAGAAAGATCTAAGACTCAAAATTAGTCATCCTCGTGAATTTTATAGGTGATCAAAGCCCTTGAATTGGAAAACAATGAATCCAATGATTCATGAAATAACGTTAACCAAATTTAGCCTTAAAGTGGTCATAGCTATTTTTTCCGTTCAGGCTACAATAACTTCTTCATACTAACTCGGAATAAGGTGAGACTTCGGCCGATGAACTCTCACCTAAATTACGGATAATATATACCACTCGGATACTTCATTTTATGAACACACACTGTAGTTATCCATGGGGACTGACAGTTTTACTTAGAAAATAACAGGCTACCACATTCTCATATTTGAACTCCACCTAGAGTAGAAGCGGCTATTTTTCTGTTTAGACTGTAATAACTTCTTCATACTAACTCGGAATCAAGCGAGACTTAGACCAATGAACTTCCACCTAAATTATGGATAACATAGAACGCTCGGATACATCATCTTTTTAATGGACACTGTAGTTCTCCATGGAGACTGACAGTTGTACTTAGAGGATAATAGGCTACCACATCCCCATATTTGAATTTTGATGAAAATTAGAATTAAAATTTTAAATTTTCAAATTTTGATTTTCATCGAAATTAAAAACGTAAAATTAGAGTTAGAATTATTTTATATATATTTGTTTTTTGTTAGTCAAATCAAATTTAAATCCTTAAATGGGTTAAATGGGTAACCCGCTTATTAAATGAGTTGGGTCATAAATGGGTTATAAATGGGTTGGGTCAAACTCGACCAAACCCATTCTGACCCAATCCAACCTGTTTGACATGTCTAATCCCATCTTCTTCATTCCCAACTTGTAAATTTGCCCCAAATTTAAAAACCTAATTTTTTCCATGTATTTCAATTGTAGTGGCTCAAGGAAGCAATCTTGTAATAAAAGTAGCTCGCAAGTTTGCTCCAACCACTCATATTTTCTCCATCCACTTGCAACAAAATCTGATTTGAGATTCAATGCTCATAGTCTGCACTCTTCAGGAGGCAATATGATTTGAGATTTAAAGATCCAGCCAAGTTCATGAAATTGTTCGATATTTGAGATCTAGGATTTATTTAGGATTTACAAAGTGGCCTTGCTGATGTAATTTGTTTTTAATTCTGCTATGCTCTTGAAAGTGATTTGTTTGTGGACTTCGATGTGTTTTTAATTCAGTATTCATGTTTTGTACTTCTCCTGCAAATTAACTTTAGTTCTGTTTGTATATAATTTAGTGAAGATCTTAGGTCAGTGATGTATAGAATTTGGAACTATGGGAGGAAAATAGGTCTGCTTTAGTAGACAAGATTTCCACCTCCAAATAACATGTTCATGCCATATCTAAAATGATTGCAAGCCTGTATTAGCAAGTGAATTCCTAATGCATAAATAAACGTAGTCTGTTAAACATGTAAACATAATTTTAGTAGTGTTAGAGTTATGAGTTTAATGAAATGTATTAATTATATCATCTGCTTCTTTGTAAGTATTATTTTTTCCATTTACAAATAATGTGTATTGTTGGCTTCATTGAAAATAACTGTGTTAATCATGGGTGCGATGCACAACTGGAAGCAGAACAAGCTTCGAAAAATCTGCGTCGCTAAAATTTAGCGACGCCATTATGATGGAAGTTTAATGATTCACAACATGCGTCGCGATGGTGTCTAAATTAGCGGCGTCAATTCTGTGATGTCTTAACGATGCCAAAGTATTATGTAACGCTAATTTTTCTAACGCATTTTTAGTGTCGCTAAAAAAATTCAACGATACTAAAAACGAGTCAGAAAATAACATTTGCACTAGTGATAATTTCATTTAGACTTTATTGTCCCAGTAAAGGTTTAAAAGGGGAATTTTTTGATAATTACCAAATTTATCTATTGCCCACCTGCCTGGTTCCTTCATATAGCAGTGATATTTAGTGCATCACAATAATGTAACATCCCCTATCTAGAGGCCCAAAACTAAGCGCTACAGGTGTTGCAGTCATCTATACTATTAGCTTCCGACGACTAAGAAAGGCTATGTTAATGGTGTCTATAATATCAGAAGCACTTGAATATGAAACAAATCACAGATTTCAAAATAACTTTTTCTTCATTAAAATTCAAAACAGATGTTCCATATTCTCAATACATAATCTCAATACGTTCACAGGCACAGATAAAATGTACCTATTACAAAATACGCCAAAATGGGTATATGAAGATACCCCCTTGGATGATCAGAGTCATATAGTCATAATAGACTTAATACAAACACATCAGAAATACATTTAAGCATAAAACTACAACTCCTAAGTAGCTATCCGTTAGCCTCCAACTTGCCTCCGGTAGCCTTATTCGTCATCCTCCTAAAACCTGAAAAGACCTTAATGCCTCAGCCTACTCAAATCAATTTTGAGCACCCGAGAGTTTAAGGGAAAACATAAACTTCGAGTCAGACATAAAGCTTGATGTGAATAATACTATATATCCCGGTTAAATATGTTAAGTGAGACCACGCCGCTTAGCGGAACGGGTTTCCCCTCACTAACATCCTTTTAAAACATATCTTTGCAAAACCTTTTCCTGCAACCAAAACTTGTTAAATATTGTAAAGCATACATAAAATCAGGTAATAAATGAACTATATGTTCAACACATAAGTTTTGTTTGGCTAACTTTTAACATTTGACTGACTCGGGCCTACCAGACAATATATAAACAAAATTAATCTAACACCTGTTAGATACTCCTCTTTTGAATGGTTTGTCCTTAACTATCGGTTAAATACTTCTCTTTTGGATGGTCTGTCCCTAACATAATCATCTCCCAAGTCTTCCTGATCCTAAAGGTTTTTCGGGCTCACCAATAACCTATCTGTGCACTAACATATTCCTTTCGATGTGTAATCATAATTTTAGTCTTACCTATGACCAAGCCTTACACACTGGAATTCTGGACAACAATTAGCTAGGGACAATAGCTAATGTATAGGGCGCAACCCTATACCAGTCCCATCTGGTATTCTAATATCTAAGTCATTTTACTTAGAGATCCTGTCCCATAATTTTCTTTGAAAACCTTTTCAAAATTATTTAAAACCTTTAAATCAAACTTACACAAGGAAAATACATAATCTTTATGCTTTACTTAAAATCACATTGCCCTGTTATATATATATACACACACTTTACTTAAACCTTAGTTGATGAAAACATTTAAGCATTTGAAAGTACCCCTTTCAATTCCATTGAAAGTACACCTTTCTAAACCCTTTGAAAGCATCTCTTTCGAAACCAAGTAAAACCCCTTTATTTATCTAGGCCGAAAGGTAAAAACTTTACCTTTCGAACTTCAAACCCTTTCGAAACCTTTGAAATCTTTCCTTTCAAAAGCAATAAAACAATAGACATCCTATCTTAAAATACTTTAAAACATTGCCTTAGAAAACCTTGGAATAATCTTCCATTTCAACCCTTTCGAAACCATCAAAAATAGTACCTTTCGAATCCTTCGAAACCTACCTTTCGTCAACCATTCAGAAAATAGTACCTTTTGACTCCTTCGAAACCTACCTTTTGACCCCTTCGAAACCTTTCAGAAAATAGGACCTTTCAGCTCCTTCGACACCTTTCAGAAAATAGGACCTTTCGACTCCTTCAAAACCTACCTTTCGACTCCATCAAAACCATTCAGAAAATAGGACCTTTCGACTCCTTCGAAACCTTTCAGAAAATAGGACCTTTCGACTCCTTCGAAACCTTTTAGAAAATAGGACCTTTCGACTCCTTCGAAACCAAATTAACTACCTTTCGAAAGCATTAAGCCTTTAAAACAAAAACCTTTCGAAAGCTCTTTGGGTTCAATTTAAAACATGTGGAAAAACACCTTTCGAAATCATATAAGTCATCTCTTTTGAAACCTTTGGGTTATACTTCAATTAGAATAAAAAGGATAAAAACATCCAAGTCGAAACCTTCCTTTCGAAACCTTTTCCTACGCAAGAAGCAATGGTGTTGAAACTATCCCTTCGAAAGCAAGGGAGAAGCGGTTGATTTTTAAAAGACAAGTTTACCCTTCGACCCCATCGAAACCCAATGACTTCGAAAGGTAGAAAGGCGGCACCTAGGGGTTTCGACACCTTCGAAAGCACTAAACCTTTATTTTAAATATTTGACCCAGTCGAAAGCAACCGAGTCAAAACCATCTCTTTCGAAAGCAAAGTAGGCATTACTTTTGGTTTATAAAACAAACATACCCCAACCTCTTCGGAACCTAAGGTTTCGACCAAGTCCCCCTTCGACCTTGTCCAATGCGTTACATACCAATTTGCTTGATACCATGCGCATTAGTTTCGAAACCAATGATGTCGAAAGGTCTAGGTTGGAACCCCTGGTGCCGAAAGTGGCAGAACATGCTAAACGAATGATTTTCTTGTTTTTAACTTAAAAGAGAAAACATTTCAACTAACCTACCTTTGTTTGTCAAATTATTATTGGTTACTAAATACTTTTCAGAAAAGTGCTGCCAATAATTTCAGAAGTAAACAATGATTTTATTTTTTAAAATGCCCATTCTCCTTAATTAAATATATAAAATAGTTAAGTCCCATACCTTAAATAATTTTATATATTAATCAAAACACTTAGGAAAAAACTAAAAAAATTTCCAAAAAATCTATTTTAATATATTTACCAACATATAAAAATTTCAAACCCAAATAATTATTTATTTAGCCATAAGTAATTTGTAACCCAATAAATCATTTTCTTCACTAGACAATTAATATAAAATCCACATTAATTCAGAAAATTATGAAAATTGAAACCCATCTCTAAAATATCATTTCTTACCTACATTTAAATTTTCAAGGCATTTGGATATCATTTAATAGGGTCCCAATACTAGTCTGATAACTATTGATATACGAAAACTCGACTAAATGAAGATGGTCTTCCCATGATACCCCGAAATCCAATACACAAGCTCTTAACAAATTCTCTAAGACTTTGTTAACTATTTCCGTTTGCCCATCAATTAATCTTCACATTATTTTATTTAATTTAGCTAATTAAATATCCTAAGTAATATTATAAAATATAGGGTGTTACACTCTCCCCTCCTTAAAGAATTTTGTTCTAGAAATTACGATAAGGTACACAATCAATCAAAAGGTAAAACATACCATCAAACAAGTCAAGATAAGCATCTCTAATCCTGCTCTCATTCTCCCAAATATAGTCTCTATCATCGTCACTTCACTGGACTTTCACTAGTCTGACTTCTTGTTCCTTAGCTTCTTCTCATCTCTTTCGACTATCCAATTCGGCTTTCTAACTATAGTCAAGTCTGGTTCCACTACTAAATCCTCTCACACTGTCAATGCCATAGTAGTCTCCGGGTCCTTAATACATTTTCTAAGATGAGAAACATGGAATACATCATGGATTCTAGCCAAACTACTCGACAACTCCACTCTATAAGCGAGTTTCCCGATCCTCTCAACAATTAGGAAAGGTCCAATGAATCAAGGTGCTAACTTTCCTTCTTTTACAAATCTAATCACGCCTTTCCATCGTGAAACCTTAATAAACACATAATCTCCAACAGAGAATTCCAACTCTTTCCTTCTTCTAACTGCATAACTTTTCTGCCTATACTGAGCTTCCTTCATCCTAACTCGGATCAACTCAATCTTCTCTGCGGCTTCCTTCACTAAATCCGGACAAAGAACCAACCTATCCTTGGTCTCTAACTAGCATACAAAAGATTTGCATGGTCTTCCATACAAAGCTTCAAATGGTGCAATCCCAATATTAGTCTGTTAACTATTGTTATACGAAAACTCGACTAAATGAAGATGGTCTTCCCATGATCCCACGAAATCCAATACACAAGCTCTTAACAAATCCTCCAAGACTTTGTTAACTATTTCCGTTTGCCTATCAGTATATGGATGGTAAGCGGTACTCATGTTGAGCTTTATTCCTAAAGATTCATGTAAACTCTTCCATAACTCACAAGTAAACAAAGAATCTCTATCACTAACATTACTGCTAGGAATCCCGTGAAGTCAAACCACATTCTTTATAAATAACTTCACCAAAATAGGTGCCGTCCTATTTGACTTTACTAGAATGAAATGGGCACTCATAGTCAGTCTATCTACTATGACCTATGTGCTTTCATTTCATCTACTAGACCTTGGCAACCCATCAATAAAATCCATAAAGATAGAATCCACTTCCACATCGGAACATCCAACGGTTGAAGCAATCCACTTGGCTTCTGGTGTTCAGCCTTTGCCTGTTGGCAATTCAATCACTACTTAACACATAAACCAATGTCCCATTTCATACCTTCCCATGAGAAACTTCTCTTCATATCGTGATACATCTTCGTTCCTCCTGGATGGATAGTGAACTTTGAATGATGGCATTCCTCCAGAACTTCCTTCCTTATGTGTCCTACATTCGAAACACATAACCTCCCTTTCTTCTTCAACCGTCTGTTCTGGTCAAGACTAAAATCCTTTAAGTCATCTCTCTTTGTTCTTTCCTTTAACTTTCTAATCCGTTCAGCCAAAACTGGATCCTCCTCCTGTTTAGAAGCTATCTTCTCAATCGTTATCGATCGAACTTCTAAGCAAGACAATACATCACTTCCTGCAATAGAACCTACCTCAAATCTATATTGCACTCTACAAGCTGACAATTATTCCAAATCTTTCTACTCAGAAATCATTGCCAATACTACATTCTGATGTTTCCTACAAAGTGCATCTGCTACCTTGTTTCCTTTTTCGGGTGTGTACTCAATTCCAAAATCATAAGCAGCAATGAACTCCAACCATCTCTACTATCTCATGTTCAGCTCCTTCTGAGAGAACAAGTAACTTAACGACTTATGATCCGTATAAACCTCAAATCGATCTCCCAAAAGGTAATGCCTCCATCCCCTCAAAGCAAATATAACGGCAGCTAACTCCAAGTCATGCATTGGATCTCTAGCTTCATGATGTCTGAGCTGTCTAGAAGCATAAGCAATCACTATACCTCTTTGCATCAACACGGCTCCCAATCCAGTTCCACACGCATCAGTATAAACAACAAATCCTGATTCCCCTTTGGAACCACAACACCGGTGCATGGGTCAATAAGTGTTTCAAGCTCTAGAATGCTTCCTCACATTTATCAGTCCATACAAACTTCACATCCTTTCGCATTAGCTTTGTTTAGTCATCGGTGCAGCTATCCGCGAAAAATCCTTTCTGAATCTTCGGTAATATCCAGCCAATCCAAGAAAACTCTTTATCTCGGTCACCGTCTCAAGTCTCTTCCAATTATTCACTGCTTCAATCTTAATCAGATCTACAAACAACCTTTCTCTGAGACTACATGACCAAGGAACTTCACTTCCTTTTTCCAAAAATGGCACTTCGAAAACTTAGCCTTCAACTGATGCTCCCTTAGCGTCTCAAGCACAACTCTAAGATGAACTTCATGTTCCTCCTCATCCTTAGAGTATATCAAAATATCATCTATGAAGACCAACACAAATCTGTCCAAGTGCTCTCGGAAAATTTGATTCATCAAATCCATAAAGAATCTCGGCGCATTAGTTAGTCCGAACGGCATAACTAACCATTCGTATGATCCATATCTCGTCCTAAACGCCGCCAAAGGAATACTATCCTCAGCCACTCTAAGCTAATGAAATCCCATCGCCAAATCCAATTGTGAGAATATCTTGGCTCCACTTAACCGGTCGAACAAATCGTCAATTCTCGATAATGGATATCGATTCTTTATCGTCTTCTCATTCAGCCTATGATAATCGATACATAGCCTCAATGATCCATCCGGCTTCTTAACAAATACTGTGGTAGCTTCCCAAGGTGAACTACTCAGTCGAATAAAACTCTTGCCTTCCAAGTCTACGAACTGCACCTTTAGCTCCTTCATCTCTATAGGTGTCATTCTGTTAGGCAGCCTACTCACCAGTTCTGCTCCATGCACTAAATCATTCTGAAACTCAATGGCTCGTTTCAGTGGCAGTCTAACAACCGGCTTAAACAAATCAGCGAATTCTCTGACCACAAAAACTTGATGCAACTCATCCTCCAACTCCACAATACCCAATAAAGCATTCACTTCGCAATTAGGGTTTTCTATGGTATAAACTATCTGGTCACTACAATCTGGGTGCCTAAGTCATATTTTCCTATCGAGGAAAAATATCCTAGCATCATATTTACTTAACCAATCCATCCCAAGGATGATCCCAAACCCTACAAAGTCAAATACATGCAAACAGCAAACAAAAGTATGACCTAGAAAATCAAACTCTAAATGGTCACACCTCATCCCAAGTGTCGCATACCCTCCTGTTAGATTTGCAACCCTTAAAGAAGTAACTGAATATGAGGGCTCTAGGTTAAGCTTATCTACCAAACATCGAGAAATAAAAGAATGTGATGCACCAGTATCGAATAGAACGCTAACAGACATACCATGAATCTGTAGCGAGCCTCCCAGAACAGCCTTCCCTTTCTCCTACACCACTGGCCTTGAAGTTGCGGGCTCCAATGCTTACACTTGCCCCTTTCCATCTCTAGCAGGCTCTTTGCATTGCTTCTTATAATGGCCGCTCTGATCACAATTAAAGCATCTGATGTTCTTCTTCCTAGCTTCTTCTTTCCCTTTTCCTTTTCTAGTACGACACTCATGAGCATAGTGTCCATTCCTATCACACTTATAACAAACAACCTCAAATTTTCCCTTCTTCTGTGCTCCTTCCTTTTGAGCATTCTTCTTATGGAAAAAAATTCTTTTCTATCCTTGTCCCATCTGAAACTCCTTCTATTTCTTCTTCTCCAAACAAGCTAATGTCTCTTCCTGCCTCAGTGCCATTTCTACTACTACATCACATGGATCTCTTATGTGCGGTAAGGTAGCTCTTGCCAACTTCGGCTTCAGGCCTCTTATAAACTTCTCATTTCTTTTTATCACCGTATCAACCATGGCATACCCGTACCGGGCTAACTCTTCAAATCTTCTAGCATACTCTAGGAAAGACATCTCCCCTTGCTCTTATTCAGCAGACACCGACTGCGCCATCTCTGACATAAATCTTTCTTGAAACCTTCTCTTAAACTCCACCCAAGTCATGGTTTCCACATCAACACTAGCTGCAACAGTATTCCACCAAAACAGAGCAGCTCCCTGAAGCTGTCTTGAAGCCAATCACCTTTCTAGCTTGTCAATCAATCCTAAGTCAGCAAAGATTCTCTCAGAATACAACAGCCAGTTTTCTACCTCAATCGCATCCACAGTTCCAATGAAAGGCTTCCCTCCAAGCCTAATATAGTCTCTAATAAAGTTATCATAGTGGTTGACTATTGGAGCTTCCTGAACTCCTCCTCCAGTAGCATTCCCTCCGACAACTCCAGCTCCAATTCCAGTTTGCATCAGGTTTACGAAAAACTGATACATGGCTCCCATATCCATTAGGGGAACCCCAACACCAACATTTTCAGCTTGAGCCTAACCTGGACCTCTTCTAGCATTTGGTCGGGCATTTCCATTATTGTTGGTGCTCTCTCCTCCAAGATTAACTCCGCCTCTTCTTCCTTCCATATCTGTATTTAAGCCTCGTGAGATACAGATGAATAGCCTAACAAAGATAGGAGTCTAGAGATATAGCGTATACTTATACATAACAAATATAAGTACGTTACTATAGTGTTATCCCATAACCTGATCTTAACTCTAATTACTAAGGATTATGTTTTCAAAAACCATTTTTAGTTAAAGTATTTCATAAACCATGATTTGATACCAAGCGGTGACATCCCTTATCTAGAGGCCCAAAACTAAGTGCTAAAGATGCTGCACTCATCTATAGTATTAGCTTCCAGCAACTAAATACAGCTATGTTAATGGTATTTATAATATCAGAAGCACTTGAATATGAAACAAATCACAGATTTCAAAACAACTTTTCCTTCATTAAAATTCAAAACAGATGTTCCATATTCTCAATACATAATCCCAATACGTTTCCAGGAACAGATAAAATATACTTATTACAAAATACGCCAAGAGCGGTATATGAAGATACCCCCTTGGATGATCGGAGTCATATAATCATAATAGACTTAATACAAACACAGCGGAAATACATTTAAGCATAAAACTGCAACTCCTAAGTAGCTATCCGTTAGCCTCCTACTTGCCTCCGGTAGCCTTATTCGTCATCCTACTAAAACCTAAAAAGACCTTAATCCCTCAGCCTACTCAAATCAATTTTAAGCACCCGAGACTTTAAGGGAAAACATAAACTTCGAGTCAGACATAAAGTCTGGTGTGAATAATACTATACATCCCGGTTAAATATGTTAAGTGAGACCACGCCGCTTAGCGGAACGGGTTTCCTCTTACTAACATCCTTTAAAAACATATCTATGCAAAACCTTTTCCTACAACCAAAACTAGTTAAATACTGTAAAGCATACATTAAATCGGGTAATAAATGAAATATTTGTTCAACACATAAGTTTTATTTGGCTAACTTTTAACCTTTGGCTGACTCGGTCCTACCAGACAATATATAAACAAAATTAATCTAACACCTATTAGATACTCCTCTTCTAGATGGTCTGTCCTTAAATATCTGTTAAATACTTCTCTTCTGGACGGTCTGTCCCTAATTTAATCATCTCCCAGGTCTTCCAGATCCTAATGGTTTTCCAGGCTCACCAATAACCTATCTGTGCACTAACATATTCTTTTCGGTGTGTAATCGTAATTTTAGTCTTACCTATGATCAAGCCCTACACATTGGAATTTTGGACAATAATTAGCTGTGCCTAATAGTTATTGTATAGGGTGTGACCCTATACCAGTCTCATATGGTATTCTAATATCTTAGTCATTTTACTTAAGGATCCCTTCCCATAATTTTCCTTGAAAACCTTTTCAAAATGATTTAAAACTTTTAAATCAAACTTACACAAGGAAAATACATAATCTTTATGCTTTACTTGAAATCACTTTGCCATGTTATATATATATATACACACACACTTTACTTAAACCTTATTGATGAAAGCATTTAAGCATTTGAAAGTACCCCTTTCGATTCCATTGAAAGTACACCTTTCTAAACCCTTTGAAAGCATCTCTTTCGAAACCAATTAAAACCCCTTTATTTATCTAGGCCGGAAGGCCATCTTTACCTTTCGAAACCATACTTCAAACCCTTTCGAAACCTTTGAAATATTTTCTTTCAAAAGAAATAAAACATTAGACATCCTATCTTAAAATACTTTAAAACATTTCCTTAGCAAACCTTGGAAAAATCTTCCATTTCAACCTTTTCGAAACCATCAAAAATAGTACTTTTTGACTCCTTCGAAACCTACCTATCGTCTCCTTCGAAACCATTCGGAAAATAGTATCTTTCGACTCCTTCGAAACCTACCTTTCGACTCCTTCAAAACCATTAAGAAAATAAGACCTTTCGTATCCTTCGAAACCTTTCATAAAATAGGACCTTTCGATTCCTTCGAAACCATTCAGAATAGGACCTTTTGACTCCTTCGAAACCTTTCAAAAAATAGGACCTTTTGATTCCTCCGAAACCTTTCATAAAATAGGATCTTTCGACTCCTTCGAAACCAAATTAACTACCTTTCAAAAGCATTAAACTTTTAAAACATAAACCTTTCAAAAGCTCTTTAGGTTCAATTTAAAACATATGGAAAAACACCTTTCGAAACCATATAAGTCATCTCTTTCGAAACCTTTGGGTTATATTTCAATTAGAATAAAAAGGGTGTAAACATCTAGGTTGAAACCTTCCTTTCGAAACCTTTTCCTAAGTAAGAAGCAATGGTGTCGAAACCATCCCTTCGAAAACATGGGAGAAGCGGCTGATTTTAAAAGACAAGTTTACCTTTCAACCCCATCGAAACCCAATAACTTCGAAAGGTAGAAAGACGACACCTAGGGGTTTCGACCCCTTCGAATAAACTAAACCTTTATTTTAAATATTTTACCCAGTTGAAAGCAACCGAGTCGAAATCATCTCTTTCGAAAGCAAAGCAGACGTTACTTTTGGTTTATAAAACAAACATACCCCAACCTCTTCGGAAAGGTTTCGACAATGTTTCCCTTCGACCTTGTCCAACACGCTACGTATCAAATAGCATGATACCATGCACATTGGTTTTGAAACCAATGATGTCGAAAGGTCTGGGTCAGAACCCCTGGTGCCAAAAGTGGCAGAACATTCTAAAAGAATGATTTTCTTGTTTTTAACTTAAAAGATAAAACTTTTCAGAAAAGTGCTGCCAATAATTTTAGAAATAAACAATGATTTTATTTTATAAGATGCCCCTTCTCCTTAATTAAATATATAAAACACTTAAGTCTCATACCTTAAATAATTTTATATATTCATCCAAACACTTAGGAAAAATCTGAAAAAAATACAAAAAATCTATTTTAATATGTTTTCCAACATATAAAAATTTCAAACTCAAATAATTATTTATTTAGCCATAAATAATTTATAACCCAACAAATCATTTTCTTCACTAAAAAATTGTAATATCCCCGAAATTTTGACAATATCAATTTAATAATCTGTTGAATAATTAAATTGATATGGATAATCTTTGATAATAAGATTTGAATTTAATTTAATAATCTGATTAAATTAGTATTAATTGATGATTTTATCTTTTAAAAGTTAATAAGATATTTCTATTTGAATATATATATTTATTTGTATATATTGTAAATAGAAGCTTTGGGAAAATTGGAAATTTAGATTTAGTTTAATCTGGACTTTTCAAAGTTTTTTTAAATAAATAACATTTTAGTTTTAAATATACTTTAGATAAATATTTTAATGGTTTAAGATATATTTTTACTTAAGCTTATATAAAGAAGATTTAACAAAAATGGTTTGTTTTATTTCTTTTTAAATATTTCTTGATAATATAATCTCTTGTTTAAATTATAAAATATGTTATTTTCAAATAACAAGTATAATGTATTATTTTTAATATGTATGAATTTTAATGCTAAAAGGAATTGTTATTTTAAATTGAATAAATAGTGTATGTAAAAATATATAACTTGACTTTTAAATTGAATCTTAGGATTTAATTTTATTTAAATTTGAATTTAAAGTTGAAGTTCAAAAGAATAAATATTTAAATTGTTGAATATTATAATATTTGTATAAACTTATATTTATAAAATATAATTAGTTTTTGTTTCTCTTTAAAAAGAAATATATATAGATAAGTGTTTAAATAAATAAGAAAAAGGGCTTTTTATTTACTTTTAAAATAAATAGAATTATGAATAAATACTTAAAAGACAAGTGTCATTTATCTAAAGCCTTTGTAAAACATGTGTAATTTAAGTAACAAATGTATAGGACAAGTGTCCTTAATTATTTTCATTTTCTTTTATTTTATAAAATCATAAATATACATGTATATAAACATTTGCTTTTCTTCATTTCCCATTCTTTTCTAATCTTCATTTTTTTCAAAAGCCAAGAGAAAAACAAATCAGTAATCTTTCCTCTAAACATCTGAAACAAATCAATACCACTTCTCAAACTCTTCCTCTAATCTAAAATCAGTAATTATTTCTCAAGCAAAATGTGTGCATATTCAAATCTAGAAAAATTCCTCAAACCAGAGATTATCAAAATCAAATCTCTGTAAACCATTTTCCAAAATCTAAAACAAAGTTCAGACTGCATGTTCTTTAGTCTGGAAGAAATTCTGGAATCATTTTAAAGCCAGTCTGCAATCATCTCAAGCCTACTTGCAATTCTTTTCATCTCTAAAAGGAATTCTTACTGTCTGCATTCATTCTTCAAACTGGAAGAAACATGCATGTGTTTAAAGCAATTTAAAGATTCAACAATTCAAGCTTTTAAATCAATGAGGCATTCCAGTTTAAGATTCCCAGTTTCAAAAACTATTTCCAAAAGATAGGCTTTGCCTCTGTTTATATAAATCTGGTGAGTAACATTCTTACTTAAAATTAACTTAAGTAATTATGATGCATGCCTAATTCTGTGATAAATATTGTTTTGATATGGATGTTTATAGATGACTCTGCATGTATATGAATGTATATAGATGTGTATGTTGTTTGTATCAGTGTGACCCTGTTATCTTGAATTCTAGGCTACTGTTTTTGATATAAATCATATCTCATGATCTAGTTTTAAGTGTAGATCTAAGGTTTAAGTAAAATTAGTTGTTCCCTAGTAAACTAAAGATTAAAAGATTTAATTAAGACAAAATTTAGTCTGAGTGCCTCTGTAATCTAAAACAACAGAGACATGTTGTATAAAAGTAAAAATTCGAACCTTGTAATTTATAAATTCAGATTTATAAATTGAAAACATAAATGATAACATGATTTTTAGTATTAAAATCATAGTGGTTAGTTTAGGATTAAAGGAGCAGTTCTGGTTTTAACAAAAAGAGGGAAACTGGTGAATTCTGGTGATCTATTGATATTGAAGGGTCAGGATTGTTCTTGTGGGTAGAGGAGCAATCAGAGAAGCTTGGAAAAATAGGTGATGGTGATGCAAATCTTTTTGGTAGCCGCGGTGATGGTTTCTTTCCTGTAGCCCTAGTTTTAAGTTAGGCTACAAATTCGTTTCGTTTGTTTTCGTTGATGGATCGAGCTTTATGATACTTTGGGAAATTAAAGCTTTGAGGTAGTTGAAGCGATGACCGGAGTTGGAGGAGTTCTGGTGGTCGGGTTTGCGAAGACGAGGCGATGTCAGGTGGTTAGTTGGTCGCAAGTCAGTGTTGCCAGGTTTTGAGTTAGTCGAATTCGAGTTCGAGAGGGATCGGAGAGGAACTGATGGATGGGATCGAAGCTGGAGGTGATGTTCGACTTGTTCGTCGATGCGGTGATGGCCGGAGGCGTTGATCTTGGCCGTGCACGTGCACACGATTTGATGTCTGGTGAATCCGGATACAGAGGGATATGACTCAAGTTCTTCTCGTGATTATTCCGGGTGATGTTCGAAGAAATGGGAGAGGCGACTCGAAATAGTTGGAGCTAGAGTATTGAACTCAAGTGACCAGGAAGGAATCGAGACTTTTGAGTGTTTTTGCGAGGGAGACTCGGGGAAATTAGGGTGGGGACTCGAAGCAAACAGGCTGGGTTCGAGAGTTTTAGTGTTGACAGGTTTTATACTTGATTGTTTGAAATTAAAAAGGAATTTGGTTTAAACTCTTTTTAAATTTCTTTTATAAGAGATAAGAATTTTTAATAAGTAAAAGTTTTTAATTTGGTTTTAAAAACTTAGTTAAAAATAAATTGGTATTCATTTTAAATACAGATTTTAAAATGAAATTTTAGAAGTAGATTTGAAAGGGATGTTTCAAATATGAATGATAAATGATAACTTGTTTATCAATAAGAATAACGTTTTATCTTAAAGTAATTAAAGATTTATGTTCATTAAATTAATTAGGAAATTTAATGGATAATTAAATTGTTTGATTGATTAACCATTTGGATTAATTAAATAAATAATTAAAGGTTTAAACTAATTTATTTATGATTAAGATTAATTAATTAGGGATGATTAATTTGTAGTTAGGGATTATAAATTAGAGTATTAATTAATGATTAAGAATTAATTAATAGAGTAATTAAATATTAATTAAGTTATGGTTAACACTTAATTAATTTAGTAATTAGAGATTAATAAATTGGTTATTAAGATTTATTAATTTAGAATTAATAGTATTAATATAAGTTAATTACTTAAGGAAAGTAATTAAAAAAAATAGTTAATGAGGTCATTAACTATGGGTTATTAAATAATGAATTAATAGAATTAATTTTGATAATTAATTAGTTAAATTAATTTAAGAATAATCATTTATGAATTTGTTTAAATGTAATTACTTATTGGAAGTAATTAAGAATTAATTACTTATTGTAATTAATTGAAGTTAATTTGATTTAGTTAAATTAATTAATTAAGTTTAATTAATTTAGAATAATCAAGAGATGATTTGATAATAATTACTTAATGTAATTATTAAGGTAAGTTTATTTAGAGAAGTAAATAATAAGATAATTACTGGAAGTAATTAGTTGAATAAATGATTTTATTAATAGAAGTAATTTGAGTTAATTACTTTGAATAATTAATCAAGGGATTAATTAAGAAATTAATTAAGGAAGTAATTAATTTAGTTAGTGAAAGTAATTAAGGGGAGTTAATTACTAGATGAGATTAATCAAGAGTGATTAATAAATGTTGTTTAATTAAAGATTAATTACTTAATGTAATTAATTTAATTAAGTAATTAATAATTAAGTTGTAATTAAGGATCATTAATTAATATAATTAATGATGTAATTAAGATTGGTTAATTAAGTAATAATTAATAAATGAAGTAATTAATCAATGTAATTAATTAAGGATTAATGTAATTAATTATAGTTGATTAAGTTAATTAATTTTAGTTAATTAATTAATGATGCAATTAAAGGTTAATTACAATAAGTGGTTAAGGATAATTAATTTAAGTAATTAATTGAGAATAAATTACTTGAATGTAATCAAAAGATAATTAATCAAGATGATTAATTGAAATGAATTATTAGAGGATAATTAATTAATTGATTGTAATTAATTAATGGTTAAGTAAGAAGGATTTATAAAATGAAGTAATTAATTTAATTCAATTTAAATTAAGATGATATAAATCATTACTTATGAATGGGTGTTAGTATTGGATACTTGACTTTGATTGATATCTCTGATGAGATATATGCTGTGTGATATGGATGTTAGTTGAATTGTATGGATTATCTGATAATGTTGATTATCTGTTGTGAATTATCTTTCTTTGTGTATAAAGATAATGAATTAAATTGTTTTAACCTTTAAAACAACTTGGCCTTAAAAGATACGCTTTGGATTTCGATGAGACCGGGATCGGGTTTGCTACATTACAGCGTGATAGGGGGTTCTCGCTTTGCGTTAGGTGGCGAACGGGAGACTCTTACCCCTACATGTCCCCGGGGGTAGTATAAGGCCTTTTGGGGTTGGTTGCGACTCGAGAGGGTGGCCGTAAAAGCAAACCCCAGGTATCACTATGAGCCAAAGCGGGGCTGGGATGGTTGAAAAGCCTACCGGTCGTGAGCCGTTGCTGATGGTTGAAAAGCCTAGGACATTACATTTGGTATCAGAGCATAGGTTGAGCGAATGCCTAAGCTTTTGGTTAAGTGAATGTCAGAACACTAGGTTGAGTGAATACCTAGGTTCGGTAGGGTTGTTCATTAGAGATAGGATCTGTAGCAACCTGTTTGAGTGTATATATATATATACGAGAGCGCGTATTTGTTAGTTATATAAAATGATTTTATATTGTGTTAATTGATCGGTTGGGTGGTATATGGATTCTGGTCAATACGAGTAGCTAACGTTATTGATAGGGATCTCTAAACACTTGGACCAGGCCAACAGACACAATATTGTTTTAAAAAGGTAGATGAAATAATTTTACCCAAATATAATTTCTATATAAAAAAGTATCATTTTAAATGTATATGGTATTTGTAATGATTGGTTGAGATGATAATAATTTATCATCTAGGATTAGGAGTCTGAGTGTTGAGGTTGGAAGTGTATCTGTCGAGACTGTAGACCTAATACCGTCTCGAGTGAACTTTGCAATTGTGAGGATTTCATCGATCTCTGAAGAAAACCTGTTAAGGTTCGGAGTTCATCTTTGAAGTTTGGATGGGTAGAGTTGGATCTGTCGGAGAACAGAAGCGAGTGATGGTATCTCAGGTAATAGTAGCTGTATGATGAGATACAGTGACGATGGATGTTCCCGAAGATGTTTTCTTTGGAACAAGATTAAGGAAGTGTGTATGCTTTGGTATTGTGGCTGAGTTCAGCATGGTGTTTCTGTTTGGTTTGGAGTCCGAGTTTCTCGAAGATCTTTGGAATAGGAAGTCCTTGGCACCAGTGTCAGCAGTGCAGCTCGGAGTATTCCGTGATGGCAGGAAGTTTTCTGGATGAGCAGTTTTTCTGGAAGTGAAGTTCAGAAGCAGCAGAGTGGATCCATTTCTTCGATAAATTGGATAAATAAGTATAAGCTGTTCTGATTGGTAAAGAGAGAACAGTCTGTTTGGAATTAGGCTGGGTTGATCGCAAAAGTGACTTGCGATTGTCTGAGTGTTCTCTTGGGTTGTCAGAATTTTTCTGGATGTCTTCAGAGAAGTCAGAAGCTTGTCCGCATCTGAAGGTTGAGTTTTCTTATCGACTGGATTCCAGGAGTGATACCGATGGTTCAGTCTAGTGGAAGGATGTTTCCTAGAGATGGAGTTGGTGAAACAACTCAAGTTTTGCTGGAGTATCCGAGTTTTCTTTATGGATCAGTGAATCTTATTTCTGGAATGAGTTGTCCAGTCTGTGCTTGTGTCCTACCTTATATCAGAATTGAGCAGCGAAAGCAGTTTGGAGTGTATCTCTGGATGGGAGAAGTAAGTTTGGAATCTACTGATAGTTGTGAAGTAGAGTTGTGTTTGGATCTCTTCTGTGTTCTGACTTGGATAAGTATTTGGTCTTCTGAATTGAATTGTCAGTTTGGATAACTGGAATTCATTGTGTTTTACGTATCTCTGAGGGAGTACGTGTTTGATCTATCTTTGGTTTTGGAATCTGCAGTTCTGGAGGTTTGATTGTTGAGTCAGACTCGTCTATAGTCTGATATTCTGTTTAGTTCTGTAGATCTAGATGAGTAGGAGATCTATAGCTTAGTTGTTTAGATTGTTTGTAGAGCGAGTATCCCGATATATATATATACTTGGGGAAACTCGAGGAATTGTATCTAGAATTTAGTCTAGATAGTTAGAATTGATTGATTGGATGATTTGGTTGCTATGGTTGTTAGCATATGGATGATAGTATATGCTTGTGTTTTAAATTAAAATCTTTAATAAGATTATTAAATTACCTTTGTTTAAATTTCGGGGACGAAATTATTTTAAGGGGGGAGGAATGTAATATCCCGGAAATTTTGACAATATCAATTTAATAATCTGTTGAATAATTAAATTGATATGGATAATCTTTGATAATAAGATTTGAATTTAATTTAATAATCTGATTAAATTAGTATTAATTGATGATTTTATCTTTTAAAAGTTAATAAGATATTTCTATTTGAATATATATATTTATTTGTATATATTGTAAATAGAAGCTTTGGGAAAATTGGAAATTTAGATTTAGTTTAATCTGGACTTTTCAAAGTTTTTTTAAATAAATAACATTTTAGTTTTAAATATACTTTAGATAAATATTTTAATGGTTTAAGATATATTTTTACTTAAGCTTATATAAAGAAGATTTAACAAAAATGGTTTGTTTTATTTCTTTTTAAATATTTCTTGATAATATAATCTCTTGTTTAAATTATAAAATATGTTATTTTCAAATAACAAGTATAATGTATTATTTTTAATATGTATGAATTTTAATGCTAAAAGGAATTGTTATTTTAAATTGAATAAATAGTGTATGTAAAAATATATAACTTGACTTTTAAATTGAATCTTAGGATTTAATTTTATTTAAATTTGAATTTAAAGTTGAAGTTCAAAAGAATAAATATTTAAATTGTTGAATATTATAATATTTGTATAAACTTATATTTATAAAATATAATTAGTTTTTGTTTCTCTTTAAAAAGAAATATATATAGATAAGTGTTTAAATAAATAAGAAAAAGGGCTTTTTATTTACTTTTAAAATAAATAGAATTATGAATAAATACTTAAAAGACAAGTGTCATTTATCTAAAGCCTTTGTAAAACATGTGTAATTTAAGTAACAAATGTATAGGACAAGTGTCCTTAATTATTTTCATTTTCTTTTATTTTATAAAATCATAAATATACATGTATATAAACATTTGCTTTTCTTCATTTCCCATTCTTTTCTAATCTTCATTTTTTTCAAAAGCCAAGAGAAAAACAAATCAGTAATCTTTCCTCTAAACATCTGAAACAAATCAATACCACTTCTCAAACTCTTCCTCTAATCTAAAATCAGTAATTATTTCTCAAGCAAAATGTGTGCATATTCAAATCTGGAAAAATTCCTCAAACCAGATATTATCAAAATCAAATCTCTGTAAACCATTTTCCAAAATCTAAAACAAAGTTCAGACTGCATGTTCTTTAGTCTGGAAGAAATTCTGGAATCATTTTAAAGCCAGTCTGCAATCATCTCAAGCCTACCTGCAATTCTTTTCATCTCTAAAAGGAATTCTTACTGTCTGCATTCATTCTTCAAACTGGAAGAAACATGCATGTGTTTAAAGCAATTTAAAGATTCAACAATTCAAGCTTTTAAATCAATGAGGCATTCCAGTTTAAGATTCCCAGTTTCAAAAACTATTTCCAAAAGATAGGCTTTGCCTCTGTTTATATAAATCTGGTGAGTAACATTCTTACTTAAAATTAACTTAAGTAATTATGATGCATGCCTAATTCTGTGATAAATATTGTTTTGATATGGATGTTTATAGATGACTCTGCATGTATATGAATGTATATAGATGTGTATGTTGTTTGTATCAGTGTGACCCTGTTATCTTGAATTCTAGGCTACTGTTTTTGATATAAATCATATCTCATGATCTAGTTTTAAGTGTAGATCTAAGGTTTAAGTAAAATTAGTTGTTCCCTAGTAAACTAAAGATTAAAAGATTTAATTAAGACAAAATTTAGTCTGAGTGCCTCTGTAATCTAAAACAACAGAGACATGTTGTATAAAAGTAAAAATTCGAACCTTGTAATTTATAAATTCAGATTTATAAATTGAAAACATAAATGATAACATGATTTTTAGTATTAAAATCATAGTGGTTAGTTTAGGATTAAAGGAGCAGTTCTGGTTTTAACAAAAAGAGGGAAACTGGTGAATTCTGGTGATCTATTGATATTGAAGGGTCAGGATTGTTCTTGTGGGTAGAGGAGCAATCAGAGAAGCTTGGAAAAATAGGTGATGGTGATGCAAATCTTTTTGGTAGCCGCGGTGATGGTTTCTTTCCTGTAGCCCTAGTTTTAAGTTAGGCTACAAATTCGTTTCGTTTGTTTTCGTTGATGGATCGAGCTTTATGATACTTTGGGAAATTGAAGCTTTGAGGTAGTTGAAGCGATGACCGGAGTTGGAGGAGTTCTGGTGGTCGGGTTTGCGAAGACGAGGCGATGTCAGGTGGTTAGTTGGTCGCGAGTCAGTGTTGCCAGGTTTTGAGTTAGTCGAATTCGAGTTCGAGAGGGATCGGAGAGGAACTGATGGATGGGATCGAAGCTGGAGGTGATGTTCGACTTGTTCGTCGATGCGGTGATGGCCGGAGGCGTTGATCTTGGCCGTGCACGTGCACACGATTTGATGTCTGGTGAATCCGGATACAGAGGGGTATGACTCAAGTTCTTCTCGTGATTATTCCGGGTGATGTTCGAAGAAATGGGAGAGGCGACTCGAAATAGTTGGAGCTAGAGTATTGAACTCAAGTGACCAGGAAGGAATCGAGACTTTTGAGTGTTTTTGCGAGGGAGACTCGGGGAAATTAGGGTGGGGACTCGAAGCAAACAGGCTGGGTTCGAGAGTTTTAGTGTTGACAGGTTTTATACTTGATTGTTTGAAATTAAAAAGGAATTTGGTTTAAACTCTTTTTAAATTTCTTTTATAAGAGATAAGAATTTTTAATAAGTAAAAGTTTTTAATTTGGTTTTAAAAACTTAGTTAAAAATAAATTGGTATTCATTTTAAATACAGATTTTAAAATGAAATTTTAGAAGTAGATTTGAAAGGGATGTTTCAAATATGAATGATAAATGATAACTTGTTTATCAATAAGAATAACGTTTTATCTTAAAGTAATTAAAGATTTATGTTCATTAAATTAATTAGGAAATTTAATGGATAATTAAATTGTTTGATTGATTAACCATTTGGATTAATTAAATAAATAATTAAAGGTTTAAACTAATTTATTTATGATTAAGATTAATTAATTAGGGATGATTAATTTGTAGTTAGGGATTATAAATTAGAGTATTAATTAATGATTAAGAATTAATTAATAGAGTAATTAAATATTAATTAAGTTATGGTTAACACTTAATTAATTTAGTAATTAGAGATTAATAAATTGGTTATTAAGATTTATTAATTTAGAATTAATAGTATTAATATAAGTTAATTACTTAAGGAAAGTAATTAAAAAAAAAGTTAATGAGGTCATTAACTATGGGTTATTAAATAATGAATTAATAGAATTAATTTTGATAATTAATTAGTTAAATTAATTTAAGAATAATCATTTATGAATTTGTTTAAATGTAATTACTTATTGGAAGTAATTAAGAATTAATTACTTATTGTAATTAATTGAAGTTAATTTGATTTAGTTAAATTAATTAATTAAGTTTAATTAATTTAGAATAATCAAGAGATGATTTGATAATAATTACTTAATGTAATTATTAAGGTAAGTTTATTTAGAGAAGTAAATAATAAGATAATTACTGGAAGTAATTAGTTGAATAAATGATTTTATTAATAGAAGTAATTTGAGTTAATTACTTTGAATAATTAATCAAGGGATTAATTAAGAAATTAATTAAGGAAGTAATTAATTTAGTTAGTGAAAGTAATTAAGGGGAGTTAATTACTAGATGAGATTAATCAAGAGTGATTAATAAATGTTGTTTAATTAAAGATTAATTACTTAATGTAATTAATTTAATTAAGTAATTAATAATTAAGTTGTAATTAAGGATCATTAATTAATATAATTAATGATGTAATTAAGATTGGTTAATTAAGTAATAATTAATAAATGAAGTAATTAATCAATGTAATTAATTAAGGATTAATGTAATTAATTATAGTTGATTAAGTTAATTAATTTTAGTTAATTAATTAATGATGTAATTAAAGGTTAATTACAATAAGTGGTTAAGGATAATTAATTTAAGTAATTAATTGAGAATAAATTACTTGAATGTAATCAAAAGATAATTAATCAAGATGATTAATTGAAATGAATTATTAGAGGATAATTAATTAATTGATTGTAATTAATTAATGGTTAAGTAAGAAGGATTTATAAAATGAAGTAATTAATTTAATTCAATTTAAATTAAGATGATATAAATCATTACTTATGAATGGGTGTTAGTATTGGATACTTGACTTTGATTGATATCTCTGATGAGATATATGCTGTGTGATATAGATGTTAGTTGAATTGTATGGATTATCTGATAATGTTGATTATCTGTTGTGAATTATCTTTCTTTGTGTATAAAGATAATGAATTAAATTGTTTTAACCTTTAAAACAACTTGGCCTTAAAAGATACGCTTTGGATTTCGATGAGACCGGGATCGGGTTTCCGTATACCGGATTTCCAGGTCTGGAGACCCGAATACCACATCGATCCAAATTAACGATAGGTCGTGAATCAAGTGAAGATGAAGATTCAGAGTGCAAGGGTTATTGTCGTTAACTCTGAGGGTGATTCCAAAACGAGTGTAACGAGATAATGCCTTCGGTTTCGTTCGAACCCGGAACGAACTTGTATGGATTGAATGCTTTCAGCACATCGTCAGGTGGACGATGAGCATTCTAAGATAGATGTGTTCTTTTTAAAGGTAATCGTGACCTCAAGCCTCACAAACCGGGAATGGCTAAAACAGGGGAGGTGCAGCAAGGTTAGTGGGTAGCACCCAAGTAGGACAAGGTTACCTCTGTCTAGATGTCCCTTTCTATTTTCGACTTAGTGGTGCGGTTGCTGATCCCAACCGTGAGGTATCTTGTGCGGGAATTATCCAGTAAGGGATGTTCCGACCTTGTGTTGCAGGGGATTGGGAGTGATCCTCGGTACGGTGATCTAGGCCACGTACTGTGACGGGCGGTACCCCGGTAGCCCTGCCATTGTATGGAAATCCAACTTCCAATAAGTGATCTCGGACTTGATTGTATAACCCACTTTGTTGGCTAGTATGCTGGAATTTAATAATGTAACAATTTCAGCTATTTCTTATTTACTTGAAAACCCTAGACCCTATTATAATACAATCGAATTTCCTATCAAATGTTTTGGTTAGCGTAAGGTAAAAACTTACCCATGTTTATTTGTGGGGAGTCTTACGTGATACCTTTTCTTTCAAAAGGTTTTGAAGTTAAACAAGTTAACCTGTTACTCACACCAGACCCATGTCTGACCCAAGTTGTTTATTTCTGTTTTATAAACTCTTGGGTACTCAAATTTTTACGAGTAGCCAAGGGATTTAGGTTAGCCTTGACGAGTAATCTGGAGGAGCAATGGAGCAGGAGGCTTCAGCGTTGTAGATATAGATAGTAGTTTCCGATGTGTTGATCTTGTTTAGATCTTTGTTTTGTATTGAGTTGTAATAACTAGACAGATGTTTATAACTGTCTAGTATGTGATGTGTAATCTGTGTAACTCTGATAGATGATGTATATGATACTATGTAATAGTTATGTGATATATTATATTTTATTCCGTTTCCGCTGTGAGTATTTGTGTTTGTTTTCTTTCTCTTCTTTTCTTTTCTACTTCTCACCCCTTTCTTTCTTACTGTCGATGCGATTTTCCGGGAGCGGAAAGTCGGGTCGTTACAAAAATTAATAAAAGATCCACATTAATTTAGAAAATTATGAAAATTGTAAACCATCTATAAAATATCATTTCTAACCTACATTTAAGTTTTCAAGGAATTTGGATGTTATTAAATAGGATTTTTATATCCAACATATCATAAAAACCAATATGAACATGTATAATTCATCAACAAGTATATATAAACATTTAATCATCTAAAACATGGTATAAATATGCAAAGTCATTTTGGATCTAACTCAAAACCAAAAACTATAAGAAATGGGATGTAGTGATCATTCACCTTAGCTTTGAGATTAAAAGATGTGAGATTTGATGTTGAATATGTTGATTAACTTCTTTCTCTTGAATCCTAGCTTTATCTTCCCTTGAGAATGAAAATGATGGCCGGCCTTAAGATGTTTTAATTTGATAGGATGAAATGAACGTGTGTTACATTTCCTAAGGGTTTAGGGTATAAGTCCCTCATATTTCCCATTTTTCCCTTCCTTATTTCCTAACACATTAATTCATGTTATTTCATTTTGATTTTCATTTAACATGGCATGGCTACCCTTAGATAAATCAAATCTCAATCTATTAGTCTTCACATTATTTTATTTTATTTAGCTAAGAAATATCCTAAATAATGTTATAAAATATGGGTGTTACAAATGACAATGATACTTAATGTATCATTATTTCTATGATAATATATATTATCACAATATTGATTATACTTTAATATTTCAAGAGACTAACCGGTAGAAGACCCTTGACGAGTCTTTCTATAGTTGATCCATAATGACCACAAGTACGTAACCAATTGATGTCACCAACGATCATCACTAAGCCATTGCCCATCATACGGAGAATGTTACTTATACCAGTCTCGTCGATAGCCCGATATCCCTTTCTCGAATCACCTTCGCAGGAACATTTCAAGAATACGTATTTATTTATATACACTAATTCATTATTCGCAGTTACAAACACATTCCTAACTGCTATTGGTTAAGTACTTACTCTTAGAGATTTTTTATTGTACTTATAAAATGTAAAAGTCAACATTTAATTATAAATATAAACATACACAATAGACACACAAAAAAAATAATGTAATTTCATTTCAACAAGATTTATAGGGAAGAGTCAAGCGATTTATATAGTTTGTTAACATAATTTTTCCCAAGAACACCACTAGCTCTATCAGATAGTTGCACAAACACCACTAATATTGTTTTATGGAGTCTAAAAGTCGGTATTCTCGGTTATACAACTAGAGAGAGACCGTGATGTTTATCACCATGATTCATATTCGAGGTAGAGTCAATAAGAGATACATGTTATACTTACTTAAGCATAAACGTTATGTTTAGGAACATTAGTTGCTTTCAATAGTAATATGGGACAATGTTATAATTGGTAATATGAGAGATGTAGACACTCATCTAAGTAGGTTGCCAAACTTAAACCAACGAGAGTCTTCAGAACCATGTTGACTCTTCTTTATATTCGTTATCAGGCCTTTTGGCCCAGCTATATTTGGACCAATCAGACGAGATAGACTCAATTGTCGTCAAGATTGATGTATCATATTAACGATCGCGAAGCCTAGAGATCAGGCTTAAATGATAATATGAAGCAGTAGTAAAGCGAAAGCCAAAGGTGAACTCAACAAGACACGTAGAGCATGGAATTTCACTACTCCCTAAAGTTAGATTAGATACGATCCATGTTCAATACTATAAATTGTATCGTATCAATTCCATATCTCAATTCAACAATGAATGATCAATATCTCAAGGTCTACAACTCCAAAACACTTGAAACATTCAGAGCATCAATATACTAAAGAGAGGGGTCCATAGGAACGATCGCATGTCAAGATGAATAGATTCGAACGATCAATACTGATAGTACAAATTTAGCCAAACGCACCAACTTGATGAAGATTGGTTAATATCTCACAAACTACAACTTAGAATGACACCAAACTTTCAAAGCATATATTAGAGATATGGGAGAGTCACCACGAACAATTGCATCACCATCAGAGTCAAAATGAACGATTTGCATCGATCATTCCAAATTGAGAGTTAGAACTTGCGATAGTTCTGGTGGGCCCCTATGTATCTGGAGAGTCTTCTGCCGAATTCCAGCGATATATTTCGTCGTCTTCACCTATAAATACAAGCTTCTTTCTTCCTTTAAAGGACTTTTACACTGCCGACTACTTTGGACTCCATTGTAATCAAGTGCTATTATCATTGCTTCATTGTAATCAGATTTGCAAGTAATCACTAAAACAAACTCTTTAAAATGGAGATAGGCATATAAAGCTAAACCACTATAAATCTTTATGTCTTTGTTACTACTTAATTCTGATTGCTTATTTACTTATTCTCTCTGTTTAATTTTGATTATTCTTCATTTATTTCTCTAATATTTTATTCTTGAGTATTTGTGCCCGATTTTGGTGTAAACATTCTGGTGCTTTCATCGAGAACGCTTGATCCTAAGCTTGTTTAGATCCCTTTGTTGCTACTGGATTGCATAAATCCCTCGAAGGAGATCCATAATTATCTTCAAGAAGCTTGCTTGTTCAATTCAGATTTGTAAATATCTAAGTAAAGCTATTAGCAATGGTTAGGAACACCAGATCTAATTCTCAGAACGTAGGAGGAAACGAGAACGCTAGCATCCAGCAAGGAGGCCCAAACAATCAACTAGTGGATGTGAATGCTAACCCAGTTGATGTCTAGAATCCAGCTGATTCCATTACAAGAGCTGAATTCTAGAATTTGATGAGAGAACTAGTGGATATCCATCGATAATTAAATTAGCAAATTCAAGCTAATATCAATCTAATAAACCAATTCAGACAACAACAGTGTGGGAAAGCAAGAAGGGACCCTACCTCTTACTCTGCATCGGAGAGTTATAGTTCATCGGACGATTATCATAGACGCAAACGCCGTAGAACGGATGGATACCACGCTAAAGCATCAACTCGCCTTCCACTGATCGTTCTAGACAGAGCAACAATGATCGGTGCTGATCCATCTGGACTGATCGTTCTCTAAACAAACGATTTTGACCAGTGACAACAGGGTTACATACCGGCGATGCTGTGATCAATCTGGATGCTGAAGTTCAAGAAAATGCTGACCAGATGCCTCTTTGGAACAGTGATGAAGTAAATGCATGTGATGTACATCGAGAGGATGTCGAACCAAGAAGGTGTGGAACAGCCCGTAGACATCGACAGGACCATTCCCGTGAGGTAGAGCAAGAATACCGCTTGGCTCTTACTATCCAAATGCCAGACTTGTCGGCTATGGTTAGACAGCTAGTAAGGGAAAGCTAAGGACTAACTAACAATGATTGAGGGATTTCAAGAAGTCATACCCTGTTTACTGATAATATCTTACATGCCGAGTATCCAAGGAGGTTCAGTATGCCGTCGATGCCTACCTATAAGGGAAAGACCGACCCTAGGTAGCATATCATAAGATATGAATGGATGATGGCTTCCACACGAGCAGATGATGCAACCAAGTGTAATGTTTTTCTATTACTCTCTCTGGAATAGCAACAATGCGGTTTACGATATTACCTCGACAATCGATTTCTAGATTTGATAATTTAGCAACAAAGTTTATGGTGCAATTCTGTATGCACGCAACTCACCCCAAAGATGTAATGTCCCTATCCAACGTGATCCAGGCTTCGGGAGAATCATTGAAAGATTATGTAGAGAAATCCCATACAGATGTCATAGAAATCAATAGTCTAAATGACCATGCAATATTGATTGCTGTAACAAGAGGGATTGATCTAGAATTTGATTTTAATGATTGGTTAGTCGGCAAGCCACCCGAAAAATTGGAGCGTTTCTATGCAAAAGCAGCTCAATATTTAAGGAAAGAGGAAGCCAGATGCTCTAGGAAGAAGAATGTTGTGGAATCAAGTGGAGAGGGAGTATATAGTAACATTGCAGTGAAACGATCAGGTGAAAGTTCTGGGAAAGTTCAAGCGAATGTCCAAAATAAATCGAATCAGCAAAAGAAAGGCCAAGATAGGAGCCGAGAACGAAAGAAGGATTCTGGAAGAGGAAAACCTAGGATTCTGATATATTATACCTACATGTCACTGAATAGATCTCTAGAGTAATTCTATTTGTCTAACTGTAACACCATATAATATAGGAAGCCACCTCCAAAAGAATCAATGGAGAAGTAGTAACAAACTGGAAAGTATTGTCGATTTCATGAATGTTACAATCATAGCACAAAAGGAGTGTAGGCATCTCTAGGATATTATTGAAAACCTAATTCGTGAAAGAAAGTTACAACAGTTTGTTAAAGCTCTGCAGGATAGAGGGCAAGGGACATCTGACCCTAACTAAGGACAGGCGCCACACAGGGCTAAGGAGCCTGCGCGGACTGGTGGAAGGTTAGTGATCAATACAATAGTCGGAAGACCGCATCTAGCTGATAAGAGTTGGCATGAGATGGAGTACTATGCTAGCATGATCAAGCATGTGAATTTTGAATGTTGTTCAAATACAGAATATGGAACTTTGGAAAAACAGTCACGTACAATGATGGATGACATTGTGCTTAGAAATAGAGATGTATATAAGGTCGAGGCACCAATGATCAACCCAGTGGCCATTTCAGCTATGATTGGCCCCACCCTAGTGAGGAGGATTTTGGTTGATTGTGGAAGATCCGTGAATATAATTTTTTTAAAAACTTATGATCAAATGTGGACAGAAGCCAATTGAAACCATCTAAAGCCCGCATTCATGACCTTAACGGTGTTCCGACCGAAGCTGTTGGTTATGTTGAATTCCCCGTGGAGTTGAGAGAAGGTGACCGCAGGAGAGTGCAGATTTTTCCATTTGTTGTTTTGGATGTTAGCTCTCCATACAATACTTATTTAGGTCGACCGGCCCTAGTTGAGTTCTAAGCAACTCTTGCCCCATGGTGTTTGGCTTTAAAGTTCCCGACAGATAATGGTGTTGGAGTTGTTCATGATGATCAGGCGACTGGATATGCTTGCTATGTAGATGAATTGAGAGATGCTCAACGGAAGGAGAAAGATAGGGGTGTGGACAAGTCTCTCTACATCCAAGCCACTGAAGATTGACAACTAGCGCCTGACCCTTGGTTCAAGCGCCACGGTCGGTTCTATAAAGACATAGATCCAAGGGATGATGAGGAGGAGCCTAAAGAGACCAAGGCTGCACCGGCTGAGCTGACAATTGACATCACGGTTAGCCACGATGACCCATCGTGGGTCTAAAGATCGGATCGCAGCTCAGCCCCCAATGATGAAATAACTTGCTGGTTTTCTCCAAGTGAATCTCCATGTGTTCGCTAGGACTCACTCTAATATGTGTGGGATCTTGCCTACCATTGCGAGCCATGCATTGAACATCGACCCGAGGCATGTCCCGATGAAACAAAAAAGGTATGGCATGGATCCAAAGAGATTTGCTGCTCTTATAGAGGAGGTGGATAGGTTCAAAGATAATGGGTTTATTCATGACACCCTCTACTCTAAATGGGTATCTAATCCTGTACTTATGGAAAAGGCGAATAGGAAATGGCTGACATGTGTTGATTACTCGGACTTGAACAAGGCATGCCTAAAATACAGTTTTCCCCTTTCAAGGATCGACCAGCTGGTAGACTTAACCGTATGGCACGAATTGCTATCATTCATGGATGTGTACTTTGGACATAACCAAATCCCGATGTACATTCCCGATCAAGAGCACACCATCTTCATTACGGACGTTTGATTATATTGTTATGTAGTGATGCCATTTGGATTAAAAATGTTGGAGCGACCTATCAACCTCTAATCAACAAAATGTTTAAAGGTCGGATCGAAAAGATGACGGAGGTATACGTGGATGATATGCTCGTGAAATCATGACGATCTAGTGACCACATTAGAGACTTGGCAGAAATGTTCGATATCCTCCAATAGACAAAATGAAAACCAATCTTCTAAAGTGTTCTTTTGGCATTGCTTTAGGAAGTTCTTGGGTTTCATCATTAATACCATGGAATCGAAGCCAATCCCAAGAAGTTCCAAGCTATTCGCAACATCCAAGCGCCAAAGACCATCAAACAAGTACACAGAGCCCGAATGGGAAGATTGTCGCCCTAAGTCAATTCATTTCCAGAACTACTGATAAATGCATTCCTTTTTTGACTTGATTAGGAAAGGGAAAAGGAATTTTGAATGGACACAGAATTGTAAAGACACATTCCAAGCTTTGGTGAACTACTTAGAGAGACCTTCCACTTGTCAAAGCTAGTGGATTACGATGACTTGTATATCTACCTGGCCGTGTCGGTACACTTTATAAGTGCCGCATTTCTTCGTGAAGTGAATCGAATCCAGAGACTGGTTTATTATGTTAGCAAGCGATTAACAGGAGCTGAAAGGAACTATCCGAAGATAAAGAAATTGGCATGCTGCTTTTTGATTGCCTCACGAAAGCTCTGCCGCTATTTTCAGCCTCGTCTTATCAATGTTTACACTAACCAGCCATTGCGATAGGTCCTACAGCATCCTAAGACATCTGGAATATTACTCAATTGGAATATCAAGCTAAGCCAATTTGACATCACTTATATTCATTGGAGAGCTATCCAGGGATAGGCAGTGGCTCACTTTATAGCAGAATTCACTGTACAGGATGACTTCCCAAAAAGCAGTGAAACCCCAATCATACCGTGGAAAATGGATATAGATGGAGCCTCCAATGATTGTTGTTCTAGAGCCGGAGTCGTACTAGTAACTCCAGAGGATCGACCAATTTGTTATGCTTTAAAGCTTGATTTTTCAACGATAATCAACGAAGTTGAGTATGAAGCTCCGATTGCTGGAATTAAACTCGCTAGAGAATTAGGGCTAAAATCTCTTGAAATCTTTTGTGACTCACAATTGGTGGTATATCAAGTAAGGGGTGATTACCAAACTAAAGGACAACGACTCGCCCCGTACCTTACCCGAGTCTAAGAGATGTTGACTGACTTTGAATACTATGGTATTACACATGTTCCTCAAGATCAAAACAAAACGGCCAACTCATTGGAAAAGTTTGCTAGCACCGGCGATCAGTTGAAAAACTAAATGCTCCAAGCATAAACCTAATGGAAATTGACCGGGTACTAGAAACGAAACCTAAGAAGGAGCCAAGGATTACTCCAATTAAAGACTATTTGCTACATGGAGTTCTTCCCGAGTGGAGGAATAAAAAACAACAAGTACTTCACAAAGCTTCATGATATATTATTCAGGAAGGACTTATGTACATAAAGGGTTTCTCCGTCCCCCTGCTCTGGTGTATCGTATAATGATGAAATAGAACAAGTCATAAAGGAAGTTCATGAAGGGGAATGCGATGATCACACTAGGGGGAAAGCCCTAGCAAAGGAAATACTCCATTACGGGTATTATTGGCCGACTGTCAATCGAGATGCCATTGATTATGCAAGGCGATGTGACAAGTGCCAAATGTATGCAAAATTTCCGAGAGTTCCATCGACGGAAATCGCACAAATAGTCAACCCGTAGCCGTTTTCCATATAGGGCATAGATATTATCGATTCCATAGCAATCTCTAAAGGTGGTGCAAAGTACGTCATCGTCGTAGTTGATTGCTTCACTAAATGGGCAGAAGCAGAACCTTTAGCCATGATTACAACAAAGAAATTCATCAACTTCATAGTTCGAAACATCATCTGTCGTTCTAGTCTTCCGTGAACTATAGTAACTGATGATGGAACCCAATTTGACAGCGCTGAATACAAAGACTTCTACCATCGGCATCATATTGAAAAGAGATCTACGGCAGTTGCTCGCCCTTAAGAAAATGGACAAGTTGAAGCTGTGAAAAGAATCATAAATTCCATTCTGAAGAAGCATTTGGAAAAGGCTAGAGGTAAGTGGGTAGACGAACTCCCAACAAGATTATGGGCCTATAGAACCACCTACAAGTCCGCGATTGTGCATTCTCCATTCGCTCTTGCTTACGGCTCCAAAGCCGTTATTCCTATTAAACTCAAAGTTCCTTCTCATCGAGTACCCTAATATGATCCTGGAAATAGAGATCTCCTCTTGGAATTTCTAGACTTTTTTTATGTGAGGCGTGAAGAAGTTTATTTGAGGGCAGCTGGGCACCAACATCGAGTCACCCGATATTACAACATTAAAATCTAACCTAGAACCTTTGAAATTGACGATCTCGTCTTAAAATGGGTTTTTTATGTCCTGTTGCATATGAATCCTACTTGAGAAGGACCATATGCTGTTGAACATAGGCTCGGAGAAGGAACTTTCAAACTAACGACTGTTGATGGCGTCACACTCTCAAGGGCGTGGAATAGCGAGCATTTACAACACTATTTCACTTAGTTTAATTCTTTTTCATTCAGTTGTATTTAATTTCAGGATTTGCTTTAGCATTTGATTTTGCAGATATGTAATAAGATTAATTATGTCATTTCTTTCCATTTGGCGAATAAAGCTTTGAATTTTTCTTCATATCTATGATCTGCAATTGCAGTGCATGTTAGTGGTAACATACGACCAACTAGATCCCATCATACAATAAAGTCAACTTGACTTGATACTGATTATGGTTCGACCGACCACTTGTTGAATGGAACCCCATACTTAGGGGCAAGATGACTAACTAAGGGAAATTGAATCTGATAGTTTTCCAAACAACTCCAAATTCCCGGAGTGCGAATTGGATTACAAACATTAATGGGTGTGAACGACTACCCAGGGAATAATCTTGTCCATGGAGCATGGATATGAATATAAACCAATAAATAAGTGTGATTCGACCACTTATTGTTGAACCAACTAAGACCTAAATTCGACAGGATGAGAACGAAGTTAGTGAAGATCGAACTCTACCATCTACTAATTGATTCTGCCAACCCAAGACAGGGGGCAAAAACATAATTGGTTAACCATTGAGTTCGATAGCGTAACATTAAGGCTCGAGCCTAACATTGAATATGACTCGAGGCCACGACCTCATGCAGGCCATGAGATTGATGAATCAATCCAACATCCGAGTTAACGAGCAACGAATTACAAGTACATTGCATGGAAAACATAATAGCTCAAAGCAAATACACGTAAGAGTTCTTCGAAAGTAAGAGAATTTTTATTCAAAACAAACTTGTAAGTCTAAGTACAAGTTTATCCAAAAAATGAGAATTACAAGTGAGGGTCGTACCCGCACAAACACGGCCAACAAAAGAGAAAACGTAGCAACATAAGCTATCTATACATCAAGCCGACCTGATGGCTACTTCTTGGACTTCTTGTCCTTATTTGATTTCTTAGTGGTGGATCCACTCGAACAATCACCTGATCCTCTCTTCTATCCTGAATCATCTCTATCTCTTTTCGAAGGGATATCGCTAAATACAGGGATCAAAGCAGTATCATCCTTAGAAGTAGGAGGGATCTCATCCCTAGGAATCGACCCGCTTGGAGGAATGACTTGAAGTGGGATAGGATTGGGATCACTAGGGTCCACGTCAACTGGCTTAGTCTGAGACTTTTTCTTCAACAACTCTTCCTTCTTAATGGACTCCTTTAGACTGAGCTCTTCAGTGGGATCAGAGGTACCCATGATCATGACCTTGTTATCAATCGGGATTTCATGACATGAGTCACCACTTTCCCTCAACAATGTATCGACCATGTGCTCATCAAATATGAAAGACTCCTCTTCTAGAACATCTTGAGTTGCAGCTGAGGTAGTAACTATAACAGACTCTATTGCGGGAACTTGAGGCCCTGGCTGGAATTCTTGAGTAGAAGGAACTATAGCTGGATGACCTAAAGCCGAGGAAACATAATTAAAGAGATTAGAAATATCAACCAGTGACACCCCAACTTTCTAAAAGACGGGAGATGTCAACGATATACCTTCTTTGGTCTGGCTCTCGAGATGAGTTGGAGTACCTTCAGAACTTAGTTTTAGAATTTGAAAAATCTTGCTGTAAATTTCAAATTAAGGCTTATCCAGGTTGTATCCGGGAACAATGAAAGAACCCATGGCAGTGCAAAGAATACCGTGAGAAACTGGGGGTAGTTTAGTTGCAGCATCAGGTTGCGCAGGCCCGTAACTTTCACCCACTTCATGATGAGAGGCGGTAGTTGACTCTTGTTGAAATATAAGTTGGGCATCGTGTAAAATTTTGGGTTCATCGCCCAGTAATATCTCACCCTTAAATCTCATCAGATCAATCTCCTTTGCATTGAGCGTCTTCTTGTCCTCGGCAACAAGAAATTCCCTAGCACGCAAAAGCTAGTAGGGATAGTCATCTCTAAGCCATTCCTTCTATGCTTAAGAACATTGGTGTTGTAGAGAATGGGTAGCGGGTTAAGCTCATTAATCACTTCCTCTCTAGTTGTCTCTTAGCGGCATCCACTTTATGCTGAACGAGGGCATCAACGTCTTTCGATTTCTCAATCATTGCATCCCTTTCAAGCTTGACATTTACTAGCTCCTTGCAGGCATCCTGGCTATTCTTTTGGCTTCATCTTTCTTTTTAATTTCACGTTGAAGTTTAGCTTCAAGTTCAGCTATCCTCCTATGGTTTGTATCTCTTTCAAGTGCAAGTTGATGGTTTCAGTGATGCAGCACTTAAACTTCATCTAAATATCCGGTTTTCTCATCTTCTAAAACTTTGACGACGGTCTCGGTTTTTCTCTGGCCTCTGCCTAAGAGTTCCTTGAAGCTTCTAGCTCATTTGTTAAAGTTTCAATGATCCTCATATATTGTACCTCTTAATGCTTTATTTTTTCAATCTCTGCTACTCGTTTGAAGGATACTTTGGACATTTTCTCTACAGATTTCATTCAATCATTATATACTCCCTATGGATATCAGTAACACAATCCATAGTCATTTTTTGAACTCTTTGGGAGACCATTTTTAAATTAGGAGGAAAGAAAAACCCATTAAAGCACAAGTTTGAAAACTCTTCCCTAATTTGGGCCATGCGAGTGGCCGGATCAATTTCATGCTCCTAGGTAGTTGTTGTAATGTCATCGCATTCCTTGCCTGATTTGTGGGGAGCAACTGCTCGCTATGACGATGGCGATCACTAAGTCACTGAGAATGAGAGGGGACTAGAGGTTATGGAGCAACTGGAGCAGAAGCAGGACCATGAGAAAAATCAATAGGCACGTCCCGACGATCAATTTGCTTTTTAGAACCTTTCGGAGGAGGAGATATATATTTTGATCGTTGCTTGTCATAGGCAGACCTGTCTTTTTCACCTCTATCCAAATGATCCCGACTAGAGCGATAGTTGGGATCATACTCACGACCACCGCCTTGATGATACGACTTGAACGTGAGCCCGAAATTTGATAGGATAAGTCCCGGAGAGACTGGAACATATTCCTCTTCTTCACTGTTGTTATTACAAAGTAGAACAAGGAGTGAATAGACTTTAAATATTGAAGGGCACAAGATAAACATGGTGCAATGTTGTAAAGTGCAAGTGTGAGCAAGTGTCCCTGTGTTCCCTCCGATGGACCAGATGTTGGAGCTTTGCTCGCAGAAGCAACCTCTCCTTAGTAGTAGATAGGGTTTCTACACCTATTTTGATAGGAGAGTCCGACCCCCCAATGCTCATATCAGTAAAGTGAAAAGTTTCAACATCGGGTGGAATCGGCAAGTTTGACAATGAGTCAAGGGATTCGCCTAAATGCTCAGACGGTTGAGAGACGGACTCATCCCGAATAACTTAAGGTGTAGCAGACGGCTTGGCCTAGTTAGAAAGATGACTCTTAGGAAATCAATAGATGAGTTTCTTTCCCTTTCTTTTTTCCAGATTCGAGTCCTATGGGGTGTACAAGGACTTATCCGCGACTCCAGGACTAGACCCTTCGTTATCTCAACTGAGCTCGTCACCTTCAGCTTTTTTAGCATCTAAATTGGTCACCTCTTGAGCTCCCACGATTGGGGGCACTATAGGATCAACCTGGTTGCCCTTTTTACAACAGCGGCCCACTGTCTTGCCATTGCAACTCGAGCAGTATTCACTAGCCCTGTGCTCCGGCCTTCTTCCACCAGACAAAAGGTGATGGGACGTTCATCAATAAGGAGGCACTTAATGTCTCTATCTTCAGGCGGCACATCCTTAAGTGTTAAGACTTCTTCCTTGGCATGTTTACCTTCGGGCCATGGGATAGTGCCTTTAAAAAATCAGTAAGACTGCTTAGTCTAGGATACAGCCCTGATATGAGCATATGAATTAAAGTAAAGAGTGACATTTATGTCTTTCCAATGACCATCGAGCGAAGCCCGGCGGACATCGCACAAAGAACCATTCACTCTTAAAAGTGCTTAATTTATTCCCAGTGCTTACTAAGATTCGGCACTTCTTAACTGACTCTAGAAATGTAAATGAGAGACTTCTCATCCTTTGATTGAAGGTGAATATGAATCGAATGTCCTTGGTAATTGGAGGGCAATATAAGAACTTCATAAACACCATGTAAGTACAGTTGAGTAGGGTGTAGCCGCTCGGATGCAGTTGCGCTGGGGATATCCTAAAATAATGTCATACCTCGTGGATATATGAATTAAATGGCGGGACACATCTAGCCCAACACATAAATTTATTGCATGTTGTATACCCCTCCACGAGCCTGTGAGCTCTATCGTCCCGTGACGAGAGTACATTGTCAAATGAAATCCCATGTCTCTCACAGATTCGACGAAGAGCGATTTCACTAATCTTCGAGGCCATGGGATCCAGAGGATCTTCCAAGAAGACTGTGTCCTTCAAAGTGTCGAGAGCAGGATCAATGATTTATGTTGGAAGAGTGGGAATGGCGGAGAGCAAATAGAATGGTGGACCAGAGCTTTTTGGTTTCTCAGATTGATGACTAAGAGATGGACTGTATGATTCAGTGGCAGAACTCAAATCTGCACCGGAATTGCCATGCTGAGAAGATGGTCTAGCGGACATAGCTACAAGACGTTCCGAACGTTCCGAATCCATCGATATTAAACTTAGTAAAAAATCATTATTAGAAAAAATAACTTGTAACCCCTAGTGCTGAGTGAGTTCTAGTGTTGTATGGTAAAGTGCCATCCAATATGGTGATAAGTTACAAAGAATTAGGAACAAAAAAGACAACGAGGCTTTGGAGTTTGGTCGGAGTGATGGTCATTGCTTACCATCTCAACCGGTTCTTTACATCGTTAGGGAATGGTTCGACCTGAACCTTAAGATCGATTTAAGCAGGTTGAAGATTGATTTTTATGTTAATAATTAGATGAGCTTCAAGAGGTTGTCTGAGGCATTGGTCCATGTCATGGTCTGAATGTCATGGTCTGAATGTCATGAATGTCCAAGCATGCAGTTCAAGCCATATGCAAGTCATATATGTTCGATCAAGTGTTCAAAGTCAAAGTTCATGTGATACAATATTATTTTTAAAAATTGTTGCTGACAACGGATCGTTCATTAAAGAATAGCCGATCATTCTTGAACGATCGTTCATATACGATCGTTCATAGTCAAGCTATGTGCCGCACAATTCCTTCAACCGGTCATTCCCATCGATTCATATCTGATTGTTTGTTCCAACCATTCCACCTAATCGTTCGCTTCGATTCTCCATCTGGTCGTTTGCATCAACATTCAACCGATCGTTTGGACTGAACCATCACCATACGATCATTTCATGATCGGTCCACAACTATACTCAACATTAACTCCGTATGGTAAAGATTTAAGGGTGGAGGATCGTTCTTTAATTTGAAAGTTTGGATCATGATTTGGTACAACGAAAATGAGGGAAGGGTAGTTTTTCTTTTTTGTTCGGTTGGAAATGATGCAAAAGTGGAGAAGGGGAGGATGGAGCGGCTAAGTGAAAGGTATTTATATAAGGATGGACCAAGCTTTTAAAACCCTTAAAGTTAATTCATACAAACGTTTCTTACCGATCATTTTACAACGATCGCTCTATATCGATGTATAACGATCGTTCATTCAGAATGGTTCATCATTCCCTCATAACTACTAACAATCGAATACGATCATTCCAAAAAAAGGGAGAGAAGCAACGAAAAAGGGAGAGAAGCAACGATCGTAAATAAACGATCCATATTTGAGGGATCCACAGCTATCCCTCAATTTATTCAACAACAAGCGATCTAGTGTAACCGTTTTTGAAAAGACTTGACAATGAACCGTGAACATGCAATCGTGATCGAGGGTCAGGTATAAGTATGTATACGTAATAGTATACATTCTGAAATTTCAGTTGCTTGAAATCAACAAGAATTGAATGTTCACCTGAAATCAATTGGAGAAGAACCTAAGCCAGATTGGTGGTGCCTAGCAGTCACTGGAAACAAAACAAGATAATCATATTCAAGTTGTAATCCAGAATTTATACAGTTGGGGATTGACTAATGGTTGTGACAAATAGAAGGAGATGTGACTCTCAATAAAAAGAACTCCATAGAAGGATGGCGACTATTTAATAAATTGGATGGAATCCATTCCGACGATTTAAGTTTGCAACAATTCAAAGCACGTCGTGTTCAAACAAGATGTACTTTGGAGGGGGGCAAATTTTGTCCAGCCTTTTGGCTCGGCTATATCTGGGCCAATCAAACGAGACAGACTCAATTATCATCAGGATCGGTGTATCGGATTAACGATCACGAAGCCTAGAGATCAGGCTTAAATGATAATATGAAGTAGTAGTAAAGTGGAAGCTAAAGGCGAACTCAATAAAACACTTAGAGAATGGAAGTTCACTACCCCCTGAAGCTTGCTTAGGTATGATCCATATTCAATACTATGGATCATACCGTATCGATTCCATAGCTCAATTTAATAATGAACGATCAATATTTCAAGATCTACAACTCCAACACACTTGAAACTTTCAGAGCATTAATGTATTAGAGAGAGGAGTCCCTAGGAGCGATCACATGTCAAGATGGACAAATTCAAACGATGGGCACCGAGCGTTCATGAACGATCATAAAAATTTAGCCAAACGCACCAACTTGATGAAGATTGGTTAATATCTCACAAATTACAACTCAGAATGACACCAAACTTTGAGAGCATACATTATAAATTTGGGAGAATCACCATGAACGATCGCATTACCATCAGATTCGAAATGAACGATCGGCATAGATCATTCCAAATTGAGAGTTAGAACTTGCGATTGTTCTGGTGGACCCTTACGGATCTGGAGAGTCTTATGCCAAATTTCCAATGAGATATTTCATCATCTTCACCTATAAATACAAACTTGTTTCTTCCTTTAAAGGACTTTTACGCTGCTAGCTGCTATGGACTCTATTGTAATCAAGTGCTATTATCATTACTTCATTGTAATTAGATTTGCAAGTGATCAATAAAACAAATTCTTCAAAGTGGACATAGGCATACAATGCAGAACCACTATAAACCCTTGTGTATTTGTTATTGCTTAATTTTGATTGCTATTTACTTATCCTCTCTTTTTAATTTTAATTATTCTTTAGTTATTTCTCTACTATTCTATTATTGAGTGTTTATGCCCACTTTAGGTCATATTTATTTTCAAAACATCAAATATAATATAAATGTGTATGAACATTCAAGGCTATCAATCAATGCATAATACACTTGTTAAAGTGGATGCATGGATGCTATTGAACTACACATTGTATTTATATGATTTACTTACATTATTAGGTTAGCCTACGCTGGGAAACCCAAGACACCAATATCCTTGTGGTATAACATTACCCCTACACTGATATATCTTTTTAACAACATTCTTATTATAGTATGTATCGTTTAGCAATTGTAGCTCTATTAATTATTATGCTTACTAATTGATGCAAGGGGAAAAAGCATGTAGAGTATGACAGTTGTTAATACCTTCAGGCATCCACTCAATATATATATATATATATATATATATATATATATATATTGTTATCCCACCTTTTGGCAAGGCCATGATACTATGGAGTTGGCTAAATGGATTTGCGATCATCAAGGCGAGAAGTCTGGAGAGATGATTATCAGGTTCAGAAATCAGTTATAAGCGAGGCTATGGATGATAGTCAAGCAGGTTCAGATGAATGACATCCCGGAATTGGCTAAGTATGGACTGCAGCTTCCACTAGGAAGGGGATCGGATTGGATCACTATGGCTATGGATCACTCGGGTTAGCAGTTCAAATCAGCAATGATCGCTTAATAACTCAACAAATACTAGGGGAATCGAGCAAATAACAACGGAAACATGAAGAGGAAGCTTGGGGGGGCCACTATGGGGATCGCTGACCCCTTATCCACCATCTTAAGGGATCAGGGCAATTCCCTCTAGGATGCCCAGATGGGCCCCATTTTTGGTGAGCAGGTCTATCTTGACCTTGGTATTCTGGATGTAGATTTTTAGCTGGATACTTGTCATCTTCTACTGTAAATACAGGATCATTGGCTCATTGAAGGAGATCTCCTTTTGGCTCTTCTTCGTTGTTTCTCTTTCCTTCCTTTATTAATTTTCTAAGGCTAAAACTAACTGTATTTTTAATCCTATGGTATAGTAAAAAGATTATTGTAGTGGACATAGGCCAAAGTTTGCCAAACCACTATAAAATTCGTGTATTCATTTACTTTTTTACTATTGAATTTGTGATTTGTGCATTTAATTCTCTACTTGGAAACTGTGATTGGTTGGTGGTGCTTTCATACTGTTTGGGTGTTGGCAGGCATTTTTGACCCCAACATTTTGGTGCTTTCACTTAGAAAACTTGCATCCGTGGATTTGGTAGCTTGGATCTCTGATTTGAAGGCTTGGATACTTGAATCTAGGAATCAATGGCTAGGCAATCAACAAGGAGAGCATTGGCATACAGAGTCACCATAGAGAAAGTCTGGAGGCATCCTCAGGAGCTGGAGCTAATCTACCCTCCATCTACATCACTAGCAATGAAATAGGGACTGTGATGGATGTTGTGCAAGAGCAGATGATGACGAGGCAAGGAAAGATGATGCAAAATTTCCTCAAGCAAGTTGGAAAAGCTAAAGCACAAAATCAAGGACTTGGAGCGGTAAGAGCTGCTGTCAATCTGGATCAAGAAGTTGGAGCAATAGGAGTTGCAGAAAATCAGAACTAGGAGTATGGGGTCAAAGCTAATGGACAAAATAACGGAACAGAGCAGTTGGGGGCAGACCCCGGCCAAGTTGGAGGGATCGGCACCACCCCTCTCCCTAAAATGCTCAGCGTTGATTTCCCATTGCAAGGGGGCGCATTGATTTCCCATTGCAAGGGGACATGCCCATGGGTCAAGCTGGATCGATTCACGGCAGGCCCGTGGTCCATGCTGTGTAGGGTGGTGCGGATTAGAATGCGGATGCACGTCCAGAGGAGTATGTTTCGGAATTCCTTCACAGAGATGGGGGCAGGCTGGAAAGGATGATTGGAGGCTACCTTTGGATGGCAGTGACAGGTTTGTGAAAATTACTAAACAAGCTATGAGAGGAGGATTGTTGAGCAGGTTTCTGGAAGATGTGAATAGGAGTCCATTTACTCCTAATATCAGGCATGCTAGGAATCCATCGGAGTTTAAGTTATCGACATCAGGGGCATATGATGGAAAATCGAATCATACTGCTCATCTAATGAGGTACATGAGGCATATGGAGGTGTTGGGGGCATCAGAGGATGTGATAGCGTAATCTTTTCCCTTGTACTTAGCTGATATAGCTACAATGTGGTTTAGGAAATTGGAGAACGATTCTATTGGTATTCTAATGGAGTTAATGGATATATTCATGAGGCAATTTTGGGTCCACATCACGAGACCCAAAAGTGTGATGACGTTGATAACACTGAATCAAAGGACAGGAAAGTCCCTAAGGAATTTCTTGACACGATTTAATGTGGTAGTTTCTTCAGTGGATTGGCTGGATCCATCGATGGTCTTAATGGCGGCGATATCTGGGATTGTGGACGACGCGGACTTTAAGATTTCATTGGAGTAGGATCCACTAATGGATCTTGGAGAATTTCAATGAAGCCGGGAGGTTCTTGCGGCATGAAGATGCTGAGGCAGGTAGAGAAGAGGTAAATGCAGTAAAGAATGAAGGAACTTATAGGGAAGGTTCAGGCAAAGACAAAGGAAAGCGGATGATAGCTTTGACAGATCCAAGCAGCGAAGGTGAGAATCGACGTTCTCTTCTTATACTGATTTGAACAAGACTTTGGAAAGGATTTATTTGGATGCTCAAGGACGCCTTCTATACTAAAGGTCGACAAGGAGAGAGCCCACCAAGCATGAGCGGGCATCAGTAAAATACTGCTTAATCCATGATCTGGATGGGCACACTACTAATGATTGCAGTCACTTGAAAGATATGGTTAAGGAACACCTCAGGGATGGCAGGCTACCGCAATATATAAGGGCTCGGACTATAGCATTAGAACAGAAGCAGCCACCGTCTACATCAAATGGAAATGGTTTTGGATAGAGGTCACTGATCGTCATCTCTTGATCGGGTTGACATGAACTAAATAAATAATAATTCCATAATAAAATGGCTAAATCACATACACATGTACAAGATCAAGGTTGGTCCTTAGGCATGCTCTTAGATGACGACAAACCTTCTTGCCCGAAAGGGCAGTATTTGGTTTTTCTTGTTTTTGGTTTTCTAGTTTTTTTGTTGTAAGACCTTAAATTAAATAATTTAATGAATGGATTTTAGAATGCTTAAATCTGCATTTAAAAGTAATAAATGAAATAGGTCGTTCTTGTCCCAACTGGAGAGATGAGGTAATAATAATAAGGTGTGAGTCCCTACGCTGGAGAGCGACAAGATGGATTAAGTCCTCGATTGGAGGATCGACGTCGAGAATAATACCCCACAGATGGTGTTATGTTCCAACTAAAGAGAAGGAACCAGAGAAGCAAGAAGTAGGCCGATTCACCGGAGAGCGACAGGATCGGCCTGCTTATTGTTGTGCCCTTCACACTGGAGAGTGAGTGGGGTCCAGCAAGGATCCGGAGAGACCGTGATCAACCTAGAAAGGCCTTGACATTGCTTTATGTTTAAGGACACTGAATCAGAGTGTAAGAAGTAATGCTACTTCACCGGAGAGCTACATGATCGACTTACTTATCGATGTTCCCCTTTCATCGGAGAGTGACTGGATGGGGTCCAACAAGAGCTCAGAGAGGCTATGATTGATCCAAAGAGACTATGAACCAGGCTATTGGCCAACGAGACCTTGGAATTGGCAAATGAACTGATGAGATCATAGATTCGATTACTGGTTCTAGATGGATATGGATTCGGCTAAGGATTTGGAATTGTTTTGGAATTGACCATCAACTCAGAGCAGTTGCAGATTACGGCATTCTATTTGGTAAAAGATTGGATTGGAAGATTCGGTTATCAATGGATTATGGACTTCAGATTTATGGCAATTCAAAACACACCTTCCTAACGCAAGATGTGTTGTGAGGGGCAGATGTTATCCCACCTTTGGCAAGGCTGTGATATCATGGAGTTGGCTAAATGGACTTGCGATCATCAAGGTAGGAAGCCCGAAGAGATGTTTATCAGTTTCGAATATTAATTATAAGCAAGGCTACGGATGGTAGTCAAGAGGGTTTAGGAAAATGGCATCACATAATTAGCTAATTATGGAATGGAGATATCCCTAGGCAGGGGTTGAATCAGATCACTATGGCTATGGATCACTCGGATTGGCAGTTCAACTCAGCAATGATCGCTCAATGACTCAATAAATACCTGGGGAATCAAGCAAATAACTACAGAAACACAAAGAGGAAGCATATGGGGACCCATCATGGGGGTTGCCGACCCCTTATCCACCATCATAAGGGATCGGGGTCAATCCCTCTAGAAGGCCCAGATGGGCCCCATTTTTGGCTGGCAGGTCCATCTTGGCCTTGGTCTTCTGCACGCAAATTTTTAGCTGGATATCTTATCGTCTACTCTTATAAATATAGGATCATTGGCACATTGCAGGGAATCTTCTTTTGGCTCTTCTTCGTTGTTTCTCTTTCCTTTCTCCATTAATTTTATAAGGCTAAAAAAACTGTATTTGTAACCCTACAATATAATAAATAGATTATTGGAGAGGACGTAGGCTAGAGTTTGCCGAACCACTATAAAATTTATGTGTTTGTTTACTTTTCTTCAATCGAATCTGTGATCTGCGCATTTAATTCTCTACTTGGAAATTGTTACTGGATTGGTGGTGCTTTCATAGTATCTGGGTGTTGGCGGCTCTTTTTGACGCCAATATATATATGTTTTACGTATACAAGTATTTTGAGATAGTTCCCGGTCATCCAAGCTTATTTTTGACCCATGTTAGTCTTGGTATATTCCTTTTTATAGCATCTCTCGTTACTGTTCACAAGTAGGTTGATAGTCAATTATATGGGGATACACTAATAAGTTATTTGATCGCATGAAGGTATGTAGGTTATTACTTCTATATATCAATTATTTAGCTTTATGCATGTTGAACACCATTATAGGTGTATTGAGGCTATGTATTATATTTAATGTATTTTTCAGTACCCCATTGGTATAGAGACAGATGTATATCAACTATTGGTAGATATGATCATATCGGTTTTTTACTTCTCATAAATTGCCTCATATATCATATCTATCATGTTATAATTTATATATTACATATTATTCTCACTATGAGTTTTACCATGTAAGATCATTTTAAGTTTTAACTTAACTAGAAGGTGTTTCACTTTTGACACTCGAGAGTTAGATGTCGCATTTAAGCATTAATTTTAGGTGCAGCGAGTGGCATTGCTTCACATGGATTCTACACAAGGCATTTTGACTTTTGTTGACTTTCTTGTGCTTTTTATTACTTTCTTATGTTGCAAGTTTTTTTTATTTCCCGATCATTGTTATTTACTCTTACACATTTTAAGAGAGTATGTTTAAATCCATTGCGTTACCATTTTGCTAGCTTTCAACAAATATTCCTTTTTTTAAATTTCCATAATCAGTCAAAGTTTTTCAAATGTTTGTCAACTGTAATACTTGTATCTACTCATTCTTTTATTGCACCATTTGATTATGATATCTCAACTATGTCGGATTGTTTAGTGACAATGAACTAAAGGTTTTAATTTGCAATTTCTTGTAAATTTGATACATTGTAAATGAATTCATTTATAACGCAAGTTTAATTCTAATACGATGCAAATGAATCTTTTATCTCCAATTTTTTATTCTACAACAAATTTATAGTATAAACAAAATTTTGCTGCATTTAGGCGATTTTGATACGATCCAAGTGATTTTAGTACACTACATGCAAAACAAAAATTTGCAAGCGAACTATCATAGTGCAAAGTAATTTTAAATACAAGATAATCCAATTTTGATTAAACAAAATAGGGAAATAGTGTAAAGAACAAATAATACAAAAAATCTAGCTTCATGGACAAGCTCTCATTTTTTTTAGTGAGAATGACAAAATTTTCAACTAAATATAGGGGAAAGACAAAATTTTAGTGAGAAGGATACGTTACTTTAACGAAAAGTAAATTGAATTTTCATAATAAGGAAGGAAACGTAGTGGATATAGACGGAGGTGAAAAGGATCTCAATGGTGGCCCGATAGCTCTCGACGGTGATGGCGATGACTTAGGTGGATGCAATGGTGGTCGGCTAAGGTTTTTGAGAAAGAGCAAAATTGAAGTACTTTGACAATGTGGAGGCGGTAAGTACAAATGAAAAAGGGATAGCTTGGTGGTAGCAATGATTTTGAGTTTCAACAAGAATGGAGTGATGTTATAGATGATATAGCAAATTGAGAAAAAAGAAACAGTAAATTGAGGAAGACGATAATAATGTGTAGTAATGCTACTTGTAGTATCATTTTTTTTTTATTAAAACAATTATGTATATTTCTTTTCATAATGCAATTTTATAGTGGTATTTTATGAATTGTAGTAGCATGTTCTCAATTATAATAGTTATTTTAAAAAGTAGCAACATATTATAAATAATTGTAACATCTATTTAGATGTGTGTAGTAATGTTACCATGTAGTAACATATTTTATTTTTTTAATAAATTACACTATGTATATCTATGTTCATAGTGCTATTTTATAGTAGCATTTTATGAATTATTATAGCCGTTTCTAAATTGTAATATGTTACATCCCCCACATCGAGACCCGAGAATGAAGGCCGATGATGTTGCGGTCATCATCAAAGTTATTTTCAAACAATAAAATAAGATCAGTATTGTTAACCTGCCTTTGGGTAAGATCGTGATACCATGGAGTTGGCTAAATGGATTTTTGATCATTAAGGAAGGAAGCTCAGAGAGAAGATTATCATGTTTAAAGATTAGTTATAAGAAATCCTATTGATGATAGTCAAGCGTATTCAAGCAAGTAGCGTCCATGAAATGGCTAAGTATGGATTTTCACTTCCCTTAGGCAGGGGATGGGATCATATCACTATGGCTATGGATCACTCGAATTGGTAGCTCAACTCAACGATGATCGCTCAATATCTCAACAAACACCCAACGAACTACGCAAACAACTCAAGAAAATAAGACAAGACATGGAGGTCCTCTTGACTGATCGAGGTTGATCCCCCCATAGGGGTCGGTGTTGATCGCTCATAAAGGCCTGGATGGCCCCATTTTTTCTAAAGGGGTTCTCGGTATTAATCTTCTGCATGTGAATTTTTAGCTGCATATTTTTCCGTCTTCTCCTATAAATACCAGATCATTAGCTCAAGGAAAGAGATCTTCTTTCGGGCTCTCTTCATCTTCTTCCTTAGGCTATACTCTGCCATTTTTATTCTTGAATTTCACAGATTGTAACTGTAATCAGTAGTACAAATAAAAGGAAAAACTTTTGGAGTGAACGTAAGCCTGAGTACGTCGAACCACTACATTTACTTTTCTTTCTATTTTGATTTGTTGTTGTTCATACTTTGTTCTCTACTCCATTCTATTTGGATTTGGACGTTGAATCAGTGGTGTTATCATATCAGCTGAGTATTGGTAACCAATTTTGGTGCAAACATTTTGGTATCAAAGCGAAGTTACTTGCACCAGCAAATTTGGAAATGATTGGGAGCTTGGATTTGGATCAATGGTCAGAAAATCTATAAGGAAAGCACATATGGATAGGAGTCACCATGGAGGAAGTCAAGAGGCATTCTCTTGAGCTGGAACTAATCAACCCTCTGTCTACATTACTAGGAATGAGATGGAGACTATGATGGAAGCTATGCTGGAGCGGATGATAAGGAGGCAAGAGGAGATGATGCAGAATTTCCTTAAGAAAATTAGACAAGTTGGAGCGAAAAACAAGGATTTAAAGCAACCGACAGTCTGGATCAAGGAATTGGAGCTGTAGGAGCTATAGGAAATCAGAACCAATAGCATGGAGTCGAAACCAATGGGCGGGAGAACGGAAAGGAGCAGTCGGGGGCGAACCCTAGGCAAGGAGGAAGGATCGACACTGACCTCCCTAGAAGGATCAACACCGACCACCTAGGCTTGGGGGATGCTCCCGAGTCAGGTCGGTTCGGATGTCTGCAGGCCAGTGGACAATGCTCTAAGTTTGGTACAGATCGAAATGCAGATGCATGTCCAGAGGAGTATATTCAGGAATACCCTTGTTGAGTCAGGGGCGGGCTGGTAATATGGATGGGAGGCCACCTATGGATGAGAATGAGAGGACGGCTAAGCTGGTACGTCAGATAATGAGAGGCGGATAGCCCAACAAGAGTCGGCGAGATGTCAACCGAAGTCCATTCTGTGACGACCCGACTTTTTCTCCACTGAAAGTCGCATCATCAATAAGAAAGAAAGAGGTAGAAAATAGAAAAGAAGAGAAGAAAGAAAGAAACAACAACAATGATCTCATAGCGGAACGAATAAATTATATTAATAACATAAACTATTACATAGTATACAACACTTATCAGAGTTTACACAACTATACAACACATACTAGACAGTTATAAACATCTGTCTAGATATTACAACTCAAATACAATACAAGACTCTAACACAGATATCAACACAGCGGAATACTATATCTACGAACGCCGAAGCCTCCTGCTCCATTGCTCCTCCACAATTCGTCAAAGCTAAACCTGAATCCCTTGGCTACTCGTAAAAATTTGAGTACCCAAGAGTTTATAAAACAGAAATAAACAACTTGGGTCAGACATGGGTCTGGTGTGAGTAACAGGTTAAACTTGTTTAACTTCAAAACCTTTTGAAAGAAAAGGTATCACGTAAGACTCCCCACAAATAAACATGGGTAAGTTTTTACCTTACGCTAACCAAAACACTTGATAGGAAATTCGATTGTATTATAATAGGGTCTAGGGTTTTCAAATAAATATGAAATAGCTGAAATTGTTACATTATTAAATTCCAACATACATAAGTATACAATCAAGTCCGTTATCACTTATTGGAATCTGGATTTCCATACAATGGCAGAGCTACCGGGGTACCGCTCATCACAGTACGGGGCCTAGATCACCGTACCGAGGATCACTCCCAATCCTCTGCAACACAAAGCCGGAACCATCCCTTACTGGATAATTCCGAATAAAATCACCCCACAGATGGCCGTCGCCAACTGCACCACTAAGCCGAAATAAAAGAAGGAACTCTCTAGACAGGGATGACCTTACTCTCAGTGGGTGCTACCCACGAAGCCTTGCTGCACCTCCCCTGTTTTAGCCATTCCCGGTTGATGAGGCTTGAGGTTACGATTTACCTTTAAATCAGAACACATCACTTAGAATGCTCATCGTCCACCTGACGATGTTCTGAAAGCATTCAATCCATACAAGTTCGTTCCGGGTTCGAACGAAACCGAAGGCATTATCTCGTTACACTCGTTTTGGAATCACCCTCAGAGTTAACGACAATAACCCTTGCACTCTGAATCTTCATCTTCACTTGAGATTCACGACCTATCGTTAATTTGGATCGATGTGGTATTCGGGTCTCCAGACCTGGAATTCCGGTATACGGAAACCCGATCCCGGTCTCATCGAAATCCAAAACGTATTTTAAGGGTCAAGTTGTTTTAAGGTTAAAACAATTCAATTCTTTATCTATATACACAAAGATAGATAATTCAATAGATAATTTACATTATCATCCAAACAGATAATTCATATTATCATTTCAATCCAACCAAACATCCATATTATAGATCAGCACATCTCTTATCAAAGATATCAACAATGCAAAGCATTCCATATCATTCAACCATCCCTAAGTAATGATTTATATCATCTCTAATTAATTTAAAGTAAATTAAATTAATTACTTCATTTTATAAATCCTTCTTACTTAATTATTAATTAAACCAATTAATTAATCATACTCTAAGTATCATCTTAATTAATCATTTCTGATTAATAATCCTTTAATTACTTTAAGTAATTAATCCTTAATTAATTTCACAAATTAATTATCTTAAACCATTTCAGTAATTAATCTTTAATTACTTCATAATTAATTAACCATACTTAATTACATTAATCTTTAATTAATTACAATTAATTAATTACAATTAATTAATTACTTTAATCACTTATTATTTATTAATTAATCTTAATTAATCAATTCTTAATTACATCATTAATTATATTAATTAATGATCCTTAATTACAAATTAATTATTAATTACTTAAATTAAATTAAGTAATTAACCTTTAATTAAACCATATTTATTAATCACTTTTGATTAATCATATTCCAGTAATTAACTCCCTTAATTACTTCATCAAATTAATTACTCCTTAATTAATTATCTCAATTAATCCCTTGATTAATTTCACAAGTAATTTAATCCAAATTACTATCATATTTAAATCACCTTCAATTAATTACATAGAGTAATTACCATTAATTACTTCATTAAGTAATTCCACTTTATTAATTACATTTAAGTAATTATACTTATCAAATCGTTCCATGATTAATTTAAATTAATTAAACTAAATTAATTAACTTAAATAAATCAAATTAGGCTCGATTAATTACATTAAGCAATTGATCTTTTAATTACTTTCATTCATAACATTTTAATAATTGATTATCTTTAATTAACCAATCTAGTGATTAAATAAAATTATCACATTTATTATTTATTAAATAAATCTTAAGTAAATGACCTTCATTTACTACTAATAATCCCCTTAATTTCTTTTCTTAAGAAATTTAACTTAGATAAATCAATATGAATTACAGATTAATTTATCCTTAATAACCAGTTAATTTAAAATCTAATCTTATTTAATCAATTAATTAAATCTTAAACCATTTAAACTAAATTTCTTTAAGATCAATTATTTATCCCACTACTTCCTTAATTCCAGTATCAACTAGAATTAACATCTTACCTTAGTTTACATTTAATTAATTTACCTAAATTAAGTTTTCAATATTAACATAACATAATCTTGGCTTAACCCATTTAAGTTACTAAATACATAACTTATTAAATCAATGTTAAAGAATTCATTTACACTTGAATTTTTCTTTTAAGAAAAGTCTTAAAACTAATTTATTTAAATTTTAAAAACTGGGCTTTAAAAAACTTATAAAAGAAACAGGCTTTGATCCTACTTCGGGTCCTACCCCTACTTCACTCGACTCCTGCTTCGAGATAATCCATCTTCCTACTCGACTCAGTCCCCAATCCCCTTTCTTCTATATTTTAACTAAGATATTTCTAAGTTATAAACTACCACAAAGAAACTCACGCGTACTCGAGTTCTAACTCGAGCAAATCAACAGTTTACTCGAGAATCGTTCGAGTATCTCGATTCTAAAACCCAGACAAACATCGATACACCATCGCCGTGCACGTGCACAACTTTTCTGGTGAACTCCGACCAACCCCATCGCCTCCCACACATCGAACAACCCATCGTCATCGAATTAAACTCACTCGAGAACCCCCATTCGTCCTTAGTCGAAATCAAGCACCACGATCCAGATTTCCCTCAAAACCAGGCTTCCAACATCGTCTTGTTCCCCCTTTCTCTGACCACCAGAGGCGAAGCAACTCCAGCTACACCACGACAGCACGCCCACCTTTCATTTCCCAAAGCATCACAACACTCGATCCATCGATGGAGGCAAACGAATCGCAAAAGTGGTCATCTTTAAAACTAGGTTTAAAATCTTAAATCTACCGCCGCTACTACCACGATGAACTGGAACCGCTCCAGATATTTTTCTCATCACCTACGTAGGCTCGTCCACCTTCGCAAGAAATTTCGACCACGCTAGTGCCTCCGACCGCCTGAACTTGCCTAAAACCCATTCTCCATTCAAACAAGAACTGCACCTGATTCCTATCACTAGAAATCAAAATCTTTGTTTTAAAAATCATGTTTTGGTTATCGTATTCAAATTATAATCCTGGTTTCGTAAAATATTATATTTGAGTTTTGCTTAAATAAGAGATTTCCCTGTTCTTTTTGATTCCAGATATTTTCCAAGTTATTTCAATCTTGAATAAATTATCCAACTTTTGTTTATATTAAACAACAATCTTTAAATCCTAAGTTTAAACAACAATAGGTCACAAGATGATTGGATTAAAATTTAAACTTTAACTTCGAAACTAAAGACAGGGGATATCACAGAAATCACATAGTCACACATATATACATTCACACATATACCCAAACATGCACCATAAATATATATCATACAACCATACGAATTCATAGATATAAACATACAACTGGTTATTTTATTTAGGTTTTTAAATAAAAAGTTACTCACCATTTTAGAGAATGAACAGAGAAACTTTCCAGGTTTTAATTTGAAAAGCTTTTGAACTTTTAGCTGAGATGCCTTTTGCTTCTTAAACTTTTAACTTGAATGTTTCTGAAGAAACTTGCATGCATGCCAATTATCTTGTTGAGATGTTGCTTAATTCTTGATTTTAAACTTGCTTCCAGATTTTGAAAAGAAGTTGCAGGCTAAAAGCTTTGATTCCAGGTTTTGAAGAAAATGAACATGCTTTGTTTTGAGAACTTGTTTGATTACTGATTTGGTTTTGAAATAGTTTTGATTACAGATTTAGTTTTTGAGAAGTTTGGTTTGAGAGGAGGTAAATTTTCTGATTGTTTATGAGGAGAGGGTTTACATTTGCAGGCTGAAGATTCTTACATTTTGAGAAAGAAAATAGAAAAGAAATGAGAATGAAAGTAAATGAATATATATGTTTATTTGTGATTAAATAAAAATAAAGGAAAAATAAATTAAAAATGACACTTGTCTTTCTCATATCCTAATTTTACAACACATGTTATTCCATTGCCTTAGAGATTTACACTTGTCTTTTTATTTAATTTATATTTATTTTAAATGTAAAAACCTTTTTCTTTATTTATTAAATACCATTACTTATCTATATATATATAGATAACTTTTTAAAGAGATATACCAATTATACTTATAAATAAAAGTTTATCCATATAATTTAAAAAAAATCCAAAACTATTTAAAATCTTACCTCTTTTGAATTTCAAGATTAAATCTAAATTTAAATTCAAATTATATTTAAAAACCAAATTTTAAAGTAAATTTAAAACAACACATTAAATTTTGAAATAACAATTCTATTTACATTAAAGTCTATTTAGCTTTATATATAAAACAATATATTATAATTATTATTTAAGAAATACTCATTTATCAAATTAAAATAATTATAAAAGAAATTATCTTTTTATAAATATTTTGCTTATCTTATTATACGAATTAATGTTTCATATATTAATTTGTATTTTAAACTATATATATATATTCAAATCATATTTACAAGCTATTTTCAAAAATAAAATAAAACAATTTTTTTTTTCTAATAAATTTAAATTTAAACTTAAGCTAAAATCAATTTAAATCACTTAACAGTTACCTTGAGTATTTTAAAACTATATTGTTATTTATTTAAATAGATTTGAAAAGCTTATATTGATTAAATCATAATTTCCAATTTATAAGAATATACATTAGAAATTTAAAACAAGATTTCATTTATTTATTAAATTTCAAATCAAAGGCAATCTATTTACAATATATACTCATATATATATATATATTATAAATAGAAATCATTTTATTAATATCTAAAAGATAAATTTCACTAATTAAATATCCATTTAATTAGATTATTAAACCAATTAAAATTTTATTATCAAACATTATCAATCAATTTAATTATTTAAACAGATTATTAAATTGATTATTGCCCATAAATTCCGGGATATTACATTCCTCCCCCCTTAAAATAATTTCGTCCCCGAAATTTAAAACAAAGGTAATTTAATAATCTATTTAAATCACAAACAAATATTATCATCCATATGCTAACTACCATATCAACCAATTCACCCAATCAAACAATTCTAGCTATCCACACAAAATTCTGGATAGAATTTCCTCGAGTTTCTCCAAGTATAAATACCGGGATACTCGCTCTACAGAATCTAAATAATCAATACTACTAAACTATAGAGCTCCTACTCATCTAGATCTACAGAACTAAACAGAATATCAGACTATAGACGAGTTTGACTCAACAACCAATACTCCAGAACTGCTGGTTCCAAAACCAGAGATAGATCATATACGTACTCCCTCAGAGATACGTAAAACACAATGAATTCCAGTTATCCAAACTGACAATTCAACCTTGTAGATCAAAGTACTTATCCAAATTAGATCACAGAAAAGATTCAAAACAACTCGGAGCTGACTTCCCAGACTTACCCAATCTTATAGCTCCCTTTTATCAAAGAAAAACTTCACAACCATGAAGTCTCCAACTTCGAATTTCAAATTCTATCGTCTCTTATCTACAAAATCCTTCAGACGATCCTGAGCTGTCTACAGATCTTTCCTGATCAACTCAACCTTCGCCAATGCTTCTGGAAACAAACCAGACCAAGAATAACTCAACAGAATGATCCTCTCACGATCTACCCATAATCCAAAACACAACTCTACTACCAAACACCAGAAGATCGAACTAACTTCTCCTATCTGGAAAAGACAACAACAACAGGAGCACTCGCCAAACTGCTTCCGCTGCACCATTCGGATCTGGAGTAGATAAGAATGCTGATGAAGAACACAAGCACAAACTGGACAACACATTCCAGAAAATCTCAGATAACTTAAGAGAATACTCAGCAATCGCAAGTCACTTTTGCGATTCACCCAGCCAAAATTCAAATAAAACTGTTCTCTCTTTACCAATCAGAACAGCTCACACTTGACTATCCAATCCATCGAAGAAATGGATCCACTCTGCTGCTTCTGAACTTCACCTTCAGAAAACTGCTCAGCCAGAAAACTTCCTGCCAATACAAAATACTCCGAGCTGTACTCTGCCACAGATGCCAAAGACTTCTCAATCCAAAGCTCTTCGAGAAACTCGAACCTCAAACAGAATCACCATGCTGAACTCAGCCACAACACCGAAACAGACATACTTCATTAACTTGTTCCAAAAGAAAACATCTTCGGGAACATCCATAATCACTGCATCTCATCACACAGCTACTTCTCCCTGAGTTACACAGATACCATTGCTCGCTACTGCCTAACTGACAGATCCAACTCTACTCATCCAACTCCTAAGATAAACTCCGAACCTTAACAGGTTTTCTTCAGAGATTGTGAAATCCTTCACCACAACAAAGTTCACTCGAGATGGTATTAGGTTTACAGTCTCGACAAATACACTTCCAACCTCAACACTCAGACTCCTAATCCTAGATGATAAATTATTATCATCTCAACCAATCATTACAAATACCATATACTTTTAAAATGATACTTTTTATATTATAGAAAATATATCTGGGTAAAATTATTTCACCTTCCCTTTTAAAACAATATTGTGTCCGTTGGCCTGGTCCAAGTGTTTAGAGATCCCTATCAATAACGTTAGCTACTCGTATTGACCAGAATCCATATACCCCTCAACCGATCAATTAACACAATATAAAACCATTTTTATATAACTAACAATTACGCGCTCTCAAGATAGACACCACTTCAGAGCCTAGGTATTCACTCAACCTACTGCTCTGATACCAACTGTGACGACCCGACTTTTTCTCCACTGAAAGTTGCATCATCAATAAGAAAGAAAGAGGTAGAAAATAGAAAAGAAGAGAAGAAAGAAAGAAACAACAACAATGATCTCATAGCGGAACGAATAAATTATATTAATAACATAAACTATTACATAGTATACAACACTTATCAGAGTTTACACAACTATACAACACATACTAGACAGTTATAAACATCTGTCTAGATATTACAACTCAAATACAATACAAGACTCTAACACAGATATCAACACAGCGGAATACTATATCTACGAACGCCGAAGCCTCCTGCTCCATTGCTCCTCCACAATTCGTCAAAGCTAAACCTGAATCCCTTGGCTACTCGTAAAAATTTGAGTACCCAAGAGTTTATAAAACAGAAATAAACAACTTGGGTCAGACATGGGTCTGGTGTGAGTAACAGGTTAAACTTGTTTAACTTCAAAACCTTTTGAAAGAAAAGGTATCACGTAAGACTCCCCACAAATAAACATGGGTAAGTTTTTACCTTACGCTAACCAAAACACTTGATAGGAAATTCGATTGTATTATAATAGGGTCTAGGGTTTTCAAATAAATATGAAATAGCCGAAATTGTTACATTATTAAATTCCAGCATACATAAGTATACAATCAAGTCCGTTATCACTTATTGGAATCTGGATTTCCATACAATGGCAGAGCTACCGGGGTACCGCTCATCACAGTATGGGGCCTAGATCACCGTACCGAGGATCACTCCCAATCCCCTGCAACACAAAGCCGGAACCATCCCTTACTGGATAATTCCGAATAAAATCACCCCACAGATGGCCGTCGCCAACTGCACCACTAAGCCGAAATAAAAGAAGGAACTCTCTAGACAGGGATGACCTTACTCTCAGTGGGTGCTACCCACGAAGCCTTGCTGCACCTCCCCTGTTTTAGCCATTCCCGGTTGATGAGGCTTGAGGTTACGATTTACCTTTAAATCAGAACACATCACTTAGAATGCTCATCGTCCACCTGACGATGTTCTGAAAGCATTCAATCCATACAAGTTCGTTCCGGGTTCGAACGAAACCGAAGGCATTATCTCGTTACACTCGTTTTGGAATCACCCTTAGAGTTAACGACAATAACCCTTGCACTCTGAATCTTCATCTTCACTTGAGATTCACGACCTATCGTTAATTTGGATCGATGTGGTATTCGGGTCTCCAGACCTGGAATTCCGGTATACGGAAACCCGATCCCGGTCTCATCGAAATCCAAAACGTATTTTAAGGGTCAAGTTGTTTTAAGGTTAAAACAATTCAATTCTTTATCTATATACACAAAGATAGATAATTCAATAGATAATTTACATTATCATCCAAACAGATAATTCATATTATCATTTCAATCCAACCAAACATCCATATTATAGATCAGCACATCTCTTATCAAAGATATCAACAATGCAAAGCATTCCATATCATTCAACCATCCCTAAGTAATGATTTATATCATCTCTAATTAATTTAAAGTAAATTAAATTAATTACTTCATTTTATAAATCCTTCTTACTTAATTATTAATTAAACCAATTAATTAATCATACTCTAAGTATCATCTTAATTAATCATTTCTGATTAATAATCCTTTAATTACTTTAAGTAATTAATCCTTAATTAATTTCACAAATTAATTATCTTAAACCATTTCAGTAATTAATCTTTAATTACTTCATAATTAATTAACCATACTTAATTACATTAATCTTTAATTAATTACAATTAATTAATTACAATTAATTAATTACTTTAATCACTTATTATTTATTAATTAATCTTAATTAATCAATTCTTAATTACATCATTAATTATATTAATTAATGATCCTTAATTACAAATTAATTATTAATTACTTAAATTAAATTAAGTAATTAACCTTTAATTAAACCATATTTATTAATCACTTTTGATTAATCATATTCCAGTAATTAACTCCCTTAATTACTTCATCAAATTAATTACTCCTTAATTAATTATCTCAATTAATCCCTTGATTAATTTCACAAGTAATTTAATCCAAATTACTATCATATTTAAATCACCTTCAATTAATTACATAGAGTAATTACCATTAATTACTTCATTAAGTAATTCCACTTTATTAATTACATTTAAGTAATTATACTTATCAAATCGTTCCATGATTAATTTAAATTAATTAAACTAAATTAATTAACTTAAATAAATCAAATTAGGCTCGATTAATTACATTAAGCAATTGATCTTTTAATTACTTTCATTCATAACATTTTAATAATTGATTATCTTTAATTAACCAATCTAGTGATTAAATAAAATTATCACATTTATTATTTATTAAATAAATCTTAAGTAAATGACCTTCATTTACTACTAATAATCCCCTTAATTTCTTTTCTTAAGAAATTTAACTTAGATAAATCAATATGAATTACAGATTAATTTATCCTTAATAACCAGTTAATTTAAAATCTAATCTTATTTAATCAATTAATTAAATCTTAAACCATTTAAACTAAATTTCTTTAAGATCAATTATTTATCCCACTACTTCCTTAATTCCAGTATCAACTAGAATTAACATCTTACCTTAGTTTACATTTAATTAATTTACCTAAATTAAGTTTTCAATATTAACATAACATAATCTTGGCTTAACCCATTTAAGTTACTAAATACATAACTTATTAAATCAATGTTAAAGAATTCATTTACACTTGAATTTTTCTTTTAAGAAAAGTCTTAAAACTAATTTATTTAAATTTTAAAAACTGGGCTTTAAAAAACTTATAAAAGAAACAGGCTTTGATCCTACTTCGGGTCCTACCCCTACTTCACTCGACTCCTGCTTCGAGATAATCCATCTTCCTACTCGACTCAGTCCCCAATCCCCTTTCTTCTATATTTTAACTAAGATATTTCTAAGTTATAAACTGCCACAAAGAAACTCACGCGTACTCGAGTTCTAACTCGAACAAATCAACAGTTTACTCGAGAATCGTTCGAGTATCTCGATTCTAAAACCCAGACAAACATCGATACACCATCGCCGTGCACGTGCACAACTTTTCTGGTGAACTCCGACCAACCCCATCGCCTCCCACACATCGAACAACCCATCGTCATCGAATTAAACTCACTCGAGAACCCCCATTCGTCCTTAGTCGAAATCAAGCACCACGATCCAGATTTCCCTCAAAACCAGGCTTCCAACATCGTCTTGTTCCCCCTTTCTCTGACCACCAGAGGCGAAGCAACTCCAGCTACACCACGACAGCACGCCCACCTTTCATTTCCCAAAGCATCACAACACTCGATCCATCGATGGAGGCAAACGAATCGCAAAAGTGGTCATCTTTAAAACTAGGTTTAAAATCTTAAATCTACCGCCGCTACTACCACGATGAACTGGAACCGCTCCAGATATTTTTCTCATCACCTACGTAGGCTCGTCCACCTTCGCAAGAAATTTCGACCACGCTAGTGCCTCCGACCGCCTGAACTTGCCTAAAACCCATTCTCCATTCAAACAAGAACTGCACCTGATTCCTATCACTAGAAATCAAAATCTTTGTTTTAAAAATCATGTTTTGGTTATCGTATTCAAATTATAATCCTGGTTTCGTAAAATATTATATTTGAGTTTGGCTTAAATAAGAGATTTCCCTGTTCTTTTTGATTCCAGATATTTTCCAAGTTATTTCAATCTTGAATAAATTATCCAACTTTTGTTTATATTAAACAACAATCTTTAAATCCTAAGTTTAAACAACAATAGGTCACAAGATGATTGGATTAAAATTTAAACTTTAACTTCGAAACTAAAGACAGGGGATATCACAGAAATCACATAGTCACACATATATACATTCACACATATACCCAAACATGCACCATAAATATATATCATACAACCATACGAATTCATAGATATAAACATACAACTGGTTATTTTATTTAGGTTTTTAAATAAAAAGTTACTCACCATTTTAGAGAATGAACAGAGAAACTTTCCAGGTTTTAATTTGAAAAGCTTTTGAACTTTTAGCTGAGATGCCTTTTGCTTCTTAAACTTTTAACTTGAATGTTTCTGAAGAAACTTGCATGCATGCCAATTATCTTGTTGAGATGTTGCTTAATTCTTGATTTTAAACTTGCTTCCAGATTTTGAAAAGAAGTTGCAGGCTAAAAGCTTTGATTCCAGGTTTTGAAGAAAATGAACATGCTTTGTTTTGAGAACTTGTTTGATTACTGATTTGGTTTTGAAATAGTTTTGATTACAGATTTAGTTTTTGAGAAGTTTGGTTTGAGAGGAGGTAAATTTTCTGATTGTTTATGAGGAGAGGGTTTACATTTGCAGGCTGAAGATTCTTACATTTTGAGAAAGAAAATAGAAAAGAAATGAGAATGAAAGTAAATGAATATATATGTTTATTTGTGATTAAATAAAAATAAAGGAAAAATAAATTAAAAATGACACTTGTCTTTCTCATATCCTAATTTTACAACACATGTTATTCCATTGCCTTAGAGATTTACACTTGTCTTTTTATTTAATTTATATTTATTTTAAATGTAAAAACCTTTTTCTTTATTTATTAAATACCATTACTTATCTATATATATAGATAACTTTTTAAAGAGATATACCAATTATACTTATAAATAAAAGTTTATCCATATAATTTAAAAAAAATCCAAAACTATTTAAAATCTTACCTCTTTTGAATTTCAATATTAAATCTAAATTTAAATTCAAATTATATTTAAAAACCAAATTTTAAAGTAAATTTAAAACAACACATTAAATTTTGAAATAACAATTCTATTTACATTAAAGTCTATTTAGCTTTATATATAAAACAATATATTATAATTATTATTTAAGAAATACTCATTTATCAAATTAAAATAATTATAAAAGAAATTATCTTTTTATAAATATTTTGCTTATCTTATTATACGAATTAATGTTTCATATATTAATTTGTATTTTAAACTATATATATATATATTCAAATCATATTTACAAGCTATATTCAAAAATAAAATAAAACAATTTTTTTTTTCTAATAAATTTAAATTTAAACTTAAGCTAAAATCAATTTAAATCACTTAACAGTTACCTTGAGTATTTTAAAACTATATTGTTATTTATTTAAATAGCTTTGAAAAGCTTATATTGATTAAATCATAATTTCCAATTTATAAGAATATACATTAGAAATTTAAAACAAGATTTCATTTATTTATTAAATTTCAAATCAAAGGCAATCTATTTACAATATATATACTCATATATATATATATATATATATATATATATATATATATATTATAAATAGAAATCATTTTATTAATATCTAAAAGATAAATTTCACTAATTAAATATCCATTTAATTAGATTATTAAACCAATTAAAATTTTATTATCAAACATTATCAATCAATTTAATTATTTAAACAGATTATTAAATTGATTATTGCCCATAAATTCCGGGATATTACACATTCACTTCGAATATCAAACAAGCTAGGAACCCATCGGAGTTCAAACTACGAACACTGGAGGTGTATGACGGACGGTCGAACCCTGTGGAACACTTGATGAGGTATATTCGACACATGGAAGTGCTGGGGGCATCGGAAGAAGTCATGGCAAGATGTTTTCCACTTTACTTGATGGAATTAGCCATACTCTACAGCTGGAGAATGGTTCGATCATGACACGGAACGAGTTGGTAGATGGTTTCATGAGGTAGTTTAGGGTCCACATTTCAAGACCTAAGAATGTAATGATATTGATAGCACTAAAGCAAAGGACCAGAGAGTCCTTGAGAAGTTTCTTGACACGATTTAATGCGGCGTTTGCTTTGGTGAATCGGCCGGATCCATCAATGGTTTTAATGGCTATAGCATCAGCTATTGCTGATGACATGGATTTCAAGGTTGCATTGGAGTGGGATCCACCAATGGATCTTGGGGAATTTTTCCATGAAGCGGATAGGTTCCTATGGAAGGAGGATGCATTAGTCGACAAATAGAAAGCAAATGCTATGAGAAGTGAAGGATTTTTTAGAGAAGAATCTAGAAACGATAAGGGTAAATGAAAAATAATGATGATTATGATTGATCAAAAGGCAAAGAAAGGAATAGGAGCCAAAATTCTCATCTTATTCGAATTTCACGGAAAGTTTGGAACAGATTTACCTGGACAAAAGGGGAAACTCGCCTATCGAAAACCGACGAGGAGGGATCCTATGGAGCGAGAACCGAGGGGAAAGTATTTCCTATTCCATGAACTTGACGGGCATACTATGGATAAATGCTAGCACTTATGGGATATGGTTGAGGAACATGTCAGGGATGGTGGGTTATCGCAGTATGTAAGGACTAAGCCTACAGCGGTAGAATGGGAGCGGCCACCGTCCACATTAAATGGAAATGGCCTTAGATCGAGGTCACAGATTGTCATCTGTTGATCGGGATGGCATGAACCTAATAATAATAAACTTTATAATAAAATGGCTAAGTCACTTACACATGTACGGGATCGAGGTCGGTCCCTAGGCATACTTTGAGATGATGATGAACCGCATGCCCGAAGAGGAAATATTTGGTTTTTCTAGTTTTTTATGGTTTTTTCTGTTTTTTGGTTGTTTGAAACTCAAATTTAATGAATGGATCTTAAAACACTTAAATCCACATAAATGCGATGGAAATAACAGGTCACAGTCGTCGCGACTGGAGGGACAGGGTGATAACCGCAAGGTGCGAGTCTCTTTGTTGGAAAGCGATAAGGTGGACATATATGTCATGGATTAAGTTCTGGATCGGAGAGTCGAGGCCAGAGAAAGGAAGTTAGTACGGAATGATCACTTTATGTCCCCGACCAGAGAGTCGAGGATCGGAGTGCAGGAAGTGAGTCGCTTCGCCGAAGAGCAATAGGATCGACTTACTTATCCTTGTTTCCCCGTTCACCGAAGAGCGATTGGATGGGGTCTAACAAGGGTCCGAAGAGACCATGATCAGCCTAGGTAGGCCAGGACATCGCTCTATGATCAAGAACGCTTAATCAGAGTGCAGGAAGTAATGCTACCTTACCGGAGAGCGACAAGATCGGCTTACTTGTCGTTGTTCCCTCTTCATCGGAGAGTGACAAGATGGGATCCAACAAGAGCTCGGAAAGGCTATGATCGGTCCAAAAGGACCAGGACATCGTTATATGCCCCCAAAAGGGCCAAAGTGCAAGGGGTAGGTTGCTTTGTCGGAGAGCGACAGGATCAGCCTACTCATCATTAAATTTGGATTGGAATTTGCAAGGGTCTAGTGAGACCATCGATCGGTCTGAAGAGACCATGAACTTGGATAACGATCTGAAGAGATCGCAGATTGGCTTATTGACTTCTAGGATTCAAATGGTTATGGATTTGGATATCGACCCAAAGAGGTCGTGAACTTAGATATTGACTCGGAGAGGTCATAAATTTGGATAATGATCTGGTGAGATCGAGGCTTTGGATTGGGCAAAAGATATGGTAAGATCGTGGATTTGGTTAACGGCTTTGGATGGATATGGATTCGGCTAAGGATTTGGAATGGTTTCGAAATTGGCTATCAACTCGGAACAGTTGCAGACTACAGCAATTTGGTTTGGCAAAGAATTGGATTCTGGATTAGAAATTTGGCTATCGATGGATTATAGACTTCGGATTTATTGCAATTTAAAACACACCTTCCTATTGCAAGGCATGTTGGCAAGGTCATGATACCATAGATTTGGCTAAGTGGATTTTGTGATCATCAAGGAAGGAAACTCGGAGAGATTATTATCAGGTTCAAAGATCAGTTATAAGCAAGGCTATGGATGATAGTCAAGCAGATTCAAGCAAGTAGCATCCAAGAAATGGCTAAGTATGGATTTGCACTTTCCCTAGGCAGGAGATCGGATCGGATCAATATGGTTAGGAACAGGTCAGATCGGATTGCTATGGCTATGAATCACTTAGATTGGTAATTCAACTCAATGATGATCGCTCAATATCTCAACAAACACTCAAGGAACTATGCAAACAACTCAAGAAACCAAAGAAGACATGGAGGGAGGACCCACCATAGGAATCGCCGGGCCTCATGTGGTTCTCTTGATCGATCGATGCCGATCCCCCCATAGGGATCAGCGCTAATCACTCATAAAGGCCTGGATAGGCCCCATTTTTTCTGGAGGGGTTCATCTCGGTCTTCCTCTCATGCACGTGAATTTTCAGCTGCATATTTTTTCGTCTTCCCCTATAAATACAGCATCATTGGCTCAAGGAAAGGAACCTTCTTTCTGACTCTCTTCATATTCCTCTCTAGGTTATACTATGCCATTTTTATTCTTGAATTTCATGGATTGTAACTGTAATCAGCAGTCTAAATAAAAGAAAAAATCTTTTGGAGTGGACGTAGTCCTGAGTACGCCGAACCAATATAAATTCTATCATGTTCATTTACTTATCTTTCTATTTTAATTTGATGTTCTTCATACTTTATTCTCCACTCCATTCTGTTTGGATTTTGATATTGAATCTGCGGCGTTATCATATCAGTTTATATTTGTGACCAATTTTGGTGCAAACAAGTATATATATTTTTCACAACATTAAGTAAACAGAGCGGTTAAATATATTTTTTCCATTACATCAAAATGTTTTACAAATGTCATTACATCATTTTAACCCAAACTACTCCCACGCAGGGGTAAATATAAATAGAACATGAATAGAGTAACGTGTGTTTGACATATGAAGATGTCAACACCACACATAACTAGTTATAAACTCTAGTTTTACACAGCGAAATTTCAAAATAACTTTTATCAAATAGCAAGCCTCCGGCTTCGTCTTTGGAATCTTCTATCCATAAACTCAACCTACTCGAATGAGTACCAGTGAGTTTGTGGGAAATTATAAAAATATAGGTCAGACATAAAGTCTGTTATCAATAAAACTTTACCCTAATAAGCAAATATATAGTGAGACTATGCTACTGAAGTGGGTAATGGGTTTTCCCTTCACAATTTCAATCACTATGACCATTTATCATATCATGACATGAACAACAATAATCAACAATTCATTATAAGTGTGAGGTTTTCTTCACATGTTTTCAACTAGTTTCATTAGTCATTTCATATTAAATTGCCACTTAGGCCTTCCCAATTCAATAACTGCACTCAACACTTAAATTTCTACTTAAGTGTTTTATCATATTTTCTCTTAAATTTATCGTGAATAGATAATTAGGTTGCAACTAAAGCCTTATATCATCATTTATCGAATACAATGTCGTGACCAGACAATTTGGATGCTACAAAAGCCTTACTCCCCCAATCTCGTGTATTATCGTAAAATAGACAAGTTTGATGCTACATAAGCCTTACTTCATAAATTCTATACGTATATATATATATATAGGATCACTTGTAGACCTACATTTGGCACTAAGGCCTTTTGTTACCGTTACCGAATTTATTGTGATGAAAAGACATTTGGTAGCCACATAGGCCTTTCATCCAATTACAAAATATCTTGTCGAGCTTAGACATACTATTGCCATAAAGGCCTTACAATTACATATCAATATTCCATATGATTTAACTCATCATCATATGGCTTAACCAGGCTAGTTGCCATTCCATTCTTTTAAATAAGTTATACCTCTTTAACCTTTTGCTCCATAAAGCCATTTATTCTTTAGGGTTAGTCACTACATTTCACTCAAAAAAAATTCTTAGCTTTATTCATCATTTCAGTTCAAATTCATAAGCTATCGCATGTTGACCAACCAGTGTCATCGCACATTAGTATATTTCATTAACTTTCAGGGGTTGTAATTTTCCATAGTCATTGGGATTCATTTTCCAAGTGCTATCAGAGGTGAAAATTTTAGTGCCATCGCATGCTAACCCTCAATGCTACCACTAACCAACCATGTAAACACTATCGCTGTTAGCGCCAAAATTGGTCACTAACACCCAAATCCGGATGAAAGCACCAAATCACAGTCACAGATCACAGATAGAATGTATGTAGAGAGTATAAATATGAAGAATAGTTAAAATTAAAAGGGAAACAGTAATAACAGAGGATTTATAGTGGTTCGGGTGACTCCGGCCTACGTCCACTCTAGAAATTTCCTTTTTATTGATATGAGAATCAATTACAGTTACAATCCAGAGTTTTAAGAACAACAATGGCAGAGCAGCCTTAGTATAGAAGACGAAGGGAAACAGAATCAAGATCCATTTCTTGAAGCCCCGCCTGCTGTATTTATAGGCAAAATCCGGGTTACTGGGCCTCCTAAGTGATCCAGGCCCATCAAGACCATAGCCGACCCTAAATGCATCATTATGACCGACCTTGAGTTCTGATCACGCCGACCCAACATAGCCATGGGAATGACTCGAAGCAGGCCTACTCATGACTCGGAGTAAATTAGACCAAAACTCGAAGCAAGATGATGCCGATCCCATCCTTTAACATGCAGACCCGAAGCAAATAACTCACACTCAACCATGTCGACTGACCTCAAAACCAAGTTGACAACCCGAGTATATTCGAGTGCTGACCCAAAGCTTGCCGCTTACCGAACCGAAGCAGAAATGAATGCTGACCTAGAGTGCTCTTCCCATGCCGATCCCATGGCTTGCCGATCCCAAAATGAAAGTCCGACCCCCTAACTCAAGTTGTAAGTGTGCTGACCCACTCCATCATGACCGAACCATTTCAACATGCCAGCCCACACCATCCTGCCAATCCACACCATCCTGCAGAATGACATGGCCTTCCTTCCTTTGTCCGACCGACCCTCCTTAACTGATCCACTCCACTGTCGATCCACTCCAATGCCGACCCACTCTACGCTGTCTCCTAGCCTTCCTACCGATCGACTCTAACACGACCGATCTAGAAATGCCTACCCAAATCACCACCGAGCCACATCTGTCGACCCACTCAGGCCGAGCCATACTAGCCTTCATACCTCCAATCTTTTCCTAACTTGATACTCATTCAAGCCCGAACATTGTTGATTTTAGTTAAATCCGCCTGTCCATGGCCTTGTCAAAAGGCGTATTAACATTTTGCCCCCCAAAACATGCCTTGCTATAGGAAGGTGTGTTTTGAATAGTCTCAAATCTGATATCCGAAGTCATTGTTCCATTCATTATCAAGCAGTTTCGTCCACATTCGATAGTCTACTCTACGACTGTTCCGAGTCGTTATTCAATTCCGAATCCATCCCAAATCCATTAACCAAATCCATGATCTCTCCAGACCATTTTATCCGAGTCCAAGACCACACCGGGTCCAGATCCAAAGCCGAAATCTGAATCCGATAGCCGAGTTCTAATCCATCCATAACCAATAACCGAAGCCAAATCCTAGGCCGAACTCATTAACGCTAAGTAATACCATGGCTTAAGTCCTAAGCCGAATCTTGGTCGCTTCGGACCCTTACCGAGCATAGTCCATACTCGACGACCTGTATTAGTAATCGATAGACAATATGGGTCCTAAGTCCTAGGCCGAATCCTGGTCTCTCCAGACCCTTGCCGAGCATAATCCACACTCGACGACCTTTTAGCCAAAAAACCAAAGGAAAATCCGATCAAAATCCAATCCAAAATCCAAATAAAACCAGAAAACCAGAAATCCACATCCAAAATCAAACCAAAAGACAAAAGTCCAAACCGGAACCCAAATAAATAAAAACAAACAAAACCAGGAGTTCAAACCGAACTCCAAAACCAAACCAGAAAAAGGAAGTGTCCAAGCCAAAAAGAAAAAAACTGATTTCACAAACCAAAGCATCATAGTTTATCATCATCTCAGAGCATGCCTAGGGGTTGTCTCCATCCCCGTACATGAGTAAGTGACTTAGCCGTCCGCCCAGAATTTGCTACTTATTCCAAACCATCATGATTAGTTGATGACCAACAGACCACCATTCTTGGGCCTTGCGCCATCGTCGTTCAAGGTAGGCGGTGGCTGCTCCTGTTCCACCACCGCATTCCGAGTTTCGACATATTGTCGCAACTGACCATTCCTTACATGCTCCTCGATTATATCCTTTAGATGTCAGCAACTGTTAGTATCATGCCCGTCCAGGTCATGAAAGAGACAGTGCCTTCCTGATGCCTTTTCGCATTCTGAGGGTTCCCTCCTTGCCGGCCTTCAATAAGGAAGGCGATCCCGAGTATCCAAGAATATCCGCTCCAATGTTGCATTCAATCCTGTGTAAGTGGAGAATTTTGGTTCTCCCCACCGCTTCCTCTTCCCTTTATCCTTGTCTTTACCCGAGCTTTCATCGGGCAGTCCTCCATCCTTAACTATGTTTACTTCCTTTGACTTCATATCCAAACATGCATCCTCTTGTCGAAGAAATCTCCCAGCTTCATGAAAGAATTCGCCGAGATCCATTGGTGGGTCCCGTATCAACGATACTTTGAAATCTGAATTATCCCTGACTCCTAATACTACAGCCATCGGAACCATTGATGGATCCGGCCGATCCACTGAAGCAACTACCGCATTAAACCGAGTTAAGAAAGTCCTAAGCGATTCATCCGCCCTTTGCTTAACTAACGTCAGTGTCATCACATTCTTCGGCCTTTTTATGTGAACTCGAAACTGCTTCAAGAACGTATCCACCAATTTTGTCCATGTTCTATTAGATTCATTTTCCAGCTTTCTAAACCACATAGCAACTATATCTGCCAAATATAGGGGGAAAATGGGGCCATAACCTCCTCGGATGCCTCCAGCACTTCCATATGTCTTGTGTATCTCATCAAGTGATCAGTGGGATCCGTCTTACTATTGTATACTTCCAGAGTGGGCAGCTTGAAATCGAGTGGATTCCTAGCCATCCTGATGTTTCGGGTAAATGGACTTTTGTTGACTCCCTCTAAATCTCTGTTTTCCAGACCTCCGCGAATAGTTTGCCTGATAATGTCAGCTAATCCAGTGTTACCTACCAAGGGTTGCCCCCCATCCACATTTCCTAACTGCCCCCCAAGTCCACGAGGAAATTCTGTCACATACTCCTTGTCACGTACTCCTGTATTCCTGTTGGCGCCGGGTTACGCAACGTCATCTGGTATCCCTCCATGGATTGGTCTAGCATTACCTGGTGGTGTGCCCCCGAGCCTAGGTCCATCCAAATTGATAGTTGTTTGTTGATTGGGGGCTTCCCCTTGCTGAACCACTTTATCTGCTGGCCTGTTGAGTCCTTCTGATCTAGCTCCATGGATCTGAGCTTCTGCTGTTCCTGCCTGTCCAAATTGTCTGAAAAGTGTCTGCATCATTTCATCTTGCCTTTTCATCAACTGCTCCTGCATGGAATCCATCATGATCTGCATCTCGTCCCTAGTGATGTAGATGGATGCCTGATCTGACCCAGCTCTAGTGGAGGCCTCTTGACTTCCTTCTTGATTGCTCCTTTCTGTCACTTGTCTCCTTGTCGATGGCCTAACCGTTGCTTCCTAGAATCCGAGTTCCTAAGCCTTTAATTCCAAATCCAAGCTTCTGAATCCCTGAGTGCTAGCTTTCTCAGTGAAAGCGCCAAAATGTTAGCGCCAAAATTGGTCACTAACATCCAAATCCAGATGAAAGCACCAAATCACAGTCACAGATCACGGATAGAATGTATGTAGAGAGTATAAATATGAAGAACGGTTAAAATTAAAAGGAAAGCAATAATAACAGAGGATTCATAGTGATTCGGCTGACTCCGGCCTACGTCCACTCTAGAAATTTCCTTTTTATTGATATGAGAATCAATTACAGTTACAATCCAGAATTTTCAGAACAACAATGGCAGAGCAGCCTTAGTATAAAAGACGAAGGGAAACAGAATTAAGATCCCTTTCCTGAAGCCCCGCCTGTTGTATTTATAGGCAAAATCCGGGTTACTAGGCCTCCTGAGTGATCCAGGCCCATCAAGACCATAGCCGACCCTAAATGCATCATTATGACCGACCTTGAGTTCTGATCACGCCGACCCAACATAGCCCTGGTAAAGACTCGAAGCAGGCCTACTCATGACTCGGAGTAAACTAGACTAGAACTTGAAGCAAGATGATGTCGATCCCATCCTTTAACATGCCGACCCGAAGCAAATAACTCACACTCAACCATGCCGACTGATCCCGAAACCAAGTTGACAACCCGAGTATATTCGAGTGCTGATCTGACGCTTGCCGCTTACCGAACTGAAGCACAAATGGATGTCGACCTAGAGTGCTCTTTCCATGCCGATCCTATGGCTTGCCGATCCCGAAATGATAGGCCGACCCCCTGGCTCGAAGTTGTAAGTGTGCCGATCCACTCCATCATGACCGAACCATTTCAACATGCCGGCCCACACCATCTTGCCGATCCACACCATCCTGCCGAACGACATGGCCTTCCTTCCTTTGTCCGACCGACCCTCCTTAACCGATCCACTCCACTGCCGATCCACTCCAATGCCGACCCACTCAACGCCGTCTCCTAGCCTTCCTACCGATCGACTCTAACATGACCGATCCAGAAATGCCGACCCAGATCACCACCGAGCCACATCTGCCGGCCCACTCAGACCGAGCCATACTAGCCTTCATACCTCCAATCCTTTCCTAACTCGACACTCGTTCGAACCCAATCATATCTTCCGCAACTATCATCTTGTAACCGGGTAATACTGTTGATTTTAGTTAAATCTGCCTGTCCATGGCCTTGTCAAAAGGCGGGTTAACAATCGTGCATTAGCTCTCGAATGCTATTGTGGGTTGACTCCTAAGTAGCTATCGTACATTGAGTGTTATCATAGATCAACCTCCCCGAAGTCATCACACATTTCCGCCAAAGTTGTCGTAGGTTAACCCGAAGATGCCATCATGAGTCGCCATGTTGCCTTCGCGTGTCACATTTCCTAAATGTTATCGCGTATTAGTTTCCCAAGCGCTATTATGAGATGATAACCCTTATGCAATCGTGGGTTAGCACCCAAGCCTTCGTGGATTGATTAATGGTCATCGTGGGCTATTAATCCTGATGTCATCGTGTTCTAACACCAAGTACTATCTCGTTTTTAATGTTTCCCCTATGTGCCATCACGACATGTCGTCCCACCGAGTGCTATCTCCTTCGTATGCTATCGTGTTCAAAGTTTACAAATGCTATCGTGAGTTTAGCTTCTCAAATGTCTTCATGTGTTTACTGGCTAAGTGCAATGTGGGTTGGTTAGCTAAGGTAGCTTTCATGAGTTAAGATTTGAAAGTTTTCATGTGTTAAATGACATGATTGTAATTATTCTGAAAACTGATATATTTCCTTACTAAGCAATTTCTTTACACAAGATCTCATTTTTATCGAGTTTTCATGGTTGCCCTCTTTACTTTTTTATTTTTAGAATTTGTTAGCTATCCTTTTAATTTATTAGTTAATTTCCATTAATTAATTCTTTCATTCACTAAATAATTCATATAAAATCAAATTTTGACAGAAAAAATCCAAAAAGTTCATGAAAAATCAATTTTATCATATTTTACCTCATACAAAAATTTCAGATCAAAATAATTGTTTTTATTATTTTTAATAATTAATTTAGCCGAATTTAACTCTTTTCTTAACTTAGAAAATCCAAATTAATTCCAAAAATTATGAAATTAAAAATACATCATTGTTTCATCAGTAGAAACAACATATCTCAGTTTCAAGTCATTTGGATATGATTTAACCATGTTTTTTCCATGAAAATGAACTAAATAATTTGATTTAAATTCCCAAATATAATGTAACATCCCCTATCTAGAGGCCCAAAACTAAGCGCTATAGATGCTGCAGTCATCTATGGTATTAGCTTTTGACGACTAAATACGGCTATGTTAATGGTATCTATAATATCAGAAGCACTTGAATATGAAACAAATCAGAGATTTCAAAACAACTTTTTCCACTACATTTCAAAAACAGATGTTCCATATTCATAATACATAATCCCAATACGTTCCCAGGAATATATAAAATATACTTATTACAAAATACGCCAAGAGCAGCATATGAAGATGTCCCATTGGATGATCAGAGACATATAGTCATAATTGACTTAATACATACACAGCGGAAATAACAACAAAATGAAGACTGCAACTCGTTAATAGTTATCTGTTAGCCTCCTGCTTGCCTCCGGTAGCCTTATTCATCATTATACTAATAACCCGGAAAACCTTAATCCCACGGCCTACTCAAATCAATTTAGAGCACCTGAGAGTTAAGGGGAAACATAAACTTCGAGTCAAATATAAAGCCTGGTGTAAATAATACTATACATCCCGGTTAATAATGTTAAGTGAGACCACGCCGCTTAGCGGAACGGGTTTCCCCTGACATCCTTTTTAAAACATATCCTTTTGCAAAACCTTTTCCTGCAACCAAAACTGGTTAAATGCTGTAACGCGTCATTATGTAAACATATATAAGTATTAGGTAATAAATGAACTATCTGTTCATACACATTAGTACTGTTTAGCTGACTATTAACCTTTGTCTGACTCGGGCCTACTAGAAAATATAAATGAAATTAATCTAACATCTGTTAGACACTTCTATTCTAGACGATCTGTCCTTAACTATCTGTTAAATACTTCTCTTCTGGATGGTCTGTCCCTAACATAATCATCTCCCAGGTCATTTGATCCTAATGGTTTTTCGGGCTCACTAGTAACCTATCGGTATACTAATATATATTCCTTTCCGTGTGTAATCATAATTTTAGTCTTACCTGTGACAAAGCCCTACACACTGGAATTTTGGACAACAATTAGCTGGGCCAATAGCTAATGTATAGGGTGCGACTCTATACCAGTCCCATCTGGTATTCTAATATATGAGTCATTTTCACTTAGGGATCCCTTCCCATAATTTTCCATGAAAACGTTTTCAAAATGATTTAAAACCTTTAAATCAAACTTACACAAGGAAAATATATAATCACTATCCTTTACCCAAAATCACCTTGTCATGTTATATATATACACTTTACAAACCTTAGTTGATGAAAACATTTAAAAACTTGAAAGTACCCTTTTCAATTCCGTTGAAAGTACCCCTTTCTAAACCATTGAAACCATCTCTTTCGAAACCAAGTAAAACCCCTTTATTTATCTAGGCCGAAAGGCCAAAGCTTTCCTTTTGAAACCATACCTTTAAACTCTTTTCGAAACCTTTGAAAACCTTCCTTTCGAACGCATTAAATCCTTAGACATCATATCTTAAATCGCTTCAAAACATTGCCTTTAGAAAACCTTGGAAAAACATTCCATTTCAACCCTTTCGAAACCATCAGAAAATAGTACCTTTGGACTCCTTCAAAACCCTTTGAGGAACAACCCCTTCGAAACCATTCTAATACCTTTAGAAAACATCAACCTTTAGAAACTTAAACCTTTCGAAAGCTCTTTGGGTTCAATTTAAAACATGTGGAAAACACCTTTCAAAACCATATAAGTCATCTCTTTCGGAACCCTTGGGTTATACATCAATTAGAATAAAAAGGGTCAATTAAGACATCTTAGTCGAAACCTATCTTTTGAAACCTTTTTCCTAAGTAAAGAAGTGATGGTGTCAAATCCATCCTTTCAAAAGCATGGGAGAAGTGGCTAATTTTAAAAGATAAATACACCTTTCGAAACCATTGACTTTAAAAGGTAGAAAGGAGGCAACTAGGGATTTTGATCCCTTCGAAAGCATTAGTTAAAACAAAAGAATGCAACCGAGTAAAAACCTTTACTTTGAAATATTTGACCCAGTCGAAAGCAACTGAGTTGAAACCAATCTCTTTTGAAAGCAAAGCAGGTGCTACCTTTAGTTCTAAAACAAACATACCCCAACACCTTCGGAACCTAAAGTTTTGACCAAGTACCCTTTCTCCTATGTCCAATACGCTGTGTACCAAATAGCTTGATACCATGCGCATTAGTTTCAAAACCATTGGTGGCAAAAGGTCTGGGTCGGAACTCACTGTACCGAAAATGGCGGAACATGCTAAAAACATGTTATTTTTGTTTTTAACTAAAAAGAGGAAACTTTTCAACTAACCTGCCTTATTTTGTCAAATTCTTATTGGTTGCTAAATACTTTTTCAAAAAGTGCTGCCAATATTTCCAAAAATAAACAATGATTTTATTTTGCAAAATGCCCCTTCTCCTTAATTAAATATATAAAACATTTTGGTCCCATACCTTAAATAATTTTATATATTCATCAAAACACTTAGGAAAATTCTACAAAAATTCCAGAAAATCATTTCTAATATGTTTTCCAACATATATAAATTTCATGCCCAAATCATTATTTATTTTGTCGTAAATAATTTATAACCCAATAAATCATTTTCTTCACTAGAAAATTAATATAAAATCCAAATTGATTCATAAATTTATGAATATTGAAACCCATCTCTATAATGTCATTTTTGATCTATATTTAAATTTTCAAGGCATTTGGATGTCATTTAATAGGGTTTCAATATCAAACATATCATAAAAACTACTATGAACATGCATAAATCATCAACAAGTATATATAAACATTTAATCATCTAAAATATGGCATAATCATACAAAATCATTTCGAATTAAACTTAAAGCCGAAAACTATAAGAAAATTGGGATGTAGTAATCATTCAACTTAGCTTTGTTATTAAAGATGTGAGATTTGATGTTGAATAAGTTGATTTACTTCTTCCGCTTGAAATCCTAGCTTTATCTTCTCTAGAGATTGAAAATGGTGGTCGTCCTTAGAGTTCTTTTGTTTGAGAGAAATGAAATGAATGTGTGTTCTTGTTTCCTAAGGTTTAGGGTATAAGTCCAACCTATTTCCCATTTTGCCCTCCCTTATTTCCTAACACTTTTATTCATGTTATCTCATTTTGATTTACATTTAACATGGCACAGCACCCTTGATTATAATCAAATCTCAATCTATTAATCATCATATTATTTTATTTAATTTAAATAATGCTATAAAAATATGGGGTGTTACAGACTCCCCTCCTTAAAGAATTTCATCCTCGAAATTACGATAAGGTACACAATGAATCAAAAAGGTACAACATACCATCAAAATAAGTCAGGGTAAGCGTCTCTAATCCTGCTCTCAGTCTCCCAAGTACAGTCTCTATCATCGTCACTCCACTGGACATTCACTAGTCTGACTGTCTTGTTCCTTAGCCTCTTCTCATCTCTCGCGATTATCCGAATCGGCTTTCTAACTATGGTCAAGTCTGGCTCTACTACTAAATCTTCTAACACTGTTGGTGCTATAGTAGTCTCCGGGTCTCTAACACATTTTCTAAGATGAGAAACATGGAATACATCATGGACTCCTGCCAAACTACTCAGTAACTCCACTCTATATGCGAGTTTCCCGATTCTCTCAATAATACGAAAAGATCCAACGAATCTGGGTGCTAACTTCCCTGATTTTCTGAATATAATCACACCCTTCATTGGTGAAACCTTAATAAACACACAATCTCCAACAGAGAATTCCAAGTCTTTCCTCTTCTGTATGCATTACTTTTCTACCTAGACTAGCTTCCTTCATCCTAGCTCAAATCAACTCAATCATCTCTACGGCTTCATTCACTAAATCCGGACCAAGAACCAACCTATCCCCGGTCTCCAACCAACATACGAGAGATTTGCATGGCCTTCCATACAAAGCTTCGAACGGTGCCATCCCAATACTAGTCTAATAACTATTGTTATATGAAAACTCAACTAAGTAAAGATGGTTTCCCATGAACCCCTGAAATCCAATACACAAGCTCTTAAGAAATCCTCTAAGGCTTAGTTAACTCTTTCCGTTTTCCCATCAGTCTGTGGATGGTTAGCGGTACTCATCTTGAGCTTGGTTCTTAAAGCTTCCTGTAGACTCTTCCAGAACTCGCTAGTAAACAAAGAATCTCTACCACTGACAATACTAGTAGGAATTCCGTGCAGTCTAACCACATTCTTCATGAATAACTTCGCCAAAATAGGTGCCGTCCTAGTTGACTTTACTGGAATGAAATGGACACTCTTGGTCGGCCTATCCACTATGACCCATATACTTTCATTCCCTCTACTAGATCTTGGCAAACCATCTATAAAGTCCATAGAGCTCCATTTCCACATCGTAACATCCAATGGCTGAAGCAATCCACTTGGCCTCTGGTGTTCAGCCTTTGCCTACTGGCAATTCAAGCACTGCTTTACACATAAACCAATGTCCAGTTTCATACCTTCCCAAAAGAAACTCCTTTTCATATCCTGATACATCTTTGTTCCTCTTGGATGGATAGTGAACTTTGAACGATGGCATTCTTCCAGAACTTCCTTCCTTATGCTTCCCACATTCGGAATACATAACCTTCCTTTCTTTCTCAACCACCCATTCTGGTCAAGACTAAAATCCTTTAAGTCATCGCTCTTTGTTCCTTCCCTTAACCTTCTGATCCGTTCAGACAAAACTGGATCCTCCTCTTGTTTAGAAGTTATCTTCTCAATCATTACTGGTCGAACTTCTAAACAAGACAACATAACACTTCCTCTGCTAGAACCGGCCTCGGATCTATACTGCACTCTACAAGCTGACAGTGCTTCCAAATCTTTCCACCGGCAATCATCGCCAACACTGCATTCTGATGTTTCCTGCTAAGTACATCCGCTGCATTATTTCCTTTTCCATGTGTGTACTCAATTCCAAAATCATAAGCAACAATAAACTCCAACCATATTTGATGTCTCATGTTTAGCTCCCTTTGAGAGAACAAATACTTCAATGACTTATGATCTGTATAAAGCTCAAATTGCTCTCCCAAAAGGTAATGCCTCCACACCTTTAAAGCAAATATAACTGCAGCTAATTCCAAGTCATGCGTTGGATACCTAACTTCATGCGGTTTGAGCTATCTAGAAGCGTAAGTAATCACTTTACCACTCTGCATCAATACAGCTCCCAACCCAGTTCCACATGCATCAGTATAAACAACTAAATCCCGATTCCCTTCCGGAACCACCAACACCGGTGCATAGGTCAATAAGTGTTTCAAGCTCTGGAATGCTTCCTCACACTTATCGGTCCATACAAACTTCACATCCTTTCACGTTAGCTTAGTTATTGGTGTAGCTATTCGCGAAAAATTCTTTATGAACCTTTAGTAATATCTGGCCAATCCAAGAAAACTCTTTATCTCGGTCACTGTCTCGAGTCTCTTCCAATTATTCACCGCTTTAATCTTTGTCGGATCTACAGACAACCCTTTCTCTGAGACTACATGACCAAGGAACTTTACTTCCTTTTTCCAAAAATGGCACTTAGAATACTTCGCCTTCAGCTGATGCTCCCTTAGTGTCTCAAGCACAACTCTGAGATGAACTTCATGCTCTTTCTCATCCTTAGAGTATATCAGAATATCATCTACGAAAACCAACACGAATTTATCCAAGTGCTCTCAGAAATTTCGGTTCATCAAGTCCACAAAGATTGTTGGTGCATTATTAGTCCAAACGGCATAACTAACTATTCATACGATCCATATCGAGTCCTAAACGCCATCAAAGGAATACTATCCTCTGCCACTCTAAGCTGATGAAATCCTATCGCCAAATCCAACTGAGAGAATACCTTGGCTCCACTTAACTGATCGAACAAATCGTCAATTCTCGGCAATGGATATCGGTTCTTTATCATCTTCTCATTCAACTTACAATAATCGATATATAGCCTTAACGATCCATCCGGCTTCTTCACGAACACTGCAGCAGCTTCCCAAGGTGAACTACTCGGTCGAATAAAATTCTTGCCTTCCAAATCCACTAACTGCACCTTTAGTTCTTTCATCTCTGTAGATGTCATTCTTCTTGGCGGCATACTCACCGGTTCTGCTCTAGGCACCAAATCAATCTGAAACTCAATGGCTCATTTCGGTGGTAATTCAACTACCGGCTCAAAGACATCAGCAAATTCTCTAACCACAAATACTCGATCAACTCGTCCTCCAACTCCACAATACCCAATAAAGCATTCACTTCGCAACTAGGATTTTCTATGGTATAAACTATCTGATCACTACAATCAGGATGTCTAAGTGATGTTTTCCTGTTATGGCAAAATATCCTAGCATCATACTTACTTAACCAATCCATACCTAGTATAATTCCGAACCCAACAAAGTCAAATATATGCAAACAACAAACAAAAGTATGACCTAACAAATCAAACTCTAAATGGTCACACCTCATCCCAAGTGTCGCGTATCCTCCTATCGGATTTGCAACCCTTAAGGAAGTAACTAAATATGAGGGTTCTAGGTTAAGCTTATCTACCAAACATCGAGAAATAAAAGAATGTGATGCACCAGTATCAAACAGAATGCTAACAGACATACCGTGAATCTATAGTAAGCCTCCTAGAACAGCCTTTCCCTTCTCCTGCACCACTGGCCTTGAGGTTGCGGGCTACAATGCATACACTTGCCCCTTTCCTTCCTTCGCAGGCTCTTTGCATTGGTTCTTGTAATGCCCGATCTGATCATAATTAAAACATCTGACATTCTTCTTTCCAACCGCTTCTTTTCCTTTTCCTTTTCCAGTACGACACTCATGAGCATAGTGTCCTTTCTTGTCGCACTTATAGCAGACCACTTCAGATTTTCCCTTCTTCATTGCTCCTCCCTTCTGAGCATTCTTCTTATGGAAATTTTTTCTTTTCTGGCCTTGTCCCACCTGAACCTCCTTCTCTTTCTTCTTTTCCAAACAAGCCAACGCCTCTTTCTGCCTCATCGCCATTTCTACAACTACATCACATGGATCCCTTATGTGTGGTAAGGTAACTCTTGCCAACTCCGGCTTCAAACCTCTAATAAACTTCTCATTTCTTTTCATTACTGTATCAACAGTGGTATGCCCGTACTGGGCTAGCTCTTCAAATCTTCCAACATACTCTAGAACATACATCTCCCCTTGTTCCAGTTCAGTAAACTTTCTAACTAATACAGACTACGCCATTACCGACATAAACCTTTCTTGAAACCTTCTCTTGAACTCTGCCCAAGTCGTTGTCTCCACATCTACTCCAGTAGTAATAGTATTCCGCCAGTAAAGAGCAGCTCCCAGAAGTTTTCTTGAAGCAAGTCTCATTTCCTTCAGTTCCAATGAACGGCTTTCCTCCAAGCTTAGTATAGTCTCTTCTTAAGTTAGCATAATGGTTGACTATCGGAGCTTCCTAAACTCCTCCTCCAGCAGCATTCCTCCAACAACTCCAACTGCAATTCCAGCTCGCATCGTGTTTACAAAAAACTAATACATGGCTCCCATATCCACTTGGGGAATCCCAGCACCAATATTTTCAACTTGAGCCTAACCTGGATCTCTTCTAGCATTTGGTCGGGCATTTCCATTTGTGGTAGTGCTTTCTCCTCCAAGGTTAACTCTTCCTCTTCTTCCGTCCATATATGTATTCAAGCCTCGTGAGATACAGATGAATAGCCTAACAAAGATAGGAGTCTAGAGATATAGCGTATACTTATATATAGCAAATACAAGTATGTTACTATAGCGTTATCCCATACCCCGATCTTAACTCTAATTTCTAAGGATTATGTTTTTAAAAATCATTTTTAGTTAAAGTATTTCATAAACCATGCTCTGATACCAAGATGTAACATCCCCTATCTAGAGGCCCAAAACTAAGCGTTGTAGATGCTATAGTCATCTATAGTATTAGCTTTCGGTGACTAAATACGGCTATGTTAATGGTATCAATAATATCATAAGCACTTGAATATGAAACAAATCACGAATTTCAAAACAACTTTTTCCATTACATTTCAAAAATAGATGTTCCATATTCATAATACATAATCCCAATACGTTCCCAAGCACAGATAAAATATACTTATTACAAAATACGCCAAGAGTGGCATATGAAGATGCCCCCTTGGACAGAGTCATATAGTCATAATTGACTTAATACATACACAGTGGAAATAACAACAAAACAAAGAACTGCAACTCCTTAATAGCTATCTGTTAGCCTCATGCTTGCTTCTGGTAGCCTTATTCATCATCCTACTAAAAACCTGAAAACCCTTAATCCCTTAGCCTACTCAAATCAATTTTGAGCACTCAAGAGTTTAAGGGAAGATAAAAACTTCGAGTCAAACATAAAGCCTGGTGTGAATAGTACTATACATCTTGGTTAATAATGTTAAGTGAGACCATGTGGCTTAGAGGAATGGGTTTCCCCTCACTAACATCCTTTTTAAAACATATCTTTTTGAAAAACCTTTCTTGCAACCAAAACTGGTTAAATACTGTAAAGCATCATTATGTAAACATACATAAGTATCAGGTAATAGATGAACTATCTGTTCATACATTTTAGTTTTGTTTGGCTGACTGTTAACCTTTAGCTGACTTAGGCCTACCAGATAATAATCTAACATCTATTAGACACTCCTCTTTTGGACGATCTATCCTTAACTATCTATTAAATACTTCTCTTCTAACAGTCTGTCCCTAACTTAATCATCTCCTAAGTCATGTGATCCTAATGATTTTTCAGGCTCACCAATAACCTATCTGTATACTAATATATATTCCTTTCTATGTGTAATCATAATTTTAGTCTTACCCGTGACAAAGCCCTACACATTGGAATTTTGGACAACAATTAGCTGGGGCAAATAGATAATGTATAGGGTGCGCCCTATACCAGTCCCATCTTATATCCTAATATCTGAGTCATTTTCATTTATGGATCCCTTCCCATAATTTTCCTTGAAAACCTTTTCAAAATGATTTAAAACCTTTAAATCAAACTTACATAAGGAAAATATATAATCTCTATGCTTTACTCAAAATCACATTGCCATGTTATATATATACTTTACTCAAACCTTAGTTGATGAAAACATTTAAACACTTGAAAGTACCCCTTTTGATTCCATTGAAAGTACCCTTTTTAAACCTTTGAAAGCATCTCTTTCGAAACCAAGTAAAACCCCTTTATTTATCTAGGCCGAAAGGCCAAATCATTCCTTTGGAAACTATATCTTTAAACCATTTTGAAATGTTTGAAAACCATCCTTTCGAAAGCATTAAAACCTTAGACATCATATCTTAAATCACTTCAAAACATTGCTTTTAGTAAACCTTGGAAAAACCTTCCATTTCAACTCTTTCGAAACCATCAGATAATAGTACCTTTCGACTCCTTTGAAACCCTTTGGGGAACCACGAAACCATTCTAAATACCTTTCGAAAGCATCAACCTTTAGAAAATTAAACCTTTCGAAAGCTCTTTGGGTTCAATTTAAAACATGTGGAAAATACCTTTCGAAACCATATAAGTCATCTCTTTCGAAACCCTTGGGTTATACTTCAATTAGAATAAAATGGGTCAATTAAAACATCTTAGTCGAAACCTATCTTTCGAAACCTATATTTCGAAACCTTTTTCCTAAGTGTAATGGTGTCGAAACCATCCCTTCGAAAGCATAGGAGAAGTGGCTAATTTAAAAGATAAATATACCTTTCGAAACCATTGACTTCGAAAGGTAGAAAGGTGACAACTAGGGATTTTGACCCCTTCGAAAGCATTAGTTAAAACAAAAGAATGCAACTGAGTAAAATCCTTTACTTTGAAATATTTGACGCAGTCGAAAGCAATTGAGTCGAAATCAATCTCTTCCGAAAACAAAGCAGGCACTACCTTTAGTTCTAAAACAAACATACCCCAACCCTTCCGGAACCCAGCGTTTCGACCAAGTACCCTTTCTCCTATGTCCAATACGCTACGTACTTGATCACTTGATACCATGCATATTGATTTCGAATCCTTTGGTGGCGAAAGGTCTGGGTCAGAACTCCTTGTACCGAAAATGACAAAACATGCTAAAAACATGTTATTTTTGTTTTTAACTTAAAAGATAAAACTTTTCAACTAACCTGCCTTTGTTTGTCAAATTCTTACTGGTTGCTAAATCTTTTTCAAAAAGTGCTGCCAATATTTTTAGAAATAAACAAGGATTTTATTTTGTAAAATGCCTCTTCTCCTTAATTAAATATATAAAACATTTAAGTCTCGTACTTTAAATAATTTTATGTATTCATCAATACACTTAAGAAAATTCTACAAAAATTTCAAAAAATCATTTCCAATATGTTTTCCAACATATAAAAATTTCAAACCCAAATAATTATTTATTTTGCCATAAATAATATATATCCCAATAAATCATTTTCTTCACTAGAAAATTAATATAAAATTCACATTAATTCATAAAATTATGAAAATAAAAAATCAACTCTAAAATAACATTTCTGATCTATATTTAAATTTTCAAGGCATTTGGATGTCATTTAATTGGGTTTTCATATCAAACATATCATAAAAACTAATATGAACATGCATAAATCATCAATAAGTATATATAAACATTTAATCATCTAAAACATGACATAATCATACAAAATCATTTCAGATTAAACTTAAAATCGAAAACTATAAGAAAATTGGGATGTAGTGATCATTCACCTTTTGTGATTTAAGATGTGAGATTTAATGTTGAATAAGTTGATTTACTTCTTCCTCTTGAAATACTAGCATTATCTTCTCTAGAGATTGAAAATGGTTGCTGGCCTTAGAGTTCTTTTGTTTGAGAGAAATGAAATGAACGTATGTTCCTGTTTCCTAAGGGTTTAGGGTATAAGTCCAACCTATTTCCCATTTTGCCCCCCCCCCCTATTTCCTAACACTTTTATTCATGTTATCTCATTTTGATTTACATTTAACATGGCACGACTACCCTATAATCAAATCTCAATATATTAATCATCATATTATTTTATTTTATTTAGCTAATTAAATCTCATAAATAATGTTATAAAAATATGGGGTGTTACACATAACCAAACCATGTTTAGTCATTCATACATAATTCCTATCAAAAATACCCAGTTATGATCAAATCTGAACTTGTTTATGTTAGGGTAATTTTTAGAGAAAGTTTCGCTCACCTTTGATTAAGCAAACTTGATTAATCTATTTTCTTCTTAAGATTGCAAGCTTGAATTTTCTAGCTGATTTTTCTTCTTCTCTTTTGCTATATGGTGGCTGGCCTTGGGTTGTCCTTAGGAATTTGTTTCTATTTTGCTTTGTTGACTAAAAACAGAATTAAAGGAAATGAGGATGTAGGGAATAACTAATTTTGGGCTTTGGGCTTTGTGTTAAGACCCATTCCAACCTAATCTTAATAAATCCCTAACTCTTCTTCCCCCATTCATTCACTCTTCGTATATTTAATTCGTCACATAAATTATTTTAATTTATTCTTTATTTGATTTATTTTTCATGTTACGGTACTCTAAAATATGGGGGGTTACATAGTAGTTCTTTTTTGAATTGTAATAGCGGTTTATAAACAATTGTAACATCTTTTAAGATATGTGTAGTAATGTTACTGTATTGTATCATTTTTTTTAAATAAATTACATTATATATATTTATGTTTGTAATTCTATTTTATAAAAGCATTTTATGAATTGTAGTAGCTTTTTTTAATTGTTGTAGCAGTTTATAAACAATTGTAACATCTTTTTAGATATGTGCAGTAATGCTACTGTGTAGTATCATTTTAGTTTTTAAAATAGATTACAATACAGGTATTTATGTTCGTAATGCTATTTTACAGTAGCATTTTATAAATTATAGTAGTTGTTTCTGAATTGTAGTATTTTTAAAAATTCTAGTAGCAGTATATAAACAATTGTATTGAATCTCACATTATTATTTTATAGTAACATTTTTTCAATTATAATATCAATTATGAAGTTATATTAACATTTTTTTTGTTTGTAGCAGGTTTATATGAATTATGACATCATTTTTTAATCAATATTTTTGAATTCCACTTTCTAGTATCATTTTACATTTTTTGTAAAGTTGGTATCATATTTATTTAATTTTTAAACATTTGTAATACAATTTTCATAAATTAATTTGTAATGCTACTACATAGCTTTGTAATGGTGGTATCATTTTTTTTAATTCTTTAAAATATTTATCGTGATGTTTCATAAATTATCATATAATACTATTATGTAGTATTAGTTTTGAATTTACTGAATTAAATCGTGTAATAGTTGACATTACCTTGTATTATCATTTTTTGATTAAATGATACGACTCGGTAGCATTTTTTACTTGTTACATTCATTTTACACCATTTTCTCATATAATGATACAGTACCATTTTTTTTTACTTGTTGCTATTTTTTTGTAGTAATCGATGATTGGTGACCAAGATGAGGCGAGCAACGATGTTTTTTTTTGAAATTGTACTTAGATACAACATATCACTAGGACAACAAACCACAAATCAAGTGTCAATAAATGTTCGAATCACGCTACGCAAGTTTCGAATTTGTGACATTTCGCATCAAGAGTAACGATGTTGTGACGTGCATGAAGATATTAGCGGCGCCGTTGGCAACGAAGTGGGACATGATTTTATTTTTTAGGGTTTGGTTTTAAGGAGTCGACGGCTAGGGAGGTGACGACTACGGAGGAGGCGGATATGAGCAGCGGCGGGGCACAAATGTAGGACGACGTGGGGTTGCGACTGAGTGAGGTGCGGTGGCGTGAGTAACGGTGATTTGGTCTGTGCGCGTGAGCTAGATGTAAAAGTGGCATTTTGGCTAAATTTTGTAGCTGATGTCAAAGGAATCAAAAACCTTTGCAACTTTTCCTTTAAACTAAATTATTCTAAATAAAAATTGATTCTTGAACACGGTCGACAAATTTTCACAAAAAACAAATAATATTCAAATTTAATGGTTCAGAGAAAAATTTAATAAAATAAGTTGAAATATAGAAGATAAATTTAGGGTATTTTTCAAAATTGGGAAAAGGTTTAATTCAAAATTTAGGGTATTTTTCAAAATTGGGAAAATGTTTAGTTTGTAATAGGGGGATAATAAAAATTCCTATAATTTGTAAATGGGAATTTAAAAGGTAAAACAAAACTACATCCAAGACGAGAGTCCAGTAGTGGACCCGGTCCAAAACAATCGACTTTGAAGTGGTCCAAACTTTTGCATATAAATTTCGTTAACATGCACGCAGAGTCGCAGACTTTAACCCCAGCCCTGGAAGAAACAAAATCAGTGAAGGAAGCAGCAGATTCCAAAGGGACAAAGCAGACCTTAACCCTAATTCTGAAGAAACAAAATCAATGGAGGAAGCAGCAGATTCCAAAGAGACAAAGCGCAGAAGGTTACTTCCCTGCTCTTCTGTTACAAGCGATGATGAATCCCTTGTGGTAACTTCTTTGTCTCTTACTTTTAGCTTTAGTTTCATGTTATTTGTTTGTTTGTTTGTTTATTATTATTACTCAAATGAACGTAATTTGATTTGTATCGTTGGAAATTAATCCTATCGCAAACACGTTGTATTCATGTAGAAATCGTCAGTACATCCTTTGCACTTTGATTGCCTTTTGTCTTGTTATTAAAAGACCAAATCGAGTAAACTTTAGTTAATTATGTTACAAAAAGAGTGTTTTACTTTTCATGTTTGTCACTTTGTTAACAGGAAGCATCCAACAATATGGATGAAGAGAATGAAAGAGTTGAGAAATCTGCCAGAGTGCAAGACTGTGATAATAATATTGACCCCAGAGTTGATGCTGATATTCACAAAGTGGTATCTCTAATAGAGAAGCGAAAACCAGTCCCGCCTAACTACTTTAACTACTTATGTCCTTTCGATGGTAATGTTTCAATTAGATTTGATGGCTTGAGGCCAGATGCTGAGTATCTCGACCTTATGAGGATGATTCCTCCAGCACTCAAAATATTTGTATGTGATATTACTTGTCATGGACCTATTATATTATCAATAGTTAATTAACTGAGCTTTAACATTAATTGTGTTATCTAACAAGACTCCCTTATTGTTTTCGTTGCAATTCTCCACAACTTCTAAATTCCAGTCATGAAACCATATTTGCATCCAATAGATAGCAAATGTGGTTTCTTAATGACCCGGTCAGATAGAACTCATCCTTAATTTCTGGTTTGTAAAATAGGGTGTCTAGTAGATTGTGTTTCCGTCAACTGATTACATACTATACGGGCAATACTTTACAAAAATTGATTGTTCAATGTTCATGTTGATCTATTCCAAAGACACCGACATGACAGTGGCTCCTTTCTTTTTAGTGGTTTAATCTCATATAAATATTCAGTAGATATAATATTCACACTTAATACACACATATTTAATCTAGCCTATAGGTTGCTCACTCCAAGATTCATAATTTAAACAGTGATGTTACTATCACTTTGATGCCATTCCAATGCATAAGAGCAAAAAAGATAGTACAATCAATCTTCAAGTTTTTAGCATTTTTTTACAGCGTCTTCTCATCCACACTCACCAACTAACACTGTCTACAACCAAACAACAAATCAGAAATAAAATGAAACGTTAAAAACACACACACACGCACACACGCGCGCGCGCACACACACACACTCACACACATATATATATATATAAAATATGTTTAAAAGTAATATATGAAAAAGATTGTGCGATTCAAATTCAGTTTAAACCACACAACTATATCTGATCTTAGTATGGCTGGATATAGGAGCAAACTTTAGAAGGTTAATTGGGTGGGTTGGCTTTTACCAACCCGCCTCTTATTGTAGCTGATCCACTTCCTATTGGGTTCACAATACATGGAGTCTTGTTAATAGGTCATATACTCATCAACCTACCAGCAATAGATCATTGGCTTTGATATTGTTCCAATTAGGTTTAGCACACTCCTAAAAGCTAACTTGTAAGTGGAGTATGTTTAATAAGTCATACACTCATCAACCTATCCCATACTACATGATGTTGAACTCTACTGGATTAGGTTATTTCATTGGCTGCTTCTTGAGAAATTTGATTGGTTGTCCATTTGTCAACTTTTCAGGTCGATAGCTATCGCGGAGTTTACCCCGACGGTTTGAATGGCACATTTGGTTTTGTAATATTTAGTCACCATGAAATTGCTAAGAACTTTCTACAATCGTTCAATGGGAAAAGGTTTCATAACCCGGATATCGCTTACAAACTTAGTTGGGCTCCTTTTCAATATGGTAAATGTGAAAATGTAGATGTGTAAGAGGAAAAGACAATTTGTGAATCTGACACCGAGGCTGAAACTAAATTAGACATCAACTCAAACAGTGATTCAGAAGCTGACTCAAACACTGAATTGAACATCGACTCGGGCACTAGTGGCTCTGACAGTGAGCCATTTGCGGAGACGGAAGATGAGCAATTTCTCTCTTGTAAAGAGAAAGTCGAGGAATCCCAAGCGCGTAAAGCTAAGCTAATGTTAGAAAAAAAGCAGTATGAAGATTTTTATATTAGATTAGATAAAGAATTTCACGAGAGCGGAGGTATTTTTTTGTCTTTGGTCTCTATTGCTATTAGTACCACTATCATCATCATCATGGTTTTTTTCATAATTTCTTTGTCTATTTTTATTTTTGTTTTTGTTTTTATTTCATTATTATTATTGTTATTATTTGTTTAAGTATTTTACTTTATTTTTATCTTTATTTCTATTTTCACCTTTATAAAAAAAATCTATTATTGTTATTATTACTTTTTAAACTGACTTTGTTATTTACTTTTGGGTTCCATCTCTAGCCGATCTCAACTTGTTTGGAAATAATGGCTTAGTAGTAGTTGTTGTTGTTGTCGAGGTATTTTTTTTGTCATTGCGGTGCTTCCATCAGCAAGATAAATTGAAATTATAATTGATAATTGCAGTAATTGGGAAATTATTAGAAAACTTATTAAATGTTTAGAAATGTACATCATCATTTAACAGAAATGTGTGCTGTGAAAACATGTTTATGTGAAATTATTATTTTTCCTTCTCTTTTGGCATGCATTAGATGTTATAACTGGCAGTCCAATACGGTTATAAGCAATAAAGCAATATGTGGGATATTAAGCAAGTTAGATATAAATTAAATGAATTTAATTTCTCATGTTCAAATTTTACTATTATGCATTACCAATCATTCTTTATTTCACATTTCATCTTTATGACAGATTCATGGCCATGGCCAGCATCTGGAAATCCTCCAGAAGTGTATATGCGTCCCCGCGGTGGCTGTGCTTCTTCGATTGTAAGACGTTGAATTAATATCGATATTTTTCACAAATGGACTCGATATGCAAGCATTTATAGAAATAATTCTCAACTTTTGCAGCTGTATCTTGAGATGGTTGATCCTCTTGTTGAAAAAGAGGATATGGAACGGATCTTCGAAAAATATGGGCCATGTTCAGTTAATCTCCCTTGTGGAAAAGGCTTTGGATATGTTGAATTTGTAGAAAGGTTTGTCAAATTTTTTGCTTGTATGTATCATCCATCCTCTATCAGCGAGTTTATTTTTTATTTAAAAATAATAATAATAATAGATTTGAGGAAATCTATCGGGGAGTTTTTTAGCATGTGATTTTTCCAATGATTACTACTGATTAACATACATTTTAACACTGGGTGCATATCCTTTTGTAGAAAATGTGCTCTTCAAGCATACAAGAAGCTATATTTTGCTATGCGGAGGCTACGCATTTGTTACTTGTCATGGGGGGTTAGGCCCAAGGTATGCAGAAATAAGCTGCATGTATTTATCAGCTAGTGTTATTTGCCCTTGTTAACGCTTTATTTAAATACATGCAGAGGCCCGTTGGGGACTCAAAAGAAGACAAGCTCGTTGGGGGCCCAAAAGACGATGAGTCCCTTAATGATAGCCCAATTGCTTATAACTCTGTATATCGTAAGATAATTAGTAAGCAGAAGCAAAGGTTTCTTCAGTGTCCTTTACTGGGTTCAAAATGCAGATATCCTCAAAATACACTCAAATTGGTATTCTTTCTTGCCTTTACTCCGTGTATGAGTTTTACTGATTATACATTGTGTGAACGTGAAGAAACTGGCTAACTAACAGTTCATTTTTATTTATACTTAAAGAGGGAAAAAAAAATGATGTTCTAGTAAAAGAGTCTAAATATTTTTGCTACCCTGCAGTGAATATATCGTTCGTTCATATAATAACTGTTACTTAAATGCATTTCAGCCTTGTGTAGGAGATGGTTAGTAATCTGAAATTTCCTGATCTGAAGAATGTAACCTATTGAGGTAAACTTAGTGATAATTTGTTCCCATTTGAAGCCCAAATGCTCATTTTCTTTATTGTAGACTAGAACATTATATTCATGTATTCATTTGCAGGTTGAACAGCAGCAAATAAATATGTTACTACTATCAGTCTACTGGCAGTGTTATGGGAACATTTATGGTTGACAACCAATCTTAAAAATGCTCTTGGAACTTCTATGTTTTATTTTCCTTCCAGTTTAATAGTATTTTACTTTTTTATTCTTTCATCTTCCAATACCGTGTTTTAGTTTCCTTTCATTTCTACTCTATTTTGTTTAGTATTTTTATGTATTTTTTGTGATCATTAATCAAGCAGCGTCTTCTTTGAATCATCATCCACTTGTGGGTGTTCATTTTAGCTCTATTTGCTTATGTTTTTATGGTGCCTTCTCCATGCTATTTACTACCCATAAAAGATGCCTGCTTGGTACTGTATTTTCACGAGTTTTCAAATGTTACAGATAAGTAAAAGCACCCCAGAAGTTTACAATTTTTGAGGGTTTAATAAAAGCCACATCTGCTACTGGTTTTGGTTTTCGAAACTGTAGCCACATTAGCCAGTTTACTGGATTGTTTTGCCAAATAGAATACTGTCAAACTTCATGAATTTCAGTGGTTTTTATTAAGGGAGCGTTTGGCATAGATCCTTTATATAGTTTGCGAATATACAAAACATCCCTTCGTATCTTAGATAAGTTATTGGTCCCTGTTTCGAAAATTGGACCATCTAAAAGACAAAAGTACCATTCCGTTGTAATTTCTCTCTGTACTTCATCGTTTCCGTGAAAATGAAATCAGTAAATAAAATTGAATCATAATCTAGTGAATAAACTGCAATCAAGGTGACTAGAAAATTAATTTAGAAGGAAAACGAAATCAAATACTCATTTTAATTAATCGAGAAGAATCTGAAATCAAATAATGGAAAGTGACATCAAAATCAAACAGTAAAATTGAAATAGCAATAGAAAACAATAATTTGTATGAAAACGAATTCATTCTTCACAAAATTAAAAAATTATAATATATCAGCAACAATTTAAGAATATTTGCAGCTAAAATTGCAAATATTAATAATATTTGCAGTTTTTTTCAAATATTCTTAATATTTACAGTTTTAGTTGCAAATACATAGAAAATTTGCAGTAAAAATTTTGATTACTTGATAAAACACTCTTGCAGCTCTAACATATATTATTACATGTTTTACTGCAAAAATTGTACATATTTGCAGTATTGTAACAAAAATTCACAATATTTGCTGATTTTTCTGCAGTTATTCAGAATAATGGCAGTAATATCCGCAAGTATTCATAATAATGGCATATGAAAGTAAAAATAATGAATACTTGCTAAAAAAACACTTGTAGCTTCAACATATATTATTATATTATTTTGCAAAAATACTGAACATATTTGCAGAATTATAAACAATTTTTTTCAAATTTTGCTGATTTTTCTGCAATTAGTAAGAATAATTGCAGTCATAACTGCAATTATTCATATTATTTGCAGAAAAAAGTAAAAATATTCATAATATTTGCATTAGATATTTTAATGCAAAAATTGACACTTTTTGAAGTTTTTTATACAAGTATTCTCAATATTTGCATATGTTTCTGCAAATATTGAGAATACAAGCAGAAATATTGCAAATATTGGAATATTTACAGATTTGTATGCATGTATTTTCACTAATTGCAGTTTTTAATGCACATATTTGCAAGCATTCTCATTAAATGCAGTTTTTATGCATGCATTCTTAATTATGAAGATAAAATTCATCTTCCTAATGCAATATATTGAAATTAACAATTGCACAGAAATATTCTTACAAAAATGCATATTTATATGCAAAAAATTTCAATATTTGTTGATTTTTCTGCAATTATTCTGAATATTTGCATCAATGTCTGCAAATATTCTTAAAAATTGCAGATTTTCAGTAGATATTTTCTATTGTTATTCACAATATTTGCACCAACTTCTGCAATTATTGAGAATAATTGCAGATTTTTCAGATATGCATGTAAATTATTCAGAAGAATTGCAGACATACATGCAATTGTACATAATAATTGCATACATCTCTTTATTTTGAATAATTGCATACAAAGATGAATACAAATGATTGTAAGGGAATAATTGCTAATTTTTCAGCAAGTATATATTATGAATATTTGTTAAATTTTAAACGAATAATTGTAGAGGAAAATTTCTAAATAAAAGCATATTTATATGCAAATATTCTGAATATTTGCTGATTTTTTTGCAATTATTATGAAAATTTGCACCAATGTCTGCAAATAATCTTAAAAATTGCTGATTTTCCAGCAACTGTTAAAAATATTTACAAGAAAGAACTGTTTGAATGTTATTCCAGATAATATTTGCAGTATTTATGCACATAACTTCAAATATCAAACTGCAACTATTTCTCATTATCATTAATGAATTTAAACATCAAAACAACACCAACAATCCATAAAAAATAAAAAACAATTCATATTTTTATAAACAAGGTTGATTCGTTTTCAAATAGTTGCAGTTTTTTTTATTGAAATCAAGAATTAAAACATTTGTCTGAAGAAAACTCAGCTTGGTTTTCGATTTGATCAGAAGAAACTGAAGAAGAAGAACCACGGCTCGACTTTGAAGCGCAGTGGTAATTTAGGGAAAAAATAGACGTAAAACAAAAACAGAAACATGGAAAGTATGTTTTTTTTTGACAAGGGCCGGCTTTGAATTAAGTTTGGTTTTAGGGATGCATGCATAATATTCACTTTTATTAAATCGTTCCAACTTAATTTATTATTTCACAAACTCCTCACGAGCGTGTGATTTACCTTGCATATTTTGTAGTTCACCTAGAATTTATGTACAAAGTTTTACTGAAAATTAGGAGTTTTTATTAGGAGGAATTAATTTAAAGGACAAAAATTTGTATATTTTTAGCCTCAAGGACACGACTTCAATATTTTAACCATAAGGACAAACATTCTCCTAAAATTTATTCATATGGACAAACATTCTTCTAAAATTATTCATAAGGACAAACATTCTTCCAAAACTGCTACCAAACTAAAAACTGATACCTAAAAACTTCTACCGATAAATACAAACTGATACTTAAAAACTGTTTTCAATAACTAAAAACTGATACCTAAAGAAAGTTGTCCTTCCGGCTAAAATACTGAAAGTCTGTCCTTGAGGCTAAAACGCTGAGAAATTTTGTCCTTGACAATAATTTCCTGTTTTGTTTTTATTAAATTCTTATCCAAAATGACACTTTTAAAGATGTTTCAAGTGTGTAATAAAGAGCATATTTAACTTATTTTTACTTTTTTAAATTTTAACATATCAGTTACTAGCAGCAATTTTGTTTATTTTTGACATAAATTTGAGATTGTTTCGTATGAGATTCATGCATGATTATAAAGATGAATAAATTTTGTATTGGATTGATTTGTATGAGATTCACGCGAACTACTAACGGTGGTATTTGCTTTTCATAACATTTCGAGGATAAAACATTCTTCTTCTTTTTCCTAATTTAGCATGTTTTACGCTTTAAAGTTTGAATTTCTTTTACATTTCAAATTTATTTCTTCGTCTTTTGCTTTCAAACTAGTGTGTAACCCGTGCATGTTGCATACGGTAATATTGTATAATATATCATTTATACTTTAGTTTTAAAATTTGAACTTTGTTATAAAATGTACGATAAATTCGTTGAAATAAATAAATCATGAATTGAAATTGTTATTATTGTTTATCCATAATTTATGTTATGTAGCTTATCTTTATATTTGAGTAAAAAATTGATTTTATTATTTTTGTTAGTACAAACATGGTACGTTAAAATTGACATGTTTTAACATTTGTTAAATAAATTAACAAATATTATTTAATCGACTTTTTTTAAATATGTTAAATTTAAAATTACGTAGTTAATTTAAATTTTGGGTGTAAAGATAAATGGTAGAAAAGAATGAAGAAGAATTTTGTAAAAAAATGTAGAAATTTTAATGCAGAGTTATTTGAAGATAAAAATAGAATTTTGTAATGTAGCATACGATAAGCTTTTTAAATAAACGATTATAACCGTTTTACAAATTAAGTTTATCATTATTGTTTACGCACATAATTTAATGTATGTTATATGTACCTTTATTGTTAAATGGGAAATTAATTTTATCATTTCCGTTAAAACATAAATATGTGTGTTGAAATTGACATAGTTTTAGAATTTTTTAAAAGAATGTTATTTACTGAAATTATATATTCAAATAGTTTAAATTTGAGATTAAGTAGTTTAAATACATGAACTTAAATATAAAATATCAGGAAGGAATTAAGGGTGGAAGGTTTGTAAATAAGAGTAGAAATGTTAAAACGTACGTATTTGAAGCTAAAAACAAAATTTTACTGTGCAATGTATGATAAAGCTGCTGAAACACATGAATAATAAATTAATATGTTAATATTGTTTATGCATATTATTTCCATTATGTGATCAAAATATATTGACTTAAATGTATAATATTAGGTGATATTGGGAATGGTTTGTAAATAACTATAGAAATTTCAAAATGTAGGTATTTGATGTTTAAAAAAGAATTTTACAATGTAATGCTAAATACATTAATATTAATGAATTATAAATTAATTTTTTAGTTATTCTTTGTGTATATAATTTATGTTATGTGATTGATTTATTTATATATGTAACGATCCAGAATCTTAGTCATTTAAATTTGGAATATTTAATTGATTTTAAATATTGAAAAGTTAATTTTATAAGTTAAATAACTTGAATTTCAATTATAGTAATCTATTTGATAATTAAATTGTTAAATAAAATTTTGGGAATATTTAAAATAATTGAATCTTGAATTTGAAATGAATAAAATAATTTCGAAAGTTGATTTAAATTCTATTTGAATAAGGAGGATAGGAAACTTTTAAAATTGGATTTAAAAGCGATTAAACTGATTTTGGAAATTATTCGTTTTAAATAACGTGTAAAAATAGCTTTCTAGGACACTATCTCGAATTTCGACGAAACTAGTTTCATTGGATCTGTAATAGTGAATTATTATATGCCGTCGAATTTTGTGGCGATCGGACATATCGTTTGGTCGTGCGAGTTCGAAACGCGTAGAGATTAATTAAAGAAATTTATATAAAATTGGGTTTTAAAAGCTATTTTCTGTATATGATCGAATTAGGTCTCGAGACTAGTTCCATTGCGTTCAGAATAAGGGTATAACATATAGAACGCCATGCAGCCGCCTCATTTGGAGTTCGAGATTTTCGGACTTTTAAAGATTAATGTATTAAAATTAAATAATATATATATATATATATATATATATATATATTAGCCTATATATATATATATATTAGCCTATATATTGACCATACCTACCCATAGCTATACTATTATGGCCATACCACCTTCTCTCTTTTGCCATTTTAAAATGCTCCTCCCTCCCTCGTTCAAACGGTTTCAACTTAAAAGAAAAAAAAGAAAAAGAAAAGCATAGCCGATCCTTGTAAATTAGAAATCAATTGAAATAAAATTCAAAATAATGTAAAGGCTTCATCTTTAAGCTAGTTAGATGTAGATCGATCGTTTAGTGCATTCATTGGGAGGTGCGGCAGTACTTTGGGGAGGAGCGACAGTTCTTCTTAAGCTAGGGTTGGCGATTTGTCGAGGTACGATCGATGAGAGGATAAACGAAGCATTGATTTGGACTCGAGGTACGAACGAGATTATGATGGCGATGGTCGGAGGTAGAACGGTGGTAAGATGGGAATCGCGACCTGGATGGCGGAAATAGAGGGTGGCGTGTCGTTTTTGGGTACAGAGGTGCGCTCGAGATGGCAGAGTGTCCATTATGATGCGATCGCGAGGCGGAGTTTGCTGCTGATTGTTGTTTGTCGCCGGTGGTCGGAAACGGTGTGTCAGTGACATGGAGTTGCACGTTGGGAGGTGGACATGTGCAGGGAGGGGAATGTTAATTGGGAAAGATGTTTAACGGGTAGGGGCAGCATTGTAATTAAATAAAAAGTTAGTTATATATTTATTTAAAATTATCGATAACCTAAAACGTGTATAAGTCTCTCATACGAGGTCCAATCGAGGCGCGGATTTTTGCGTTGCGCTCGTAACGACGAAAGCTTCGTAGTGGAATTAGTTTGGATGAATTTGAAGATAGTTGAAAATTGGGCTAAAATCGAACGTCGTTCGGTTTTAGTTCCAAACCGAAATGCCTCGGCGACAACAGAAAATTTCGGTGAGTTAATCTCACCTTTTGGTTAATTAGAAAATTTGTATAGTCAATAAAAATTATCTATTGAATGTTTGAACATTTGTTTCTTGATAGTTATTGACTGTGAGATAATTTTCTAATTATTTTTTGTTGGTTTGGATATATTTCCTCCTATTGGAGTGGAAGAGACCCTATTACGTTCCCGTGTAAGAGCGGATGACCCTTTGTATACGAATCCCGCTTCGAAGAGGTTGATTTTTATATTATTTGATTATATACTGTATTTGATGCAGGGGAACGGGTTGGATGGATCCAACAGGATTCCTCACACCGTCGATTTTATTTTCACATGTATTACGATATATGATATGTTGGATGTTATATTGGATGACATGAATATGATTTTGTTTATTTAGTGCTCTAGTAGCACTGGCTCTATTTTTGGTATATTAAATACTATAATAATGATTTGATTTAAACGGGATTTCAAAGTTGGTTTTGGGAATTTTATATGTTTAATAATTTTTCTAAAATAAAAGTTTGATTTTTTTTTAGAGATTATAAATTTATGGTTTTACAAAATATTCTAAATAGAGATTTTCGAACTATAAAATATAGATTTTTAAATCTTGGAGAATAAGTCTGTCTTTTATAATAAAGGGACATGTTTTAAAAGAAATTAGAAATATTTTGATATAATATTTATCAATCATCTTTGTATAAAGTGATATATATGTATATAGGTACATATATTATGATTTATTTATAAACGTGAAATTTATAAATGGGATAATTTGAAAGAGTGATATTTTTATAAAGGAAGTAAAGATTTGTAAAATTGTATATTGTTAATAAAAGTATGAATTTATAAACGGGGTTTATAAATTAAAGGGAACTATTATCGTTTAATAAATTAGATAATAAATCAAACGGTGGATTTATTATACGATTCAGAATGATATTTTAAAAATAGTTGACTCTATTTTGGAAATTGAAGGCGAGTATAAATTTGGAATGTTAAACGATATTTTTATAGATAGAAAGGAATTATAAAAGGAATTTATCCATACGGAAATAACGTTAAAACGGATGGTGATTATTGTTTTAAATAAGATTTATGAATAAGTGAGATTCATAAAGGAAATAGATTCATAAATGGAGTTCATAAATAAATGGGTTTTATAAAAGGAAGTTTTATAAAATGGAAAGAGATTCTTAAATTTAGTTTTATAAATATGGGAATGATTAGGTTGAAGATTTAAGTATGGATTTTTATCATGTTCCAAAAGTTGATTACGAATACTAATATTGTTTAAAGTTTGTTAGTTAATATTTAAATATTTTTAAAGGTTTAATTATTTAAATTATTAATATGGCTTGAAATTAATAATAATGATTATTAATAATATTTTGGTAATTTATAATTATTATTTGTATGATAAAAACTAATGATTGTTTTATCCAAAATGTTTTGAATTATTAATTATTATTTCTAAGAGGTTAAAGGTTAATAATTATCATTTATTTATGATGCTTATTATGAATAAACACTATTATATAATAGTGTTTTAAAGAAAGTGATTAGGTCTTATTTATGATGTTTCCGAGATTCATAAATATAGTTTTGTAAACGAACTTGGATTTTTATAAGAAGAGCTTATAAAATGGTTTGAAGATTTAAAGGAAGATTATTTACAAGGTAAAGAGGTTTATAAATGGATGGATATTATAAATGAGTTTTAGAAATGGATTTATAGATTTACTAAAAGGAATTTATAAATAATTGCATGATTTTATAAGCGTTTAGAAATGACTTGAGAAAAAATTTATAAATGATTTATAAAGGGTTTTAGAAATTTATAATGGAGTTTATAAATGATTTTAGAATTTTATGAAAATGAGATCTTCCTCAGTGTTTGATAAGTATACTTATACAATTGAGATAAGTATATGGAGATATTCTTAGTATTGAAAATATAAGGTTTGTGAATATATATTTGTAAAAGTATTTTGATACAATCATTTACAAGATGATTTTAATTAATGAAAAGATTAATTAAGGAGGCTTAGTTTTGCTTGGTGCTTAACCAAATGTTGGTTTTTCCTATTGAATTAAATCCCTGATTGAATGTTTGTTATTCGATAGTTAAATAACCGACTATCAAATTTGGACCCAAATGTAACTTTGGAAATATTTAGGGGAAACACGTGAGTTATGTGGCACAGCCATCTCCGATGATGCTGTAACGTGCGTGAAAATCTCGTTTCGTTCTTCTAGAACAATGATAAGAAATATGTTCACTAATAGTTAGAAGGTGATCTCCGTTCTTATCTTTGATTATTTATTTCCTAAGGAACCGGGTTGAGTTTACCGAAAACTGTCGAATTTTGTTTCGAAGAGACCGAGATCAGATGTGTTATCTAAAAACCACTTCGATCCAACTCAAGCATTCGAAGTGAAGATATATTGAAGATGATGGAATTGGAAATGGAGCTCTGAATCGTTTCATTCAGTCCCAAAACGAACTTGCATGGATGAATATTGATATTGCATTGTTGCTTGGAGGGCAGTGTTAGCATTCCAAGTAGGAAGTGCTATACAAATGGTAAGAGCGTGGCCTCTTCGAGCCTCACACCCGGGAAATGAATAAAGTAGGGACATGCGGCAGGGCTAAGTGGGTCGCACTCAAGTATGGTATGATCATCCCAAATCTAGAGCGATATTCATGTATGCTTCGGGATCCCATTATGTGGTTGTTGATTTCAACCAAGGGGTGATCATATTCGGTGCTACTCGAGAAGGGGTTAGTGCCTGAGTAGCAGATGTGCAACGTGTTGTAGCCTCTCGTACACTTGATCTAGAGGTGTACGGATTCGGTGGGTAGACCCTTACCCTTTCATAGTTGGAATCCATTCTCCAATACGAGCCTTCAGTTTTGGTTGTAGAGCCTAGTATGCTGAAATTTAATTAAAGTAACAATTTCGGCTATGATTAATAAGTAATTGTATCTTAGACACTATTATAATATCAGAGGATTTCATATGAAATGTTTTGGTTATCGTAAGGTAAAAACTCATCCGTGTTTATATGCGGCATGGTCTTACGAGATACCTTTGATTTTTGAAAGGTTTCTATAACTGTAAAAGTTCAAATGGGTGTGTTTTCTCATGCTGGTTTTCCAGACTGACTCGGGTGTTATTTTATTATAATGCTTGGGTCAGACTGAGCATATTTACAGATTGCTTTGGATGCATTGGAGCTCAAGAGACGAGTTTGGAGGTCTTCAAGGCGTATACATGTATATGTTTATTTTCCGCTGCTTTGTTATTGAAATTATCAGCAATTGTGAGGACATGATGTTATAAGTTATAACTGTCTAGACTGATAATTGTGATTGTTGTTATACTATGATGGATGTATGTATATAACAGTTTCTCTTTTGTAAAGATCATTGATATTATATTATATTTTGTTCCGCTGTGATTGTGAGATTCTGTGTTGTTTTGGTTTCTTTTCTCCTCTTCTTAAATTCTCTTCTTCTTTCTTCTTTCTTTCCCTTAACTATTCGTCTTTCCATTTGATTTGGGTTGGACATTAGTTTATTGTCAGCTTGAATTATACGGAAAAGCGGGTCATTACAATGTGGTATCGGAGCTTAGGTTGAGCGAACACTTAGACTTTGTTGGGAATTTACTCATTTGAGATAGGGTAAGCGAGACCCTAGGATGAGTTTGAGTATATATATATATATATATATATATATATATATATATGAGCGCGTATTTGTTAGTAATTATAAAAATGTTTTATACTGTGTTAATTTATCTATCAAGTGGCTTATGATTTCTGGTCGGTACATGGGACGCCATGATATCGATAGGGGTTTCTAAACGCTTAAATAAGACAATCCGACACAGTATTGTTTTAAAAGTGGGTAAATGAAATAATTTTACCTAAATTATATTTTATATATAAAGGAATACTTTTTCAGAAATTATTATAAGCTATATATTTGTTGTGTTTAGATGTTAACGAATGATAATATTTGATTATTACCGTTCGTTGTTGTTCTAATAAAAGTTGTTAATGTTATATCTAACAAAGATAAACAATTGTAAACTGAATTATATAGGAGAATAAATTTATAAGTATGAATTATAAAGAATTGATTATACTTAAATAATCAACAGTTGTGAAATGAATTACATAAGAAGTGAGATTTTATAAATACGATTATAAATGTGATTTATAAATGGAAAGGAAATGAAAATTTCTTAAGTATATTTATAAATATGATTTGTTAATGAAAATAGGTTTAAAACAAGAAGTTTGAGAACTTAAAACCTATTTATTTTGGAAATTGTTTTTCGAAAATCTTAAGAAAAATAATAATAGTATTATTTTGAAAATATTTGGCTAGAAATATTTTAAAATGGGATTTAAAGAAATAGAAAGCACTGAACTCACTTTAATCGCTGGAAAATAATTCTGATGACGACTGCAGTATCATCGGCGTTCATTTTCGAGTTTCTAAATGAGGGATTGCTACCTGAGTAATTTACCATTTAAGTTTTGTTTTGATAAAACAATTTTTTTTAGATTCCAGAGGTGTAATTTGATATATAAAGGAGTTATGTATAGATATGATTTCAAAATGATTTGAAAATAAAACCGGGTGTTGAAAACATGAAATTTTATCTAAATGTTTCAAGGAAACCTAAGATAATAAGTTTTTGAACTTATAATTTGAAAATAGCATAGATAAGAAAAGAATTTGGAATCGAGATATGAAATTAAAATTTAACTTAGGTTAAATTAAATAAACCGAGAAGAGTTAATGAAATTGAATTGGGATTTGAATTGATAATGAAATTAATTAGTGAATTGAATATGGTTTAAAATGTTGTTTAATAGAATTGAACGTGAACTTAAGTTGTGAAGTAAAAATAAACATTAGAAGTGTTATATAAAAAAAATGTTTGTAATAAAAACTTAAGTAAATTGTTGTACGGAATGGTTCATAGACAATATTAGTATTGATGAAATACACTAAGTGATAATGAAATAAGAATTAACTTAAGAGAAGTTAAAATGTAACGATTTTATGGAATAATCCATAAATGAATTAAAAATGGAATGGAATGTTGTTAGACATAATGTGAGTAATTGGATATGAACCAATGAAGGTAAATGGATCGAGCGTAAATACAGTGAATGTAAAGGATTGTATGTAAATCAATTGAATGGAAGTAAATGGAAATAAATACGTAAGTTGTACGTATATTATTTTATTCACACGACTGTTTGATCTAGATTCGAATATACGATTTTGAGGTGATTTATACCGATCCGAGTTAGGATTTTCACTCGATTCTCGACGGCGAACACTGGATGTGGATTTTTGATTGATTCTGATATTCTCTATCATAGTATATGGCTATGCAAGGAGAATGGAGGTTTCTAATCAAGAAACCAGATCTAAGTCCGCACTAGAGTGGTCGTATGAACGATACTAGTTCGGAAGGGAAATTGTGTGATCGAGCGAGCGATCAGGTATGGTTTTACGTACAGATGGTATATGTACATTATATGGGATTTAGTAAAATAATGTTGACCTTGGAAAATGCAAATTGATATGGTTATGAATTAAATTGAATGGAGAATATTTGTTTTATGTTTCTCTTGTTACATTTGCATATAGATATTGTATTAGTATATGTTATATATTGATATTACTTTTCATATACTTGTTCTCATTGGTTATTGAGTGTTTAGTAGGTGTGGATGGCGTATACTTTGCAATTGGAGCTCGCTTTCGCATTTTGTTGATTGTATATGCTTGCTAATGCTAAAATAAGGTACACATCTCGGATTACATATCGTATTTTTATATTTTCCCTACAGGATGACTCATCCTCGAAGATGAGATGTATGTTTGTGATTATATATATATTGTAAATTTTTATGATCGAGCCGCGCAAAAGAGACGCTGGCAAAATTTTTCGAAAATTCAAGGCATTAGAAATTTTTTGATAATTTTGGGAATTTTTTTTTGATAATTAAAATTTGGATTTTGGTTTTATAACTTTGAATGGTATTAGTTGGATCTCAAAAATTTGATTATGAATTTGAAGACTTAGAAAAAGTTTTTATAAGAAGTTTTAACTAATTGATTTCGAAAAGTTAAAAGGTTTAAATGAATTTGGTAATTTATTTTAACTAATTGTTTTTGGAAAGTTATTGAGTTTGAGACATTTTTCTTACTTGGCAATTTCAGAGACGAAATTCTTTAAAGGGGGAGAATGTAACGGCTCGGAATTTCAGTCATTTAAATTTGGAATATTTAATTGATTTTAAATATTGAAAAGTTAATTTTATAAGTTAAATAACTTGAATTTCAATTATAGTGATTATTTGATAATTAAATTGTTAAATAAAATTTTAGGAATATTTAAAATAATTGAATCTTGAATTTGAAATGAATAAAATGATTTCGAAAGTTGATTTAAATTCTATTTGAATAAGAAGGAGGATAATAATCTTTTAAAATTGGATTTAGAAGTGATTAAACAGATTTAGGAAATTATTCGTTTTGAATAACGTGTAAAAATAGCCTTCTAGGGCACTATCTCGGATTTCGACGAAACCAGTTTCATTGGATCCGTAATGGTGAATTAATATATATAATCGAATTTCACGGCGATCGGACGTATCTTATGGTCGTGCAAGTTCGAAACACGTAGAGATTAATTAAAGAAATTTATATAATAATTCAGTTTGAAAAGCTATTTTCTGTATATGATCGAATTAGGCCTCGAGACTAGTTCCATTGCGTTCAAAGTAAGGGTATAACATAAAAAACGCCAACTAGCACGCCTCGTTTGGAGTTTGAGATTTTCGGACGTTTAAAGATGAATATATTAAAATTAAATAATATATATAATTTATATCATCCCATATACATTGACCATACCTACCCATAGCTATACTGTTATTGCCATACTCACCTTATATATCCCTCTTTTCCCTTTTCAAAATGCTCCTCCCTCCTTCGTTCAAACGGTTTCAACTCAAAAGAAAAAAGAAAAGGAAAAGCATAGCTGATCCTTGTAAATTAGAAATCAATTGAAATAAAATCCAAGATAATGTAAAGGCTTCATCTTTAAGCTAGTTAGATGTAGATCGATTGTTTGGTGCATTCGTTGGGAGGTGCGGCAGCACTTTGGGGAGGAGCGACGTTTCTTCTTAAGCTAGGGTTGGCGATTTGTCGAGGTACGATCGATGGGAGGATAAACGAAGCATTGATTTGGACTCGAGGCACGATGGAGATGATGATGGTGTCGGTCGGAGGTCGAACGGTGGTAAGATGGGAATTGCGACCTGGATGGCAGAAACGGAGGGCAGTGCGTCGTTTTTGGTACAGAGGTGCGCTCGAGATGGCAGGGTGTCCCGCTTGGTGGTTGAAAATGGCGTGTCAGTGACATAGAGATGCACGTTGCGAGGTGGACATGTGCAGGGAAGGGAATGTTAATTGCGAAAGAAGATGTTTAAGGGGTAGGGGCAGTATTGTAATTAAATATTAGTTATATATTTATTTAAAATTATCGATAACCTAAAACGTGTATAACTCTCTCATACGAGGTCCAATCGAGGCGTGGATTTTTTCTTTGCGCTCGTAACGACAAAAGCTCCGCAATGGAACTGGTTTGGATGAATTTGGAGACAGTTGAAAATTGGGCTAAAATCGGACGTTGTTCGGTTTTAATTTCAAACCGGAACGCCTCGGCGACAACAGAAAATTTCGGTGAATTAATCTCACATTTTTGGCTAATTAGAAAATTTGTACGGTCAATAAAAATTATCTATTGAATGTTTGAACATTTATTTTTTTGATAGTTATTGACTGTTTGAATAATTTACTAATTATTATTTTATAGTTTGGATATATTCCCACCTATTGGAGCGGATGAGACCCTATTACGTTCTTTTGTAAGAGCAGATGACCCTTTGTATACGAATCCCACCTCGAAGTGGTTGATTTTTATATTATTTAATTATATACTGTATTTGATGCAAGGAGACAGGTTGGAGGGATCCAACAGGATTCATCACACTATCGATTTTATTTTCATATATATTGTGATATATGATATGTTGGATGTTATATTGGATGACATGAATATGATTTTGTTTATTTAGTGCTTTAGTTGCACCGAGCTCTATTTTTTGTATATTATATACTATAAATAATGATTTGATTTAAACGGGATTTCAAAGTTTGTTTTGGGAATTTTATGTGTTTAATAATTTTTCTAAAATAAAAGTTTGGTTTTTTAGAGATTATAAATTTATGGTTTTACAAAATATTCTAAATAGAGATTTCCGAACTGTAAAATATAGATTTTAAATCTTGGAGAATAAGTCCGTCTTTTATAATAAAGGGACATGTTTTAAAAGAAATTAGAAATATTTTGATATAATATTTATTAATCATCTTTGTATAAAGTGATATATATGTATATAGGTACATATATTATGATTTATTTATAAACGTGAAATTTATAAATGGGATAATTTACAAGAGTGATATTTTTACAAAGGAAGTAAAGATTTGTAAAATCGTATATTGTTAATAAAAGTATGAATTTATAAACAGGGTTTATTAAAGGGAATTATTATCGTTTAATAAATTAGAGAATAAATCAAACGGTGGATTTATTATAAGGTTCAGAATGATATTTTAGAAATAATTGACTCTATTTTGGAAATTGAAGACGAGGATAAATTTGGAATGTTAAACGATATTTTTATAAACAAAAAGGAATTTATAAAAGAAATTTATCCATATGGAAATAACGTTGAAACGGATGGTGATTAATGTTTTAAATAAGAAATATGAATAAGTGAGATTCATAAAGAAAATAGATTTATAAATGGAGTTCATAAATAAATGGGTTTTATGAAAGGAAGTTTTTTTTTGAGAAAAATGTGTGATCCTCTAAAAAAGAGGAGAGCACACATGTAAATATGTATATATCACAAGATAAGGTGCTGCGAACATGCATGGCAGGTAGCATATCTAAATACAAGTATCAAAGAAGAAATTCACGTACCCTATAATGAGCTCCAGCATGGCCACCGCCCATTACACCCCAATACCGAGCTCTGGCATGGCCACCGCTCGATATTAAGGTGTTAGAAGTACCTGAAAAACTATGGAATATCACATAGCCAATGATACTAGAAGCTAGCTCCATCTAAGAAGGAAGCTCCATGATGTTGACTCAGAAGGAATGAAAAAGGAAATGATCTGAAATGGAACTGCAAATGATCATGAATGGAAACTCCGCTCTGAAGACTCGGTAATACTAGAAGGAGCGCCTAGCTAAGAAGTGAGTCCTCCTGAAAATAGAATGCCATAATTAAGATGAATATGTATTGAGAAGAATCACTCACTACAATTAGCAATCCTGCAATCAGCAACCCTGTGTACCTGTAAAAAGAAATTAACACCCTATCTAGCCCAAACCTGTATCTGAATAGAAACCAAGGAAAATAGTTAGAATGATACACATATATTTATATAAATGAAATTTATATACATATATATGTATAAATGAAATAGAAGTAAAGATACAAGAATTAAGCTAATAGGACAGAATAAAGTAAAGATTAAAAAATGACTAAAAAGAATCCATGATCAAAAAAACTAAAAAAACTAAAATAACTATAAACTAAAATAAACAAAAACTAAAACAATAACAATAACAGAACCAAAATAATCCTTATGGTCCTTTGATTAAATGGATATTATGATACACAGTGAAATCATCATTTAAGTTTGAAAAAATATTAATACTACAATTATTAATGTCAAAAATATTATTTTTATGTTCAAATAGTTTAATATTATTATTAACCTTATTAAGATATTCTTTAAATAGATTATCTTTAGCTAATTTATATATGATATTAGAGATCCAATTTAAACAAAATGAAGAAATTATAACAATCAATTTATTAAAGTGACTATTATTTTTAAAAATTCTTTGATTTCTTACAAACCAAATATACCAACAAATTATAATGAATAAAGTGTCAAGTAAGAATCTATTTTCCTTTTTGAACTTAAATCTAAAACTATTCCAATAGAATTCACAATCAGGAATTTTAGTTGTTATATTAAAATTAAAGATTTTAAGGGTATTATTTAGAATGATATAAGTATCCATGCAATCATAATATACATGTTCAATATCTTTAAAATGCACATTACAAAAATAACCTTTTTTTATCAACTTGCATTTCTTTTTAAAAATTCTATAGTATTTAGTTTTCCATGCATAATTAAGCACATGTGAATTTTAGATTTAGGAGGAGCATTTGATTTCCAAATAAATTTAAAAGAGTTATGGTTACACCCGAAAAGTTAATAAATCTATAAAAAGAATTAGAAGTATATTCTTACTCTTATCCCATTCCCAACTAATATTATCATTATCATTATCAATATTAGAAAAGATTTAATCTAGTATAAAGCAAAGAAAGCTGCCTAAGAGTCGAACCTACTAAAATTCTGTAAAAGAAAAATTCCAAGGAGGGTCGTTTTCGGGAGAAAAACTTCTATAATTAAAGTATCCTTAAAATTACAGATTTCATATATCTCTTTAAATTCAATCCTAAGAGGGATAACGGAAATCCAACGATCATGCCAAAAAGAAGTACTATTACCTGAATGAACTATTGTATTAGTGCCTAAGTTAAAAATCTCATGACATTTTAAATTAGATTTCCAAAAATTAGATAGTTTACGTATGACAGTAGGAGTAATTTGATATAAATTATTACTACCATTATAGTAATATTTAGAAATGATTTCTTTCCAAGTAGCATTATCATTAATGTCCTTAAACTTCCTTAACCATTTACCTAACAAGGACAAATTCATATTACGCAAATTAACGACTCCTAAACCACCATTCTTTTTGGACTTACAAACAGTTTCCCAATTTACTAAACATTTAACACTGTTATTAGAGTTTTTCCCACTCTATAAGGAGTCCCTTCTAATTTTATCTATTTTATCGATCACCCAATATGGAAAAAGATTCATAGACATCCAATAGATCGGGAGAGCTGATAAAACAGTTTATTAGAACTAATCTACCCGCTCTCGATTAATCTTCCATTCCAATTAGAAATCCTATTTTTGATTTTATCTATAATTATAAACCAACCATCATGTTTAAGTTTAGGTCTAATCAAAAAACCAAGATAATCAAAAGGAAAATTCATAGTTTTACAATTAAGCGTATATGCAACTAAATTTTCAACTTTTTCAAAATCATTTAATACTAAAACTGAACTTTTATCAAAATTTATTTTTAAACCTAATAGTTCAAAACTATATTAAATAAACTTAAGAGTAATAATGTGTCTAGGCAAGTGAGAATAAAAAAGCAAGGTATCATATGCAAATTGAAGGACAAATATACCGATACGCGAGATATCATTACCAACAATCCATAGAGATCCATTATCAACCGCTTTTTTAATTATCTTAGTGAAAACATCAGCGGCTAAGTTAAATAGAAGAGGTGATAAAGGATCCCCTTGCCTTAAACCTCACTTAGATTGAATTTTATTACCTAAAATACCATTAACCATAATACTAGAGTTACTAGTTCTAAGTAAATTCATGATCTAGCTAATCCATCTATGACCGAAACCTCTAGCATGAAATATATCTACTAAAAAATACCAATCTACCGAATCAAAAGCTTTTGCAAAGTCCAATTTTAGAATCGCACAAGTTATATTATTCTTACAACAGTGATTAATATATTCTTGAACAACAGCCATGCCGTCGGTGACATTTCTTTCCTTAATGAAAGCAGATCGTGAACAGTCAATTAGATCATTCATTCTTATACTAAGTCTATTAGCTAAAACTTTTGAAACAATTTTTACTGAATAGTTAATTAATGAAATAGGTCTAAAATCTTTTAAATTATTAGCACCTACTTTTTGTGTAATAAAATAACATTTGCAAAATTAAATCTACCTAATTGCAAATTTCCGTTATAGAAATCGTTAAACATGTTAATTAAATCGAATTTTAAAACATCCCAAAATGTTTTATAAAAGAAAATAGGGAACCCATCCTGACCCGGGGATTTATCACCTGGCATATCATTTATGGCTTTTCTTATTTCCTCTTCAGTAAAAGGATTATCTAAATCAGAAAGATCAACATTAGAATCAGAAGGATAAAGATCGTTACATCTAGCATTAATTCTATGTTTGTTTTTATTACAAAAAATATCTCTATAATAATCTATAAATCCTTATTAAGATCTCTTTGATCAACTAATTCTTTATTATTCACAAAAATAGAATTAATCGTATTACTACGTTTTCTACCATTTGCCATATTGTGAAAATTTTTGGTGTTATTGCCACCTTCATTTATCCACTGAATTCTAGATCTCTGTTTCCACATAACCTCCTCTTTTTCTAAAATAGAGTTGAGCTCTTCTTTTAGATTATCAAGAACGTTACGCTCACCTAAATTTAATTGTCTAATTTCTTCTATCTTGTTTATTTTAAGCATCTCAGAAAGTATATTTTCTTTTTTAATTTTAATACTACCAAAAACATTCTTATTCCAATTTTTAAGAAAAATCCTATGATCTCTAGGTTTTAAAACAAAAATTTTAGCAGAATTATCCTTATTTCTAGTATTATAAAAACTCATAGAAATCCACTTATTTTTAATTAAATTCAAAAAGTTGGATTCTAATAACCATATTTTTTCGAATTTAAAAGACCTATTAATAACTCTATGTTGCTCATAAGTGAGAATAATAGGACAATGATCCGAATAAGTGTAAGGCTAACCAGAAACTCTACAAATAGGAAATTTATCCTCAATTTCATCACTAACGAAAAACCTATCTAGAAGAGCCATAGATGGGGACTCCCTAGTATTACTCCAAGTAAAATCTCTATTAGAAAGAGGGATTTCAATCAAATTAGAATTAATAATAAATTGGTCAAATTCCTCCATAGTAGAGAAATCACCCTCCCATTGTGAACGCTCTCCTATAAAACGTGTAACATTGAAATCACCCCCCAAAATCCAAGAACGAGGAGCTAAAGATCTAAACTCTAGACATTCATTCCATAGAATCCGACGACCCATTAGAGTTAGGCCCATAAATAATAGAAATATTTAAAAAAGAATTATCGCTAAGATTAATGAGAATAATATGCAGAGAGTGTTGCTTGGAAATACATTGGAGTAGTTTAAAATAATTATCCCGCCACCCAATCAGTAAACCCCCAGAAGCGCCTACAGAAGGTAAATAAGCCCATTTCCTAAGATGATACCCACCTAATCTTCTATAAAAAAGAATATCGGGACATTCAATTTTAGTTTCCTGTAGGAGTGCAATGTCAATAGAATAGTCTTTAAAAATATCTCTAACCATGTCACACTTATTTAAATCATGCAAACCTATGATATTCCAACTAATAATCCTCATATACCAACAGATCTAGCCCCATCAAATTCCCTACTTCTAATATGGAAAGAGAGACTTAATATACTTATGAAAGGAAGTTTTACAGTATTCCAACTAATATGGAAAGAGATTCTAATATGGAAAGAGATCTAGCCCTATCAAATTCCCTATCATATTCCAACTAATAAGTGGGGACATTCAATTCCCTACTTATGAAAGGAAGTTTTATAAAATGGAAAGAGATTCTTCAATTTAATTTAATAAATATGGGAATGATTGGGTTGAAGATTTAAGTATGGATTTTTATCAAGAAAATATATTATGTTCCAAAATTTGATTACGAATATTAATATTGTTTAAAGTTTGTTGGTTAATATTTAAATATTTTGAAAGGTTTGATTATTTAAATTATTATTATGGCTTGAAATTAATAATAATGATTATTAATAATATTTTGGTAATTTATCATTATTATTTGTATGGTAAATGTAACGACCCGTATTTTTACGGATCGAAACATCGTAAAACAATTGACATTAGGTTGCATTGTTGATAAGTTGTCCATAATCTAAGTCCTAGGTCGTAGAGTTGTTAGGTCGGAGTAGACGACCTAAGAAAGTGGAGCGACCTAAGGATTTTGGGATAGGTCGTATAGGAGTTGGGTCGTATGGTGGCTTAGGTCGTGGGGTAGGTTAGGTCGGTTGGAGCGACCTATAGGAAGTTGGCGACCTAAGGTAGTGGACGACCTAAGAGTTAGCAACCTACAGGAAACAGCGACTTAAGAAGATAGCGACCTAAGGTTTGAGCGACTTAAGGAAAGGCAGCGACCTATAGGAGTTAGTGACCTAAGGAATGAAGCGGCTTAAGGGGTTAGCGACCTAAGAGTTAGCGAGTTAACAACCTAGTAGTTAGCGAGTTAGCGTAGTTAGGTCGTTAGACGACCTAAGGAGTTAAGTCGTGAGCTTCTGTGTTGAGTTAGGTCGTAGGCGACCTAAGTTAGTTAGGTCGTGAGCTTCTGTGTGTGTTAGGTCGCGTGTGTGTTAGGTCGTAGAAGCGCGCATGTGTTAGGTCGTAGGTCGCGTGGATGCGCAGATCTGGGTTAGGTCGTAGGTCGTAGAAGCGCATGCGTTAGGTCGTAGGTCGTGGAGTTTCGTTAGGTCGCGGATGCGCATGGGCTTGGGTCTGTTGGGTCGAAGTTTTAGGTCGTAGGGTTTCTTAGGTCGTGGACGACCTAATAGCGAGCAAACGACCTAAGTTTTTCCAGCCTATAAATACACGTCCATTTCTTCATTTTTGGGATCCGGATTTTAAAGCGACGAAGTGCTGCCATTTTGAGAGCTCGAGTTCTACACTTCTTCACTTCTTTTCTCCACTTTGATTTAGTACTTCCTTCCATCCAAGATCGAAGATCCAAGAGCTTAGATTGAAGATCTACATCCATTGAAGAGAGATTTCATCGTTTGAAGCGGATTTGTGATAGATCGAGTTAGATCCTTCGCTGTCCAGATCTGAAGTGTGTTGCTTTTGGGTTGTTTAGGTGATTTGGTGAGTGGTGATTATCTCTCACACGGATCCAAAGGAGTATATCGGATTGTTGGCTTGATTTGGGGATAAAATAGTGATTTCCATGCATTTTCATAAACTTAAGTATAGATCCATTGTTCATGATGATTTGACATCCATTTTACTACATGTTAACCTATGCAAGTTCATTCATCAAGATTATAGAGATATTGCTCATGTTTTCATGCTTGTTAGACTTTAGACTCTTTATTTACGAAATTGCCATTATTGTTATAATTGTTCATTAGATCATATTTGAATGCTTGATTACTTGGATTAATGTTTGACTTATATTGATTGCTATGAATTAGTTGATTGATGATTTGATTTAGACAAGATGGTCGAAGATGATTCAAAAGCTAAGTGAAAGGCTCTTGAATTGGAAAAGCTGCTTGTGGCATATGTAGCGGATGATGAAGCTCATATGGATAGATTTGACGATGATGATGTTGAGATGAGGCTTTGCTATGATGATGATGAAGCGAAGCATAGTATGAGATAGTCTTGGTCTAATCCAGACGGGATCATTCCAAGCATGTTGATAACTCGGTGAAATGGTTCGAGTTTGAGGATAATGGTTTGCTCGAGAGGCGCTTGAGCTAGTATGGAAATAGTCGTCGAGGAGGATGACTAGAAGGCTGAGATCTCATCGTTGTTGAAGGTTCTAGCATGCTCAAAGCAAGAGTACGTTGGGCAGATTCGATAGTCCCTGAAGGCTACTGATTGGTAGTCGAGTACTCTGGGCAGATTCGATAGTCCTAGGCACGGGTCACGACGACGTGCGGAGTTATGTCTAGAACCGGGGTTTCCATTAGCCCTTGATGGACGGCTGAAAGAATGTGCCGGTCATTCAATTAACAATGATATCGAAGCAACGATAACAGTGATAGCCAGAGTCATGGATGTTTGGTTGTATCGTCATTCGGTCTCAAGAGCGGTATTTTCTAGGTGCTTATCTGATCTTGGTTTAGGCCTTGGGGGTTTGTACTTGGAAAACATCGCCCTTGACTCGAGTGATAATTGCTTTACTTTAATTGTATGCCTTGCTATGTTTGCTCTGCTTAGTGTGTGTCTGGGGGCTATCACTGTAGAAAGAGGTGGAGTGGGAGGGTTGTATTCCTATTCCTTTTCCTTTATGCTCATTTGATATGTTGTTAGTTAATTTACCGCTCACTAAGACTGTTGTCTGACTCAAGGCTTTATGTTTTAACTCTTATTTCCTTGGGCTGTTCGTCCATTTTGGGATGGGCAGACTAGGTAGGAGGTGACAGGTGTTGTTCTTGCTTCCAACGATGCTGATGATGAAGACGAGCTGGAGGCTTGCATATTATTTTCTTACCATATGTACTGGATGTTCCGCTGCTTTGTATAATTCTCTGAGTGATATGTAGTGAGGCTTGATGTATTGACTATTCAGATGTTTGTATTCAACTATTATGAAGTTTTATATGATGACATTCTATTCTGTAAAGCTTCACTATATATATATTCTATTGTATTTTGTCCATGCGCTGTGAGTTATACGATAGATTCTGTTGTTTTAATTTAACCTTGGCAATCGTCCATGGCTGCCTGGCACACTTTACAGCGCACTATGTCTAGGTTTAGCGCAGGGGTCATGGGCGGTCATCACATTTGGTATCAAAGCTTTGGTTAATCGATTTTACCCAACGCTCGCTGACGTAACTACGTATGAGAGACGTAATTATATTTTGATGGATGATTACTATATATAATATAGTATCTTAGAATGATTTGAATCCCTTATGCAGTTGTTTCTCAAGGTGTGCTAATCATTCCTTTTTATAGATATTAAGGATGAGTCAAAGAGGGAGACCAGCTGCTAGGGAAGGCCGTGCTGCTGAGGGGACTGCTGATTATGCAGCTATGTTCGAAGCTATGATGACTTCGATCATGAGAAGGATACCAGTTCCAAGGACAGTAGTTGATGTTGGAGTTCAAGTTCAAACTCCAAGACCGGTGGATTTTGCTAAGCTGTGTAAAGATTATACTGCTCTTGGAGGAAAGGTTTTCTTGGGAACGGAGTCAACCATTGAAGTCCAGAGGTGGATAGATGCTTGTAGAAGGATCTTTAGTGATTTGGGAATTGAGGATGCAACTAAGAGGAAGTTAGCATCAAGACAGCTTCAAGGGAGAGCTTCTGATTGGTGGAACTCTATCACCATTGATACTCCAGAGGAAGAAATTACTTGGGAGCAATTCCAAGTCAGATTTGAAGCTAAGTTCATTTCTACGGCTTAGAAGTCTGTTCTGTTTAAGAAGTTTGTGGAGCTCAAGCAAGGTGGAAGACCAATTCTTGAGTATGTTTCTGAGTTTGAAGCTTTGTCCAAGTATGCCCGGTCGTATATTGAATCTTCGTACCAGAAGAACGAGAAGTTTGTGACAGGCTTGGACAATTATCTTGGGAGGCAGTTGGTGGATCATTTGGACGATCCATTTGAGAAGCTTGTAGAGAAAGCTCTGAGGCACGAGAATCTGTTTCCTAAGGAAGGATCTGTTGTTGCTGTGACCAGGGAAGAGTCTAAACCACAACAGGGTGGGAACAAGAAAAGGAAGCAGCAGCAGCAAAAGGGTAAGGATGGCCAGAAGAAGCCGAAGGGCGAGGTGACCTGCTACAATTGTCAACAGAAGGGCCATTTCTCTAGAGATTGTAAGAATCCGAAGGCGCTAGTGAAGTGTCACAACTGTGACAAGCTGGGGCATGTTAAGAGGAATTGTCCAGAACCACGGAGGGACAAGCAGATTGTGCAAGCTTATGCTTTGGGAGCTGTTCCATCATATTCGAAAGCTCCTACCGCTGAAGAGAAAGGAAAGAGTGTAGTGGTTCAAGGTACTCTTTTCATATGTGGTGTTCCAGTGAGAGTGCTATTTGATACTGGGGCGTCGCATTCGTTTGTTTGTAATGAACTTGTAGGCCGGTTAGGTTTAGAACCAGATATTTTTGATAGGCCATTGGTTGTGACTAATCCAGTTGGGGGTTCGTCTTGTTTGAGTATGCTATGGCGTGGTCTGATTGTATCGAGTCATGATTGCTCTTTTGTTTGTGATTGTTTTGTTCTGAACTTTGCGGGGTTCGGAATTATTTTGGGTATGGACTGGCTTAGGAAGTATGCGGCAAAGGTTGATTGTGATAGGTTGGAGGTGACAGTCGAGAATGTGGAGGGGCGAAAGATTGTGATACGATGTAAGCATGAAGAAGGCATCTTCATGAGCTTCATGTATTCGCTGGTTGTTCCACGGTATGGACTGTCATCTGTGCCAATCGCTAATGGATTTGAGGATGTCTTTGATGAGGTCAAAGGGTTACCGCCGCATAGAGAGATCGAGTTTCGTATAGATCTAGTTGAAGGAGCCAGACCTGTTGTGATGCCTCTTAGGCGGATGGCGCCTAGGGAACAGCAGGAGTTGAGGGTGCAGGTTGACGACCTTTTACAGAAAGGATTCATTCGGCGTAGTGTGTCTGAATGGGGTGCACCAGTTGTGTTTGTAACCAAAGCGGATGGATCGCTGAGGTTGTGTGTGGATTATCGTGAGCTGAATAAAGTGACTAAGAAGAACAAGTATCCATTACCGAGAATAGATGACTTGTTTGATCAGCTTCACGAAGCTAAGGTGTTTTCTCAAATGGATTTGGCAACGGGATTTCACCAGTTGAGAGTGGCTAAGGATAGTGTGCCAAAGACTGCTTTTCGGACACCATCCGGTTTCTTTGATTGGCTGGTAATGCCGTTTGGATTGACTAATGCACCAGCATATTTTGTGGATCTTATGAATAGAGTGTTCAGAGATCAGTTGAACAAGTTCGTGCTAGTGTTCGTGAATGATATTTTGATTTATTCCAGAACTGAAGAAGAGCACAAGACGCACTTGCGTATCGTGTTGGAAATCTTACGGAAATATCAGCTGAAGGCTAAGTTTTCGAAGTGTCACTTTTGGAAGAGTGAAGTGAGGTTCTTAGGCCATGTTATCTCTGGAAATGGAATAGCGGTTGATCCCGCTAAGATTGCAGCAATCCAGGATTGGGGTAGACCTAAGAATGCATCTGATGTGAGAAGTTTTCTTGGATTAGCAGGATACTATCGTCGATTTATCAAAGACTTTTCCAAGATAGCTGCACCATCAACAGGATTGACAAAAAAGAATCAGTCAATCATATGGGATGCTAAGTGTGAGCAAGCTTTCGGAATCCTGAAAGAGCGACTGACAAGTGCTCCTGTTTTGACTATTCCAAGTGGGAATGATGAGATGGTGGTTTACACCGACGCATGTGGTACTGGACTTGGAGCAGTGCTGATGCAGAATGGTAAAGTTGTTGCGTATGCAAGTCGACAACTGAAGCCGCATGAAAGGAATTATCCGACTCATGATTTGGAGTTATCGGCGATTGTTTTTGCTCTGAAGATGTGGAGACATTACTTGTTGGGAGTTAGATTCGAGTTGTTTACAGATCATAAGTCGTTGAAGTATCTTTTCTCCCAAAAGGATTTGAATCTTCGGCAGCAATGATGGCTAGAGTTTTTAGCATCATATGATTTTGGTATAGCCTATACTCTGGGAAAGGGTAATGCAGTGGCAGATGCGTTAAGTCGTAGACATGCAGATTAGGAGCCATGTTTTCAGAATGGAAGAATCTCGAGTATTTAGCTGGATTTGACTTCAGGCCCAGATGTGAATTGGAACCTGAGATGTTGGCAAACTTATCGATAAGACCGACTCTTGTGGAAAGAATTGGCGAGAGCCAAAAGCAAGACGATAAGCTTGTCAAGATTATCCATGATTTGGAATCTGGATTGGATTCAGAAAAGGATAAAGGATTCGAGGTCGATCGAGAGGGTTGGCTTCGGAAACAAGGACGACTAGTTGTTCCCGATATAGATGAATTGAGAAGAGAAGTTCTGAAGGAAAGTCATCACTCGAAGTTGACAATTCATCCAGGTGGAAACAAGATGTATCGGGATATGAAGAGAACCTATTACTGGGAAGGTATGAAGAAGGATGTTGGAAATTTTATTTCCAAGTGCATGAACTGCCAGTTGGTAAAAGCCGAACAGAAGAAGCCAAGTGGATTACTTCAGCCATTAGAAGTTCCTACATGGAAGTGGGAGCAAATATCGATGGATTTTATTGATGGGCTACCTAGAACAAGAACGGGAAATGAAGGGATTTGGGTCATCGTAGATCGTCTGACTAAGAGTGCAAGATTCATTCCTGTTCGATCGACTAGGACTGCATCAAAGTTGGCTGAGCTGTATGTTAAGTGGATAGCCGATTCCATGGTATTCCGAAAAGTATAGTGAGCGATCGAGATCCATTGTTCACTAGTGGATTTTGGAAGAGCTTCCAGGAAGTTTTGGGAACTGAGTTGTGTTTGAGTACAGCTTATCACCCTCAAACGGATGGTCAGACCGAGAGAGTCAATCGAGTTTTGGAAGATCTCCTTAGAGCTTGTGTTTTAGATTTCGAAGGATCTTGGGAAGATCACCTTCATTTGGTGGAATTTTCGTATAATAACAGTTACCAGTCAAGCATTGGTATGGCACCGTATGAAGCATTGTATGGAAGACCGTGTAACTCTCCGACATGTTGGTTGGAAACAGGAGAAAAGTTGATACTTGGGCCAGAAATGATTCGTCAGACTTCGGATTGCATAGAGATCATTCGGCAACGAATGAAGGCAGCCCAAGACCGTCAGAAAAGTTATGCCGATAAGCGTCGTAAGGATTTGGAATTCGACGTAGGTGATATGGTTTTTGTGAAGATTTCTCCACTGAAGAATGTTATTCGATTCGGGAAGAAAGGGAAATTGACTCCGAGATTTGTTGGACCATTCCCGATCATCGAGCGAATTGGAAAGCTCTCCTACAGATTGGATTTACCAGAGAAGATGTCGGGTGTGCACAATGTTTTTCATGTATCGTATCTACGGAAGTATGTGCACGACTCGAATACAGTGGTTTCTACTGATAGCTGTGAAGATTTCGAAGTTGATCCAGTCGATAAGAGACCTCGTAAGCCGCTTCGTGTTGTGGAAACCGACACGAAACAGCTTAGGAGGAAGGTAGTTAAGTTGCTCAAGATACAATGGAGTGATGATGATAACGACTGTACATGGGAGGTGGAAGAGAGGATGAAGGCAGCTCATCCTGAACTCTTCAAGGTATGGTCCTAAGGTGTCGTGTCATCTAACGACATTGTAACTTATTCTAGTTTTAGAATTCTGCATGCTAAGCTAGAATTGGATGCAAGGTTTGTTGATTGCTATGGATGGTAGGCATGCAGAATAGTCTTTGATTGCTCTGTTTGTTTGGGATTTCGGGGGCGAAATTCCTAATGGGGAGAGAATGTAACGACCCGTATTTTTACGGATCGAAACATCGTAAAACAATTGACATTAGGTTGCATTGTTGATAAGTTGTCCATAATCTAGGTCCTAGGTCGTAGAGTTGTTAGGTCGGAGTAGATGACCTAAGAAAGTGGATCGACCTAAGGATTTTGGGATAGGTCGTATAGGAGTTGGGTCGTATGGTGGCTTAGGTCATGGGGTAGGTTAGGTCGGTTGGAGCGACCTATAGGAATTTGGCGACCTAAGGTAGTGGACGACCTAAGAGTTAGCAACCTACAGGAAACAGCGACTTAAGAAGATAGCGACCTAAGGTTTGAGCGACTTAAGGAAAGGCAGCGACCTATAGGAGGTAGTGACCTAAGGAATGAAGCGGCTTAAGGGGTTAGCGACCTAAGAGTTAGCGAGTTAACAACCTAGTAGTTAGCGAGTTAGCGTAGTTAGGTCGTTAGACGACCTAAGGAGTTAATTCGTGAGCTTCTGTGTTGAGTTAGGTCAAAGGCGACCTAAGTTAGTTAGGTCGTGAGCTTCTGTGTGTGTTAGGTCGCGTGTGTGTTAGGTCGTAGAAGCACGCATGTGTTAGGTCGTAGGTCGCGTGGATGCGCAGATCTGGGTTAGGTCGTAGGTCGTAGAAGCGCATGCGTTAGGTCGTAGGTCGCGGAGTTTCGTTAGGTCGCGGATGCGCATGGGCTTGGGTCTGTTGGGTCGAAGTTTTAGGTCGTAGGGTTTCTTAGGTCGTGGACGACCTAATAGCGAGCAAACGACCTAAGTTTTTCCAGCCTATAAATACACGTCCATTTCTTCATTTTTGGGATCCGGATTTTGAAGCGACGAAGTGCTGCCATTTTGAGAGCTCGAGTTCTACACTTCTTCACTTCTTTTCTCCACTTTGATTTAGTACTTCCTTCCATCCAAGATCGAAGATCCAAGAGCTTAGATTGAAGATCTACATCCATTGAAGAGAGATTTCATCGTTTGAAGCGGATTTGTGATAGATCGAGTTAGATCCTTCGCTGTCCAGATCTGAAGTGTGTTGCTTTTGGGTTGTTTAGGTGATATGGTGAGTGGTGATTATCTCTCACACGGATCCAAAGGAGTATATCAGATTGTTGGCTTGATTTGGGGATAAAATAGTGATTTCCATGCATTTTCATAAACTTAAGTATAGATCCATTGTTCATGATGATTTGACATCCATTTTACTACATGTTAACCTATGCAAGTTCATTCATCAAGATTATAGAGATATTGCTCATGTTTTCATGCTTCTTAGACTTTAGACTCTTTATTTACGAAATTGCCATTATTGTTATAATTGTTCATTAGATCATATTTGAATGCTTGATTACTTGGATTAATGTTTGACTTATATTGATTGCTATGAATTAGTTGATTGATGATTTGATTTAGACAAGATGGTCGAAGATGATTCAAAAGCTAAGTGAAAGGCTCTTGAATTGGAAAAGCTGCTCATGGCATATGTAGCGGATGATGAAGCTCATATGGATAGATTTGACGATGATGATGTTGAGATGAGGCTTTGCTATGATGATGATGAGGCGAAGCATAGTATGAGATAGTCTTGGTCTAATCCAGACGGGATCATTCCAAGCATGTTGATAACTCGGTGAAATGGTTCGAGTTTGAGGATAATGGTTTGCTCGAGAGGCGCTTGAGCTAGTATGGAAATAGTCGTCGAGGAGGATGACTAGAAGGCTGAGATCTCATCGTTGTTGAAGGTTCTAGCATGCTCAAAGCAAGAGTACGTTGGGCAGATTCGATAGTCCCTGAAGGCTACTGATTGGTAGTCGAGTACTCTGGGCAGATTCGATAGTCCTAGGCACGGGTCACGACGACGTGCGGAGTTATGTCTAGAACCGGGGTTTCCATTAGCCCTTGACGGACGGCTGAAAGAATGTGCCGGTCATTCAATTAACGGTGATATCGAAGCAACGATAACAGTGATAGCCAGAGTCATGGATGTTTGGTTGTATCGTCATTCGGTCTCAAGAGCAGTATTTTCTGGGTGCTTATCTGATCTTGGTTTAGGCCTTGGGGGTTTGTACTTGGAAAACATCGCCCTTGACTCGAGTGATAATTGCTTTACTTTAATTGTATGCCTTGCTATGTTTGCTCTGCTTAGTGTGTGTCTGGGGGCTATCACTGTAGAAAGAGGTGGAGTGGGAGGGTTGTATTCCTATTCCTTTTCCTTTATGCTCTTTTGATATGTTGTTAGTTAATTTACCGCTCACTAAGACTGTTGTCTGACTCAAGGCTTTATGTTTTCTCTTATTGCCTTGGGCTGTTCGTCCATTTTGGGACGGGCAGACTAGGTAGCAGGTGAAAGGTGCTGTTCTTGCTTCCAACGATGCTGATGATGAAGACGAGCTGGAGGCTTGCATATTATTTTCTTACCATATGTACTGGATGTTCCGCTGCTTTGTATAATTCTTTGAGTGATATGTAGTGAGGCTTGATGTATTGACTATTCAGATGTTTGTATTCAACTATTATGAAGTTTTATATGATGACATTCTATTCTGTAAAGCTTCACTATATATATATTCTATTGTATTTTGTCCATGCGCTGTGAGTTATACGATAGATTCTGTTGTTTTAATTTAACCTTGGCAATCGTCCATGGCTGCCTGGCATACTTTACAGCGCACTATGTCTAGGTTTAGCGTAGGGGTCATGGGCGGTCGTCACAGTAAAAACTAACGAATGTTTTATTCATAATGTTTTCAATTATTAATTATTATTTTTAAGAGGTTAAAGGTTAATAATTATCATTTATTTATGATGTTTATTATGAGTAAACGCTATTATATAATATTCTTTTAAAGAAAGTGATTAGGACTTATTTATGATGTTTTCAAGATTCATAAATAGAGTTTTGTAAACGAACTTGGATTTTTGTAAGAAGAGCTTATAAAATGGTTTGAAGATTTAAAGGAAGAGTATTTACAGGGTAAAGAGGCTTATAAATAGATGGATATTTATAAACGAGTTTTAGAAATGGATTTATAGATTTATAAAAAGGAATTTATAAATAATAACATGGTTTTATAAGCGTTTATAAATGACTTGAGAAATAATTTATAAATGATTTATAAAGGGTTTTAGAAATTTATAATGGAGTTTATAGATGATTTTAGAATTTTATAAAAAGGAGATCTTCCTCAGTGTTTGATAAGTATACTTATACCATTGAGATAAGTATATGGATATTTTCTTAGTATTGAAAATATAAGGTTTGTGAATATATCTTTGTAAAAGTATTTCGATTCAAACATTTACGAGATGGTTTTAATTAATGAAAAGATTAATTAAGGAGGCTTAGTGTTTCTTGGTGCTTAACCAAATGTTGGTTTTCCTATGGAATTAAATCCCTGATTGAATGCTTGTTATTCGATTGTTAAATAACCGACTATCGAATTTGGACCCAAATGTAACTTTGGAAATATCTAGGGGAAACACGTGAGTTATGTGGCACATGCATCTCCCATGATGATATACTATGCATGTAAATCTTGTTCCATTCTTCTAGGACAATGATAAGAAATCTGTCCACTAACGGTTAGGAGGTGATCTCCGTTCTTATCTTTGACTGTTTATTTTCTAAAAAAATCGGGGTTGAGTTTACCGAAAAATGTCGAATGTTTTTTCGAAGAGACCGGGATTGGATATGTTATCCAAAAACCACTTCGATCCAACTCAAGCTTTCGAAGTGAAGACATCTTGAAGATGATGGAATTGAAGAAGGAGCTCTCAATCATTCTGTTCAGTCCCAGAATGAACTTGTATGGATGAATGCCGATATTGCATTGTTGCCTGGAGGGCAGTGTTAGCATTCCAAGTGTGAAGTGTTATACAAATGGAAAGAGTGTGGCCTCTTCGAGCCTCACACCTGGGAGATGAATAAAGTAGAGACATGCGGTAGGGCTAAGTGGGCCGCACCCAAGTAGGGTATGACCCCAAATCTAGAGCGATATTCATGTATGATTCGGGATCCCATCGTGTGGTTGTTGATTTCAACTAAGGGGTTATCATATTCAGTGCTACTCAAGAAGGAGGTAGTGCCGGTCCTGAGTAGTAGAGGTGCAACGTGTTGTAGCCTCGCGTACACTTGATCTAGAGGTGTATGGATTCGGTGGGTAGACCCTTACCCTTTCATAGTTGGAATCCATTCTCCAATACGAGCCTTTGGTTTTGGTTGTAAAGCCTAGTATGTTGGAATTTAATCAATGTAACAATTTCGGCTATAATTAATAAGTATTTGTATCTTAGACACTATTATAATATCAGAGGGTTTCATATGAAATGTTTTGGTTATTGTAAGGTAAAACCTCATCCGTGTTTATATGCGGCGTGGTCTTATGAGATACCTTTGATATTTGAAAGGTTTCTATAATTTTAAAACTTCAATTGGGTGTGTTTTCTCACGTTGGATTTCCAGACAAACTCAGGTGTTACATTATTATAAGGCTCAGGTCAGACCGAGCATATTTACAGATTGCTTTGGATGCATTGGAGCTCAGGAGATGAGTTGGAGGTCTTCAAGGCGTATACACATATATGTTTATTTCCCACTGCTTTGTTATTGAAATTATCAGCAATTGTGAGAACATGATGTTATAACTGTCCAGACTGATGTGATTATTGTTGTACTCTGATGGATGTATGTATATAGCAGTTTCTCTTTTCTAAAGATCATTGATATTATATTATATTTTGTTCCGCCGCGATTGTGAGATTCTGTGTTTTTTTAGTTTCTTTTCTCTTCTTCTTTCTTCTTTCTTTCCCTTAACTATCTGTCTTTCCGTTTGATTTGGGTTGGACATGTATGGTTTATTGTCAACTTGAATTGTTCGGAAAAGCAGGTCATTGCAATATATCTAAATGAATTTTTTATACTAGTTTCGTGATTATGAATATAATATCAATATTTTAAATTTTCAATTTTTTTATAATTTATCAAACAAATCAACAAATAATAGTTTGCTGAATTTATTTAAATAGTTTTAAGGTTATGTAATTAATTCAAATATATGAAGTTAAATGTAAAATATTAAAAGGGAACCAAGGGAGTTTTTGTAAATGGTTATATTTTTTTAAAATGAAGGTATTTACATTAGAAAAAACGTAATTTTGTAATGCACTGTATGGTGAATTTATTTAGATAAATGAATTATATATTGATTTGTTATTATTGTATATGTATATACTTTATTTTTATGTGATTTATGGATCTTTACTTTAATGAAAATAATTTTCAAGGTATGAGGTATCGATTGAAACATAGAGATTCTGATCATTCTGTTCCGATTTCAATGGGCATCGAAACGAAACAAACCAAAACTCCGGTTTAATAAAAAAAATATTGCAATTCAAATTTTATAGAAGAAATCAAAAAATAATTCATTTGAGTTTCAAATACAGAAATATTAAAAATCTAAAATCTAAAAACATGCAAAATCAAAAAATACATATATGAATATGTAACTAATAAAGTTAAATACGAAGTAACAAACAAATATTTGTTAATGTTATAAATATTTGTTAATCATGTTTTTCCAAGAAAGATAAATTACACATCTTGCTTCAATTAACTAAACAAATATATGTGTAACTATATAAAAAATGAATAATGAAATCCAAAATCAAAACTTGAATGAAAATTTCTGAAATTTCAGAATTAGATCAAAAATGATAAAATTACATAAGACTGAACAAAGATCTCAAACGATGGTAATTTTACCATTTCTGTTAATATGATTATGGCGTATATATTGAAAATTTCAAATTTTCTTAATTTAGTAGACAAATTAACGGATGTTAGTTACTTTTATTTATCTAATTAGTTTAAATTTAAGATTGTATAATTAATTAAAACATATGGATTGAACATACAATATTAGGAGAAATGTGAGATAAGTTTTGTAAATAATTATGATATGTTGGTATTTGAAGTTGAATGTAGAATTTTACAATGCAATATGATAAATTTAATGAGATAAATGAATTACAAATTAAATTTATTATTATTGTTTTATGTGATTTATATATTATGAATAAAAAACTAATTACATTTTTGTTGGTACAATAGTGGTATTCATGTTAAAAGTGTCATTCTTTGTATTTATTAGAAACGTCAATGGATATTGGTTAACTAAATTTAGTTGAATAATTCAAATTTTGAATTATGTAATTAACCAAAATATATGGACTTAAATATAAATTGTTACAAGGTAATTAATGAATTATTGTAAATAATTGTACAGATTTTTAAATGTACATTCTAGAATGTAAAATGACGTGAGAGACTAAGTGTAAAGTGGTATATTAATAGATTTCAAAATAGAATATCTAGAGAGAATCAAGGAGAAGAGTGAAAACTTCTAGAATTAATAGAAGAGCTAGAAATTCTTCTACTTTACTATTATTTAACTAGTATATAACATATGCATTTCACATGGTAATATTATAAAATATAGTATTATACTTGTGTGCTGCTAAGGGCACTACCATTGTTAAAAAGTACCATAAAATTTTACACTATATTTTTTCTAATACTAAACCGTTTAAGGGGCTACCAAAGACATTATTTTCGACTTTTTTTGCATGGTGTGCAGCCGTCGACCAACACCATTTTCCACGATGATCAACCATCGAACAACAATGATTTGGCGGTTGATGGCCGTGGAAAACGGTGTTAGTCGGTGGTTGTTCGTTGTGCAAAATGATTTTACGCGATGGTTGATTGTCGTATGAAATGACTTTGGCATTAGAAAGCATACAAATTTTATTGAATTTATTATATTTTTCTATGGTATTAGGAAGAGCAAAACTGTGTGCCATTGGCAACACACATACTTGTAATGTTAGAATGAGAACTTTGTTATGCAAAGTATGATAAATTCAATGAAATAAATGAACTATATATTAAAACTATCATTATTTTTGTGTATAATTGATGTTGTATAGTTCATACACACATAGATACACACACTTATGTTAATATGGATATAGTATACATGTTGAAACTGACATATTTTAGTAATTTATTAGATGAATTGAAAAATATTATTTAACGAAACTTGTTTAAATAAGTCAAATATAAAATTATGTGATTAGTTTAAAGGAAAATTTTGACTCACGTCCCTCTCTTTAAAATAAATTAAGCCGACATCCTTCCAAACTTTAAAATCAAAATTATATCCCTATTTTCAAACAAAGTAAAAAACCGCCCGCGAAACTCAATCGTCTCATTTAACATGATTAAAAAAAATTATATAAAAAACCCATCGAACATTAACTTCAATTTCTTCAATCAAAACCTCGTTTGCACAGTAATTAATTGTTGACGTAAATTAAAACCAATCGAAATCGAATCGAAATAAACCATAGAATCGCAAAATACATGGCTGTGAATTGCAGATTCATAGAAGGAGAAGTAGCTTGCACTGAAATCGCCATAATAGATGGCTACTATGAAGAACATGCAAGATTATAACAGGAAGGGACTGATAATATTGATCTACAACTAACAAAATATCAAATGGAGGATGAAAAAAGCGAAAAATAGGTAAATAAATAAAAAAATTAACATTTTTAATTGTGTATGTTGGCTGTTTGAATTTAAAAGTTCATTTACATGCAAAATTGTTAAAGCAAATATTTGACATATGAAGCTTAGAATGTTGGTTGGTTGAAATTAGTAGATTTGTTTGCATATAAAACTGATGATTGTAAATATTATGTTGCTTTGTATATTACAATGCATAATTAGTAGATCTTTATTATGTTGCAAAACATAATAGGAAAATCTATGTTGGGAGAAATATTTGATAGGCAAATATTTACCTGACTAATATATTTACCCAGTGTTGTCTTGCATGACATGTTTTGGAAGAAATATTCGGGCAAATATTTGTTTAGTTAATATTTTTCCAGCATATATTAGATTTATCGAACATGCATTAAAATGTATCATATGTTGCTTCGTATATAACATAGATTATTCTGCAAAACATAATAGACAAATCTATGCTGGAAGAAATATTAGTCAGACAAATATTTGCATGAAAAATATTGGCCAGGCAAATATTTGCCTGCCTGATAGGGATGGCAATGGAGCGGGTTGGGGCAGGTTTTTTATGCCCCAGACCCGCCCTGGGTTTTTTAAACCTTGCCCCAGACCCGCCCCGCCCCGTAGACCCGGTGCGGGTCTGGATTTTTGCCCCATACCCGGAATCCATACGTGTTAGGGTAGACCCGCCCCGCCCTAAGACCCGATGATACTTTACATATTTATTCAAAAATATGTATTAATATACATATAATAATTATTATATTTGTAAGTGGGATTGTCACTAAATGAGACGATAAATATAGATATTAATGTGTTTACAATGATATGTAAGGTAATAAAAATGAGGCGTATGATAATGGTTCAAGAAAAACATGCATATGTTATTATATAATTATTAATGATACAACTTAATGCCATAAAATTTGTATAACTTATTGAATGGAACATTAGAATATCCATGGTATAACCACTTATGTGTAGAAGGATTAATATATCATCGTCGTAGTAATAAAGCGTTTCTATGAGATCTTGGTAGTGCGGGTCGGGTTGGGGCGAGTCGGCCAAGCCCCGACCCGACCCTAGACCCGGAGCTCTTACGAACGGGTCATGGGTCTACCCGCCCTGATGACCCAATGAGGCGGGTCCAGACGGGTCAAAAATAGGGACGAGTCTACCGGGTTTAGACCCTAGACCCGCCCCATTGTCATCCCTACTACCTAATATCCGTCTGGTTAATATTTTCCCAGCATAGATTAGATTAACTGAACATGCATTAAAATGTACTAATGTGATACATTAACTAACTTAATTTATAGTTATGTCACTTCACACATTCAACACTAGCAATAATGTTTAGAATACAAATATTGCCGGATACATTGACTAACTTAATTTATAATTATTTCAGCTTCTTGAAGAAAAATATTCTCAATCTGAATCTATATCGAAAACTGATACCGATGAATATGATCCATTAGTTGAAGAAACTGAATCATCTTTAACTGATATAGTAACAACAGATTTAGTTCTTTTAACATTAAAAAAAGGAAGCTAAAAAAATGACAATCAGGTACTCCAAACAAGCAACTACAAAAAAACAAAAGACGAAGATTATAAAACAATCTAAGCAAACAGTTCTAAAAACCTACCGAAGTGGCTTCAAAAGTTTCCACTTCCCATTCCAAAAATTGAAAAAGAACAATCTTCTATAAAATGAACATATTGATCGACTGTCAATGACTCCATTTCACAAGATATTTCAAGCTTTCCAAAATGATAACATAACAGTTGAAGATACAAGCAAGGAATCGGCTTTCGTTGATTTAATAATACAATCATACACAGCGGAAGAAAACTGCTTTTGTTTTAGAGACATGAAAGTAACAATTAAATAAGTCGATATTGCTAAAATATTTGGATGGGATATCAAGGGTTTGACAATTTACACAGGTACTCATTTGAAAGAAGCTGATTTGGACCCTACTGTAAAACGCTTCAAGGATCAATATTATACAGACTGCAAAATGATTAAAGCCAAGAATGTAACAACCCGCTATTTTGGACCATTCGCATCCGCACATGTCGAACTTGAATGATTCAAAATACCGAATTGTTAATTTAAATTTGGCAAAACTGAACATATACAGTAAATAAAATAATCACAGATCACAAACACAGAGTAATAAATGCAGCGGAAACAAAAGATAGTAGTTCATGAAGCTACTATATACATATCAGAGTAAAATAAGGTACAATAGAAGTCTCGAATACAATAGTCAAATACAATGTCAGAATACATCACTGGAATCAACTGAATATCTGAAAGCTGGATAGATAGCTGAATCTCCAAGCGAAGCTCCAACTCCAAAGGTGAGTCTCGAATACTGGTACCCTCAGTCTGACCCGAGCGTAAAGCAAAACACAAAACACTCGAGTCAGGATTAACATTCATATATCAATAAATCCAACTCAAGTGAAATAGCAACTGAAATACTGGTAACTCAAAGGATGTTGGAATAACCATCCTTTAAGGATCCGTTAAACTATCTACTATGTAGTAGTGTACGATAAGTAGATAATGCCTATCAGTAATATAAAGTATTAAAATAGTGTTAAGGCGTTACCATTATCCACCTTAACACATTTTATATAAGCGTTATAGTCTATACAGCACGGTAAACTCCACCGTAAACTAGTGGGATATCAGGGAGTACTCCATAGGTATAACACAAAACAAATCGTAGTGGTCGCGTATATAGGGATACAAGTATGACAAGGCACATGAGGCAATACCCAAGGTAGTGAAACTACCGTTTGCCTGATCCGGACTGGTGAGAACGCATCGCCGCAGCGATCGCAACACCGCGAAACAACACTCCCAAAATCAAGGGTGCACCAATCGACAACAAGTAATGAGTAGTTTTCGAAGAAGTGTGTTCGCTCGAGGTAGCTAACCCCCATTTAGCCCGGAACGGCTCCTGTTTTAGTCATTTCCAATTTGACACAAGTGTCAAGGCTATCCATTATCGTTCTCTTTCTTCAGTCATCATGTACATCATTCCAACCACTTCATTCTGGATCACACTCCACGTATAGTTATTAAAGTGGTTTTCGGTTTAGATAGTGAGTATGTCCCTAACCGATTCCGGTCTCTTTAATAACTTTCGTGATTATTACACCAATTGGTCGTTTAATAAATTTCAAAACCAAATCAATTACAATTTCAATCAGAGTTTGTAAATCAACATTTCATTTGTCTTTCTACATCAATTTCCAAATTCACGTTTCAAAATTTCCAAATTACCATTTCAAAACTTATAATACAATTTCAATTTCTATTTAAAACAATTCAAATATTGATTCAAGTACGAAGATAAGTTTCATTCCAAAATCATTAATTTAATTTAACATTCAAATCAATTTAACTTCATTGATCGATTTCATTAAATTTTCGTTAAGTAAATTTATCCTTCAAAACAATTTCTATTTAATTTCCAATTCATTAAATCAATTACTAAAGTTCAACTCCATTATATCAAAACTTACAAATTTGAATTAAATTAAATTCGTCAAATCCGTTCTTTCAATTACAAGTCTTACATTGATTTCAATAAATCACATTCTATTTCTTGTTAAAGAAATTTAATTTCACTTATTTATTTACTTAGTTACAAATTTCAAAACTCAATTAATAAAGAAACTTAATTTCACTTATTCAAGAAGTTTAATTTTATTTATCAAAGAATTCAATTTTATTTAATTATTAAATAATTTCAAAACTTAATTATTAAATAATTTCAAAAATTAATTATTTAATAATTTCAAACTGAAAACAATATTCTTTCATCAACTACTATGTTAATATTTTGATTCAGATTATTAAATATTAACGTTTTCCTTCCATAAAGTTCAAATTTCAACTTCATTTCAAAACCTTATTATTTATCCAAATAAAATCTTTATTTTATTTTTAAATCAAATTATTGACCAATCGGTTTTTATTTAATTCCCTATCATAGGTCAAAGTTTATTTGGGTATTTATCATTTCAACCCGATTCCATTTCAATTCAAAAATCAAAGCATAGCAAAGGAAACTTGCAGTGTGATAACTGGGATGGTGTCAAAGTAAATAAACAAGCAATAACAACAATCAATAACAACAATCAAATAATTAATTCAAATAATCCCGAAATAATCATATTAATTTACATTGTTGTTTGTGCAAATTAATATAATTATTTCTAGAATCTACACTATCATTTCATGTAGATTAAAGATTATTACACTAGTATTAATACGGTTTTTCATTTGATATCAATTATTCAATTTCATACTACATAAATTTAAGCAACAAACATCTAAATGGTTCAAGGTGTTTTTACCAAATTTCTACGTGTCAATTTATTTAACATTTAAAAGAGGTCATATTATACAAATGTCATCAATCAAATTAACACATATATCAAATCTAACTATCCTACATCAATTTCAATTTCAAATTATTTATCACATACTACATTAACAATTTAAGTCTAATGTAAACATCAAACAATCAATCATTTAACAACCAAACTAGATTATCTTTATATATATATAACAGATAATGATGTCAGATGTCACAGGTGAACTGATACAGGTAATAGCATATATAACAGTGTAATTAACTACCAGCAGCATATTTCAATTGACGTTTCAATTGAAATTAAATTTAATAAATAAAAGAACATTAATCGTGAGTGATTGCTCACCTTTCGAGGCTAGAGAGAACAGGAGATGACACAGATACGCACACTGATACAGACACTGAAATTGAATTACGAATCAAAGCACGAATTCCAAAACAGAGCTAGACGGACACGATGCGACGATCGAAGCTGATAAATAGTAGTAGATGAAATCAAATCAGAACTGGATCGGTGAAGATAATTGGAATAAGTGAACTCATATACAACTATATATATATATAAGTCATATTCAAACACATTTAAATCTAAATATATTTGTATATTAAAACCATTGTTTAAATTAAAAATATAAATATATGTGTATATTAAAACTAGCTGACACAATACATGAAATATAAGTATAGTATAAAATAATATAATAAAATCTAAAGAAGACAAATAGGTGCAAAACCCGACCGACCCTATATATAAACAAATATATATAGACATTAGTATATAAGTTAAAACTAGCCCATAAAAATTGAAATGCAGCAGACCAAAATTCACTTATACATTAATATATAAATTAACTAGCTAGTAAACACTTTTAGATTACAAACCTGCCAGCACACGCAAAAGAATATAATATATATAGATCTCAAACTAGCATATATATATTAGTAGTAAAACATACATACAAATTTTATACAGACTGCGTATAATTGTGGCTACTGCATACATATAAAAGTTGGTTCAAAAATTTAGATATAAGAATAAGTATAGACAACTTTTGAAAACTTATAATTTAAAATATCACTATGTATAAATTTTGAAACCAACAGACATTTCATATATACGTATACTTAAAAACAATATCTAGTTTTAAACTTTTTAAAACAAAATTTAATTTTTCGAAGTATCAATGTATATAAATACTTTACAAACATATATATACCATCTAAATATAGCAGATCTCGTATAAGCACAAAATATGTATCTAACTATGTATATGCTAATGCACACACAGACGTATGATTCTAATATATATACCAATGCATCTGACATTTCAAATAACCCATCTCTATATAAAATATAAATATACTTATACTGTAGGCAAAACCTACTCTAAACACCAAACAGACTGACGCAAAACCAAGTATATGCATCTACTTTTTTTTCTTTTCAAAACAACTACAGATACATACAACACATATCACTCTATATATACAGCACATATTAAACAATCCTATATAGATTCATATATGAATAGGACTTACATAGATTTATATAAACTTACATATATTTACATTCTTACACAAATATCATCCAAATTCATTATAACATAACACATAAACACTTTATATTATAGGCTCTAAAATATATGTTATTAAAATATATTTATATAATATACAACTTAAAAGGCTAATCTCACCGCATCTAAAACACAAAAGCTGAGGCTAACAGAAGATGGGAGACTCGGCAAGCAAGGAAGATGGAAGGAGAAGGAAGCTTGCACGGCTGGTTTGGATGAAGGATGGCCGCCCTGCTGGATCTGGTCGGCGCGAGGAGAATGGAAAAACGGAGGATAGGAGTGCGTGCTACATGCCGGAGAGGGGGAGGTGCGTGGATCGAACTGGGGAGGTGATGAGTGGTGGTACGAGGATGGTGCGGATTGCGTGTAGAAGAAAGGGGAGCAAATTTTTCTTTTGGATGAGAAATTGGAAAAGGGAGAGTTCGTATGTTGGTTTCCAGAGGCAACGGCCTGATTTTCTCAGAACCAAAATAAAGAAGATGAGAGAGAGCAAAAGAAATCAACGCATTGGAAATATATATTGTATCGGAAAAGAAGTCAGCTGATTGTGAAATGAATTGAACCAATCAAAACGAAAATAGGGTATAGTAAAAGTCACAACAGGTAAATTTAGAAATAATTAAAGAAATGTTGATGAACAATACGTTTCATATTTTGAAACGGAAGGAGATTGAAGAGTCATAAACTAGTGTACGGTCACAAAGAGCAGTTCATTTTTTTTTTCACGTACCGGACTTCAAAATACATAAACAAATATACCACCGAGATCAGCATGACGAGACAATCAAAATGGTATATCAATTTCAGTGATACGATTGAGTTATAAAAATTCGAATTTTCTATGAGCGGAAAATGCAGCAAAATCGTAGAAAAATAAGATCGACGGAGCTGAAGAAGTCCGAATTTGGAAAAACGGAAAATGACGTCTTGCTCAGAAGATGATTTAGAATTTTTCTATGTAAAATTTTTTTAGGTTTCGAAAACATTTTTATTTTCATCAATTACTAACTGATTAAGTTGAAATAAAATTACACACGAAATAAACTTTCATATTTTTGGATGAAAATTTACCAATTGCTATGTTTAACTAGACGCATTTCAAATATTAAATTTTTATTTCAATATTTTATTTTTTAAAATTCAATAAAGTTTCAATTAATAACGTTATTAAAATCAGTTAAATTTACGGGTCGTTACACTCTCCCCCACTCAAAACTTTTCGTCCCCGAAAAGAAAGGAGGTAGGAGAATAGAAACAACCAGAAAGAAAATAGATTAAAAGACAAGGTAAAACAATTAAACCATATAATTTCAAATTAAACTAATTAATATTTAACAATTTGGTTTAATCCACTTGGTTTCACTTAAGTTAAATCAATCTTCTATTTCTAAATTCATTATCTTACTATCTAGTCATCCTCAATTAACACTTTCTAAATCATCAATTTGTATAATCAATTATTGTACTCATATTTTATTCAACAGATTTAATTCTTTTATTCCAAATTATTATTAAGATTATTTCACTTAATATATCTTATTACATATTTTTAAACCATATAAATTAATTTAAACCATATAAATTTCAATTTAAATTAATTTATTTATTTTTCAATTTGGTTAAATCCATTTATATTAAATCAATAAATAGTCATTCGATTTAAATTTGTTAGCTCAACTGTTAATTCTAATCATATAAATTTCATTTTAAATCAATTAATATTCAATAATTGATCTTAATTCAAGGTATTTCATTAAGCTGATTCAATTCAATTTGTTAATTCTTTCAGAACAAAATTTACTTTATTTATCTCATTCAATTAACTTATTATTCTATCATCTTTATTAGCATTTTTTTTATAATTAAAATCTAAGTGCATAACATTTATTATAAACACTCAAATTTTATTTATAAAAACATTTTATATTGTATATTATCCAATTACATTTTAACTTCTGAAAATTTAGGTAAGTTATATTGAAATGCAATTTAGTACTATACAAATAAAGATTTCAAATTCAATTATTTCAAGTTTACATATTTATCCAAGATAGGGTATGTATGCATGCAAAAGCTAATCGGATGCCAAGCCTAATCGGGTACGTATGCATGCAAAGCTAACCTAATGCCAAGCCTAATCGGGAACATATTAAACCAATCTATACCCGAGATATATTGTTTAACTGAGCGTACCATCGAATGTAAAAGCCGACCGGATGCCAAGCTTAATCGGGTAAGTATAGATGCAAAAGCTAATTTGATACTAAGCCTAATCGGGTACGTATGCATGCAAATCTAACCTAATGCCAAGCCTAATTGGGTACATATTAAACCAATCTATACCCAAGATATATTGTTTATCCGAGCATACCATCGAATGGAAAAGCAAATCGAATGCCAAGCCTAATCGAGTACATACCGCGGCTGTTGGCACGGAGTTAGTCGGGGCTTCTTCCTCGAGTCCTATCATGATCGCGCACTCGACGAAAGTAGATGCAAAAGCTAATCGGATGCCAAGCCTAATCGAGTATGTATACAAGCAAAAGCTAACCGGATGCCAAGCCTAATTAGGTACGTATACAAGCAAAAGCTAACCGGATGCCAAACCTAATCAGGGATGTACCGATGCAAAAGCTAATTGGATGCCAAGCCTAATCGGGTACATATGAATGCAAAAGCTAACCAGATGCCAAGCCTAATCGGGTACGTACGGAATGCAAAAGTGAACTGAATGCCAAACCTAATCAGGCACGTATGGATGCAAAAGCCAATCGAATGACAAACCTAATCAGGTACATATAAAAATGGTCTATACCCAAGATATATTGTTTAACTGAGCAAACCATGGAATGTAATAACTAACTGAATGCAACCAAATTGGTGACGTATGGATGCAAAAGTGAAGCAAATGCCAAATCTAATCGGGTGTGTATGGATGCAAAATCCAACCGAATGCCAAACCTAATTAGGTGCACATGAAAACGATCTATACATAAGATATATTGTTCAATTGAGCAATACATGGAATGCAAAAGCCAACCGAATGCCAAACCTAATCAGGTACGTATGGATGCAAAAGACTGAATGCCAAACCTAATCAAGTGTATATGGATGTAGAAGCCTACTGAATGCCAAACATATTTGGGTACACATGGAAATGGTCTATACCCAAATATTAGCTTGATAAATATTTGTCGGGCAAATATGCAACGATCCGTATTTTTAACTATTTTAAATTATTAAATTTAATGTGCTTATTGAACAAAAATGGTTAGAAATAAAAATTTAATGATTTATTAATGTAGTTTATTGAATATGAACTTGAATAAAATTTTGAAATAACCAATTTTAAAGATTTTGGCAATAACAAGTATTGAAATGAAATTCTAGTATTGAATGTATTTATAATCAATAGCTGAAATTGAATAATAAATGTTGAATTACTGTAAAATGGAAGTGGTTGTTTTATTATTTGAATTTGTTTTAAAAGTAAATTTTATAAGTTAAATAACTTATATTTCAAATATAGCGATTTATTGGATAATTGAATTGTTTAAATTTAATATTGGAAATTGTTTAAATAACTGAATCTTGAATTTAATATGAATGAAATGATTTCAAAAGTTGATTTAAATTTTATTTAAACAAGAATGAAAATTGTTAACTTTTAAAATTGAATTTAAAGTGAATAAATTAATTTTGGAAATTACTTATTTTAATTAACGGGTAAAAATAGTCTTTTTGGGCACTGTCTTAGATTTTGACGAAATCAGTTTCATCGGATCCGTGATAGTGAATTATTATAGGATTTCAAGTTTTATAGTGATCAGACTTATCGTTTGGCCGTGCGAGCTTGGAACGCGTAAAAATTAATTAAAGGAATTTAATTAAAATAATTTGATTTTGAAATGCTATCTTCTGAATATAATGAAACTGGCTCCCGATATATATTCCATTATTTTCGAAATAGGGGTATAACATATAGAACACCAGGTAGCGCACTTCGTTTTGGAGTTCAGAATTTTCGTAGATAGATCGGGTCGGAAATTTATATATAAGGACACATTATATTTAATTTCGCGAATCAAAACCTTAGCCAAACACCAGCCATTTCCTTTAGCGATTTTCAATGGCCAAAATTCACTTTCTCTCTCCTCATTTTCTCCAAATCCGCTCATCGAAATCAAACTACTCCAAAAGCAAAGTTGAAGATCCATTGATCTCGACGTTATGGACGATTGGATTGAGGCGAATCATCTCGAATTCGCCAAGATTTGAGCACAATGTTCGCTGCGTTTATGGGTTCCTCGATCTGAATACGCGCACGCGCGACTGGTGGTTTGGCGACTGGAGAGGCGGAGCGTGAGGGCGCTGCCTGGGGTGACGTCGGTGGTGCTGGCGGCATGTTGGATCGCATGCGGTGTTCGCTATTTAAAAAAAAAGAGAAAACGATCATGCGTTGGCCTAGGGAATGAAACGTGCTCGAGCAGGTTAGAGAGGGTTTAGTTTTAAATTAGTTAAATTTTTAGTTAATTATATTTTAATTAAATCATTATATTAATCATTGAATATCTTTCTCGTACGAGGTCGGATTCGAACGAAACAAGTTGCATTGGATTCGTATCAAAGTCGTTCGACATGGAATTGGATTATAATTTATTTGAATCTGGAAAAAAATTAGTTTCAAATAAAGGTGAGTGTTTTAAACCGCTCATGAAATACTAAAATATTCGCATGTTAGTTAAATTAAAAACCATGAAGTGATTTATTTTATTTACTGTTGTTTGGTGATTTAACTGCCATTTATATTGAATATGAATTGACTGTTGGGAATTAAAATTGACAGTTAAAGTGAAATCGATTAAGGTGCTAGTTAAAAATCTGATATTTAATCACTAGTTGACTGTTGCGATATTTTGACTGATTTGGACGTTGATTATGATGGATGGCTATTGGTTGATATATTGGATGATTGGATGTTTATTTATTTTATATATATATCCTGTTATCACCCTGTATATTATTGGCAACAGATAAAGCTGTAAATTGAATTATTTCGAATAAATTAAGAACTAAGTTGAAATGATATATACCTATAACACTTTGATTTGGATTGAAATAATATATATCCATCATTGAAACTAAAATTGAAATAACTATTCACTTGACCATATGATAGAAAATTATATACGGACATCGGATTGGTTAAAGCAAATGATTTTAAAAATTTTGGTTTGAAATTATTTAAATGATTTTTGATTTAAAGAAATAAAAATCAAATTTATAAAGATGGAATTATTTTCAAATGTTGAAATCGAAATTGGTTAAAGGAAATTGTTGAAAGAATTTATTTTGAAATTTGAATTTATAATTGACGTATGATTTGAATTCTGGAAGTTGAATTATTTTAAAATATTTGAACCTTAAATTGAATATTGAAATTTAAATTGATTTAAGTGGTTTAAATCGGTATTTTGAAATCGAACTTGAAATTAATATAAATTGAAATGGTTTAAGATTGAGAATTTAATTGAAACTTAAACTATTTAAATCGAATCAATGAAATTGAAACTGAAATTAATTCAAATTGAAATTGAAATTGAAATTAATTCGAATTGAAATTGAAATTGATTTGAATTTAAATCGAAATTGAGTCGATTTAAAATTGATTGAGATTGAAGATGATTTGAATTGGAAGATTTGAATCAGTTTGATTTAAATTTGGACCTGAATACAGATTTATTGAAAATGGGAAGAAACAGTTTTGAATTTGAAATTATTTTCACTATAAACTATTCTCCTATAAACCGTTTTAAAATTCATCTTTTTAAATTTACAAATTATTTAAATTTTCAAATCATTTAATATATATAATCTATCTTAATATCTAATCTATTTAAACTATTTTAACTTTTTAAACTATTTAAAATTATTCAAACTATTTTCTAAAAATTCGTGCAGGGTTGGAATGTTTATATTTAAATCGTGAATTTAAATATGAATGTGGTTAAAATGAAGTTATAACCTAAATTGAAATTCGAAATGGAAATTTGAATGAATTGATTTTTAAGTGAAATTGACATATTCTAAGTAAATATGATATTTTGAAATGAAGGATATTTTGAAGCGAATATGATATTTTGATATCAAGTATGAATCATTTTCGAAATGTAAAAGAACTAACCGGTGTGTAAAACGATGTTTGGTTGTTAAAGAGACCGGGGCCTCTTATTGGCATACTCTCTGTCAATATTGGAACCACTTTAACAACTGTGTATGCGGAGGAGACTCCAGAATGAAGTGGTTGGATTTGGTGTACGTTGCTGGATTTGAAGAAAGAGAACGATGATGGATAGACCCCCACACTTGTGCCAATTTGAAATGACTAAAACGGGACGGCTTGATAGGGCCAAGTGGGCTAGCTACCCCTAGCGAACATCCATTCTTCGATTTTCTTCTTGGACTTGATCCATACTATTAATTTTGACGTTGGTTTCGATTGGTGCACATCGATTTGGGATAACCTCCTTTTTGACTCGTTACGGGATGGATGGACATGGTGGATGGTCGTGGCTACAATGCGTTACCACCAGTGCCCGAACTGGTAGTATCCTACCTTGGGCATTGCCTCACGTGCCTTGTCATACTTTTATCCTTATACGAGACCACTACGAGTATGGTTTAGTGTTGTTGTATCATGGCGCATCCCTATTCCCCGACGTGCTGCTGGGACGTTATATGCAAACTGTACGACAATGCTTAAAAACGCGTTAAGGGGGATTAATGTAAAGCATTAATGCTAAGAAAAATATTTATTTTACCGATTAGACATTACATATATAGCGTATTCTACTATATATAGATATTTTGACGGATGCTTAAGAGATGGAAAATCCCGTAACATCTCTTGAGTTATGGCACGAATGTTATACACTGGATAAGAGATGTAAAACCTCGTAAACATCTCTGACGCTATTACACTCATGTTATATGTGATATTGATTTGACTCACATAAGGATATTTTAGTCCTGACTCGAGTGTTTTGTCTTTTCATTACGCTCGGGTCAGCCCTGAGTTTTCAGCGCATTGAAGGTTATTTTATGGAGGACGAAGACGACGATTTGGTATATTATATTACTAGTATTATTTTCCTGCATCATGCTTTCTGCTGCATTATTCTATTATTCTGTTGTATACATAACTCTGATACATGTTGTAAAATTTTAATCAAATGTATAATATAAGCAGCTTCATGAACTGTTTATTTGGTTATTATATTTTGTCATTCTGTTGCGAGATTCGGTATTTGTTTTTTCTTTTCTTATATTTTTCTTAATTAGCCTCACCGATTATCTATGTTTTGGATTGTTTGAGTTGGGCATATGTGGATTATTATCGATTTAAACCTTCCGAAATGCGGATCGTCATAGTTGATATCAGAGCTTTGGTTTAGCAATAACCTTAGCTTTGTGGGGTTTGACTCATTAGAGATAGGGTAGTAATACCCTAGAATGAGTTTGTTTGAGAGTATATGTGTGTGTGTGTGTCTATATATATATATATATATATATATATATATATATATATATGAGTGCGCGTACTTGTTAGTGTTATAAAATGTTTTATATTGTGTTGCTTATCCATTGAGTTTTTTATGAATTCTGATCGGTGCGTGGGACGCCATGTTATTGATAGGGGTTTCTAAACACTTAAACGAGGCAAGTCGACATAATATTGTTTTAAAATCAGGTACATGAAATAATTTTACCTAAATTATACTTTATATATAAAATGATTACTTTCATAAACCTATATGATTATTAATGAATGTTGTTTATTAGAAGATTATAATATATAGTTATCATCCTTTATCATTTGAATTGAACTAAAAACGTATACTTTGTGAACTCTATTTCACGAAGCGTTCGATAATTAGATTGAACCGAAATCTAATTACAATAAGAATTGTTTGCAATAACAAAGATGTAAATTAACGAAATGTTTTCATAATAAGGTAACATAATTGTATAAGTATATTTATAATATAGCCTATAAATAGAAAGGATTTAAAAACTAAGAATTTAGGAACTTGAATTCGGGTGCTTTTGAAAAAAAATTCTAAGATTTTGAAAATAATATTAGTATTTTTAAAAAATATTTACGAATAGAAATTGTTTCAAAAAGGGATTTTAAAAGGAAATAAGTTCTGTACTTTCTTTTTCTGTCTTTGGAAAATAATTTTGGTGATAACGGCCGCATCCTCGACATTCATTTACTAGTCTCAAAGTGGGGGAGGCCACTTAGTAGCTTTGCTACGCATTTGGTTTGATAAAGAAATTTTGATTTAAAATTTCTAAATATGATTCGATATATATAAAAGAAATGAGTATATATATTATTTCAAAATGATTGAAATGAACCCGGTATTTGAATTCTTAAGTTCCTATTAATTAATGATTTTCAGTTGTTAGAATAAGTGAATTTTTTTGAATGGTTGAAAACTTCTAAAATGAGAAATAAGAAATTGAAGCTAAGTGTTTAAATGAAATAGGAGAAGTTAAATTATAACTCTTAAATTTCAAGATAATGGAAATTTAAACATGTGTAAATTATTGAACATTCTTGTTAACTAAAATGAATAAGATAAATTTGTATAACACTCAATTATATTCAAAAAACATATAAAAACTTACCGGAAAATGTTTAAAAAGTCGAAATGTTAAATATGAATATGTTAATAGAATATTATACGAGTTTGAACTTAAGTAATAAAAATGTTTCAAATTGAAATTGTGTTTAAAGAAATGTTTATAAAAAAATTAAATTTAAGTTGTTATTAGAAATGTTATATACTTAGTTGATGTTCTAAGAAATGTTAAATGAATAATTTGAGTAGTAAAAAGAAAATACTATTTAGATATGAACTTAAGAGAAGGTAAACAAATAATAAATTAAATCATATCTTTGTAAATTGTTTGTAAAATAAAAATAAATAAATTTGCAAAGGATGTTTTAAGATTTAGCTGTAGCTTTCTGATATAATTATAATTTGAATAATATTGTGTAAAAGAAGATACATCTGTATAAAATGATTATAAGCTTAAGAAATGATTAATGAAATAAGAAAGTTGAAATTTGAATTGTGAAATGAAATTTTACTTAAGTCAAGTTGAATGAAATGATTAATGAAACAAGTTAATGGAATGAATTATAAGATGAAAGTTAACTTAAGAAAAGTTGAACGGAATTGACTGTGATAATAAGAAATTTTTTATTAATATGAATTTGAGTTATAAAATAAAAATTTACTTCAGTAAAGTTAATGATATGAATTAGTGAAATGAACTAATGAAGTGAATCAATAAATTAATATGAACTTAAGTTATGAAGTAACAATAAACATGAGTTGCATTTTATAAAATGTTTATAATAAACTTAAATGGTTTTATGAAATGGTTTACAAATGATATTAGTATTAAAGAGAATATACTAAGTGGTAATGAATTAAGATTTAACTTAAATAAGGTTAAATGAAATGATTTATAAAATTGACCATAAATGAATTGATATGAAATGTGTTAAACATAAAGTGAAATAATTGAAATTTGAATAAATTTAATGTAAAAGAGATAGATGTAAATAAATTAGAAGCCAAGCAATCCGATGTTAATAAAGAACGGATGTTAATAAGAAATGAAGTGTATAGGTAAACCGTTGACATTGGATAATGTAAATTGATATAGTGTTGAATTAATTGGATGAATATTAATTGTTGAATGGTTTCTTTTGTTGCAAATTATTGTTATAACTGCTTTTGGCTGCATATGATTGTTTTATTGGGTATTAGTGCTTGTACTTATGATTTGGATTCAGAATTCGTGTTATTAGTTCTATTAAACTCATACATGTTTCTATATCTTTTATATGCAACTAATATTCTGAATTGAGTTGAGATAAGTACATATAAAGACCGTTTGGACGTATACGTAGTTTGATTTGCTTTTGCTTGCTTTAATATGAGCGAACTCGCTCGTATTAATAATAATAAGGTACATATCTTGAATTACATACCGCACTTTTATAACTTTTCCTACGGGATGCCTCATCATTGAGATGAGATGTATATTTGATATATATATTATATTGTAAATTTTTATGATCGAGCCACGCAAAGGAGACGCTGCCGAAATTTTCCGTAAATCCGGGTTTTAGAAAAATTTTGAGATTTTAAAATTTTATAACTTGTTTTATAAATAAGTTGTAATTTCCATAAGCCGATATTGGAGTGGCGTAGCCGAATCGTAGTAAGGGTTTTGCAAATAAGATTTTATTGTTTTATAAGTTAACTATTTTGAGTAAAATATATCAAATGTTAGATCCCTTACTTAATCCCTTTTCGATGACGAAAGTTTTGAGTGGGGGAGAATGTAACGACCGGTATTTTTAACTATTTTAAATTATTAAATTTAATATAATTATTGAACAAAAATTGTTAGAAATAAAAATTTAATGATTTATTAATGTAGTTTATTGAATATGAACCTGAATAAAATTTTGAAATAACCAATTTCGAAGATATTGGCAATAACAAGTATTGAAATGAAATTCTATGTATTGAATGTGTTTATAATCAATAGTTGGAATTTGAATAATAAATATTTAATTACTATAAAATGGAAGTGGTTGTTTTATTATTTGGATTAATTTTAAAAGTAAATTTTATAAGTTTTTTTTTTGAGAAAAATGTGTGATCCTCTACAGGAGAGGAGAGCACACATGCACATATATATAACAACAATAGAAAAGGAGCTGCCAACAAGCCTGACAGGTAGCCAAAAAAACACCCCCGTACAAAAGAAAAAACAAACCCACCCAAACTCAACACCGACCTGATACCATGGCCTAAAGCGACACCAAAAGAGAAGTAGCCGTTTGAAGAAACTACCGCAACCACAACCTCAACATCCAAGCTGAAAACATCTCAACATACTACATCTACACAAACCACTAACAAACTCCAAAACCACAAAACAACCCTCAATCGAAAGACTTAAAAGCTTTACGATTTAAACGAGGACTTCTCCTACTAATACCAGCTGAATAGCTCTTACTATTTCTTTTCCTTACTTTGGCTGCACGAAGTAACTCTCTAGCATGGGCAGGAGAACGAGGAAATTTTCCTATAGACGCAAGACAGCAATACATAACGAATCTGAAACCCCCAGTCCAATAATAAATAGCTCTATCAGAACCGAGGTTATTGGGCTTAGAAACTGAGAAGATGCCTCTCACAATCTCTTCAGATTCTAAAGCAATAACTTCTCTGGCCCCCACACCAAAGTTCAAATGATCTGATCTGTCCATAGAATGCAACTGACTGTTACGAATCCTAGCACTTCGCCGAACGGATCCACAAGAAGCTAATGATTTCTTGCACTTTACTTTCTTCACCGGTGAAACTAAAGCCTTTATTGAATTATTTCCTTTGGCCGCACAAGACGTTAAAGAAAATCCACTATCATCAGGCTTAAGTTCTGAAATAAACCCTGACGACATAACTGCTGAATTGCGCAAAAGATACTGATTAATGTTTGCATTCTTCAATGAGGAAAGGTCTAAAACTGGATCAATACAAGGTAAACTGTCACCAATTGTGTTTTCAGTCAAAGCCTCTGACTGGGAACACTGAATAACATTATCGAAATACACACTAGAATCATAAAGGTTGTTATACAAATCTACTGTGCATGTGTGCATGTCAGAGAAAGATAACAAAGATGACATATCCTTTTCCTCCCTTATCTCCAGCGGTTTGTCTAAAAGAGCGATCCCTTCAACATCAAAATAGTCCTCAAATACTATAGAATCATCAATCCATTCTAACAAATCATCAATGACCAAAGCACATTCTGAAAATGCTTTTGATTTGCTCAAAAAACTGCTAATTTCTAAACTTTCCACATCATAGTAGTTAACTGAAAATAAATCATCTAGTATTTTTTCTAGTATATAATCCAATTCTGAAGATTGAAACTCACCAGAATATAAGGAATTTAAAACTGTGCCGAGACAATTTATCTCATCAAACTTCGAATAAGCTACGAAACTTTTAATTCTAAATATCATTTGATCCCCATAGCTGTTGTTACCAAGTACTACTGAATCTTGGTCCATAAGTTCGAAAACAACATCTCCAATATCATCAGACCCATCCAACAAAGTAACACTCGAGAAACTGCAATCAATTGAATTAACACCCCCACAATTATCAGTTATTGAACAGTGCTCTCTTGAGTTATTTATTTGTACTGGAACATCATTAACATCATCCATATTATCAAAAGATAAGCCAACATCCAGACTCAAAGATAGGCAATCAAAATTGTTAGAGATTGGTAACTCGAAGTTGTCCTGAACACGAAGTTTTGATTTATGTTTTTTCCTTCGAACAGAGGTGAATATCTGGCCCTGATCTTCAACATGTTCGTATCCCATCGAAGATGATATTAAGCAAGTCCGATCATTACAAAAAGACACGGCAGGATCAAGAAGAATAAGATCGAGTTTCAGATTAATCTCATTAACAACAATAGATTTAGGAATACACTGTTCAACTGAAAAAAACTCAGAAGAAACAGACTTATCATTCAAAATATCAGGTTGACCCATAAGTTCAAAAGAACTACCAGACTTATCGATGTATCCATTACCATAATTCGGCTCGTTGATGATGTCGAAATGATAAAAAAGATCATCTAATTATCTTAACCCTAGTTCCTTTTTGGGCCAGAGGTAATCAATTAGCAAACCTCTTAACAACAGATATTTCAGTGTAAACTGAAAACCGTGGTTAACAAAATTAGGCGAAGAGCTTCTCTGTTCTCTATGATTGGAATCTAAGGATTGAAGATGCTCTTTAGCTTCTCCAACATCCGATTTACCGAAGAATTCCTCTAGGTTGCCAAATCTTACTGAGTATCCCTTACCTATGTTCGGCTCGTTAATGAAATTAAAATGATACAACAGTTCGTCCAGATAATTAATCCCAATATCTTTCATATACTGGAGGTGATCAAGAAGAACTCCTTTCAACAACAAGAATTTCAATACGAAAAGAAAACCATGGTCCAACGAATTTGAAGTAGCCTCAGAAGAATTCAAAACTATCGCACAGTCTTTGCTCTTATGCCCAAAATTACCACAAGAAAAGCATCTAACTGGATCCCTACATTTATTAGGAAAATGGTTTAAATCTCCACATCTGAAACAGAATTTCCTTCCCATTCTGGAATCAATCCATTTCGATTTGGGCTTGCGAAAATTCGCTCCTAGATATTGAGATGAAGATTGATTCTTAACGGCTTGAGCGTATGAATAAGGAAGAAAGCATCGATTGGGGAGGTAAGAAGATCCAATAGGCGAAGAGGATATCAGTTGATACTCGTTAGAGAAAGATGAAAACTTTCGACAGTGATCTTGCGAAGACGAAGATAACTTCGGCCAAAAATCTTGAGAGGACATTTTTCCATTGTAAACTCTATATTTGAAAATATATATAAATTTATTGGAAACTACCAGCATATATTAGGCAATTTTATAAGTTAAATAACTTATATTTCAAATATAGTGATTTATTGGATAATTAAATTGTTTAAATAACCGAATCTTGAATTTAATATGAATGAAATGATTTCAAAAGTTAATTTAAATTTTATTTAAACAAGAATGAAAATTGTTAACTTTTAAGATTGAATTCAAAATGAATAAATTAATTTTGAAAATTACTTGTCCTAATTAACGGGAAAAAATAATCTTTTTGGCGACTACGTCGGACTTCGTTTATCGGAATTGTAATAGTGAAATACTAGTGAGTAACCCGTGCTTCGCACACGGACATTGATATAACCTGCGAATTGTAGATTCAGTAGTGGAAAGAGGATGGTAGAATGGAATAGTGATCATATATTGCATATATAGAGCATTCACTTGGTCGTTTGGATTGGTTTACGTTGTCGCATTGTTTGCACTGCTGTATATAACACATGTGATAAATAAAATAGTAAGGCAGATACATGGTGTAGCATGTATGATAACTTCCTAATTTAGTACGGATGGAATTGTGGAACCTAACGCAAGAAGCCTTCGCACGATAACGGACTCTGAGGACGTCAATAATATACACAACATTTTTCTCGTACGGGTAAAAAAGCTGCTTCCAAAGTCGAATGGAATGTCCACATCAGCATGCGGTCAGTTTAACCGTTGCGTCAACGCTCCGCCCCATAACCTCGTAATTAGTAAAAGATAGGAAAGATAATTATGAACAGTGAACAGTAAACTTATATCATCAAAAGGTCCCTATTTTCCCTGCTCATAAACACATGTAAATTAGGTCCCTATTTTGTTATTTTTTACCAAACCGTCCACTTTTAGAAAATCGACTTAGCATTCTTTTCAAGAGCAAAAGTGGTATAAATTAGCCAAAATCTAAAAATAGGACCTAATTTTCATAACTTATTCGGGAGGGACTTTTCTTACCTCATCTTTCAATTCCAGAGACTTGACAGCGATTCCTTGAATCGATATATTGGAAGTTATAAGTACATGCACTTTTTGTTGAATCATTTTTTTATATAACAAATTGGATTATACCATTAATTGAGTATTTATGAGTCACATATCGCATACTAAATTGAAATTTAAACTGTGCCATACATAAATGAGTATTAACACAAACGTTGTATGTACAAATACTAAATATGTCTGTGATTTATCCTGTATATTTGTTGGATATGACTCAAGCATGCTATACTATATCATCTTCCTACGATCACTTTTGACTGATAAATTAACAATGTGATATTACCTATTACTGTGTTAAATGGATATTATGCTTGACTGTTTACTGTTAATATGTAGCAGGCATTTCCTATTACGTACTATAGATTAACAGTTGCAAGATGACATACATGTTATAACTAATTAAGTCCAATAAAATTATATGTTCACAAACACAATATTAGTGTAGAGTCAATTTTTTTTTTGTTATAAGTAGTGACCAAGACTGTACGGCCTATCCAAAGTAGCCGAAAAAAAAATTGTACAAACATTACAGCATAAAATACGACTACATACAGTGTTCAATTTTATCAAATTAACTTGCATAGATATTTTACTTCCAGTAAAATCATCGATTAAAACAGGGCACAACATGTTATGTACAAAACTGATATAGACAACAGAGGAAAGGAGGCAGGAAAAAAACACGCAGAAATACTGCAGATCAGTGCAGAAACATCTTGCCAGAGGATTAGAATTTAAACCACCAATGCAGACAACGTGCTTGCATTCATTTGCATCAACCATCTTCAAATTGACAAATCATACCTACAGCAGCATAAAGTTAGAATAATAGTATAAAATCCTGGATACCAACTGTGTTAAAATTGCACAAACTATTCACAGTGTATATTCACAAACTCAACAGTGTGCACTGATCCTAGCCTTTTCTCCAAGTCTGTGCGTAGAGAAAATTACGTGTGCATTCATTTTTTGAGTTTGTCGTAGGTAATGTAAGTCATGCATGACAAAGTAAGTGCAGGTAAAATTAGCACAATACAACTACAGCAGCATAAGCGAGAAGTGGTTCTCAAAGAGGTCGTATAATTTGTCCGAAATCAAGGCAGTCAGAAGTTGGATGGTGAGCACAGCAATGAAATCGTACCAAAGCAAGTACGCTGATACACCAGTGATAAGAGTGTGCTAACGACTTTATTGTTGGTTGAATACAGCTGCATAATTTGCAAACAAATTAATGTCTTCAGAATATAATGGCTATGCAGGATTTGCAAATCAGATATATATCTATGACAGCGATCAGTTTGGTAGAAAAATTTGAATTTTTTTCAACCATAAAAAAAATGCAGTAATGAGAGGGAAAACAGTTGGTGCATGATTAAGGAAAGCGCTAACTATCGTAACGCACAGTGCGTAGAGGGACTGCTGACATGCACGCGTGTGCAACATGCTAATGTCTGACAGCAAAATCAACCATCCAGCCTACCGTAGTTGGGTATAATGACTACGCTGAGTCGAGGACAGATGTTGGGAAAGAAAAGAGGTTTTAAAAAAGTAACAGTAATAGTTATACGTGGTTAGACTCACCTTCTCTTATCTGTTTTTCCAGTAGGCACAAACTGTGTACTAATCTTCTCTATGACTGCTGCAAAAACGTTGGCTGCCTGCAAAAGCAAACACCGGCTTTTAAAAAAGTAGGTAACCGGTGCAGTCAGGGTATAATGTAATTAATGCTGATGATTCTCGGTGACACGTAGCAAAATTGTTACCATTAAAACTACAGTACAAATATACCATATTCATGAAAAATGATGAAAATACAGATAATGCATATGTAAATAAACTGTTGAAAAAAAAAAGACTAGTATCGAAAATGTACAAAAAAATTACAGGAAACACCAAGCAAAATAAAATTAAAGCAAAATGTAATTAAAGTAAAAAAATAGAGTGGTATTTTTAAAGGCAATTAAAATAATTCTGCCACTTGGGTATTGACATATTAAAAGGGGTTATTGCACATTCAATTCATATATAGTAGCAAATAAAATTCACTAAATCATAGGCACACCAAGCAAAATAAAATGCACTGAAAAGCAGTTATTAGTATTTAAAATAAATAACCAAATGACTATAAAGCGAATACTCAATATTTCAAATTCTCTGCCATATGCGACAACTTGCAATACTGGATGAATTAATTTGGAAACAAACTAATTTTTTTCGTTAAAATATCATATTTTAATAACTTCCTAAGTATTAACTTATGATGCTTACGAATTTTAAACTGAAAATAGTTAGAAGGTGAACATTGAGGTTTCAAATCATTAGCAATAGAATGTTATGTGATGTGGTGACTAATAAGTAATCAAAGATTTACTTACTGAAACTGAAAAGATTGATGTTTCGTTCTTAGCCTGAAAAAGCAAAAGAGATATCAAGAGAAAAAGTGAGTGATGCATCAATACCATCTGCTGACACGCAGAAATGCATATGTTTCAACAAATGAAAATTGAAAGGGATGTGGAAAAATGTTACCAAATCAGCACGTAGAAAAAATTTGATGGAGGACATAGCCAGGCAGGCTGAATGTAGTTTCAACCGTTAAACCAGCGTGATGTCAACTCAAATGCATAACGATCGGTATAACTTCTGTTTAGACGGCAAGGATGAGGGTGGCCTGCAAAAGCAAACAGCGGAGCTAAAGGAATTTAGTAGCCGATCGAACCAAAGTCTTATGTCAGTCATGTTGCTAATACTTGGTTGCAGGTAAGGAAATAAACAAAGATAGCATCGCAGCAAGAACATGTCAGAGAGCACGGATATATTTCAAGCTGTTTGGTCTGAGCAGCGGAAGGCCTTCAATTTAAATATGCGTACATGCTCAGTTTGGTATTACCGAATATAAATGTTTAAGGGAGACAGCTGTTGATTTAGTTGTTATACCACACACTTCTAATTCATACATGCTTCTTAAGAAGTATGCAACACAAACCATGACATATTACCATATTCCGAGGACTGCATTAAAATACAGGTGATGTTTAGATATGCAAAAACTGATCGTAAATGAGAAATAAATGGAGGTAAATTCGTCAGTTCGTAGGTTATATAAAAAATCGGTATAGTCGTAGGGGCAATTTGAATAGAAAGACAGAATAGGTACTAAATCAGGCGGGACAGAAGACAGTAAAACCTAAAAAAAGGTGAGGAAGGAAGACGTTACCTACACAGACGATCGAACAGTCAGGCGGAGGAAGGGGCCAAATCAGGCAATATTTTGGTGGGCAGTCGTCCATAATCTTCGTAGATTTCGCAAATGGAAGGTGAAGGTTCGGAAAGGCAGTTGGCCGGAGCAATAGATGAGGGGAGGTGGACTCGAAGGGCGGCGATTATTTTGTGGAAAGGAGCGAAGAAGAGGGAGGGGAGAAGGCGGTGGCTCGGAATAGAGGTGGAGGCGGAAAGGGTCGGAATTTGGGAGGACCGTGATACAGAGGGAAGAGGGAAATGAAGTGAGAGAAGGAAGTTGAGTAGAGGACGTGGTGTAGCAGTTGGAGATGAGGTAGACGGGAAAAAAACGTGAAATTCGATAAGGAAGTAGGATTTTGAAATGAAGATAAAGGAACAGTCGGGGAAAGTTCCTGATATAAAGTAATAGATCAAAGGATTTCAAGTTTCAAACGCTAACTTTGTAATGCAATTGGCTGAAAGTCCACTTTCTTCTCTGCTCATTTTCTTCAAATCCGCTCATCGAAATTAAACGACTTCAAAAGCAAAGTTGAGGATCTCGTCGTGCTCGACGTTATGGTCGGTTGGATCGAGGCGAATCGTCTTGAATTCGCCAAGATCTGAGCACGATGTTCGCTGCGTTTTTGGGTTTCCTCGATCTGAATACACGTGCGTGCGACTGGTGGTTCGGCGACCGGAGAGGCGGAGCGCGAGGGCGCGGCCTGAGGTGACGTCGATGGTGCTGGCGGCGCGTTGGATCGCAGGCGGCGTTCGCGATTTAAAAAAAACAAAAAAAACGAGAAAACGATCGAGCGTTGGCCTGGAGGATGAGGCGTGCTCGAGCAGGTTAGAGAGGGTTTAGTTTTAAATTAGTTAAATTTTTAGTTAATTATATTTAAAGTAAATCGTTCATGGTGTAGTTTTAAAGCTATTTATTGTAGTTCAATCATGTTGCTAAAATTGCCTAATATATGCTCATACATATACATCAACCAGACCAACATATACTTTTTTTACCATTCTATCACTAATTAATGTGTTTCTTCAAATGCATGTATGGGGGAATCTCAATTGGTTAGGCACCCAAACTATTTATACATTTACGTTCCTGAAAATAAAAATTATAGTCCTGTGATTTATATTATTTTAACTTTTAGGCAATCACACAGCACATTCTTTAGTGGATATTTTTTGTTATAGGAAAATTTCAAAACTCATCACAAAGTAGATTAACATCATTGATTATATGTTAGATTAGCGACTCAAGAGGATATAGTCAAGTTAATCTGATGATCTTGATGATAAATGAGAGCATTTTGTAGAGGAGAAAGATAATGAGTCACGAGCAAAAAAAATAATGATAGCACTGTGGTACGTAATCACCTTGAATTAGTTTTTGTTCTATAGTGGTGCCTGTCAGAATGAATCCTGAGCATATTTAGTAAATTAATTTTCTTCATGTTCCTTTATGACCACGTGTCCTTTAGTTCACACTATGTATTATACTATCATTGTTGTATGCTTTACGAATGTATTAGAACATGATATTATTTTCATTACTATTTAAATTAATGTTTTATCTTATTCTCCCTTATAATATATATGTTGAAATTTTTTTACTTTGGTTTATGACCATTACTTTATACATAATAATTTGCATATCTAATGTCCTTCAACTGTATATAGCATCAAAGAGTTGGTTATTAAAAAAAGAAATGCTTTTTATGCATTAGAACAAATATTTGAACTACTTTATATATGAGAATTTTCATGTAACTATTGTCCTTCAACTTTATATAGCATCACAGAGTTGGTTGTTCAAAAAACAAATGCTTTTTGTGCATTACAAAAAATATTTGAACAACTTTATGCATGTGAATTCACATGTCTCTGTTGTACCTTTCTATTGTCCTTCAATTGTGTGTGCACTTTCAAATGTATATAGCATCTATATTGATTAGTCATCCTTGAAAGAATAAGAGGCTACATAGCAGACTATGAAGAGGATGTAGTACAATCGTAGATTCATTGCTAATATTCTGATAATTGAAAAAAAAGTGGGAAATCATCTCTTATGAGAAATAAATGCAAGATCTCTCATTCTGATTCTGAATGTTTTTTTACCGTTTGTTACACATTTTACTTTAAAATGTAGCATTCTTTTTTCTTCAATTGTAAGCTTTACATATTTATTTTAGTTTTATTGATTACATACTAAAAAAGAATTTATGGGTTCATATGTTTCTTCCAGCATGAAATAGAGTTACTTGCATTGAAATCAAACATACATTGAGAACAATGTCTGCATAAATATAAAACTGAATTCTATTTAGTTTTTTCCTTTTTCTTTTGTTGATTAAAAATACATCTTGAAATTGGGTGTACATTTGTAATCTACAGCTAAAGAACTCTTAAAAAGCATACTAATAAAATATGGCGACACGTTTTGGTTATTTGACATGCTAAAGCAATTTTTATCAGGTAGACAATATATAGTTAAAAGTCTCCATACAAATATGTATGATCTGTCCATAAAGCAGGGGCCTGTGAAATTTCCAAAGGGCCAAGGTTTTGTAACGGTAACTTTTTTCGGTCTGTCACTGTCGATGTAACATATATAGTTGGTTAGATTTGGGTCAACGTTTAGATATTCAATCGTTTTGGTATTAGGATCACTTAACGAGTTATGATAGGTGTTTTAATCTTCATTTTAGATTTCACTAAATATTTATATATATATCTGATGGCGCATTATAAATGATAATCACATCATAATTAAGATTAGCATCATTAAATTTCCTCGGTTGTAGTTTAACTATTATTCTGCAACTCTTATTCAAATATATAAAAGTTTCTCACACATGTATGTCTATGTGCGGCGCGCGCACATACATATATTGGAAAGTTTATCGAACCACATATTGGTGGTATTTTATGTCACAATAGATCTCAACCGTTAGATATTTTATTAATTTCAACTCTTTATGTGAATGCAATGAGATCCAACGACAAAAATGCGTTATGTTGGATTTTTTGTTTCAGTAGCCACTCCCTACACACATATGTACATACATATGTCCATACGCGCGTGCACACACATATCTGTGTATATATAGACTTGTCAACAGATGCTTTCAGATGCGTATAGTGTCATATCCACATTCGCATCCGAAATCATTTTCGGATATCCGCATCCGCGGATAGGGACGGATATCAGATAATTATCCTATCCTCTAACAATCGATAAATCAAGAATTTCAAAAAGAAAATTTTAGTTTAACATAAATATTTTTCAATCTCATTGATTATAAAAGTGTTAAAAATTAGGAAATATGATGACAATGAATAGTTTCGAGCAGTTAATAAGCATCAAGTGCATATAATATAAACTACTAACTTAATAAAATAATAAACGAATATTATTTACTGTGTTAAAACCTGTGCAGTTAAAGCGCTCGGTGGATTCAATGCGGTAGAGGTGCAAAAAGTCATAGCGAGGATGTAGCGAAGATATAGCGGGATATATCGGATTACTCTAAATAGCATATAAATCCCATACTTGTTGTTTTTACAAATATATAGATAGTAATTATGTGAAAAATTAACATTCAATTGAATTATAATTAATACAAAAATAATTTTAAATAAAAATATGTGCAAATGTATTGTAAATGAACGTAAAACTGTTATATAACTTAATTTAATTTAGTAGAATATTAGAGTATTATCATTTCTAAACATATATAAAAAATTCAATGAAATTAATTAATTTCATAATTTTTATAGCGTATAAATATCATTTTTCAATCCAATTTTTTATAGAAGATATAGCGGAAATAGCGGAATATAGCGAAAATTATAGGATATAGCGGAAATAGCGGGGATTAAAGCGGAAAGACTATATGTTGGGGATATATGGAAAAATCGTAGCGGTAGGAATCCGCTATAAGATATATCGGAGTTATGACGGGGATATAGCGGGGCATTAACTGCACAGGTTAAAACACACATAATTTGAACTATAATCTTGACATAAATCGGACGGATAATTTTCGGATGCGGATGTCTTCGTATCCGCATCCGCAGCCATTTTTCCGGATATCAGATATTTATCCGCTTTTCGGATGCGGACGGATTTCGGATTTTTCGGGTATCCACTGATAGCCCTATGTACACACACACACATATATATATATATATATATATATATATATATATATATATATTTCATCGTTTGAAGCGGAATTTTGGCGGATCGAGTTAGATTCTTCGCTGTCCAGATCTGAAGTGTGTTGCTTTTGAGTTGTTTAGGAGATTCGGTGAGTGGTGGTTATCTCTCACACGGATCCAAAGGAGTATCGGATTGATGGCTTGATGTACCGTCTATTCAGATGTTTGTATCCAACTATTATGAAGCTTAATTGATGAGATTCTGTTTTGTGAAGCTTCACTATATATATTCTCTATTGTATTTTTATCCTTGCGCTGTGAGTAATACGATAGGTTCTGCTGTTTTAATTTACCTTAGCAATCGTCCATGGCTGCCTGGCACACCTTTCAGTGCAATATTCCTATGTTTAGTGCAGGGGTCATGGGCGGTCGTCTCATTTGGTATCATATATATGTATGGATGTATGTACTGAGGTAGAGCATGCTGAATCCACCACTCATATAAATGACGAGGAGCTCAAGCTGAAAGTGGAATACACACATTTAGTTTTGCGCCATCTCATCTGATCGTACTGATATGATTTCTTGGTAAACTTTATCTATTTTTTCATTGGTTTTAATTTCTTAAACATTGGCCGTTGCTAACCGATCTCAACTTGTTTGGGAATGACGGCTTAGTAGTTGTTGTTGGTCATTGCTAAAAAATATACTGCAATAGATAGACATAATTTATTTCATATGTTCTCACACATTTGCAAACTATTCACGAAAAAATATATTTTTAGTTCCCATTTACCAAAGTGAAAATCAATTATAGACGAAACAGTTTAGGCTATAAGCTTATTATTTACACTATGAAACTTTTTCACATATAACAAGTTTTTTTTCCTGTGTTCTTAATAGATTGAGGGAAGATGTAGATACAGAATAGGCAAGATAAACAGTGAATATTCTAGATCAGGAATAAGATATGGTAGACTGTATCACAATGAGAATTTACCATATACATACTGCTATAATTACCCCTAGTCACTTTTATGCATCTGATGCTCTTCAAAGGTTTATAACAGGTTACTTTCTCTTTAGATAACACCCGTTTTCTAGAACCTATACAAATGCTTTGTTCTGTTTTTAACATTTATTATGAAATTATATAATTACATTATTAAGTCTTAGTTTTACTTTGTCTACCCTAAGCTCCTGTCTCTAATATTTATAGATAGAAAACAACTAGAATCTTCTAACGTTATACAAATCAGACTATTTTTTTGTGGAAATTTTCCTAAATATTCTAATATCTTACACAATTATTGACTTTTCTTCTTAATTTCATTATCAAGCACTCTTATTTATAATTCCTCTCTGTAATTTACCATTTATAAACTTATGATAATGATAATAATAGCGGTAGTAAAAATAATAATAAGAATAATATATCATTAATGATAGGTCTCAGATTAAAATAAATTACAACCTAAATACCACCTTAAGCAAGTGAATTATGCGATATTGGTAAGTATGATAATGACGACATTATTGAAAAATTATGCTCATTTGAACTTGAAAACAAACACCAATGCGATTTTTGATAAATATTGAGATGGGGCATTTCACTAGAAGGACAAACTTTGCAGTCCAATTAGTTTTTAGGACACACATTCAAAGAAATTACTTTCAATGCCAAAGTCAGCAGAATAATTATTTTCAAGAACAAAATCAGCAGTCCAATTACTTTCAAGGATATAATTTCATAGGTTTTTAGGCCCTAGAAACTAATTATTTTACATTTTGTCCTTGAAAGTAATTATTTCAGTTGTGTGTCCTAGAAACTAATTACACTTACTAAAGAGGCCCTTGTGGCTAATTTCCACTATTGAGATTCTGTGAGTCATATAATCTTATTCTAAAGAGTGTACAATTTTAGGTTATAGTTCCTTTGTTATTTCATAGTTCATACATCAAGTTCATCAAAAGTCTTAATGATATCCATTTTGTAACATCCCAAAGTACAACAATATGCATATATACTTTTTATACTTCTAAGGAGTAAAGACACAAATGCGCGCACACATTATTTTCTAGCATTGAAACACGTGAACAAAATGATTGGATTTAATAAAACCTTGTAGTTCAGTTTTAGTTAAAACTACAAAGTATTTAATTTTGACATATATGTTCGCCTAAACTCGCTAAAACAAGGTTTAAGTTTAACATTTCATCTACACCATCATACAATCTAGATATCCTAAATCAATGCCTCTATTAATATCCTACATGAATCCTTATCACACCATAATTAGTACCTTAAGTTTTCATGTTTAGACCATGAGATAAATGGACTATATTATCAAATGCATATGGGTTGCATAGGTTTTTGTCAAAAGTAGGAAATGTTTTCATTACAAGTCCACAAAGGCTAATTTTTTAATGTTTATTATATGAAATGTGCAAAAACTTGAACATTGTTTTTGCTTTACATAGAATTAAATGGTGTTCCACATGGTTAGGTAAATACAACACTTGCATGCCTAAATGTCTTTGCTACCGATAGGATTTCGACTTTATGGAGCATATCACCTTCTTCTACACTTAGATCACTGATATGTTATCATGTTAGATTAACTACCAAGGTAGTTTGGGGATGTTTTTTTAATAGTTACTTGATGTAAGATGTTGTTAGTTTCTATTTTATGATGGATAATTGTGGGACTCACCTACATTCTATGAACATCTTTATTGCTAGCAGTTCTCTCAAATATGTCTGATTACCTTATATAAGAGAAAACCGTTCATAAGGTAATAGGAAGTCCACACTTGACAATAGTATATACTATATATTCACAAAAGTGTTGTATGTAGTAAGTATGATCATAGGAAATTTAAGCTAAATCAACATTTTTTATACAAAATTGGATTAGTTATCTTTTTTTCATTTTCTGAAGTGGTGATTATAAATCCAAAAAATATGTTGGTTTTTTATCTCTTTATTTTATATAAGATTCATTTGTATCCAAAGGTATACATGTTATGTGAAGACAGGGTAGCGAAGTCATTATCAAATACTAAACCATACAGTTGGTTTTCAATATTAAAAGGGAGATGTATATTAGGGGGTGAACAGTGCCAACTTTCACTGATTTATTGTCCAGTGAGGCTTATCTTTGCCCTGGTAAGTAGTTGCTAGAAAATGCATCAAAACTGTGTTTGTCTTTTCTCACTATGAGTGACTTTTTGAAACTTAATGAACGTTGTTATTTCAAGTCGGCTATAGGAGTTGTAGATGACTTTCTGTTGTCTTCACCGATACTTTCATATCTTCTTGGGGATTCTTCCTTTGCCAACGTCATTTTTGATAATTTTAACATAAAAATAACATGTACTTAGCAATTGTTTGTTTTAGCTTTTAACTAAGGTTTCGGTTATATGCATGCAACATTGATTTATTCATTGCCCACTTCTCTTACTCAATACATGAACATTCTCATTTTACGATGAAGGCAAAGAGCACGTAGTTGTTCAACGTGTTAGTCTTTTCTATATAGATATACATTTATTCTCCATACAATATGACCATGATAATATATTTTTTCTGGCGGGTAATTGACGATTGGTAATAATATGTTTGGCAGCAAAATGAAGGCATGCCTCCGACTACAAGTGCAGTTCACTCGCCCTACATTGCTTAAGTTTGTCTCTCAAGGGTCAGGATAAAAGAGTTTCCAGCGGCTTATTCTAGAGTCGAAGTTGCTATTATTTTCCAAAGCCATGAAACCAATGCTATAATTATATCCATGGTAGTGAATCTTCCTAGTAATTTAACTATTTGAGAAAATATCCTTCCATTTATTTTGTTAAATCATTTTATATGATATATACAGGTAAAGTTTAACACATTACTAGCATTTGTATGCTTAGTTAACACCAGTGTAATGATGTGGCAATAAAATAGCTTGAAAGCATATCATACTGACACTATCTTAATGAGGCTGTTGCACCATATACATTCGACACACTCGGGTAAGTCAGACATGTCAAGCCCAACTGTTTGGTAATTGTGACTCGGTACCGATCCTAGGGTCATTGATTGATGTCAGTTGGAAATTGTTATGTATTAATATTGAATATTTTAGCTTAAGATATGAAAAATCATGTCGGGTAAGTAATAATATGGTTTTAGAGAAAAAAGTACTGTGTAAACTTTAGTTATTCTCAGATATGATTCATCTGTATACAATTTTAATTATACTTGACCGTGACATTGATAAAGGAGAATTATAACAGAATGTAGAAGATGTGATGATGAAACTGCACTGTCAAGGTGAAAAATGTTGCTAATAAAACAGAGTTGTGTTTTTTCTTGGAAAAGAGAACCGGGACAACTGCATCTCTTGGTTAAGAAATTTAAGAATCCATTCTGGGAAAATGGTTGATTGCATATAAGTCTTTTAAAAAGAAGTGGTAAGTGGGCTTACGGGGCTTGATGATGAATGACAAGTTTGGGACTGGTCTTAGAAGGGAAGGAAGAGTGGAGCAGCCTTATATATAAGTATATATGCACGTCCATGTGGATCTACATTTAATCACTTGAATATTTAGCATTTATATATCGTAACATTTATACTATCATTTTCAATGAGCACGTTGTTTAATTCCCTTTTGTTATAACCTACTATTTGACGGTTATTATATTACTATCGTTGGCCAAAATGTTAATTATCCGATCACGAACATGGATAACTATACATAGACAATTAATCCTACTTGCTTTTGTATTTATTACGGGAATGTATTTTCAAAAAAAATCCATCTATGTACACTTATTTTACTACTGAGGAAGATGGTTTTATAATTATTCATTGTTACTGATAATATAGAGATTCTACGTTCAAACTTTAATTCATTTATTTGCATTTACTTCTGAATCCGTCCTGGACTCAAAACAAATACACCCTTTATTCATCCAAATTTAATGTTTTTTAATGCATGACTAAACATTTTGTGCTAAGCACCTCTATGATTCTAGCGTCGATTTGCATTTAGATACCGTATCATGGTTTAAGTTTTAATTAGCATAACAAAAAGCAATAATAACATTTTTCTTTGAAAATAAAGGTTACATATTCATCAATAAGATGTTACATTACATAAAAAATTTACATTACATCACTATGAATGCAAAACTTAACCAATCATTTAATGTGATATTGTGCATCAATATGTTCAAGAGAAATATTCTTTAAAAAATACATTTCTTACAATAATAATAATACACGATATAACAAACTTAATAACTATAAAAGTAGGATATAATATTCTTCATATGTGCATCTTAACATCCTTTTAAAATCAAGCTTTGTGCTGATAAGAAAAATCACTTGCTTTGGTAATTTATCAAAGCAAGGTTACTCTATTCTATGTGGATCACCACACAAATGCTTAAAATGCATCTCTTGCTCTGATTAATTAATGAAAAACACAGGCATTTATCATATCATTGGTAATGGTATAGCTGTCATACAAACCACATTCAAAATGGTTAGTAATACATTCTAGTTCATAGTTTAAGGTTAAATATTCACAGACCCTATTTTTTGATGATACTTTATCATACTACATCAAATGCATATAGCTTGTTAATATTACAACCATACACATCCAGTGTTAAAACTCAAGGCACACATGATGCACCTGTTATATTAGCTCCATGATCATTTACACTTAAAGTGACATTTGGTTTATTATCTGATTTTTCTTTGTCCATGGTCAGAAACAATTTAGTTTTACTTATACTAACTTTCTTTGCCCAGGTAATATTGGAAGAGAGCAAGAAAGGAAAACGTTGGCCCATTCTTTTTTTATTTTTATTTTTATTAATGAATTCTTCCAAATTCATTTATATTTTTCCTATTATTGACTTAAGTTTTATGATAACCATGTGCAAAATATCAAAGTGAGGAGCATTATTGATTGATATTGGCAGATGCCTTCAATGATGCCATTGAAATTATGGGTTCCTCCTTCCTGAGAGTCCAAAATGCTTACTCATCTTTTCTTTTTTACAGTTAGGTAAGATCAAGGCTTGACAGAGCTGCTTGCTGTTTAATTTAAAATAGCTTAGCAGAATAAAGAAACTCACGTTTGAAAACTCACTTCCTATATCGATTTAAAAACAAACTCATTATCTTGCATTTAGAAATATCATGGTTATGAATGTATAAGCACGTCCATATAGGCCTGCATCTAATCACTTGGATATTGTAACTTTTTATATCATGACATCCACAACATCATTTTTTTAGTGTGCACGGTGTTTTCTTCTCTTCATTACAACCTATTTGATAATTACTATATTCACTTCAACATGCAATTGAAGTAAAGAACCATGTGTGGATGTGGAATTCTATTATTAACTTAAATTAACTACATCATGGCAGCTGATAAAAAGGGACAATGCCACCAAAACAGAAATTGGGAAAATAGAAAATGATTAATAGTCACAGGACCGTAAGTTGAAACAATTTGAAGAATTGAAATGGTTAGGTCCCCTTAGGCTTGAGCGAATGAACTGATGCATAGCAAGCATTGAAATCTTGGCAAACATGACAATTTTGATAACAGTGACTACTCATTGCAATTTTAACAACGTTAGCAATATTCTCACAGATTTTGTCCGAACTTATCGTAGAAAATATCATTACCTCAATTTAATGCCCACTATAATCATTATTAGCAAAAACCGTTCTTCTACACGTCTCCTCTCCTCCTCCCACTCAACCATATATTCACCCAACATAGTCCTCACCCCACCCACCACCTCCTGAAATCAATCTCCACCCGGTACCACACCCATGTCAGCAAACAGATGTCTCTCCCCCTCAACTCGGGCAGCGACAACACCATCTCACTCACCATAAACCCCGAAACCATGAGCGACCTCTTTATGGACACAAGCAGCGACCTCGTCTGGTTCCCCTGCACCCCTTTCAAATGCAACATGTACGAAGGCTAATCCACACCCCAACTCCCACCCACCCCTCCCCCACCCGCTTCCTACATAGACCACTTGCTCATCCACCTACTCCTCCCTACCCTCCTCTACCCTATGTGCCATCGGCGACGGTCCCTTGGACGATATCGAGATGGCCACCTTCTCCCCTACTGCCCACCTCTGCCCTCCCTTCTATCACACCTACGGCGAAGTCAATCTCGTCGCCCACCTCTAGCGAGGCCCGCTCTCCCTCTCCTCCTATTTCCCAAACATCACTTTCGCCTGTTCCCACCGCGCGCTTAGCGAGCCCATGGGTGTTGCCAGATTCGGGCGTGGGCCCTTCTCCACCCAATCAGTTTCGGGCCCTTGTCTTCGATTTGGGTAACCAAAGTTGGAAAAGACGGTTGTTCTGGAATCGTTGGAGAAGACAGTCATGTTGAATTAGGATTTATTTGCAGTTAGCGTGGTAGGAGAATTAGGATTTTATTAATTCTGCCTAAGTGGGATACAGAGGGAAAAAGCATGGAAACGGAGGTTAGCGGATGCGGTGGTAACCGTATAAGCACAAAGCTAGGGCATTTTCAGAATTTAAAAAGACACCGAGTAAATTAGTTAATGAATTCTTTATTAGTAGGAGAGATATATATATTATATAAGAGAAATAGAAGATTAATTATAGATCTTTGTGATAGGAAGGTTCAGCTAAGTAAGTAGATGGCTTTTGTTGCTAAGTAGGAAAGCATCATGGTGTTAAATTACTGTTTTTTGATTTGTAGATGATTTGTTTTGTCCATGATTACTTGGTTTCGTCAAGTTATACTGATTTGGTTTATTCTGTTGTTTTGACTTGGTTATTTATATGTTATACAGATATTAATACAATTTTTCGTATTCAATTTTGTTGATTTAGTTGCAATAATTCAAAAAATATGTATTAAGATGCCTGTTTCCAACAACACTCTACAAATCATCTTCAATATTTTGCATGCTCCTGGGAGTGACCATGTTGAACAATACTTCATGAAACTATATGGCTAAGAAAAGACAAGGACTTGGCACTCGTTTATCCTATGAGAAACATATTGAAACGTTCGTATATTTATTCTGCTAAAGTGAAAATATGAGTTCATTTTTCGTCTTATTCCCATATCTGATCGTGTGCTGAAGTTCATTTTTACTTTTCAAAAGTAGAATGTTTTGCACATTCAATGGTTCCTTAGGTCAAGGCTATTGAAATATCGCAGTCGCACTTCCTGTTTTATTGATCTTTGTGTGATCGAAAAAATGCTACCCTACTTTCTTCATAAAAGTTATCATAGAAGTTTAAATGTTCAGGATCAGTGCAATAGTCTACAGTAATAAATAGAAGGCATTGGTTTCATGATATTAGACATGAAGGCATTGTTCTTATGCATTGCTTCAAGGAAAGAAACACGAAATTGCCAATTTACTTGGCGTTAGTTCCTATATGGACACTCAAACCGAAACAGTCTATAATATGTGCATATGTTTCTCTTTTCTGATAATTCATAGGCCCAATCTAGCTACAACTACCAGGTAGACAATCATTTCAATCTTTACGAATCAACATATTAGAGAAATTTTGTGAATTCCGTGCTTCGTCCTAGTGTATTAACCATACTTTACATAGATTATCTTGCAAGTCCTTCATTTCAGAAACTTAGGACCCGTTTGGTTTCGTTTTGAATTTTGTGTTTTGTGTTTTCAACCTACATTACAAAATACAAGAAAATGAGAGGAAAATTTTGCAATTCTTAGTCGTTGCGACAATGGACGGAAAATGGAGGAGATGAATTGTTTTCCGTCCTCTTGTTATGTCTCAAAACACGAAAAATCAAATAAACTTGTTTTCTATTTTCTATATTAATTTCATTTTTTGAAATTATGTGTTTTCCAACAATACATAAGAAATGCGCATTTTTGTTTAGACGAAAACGCAAAACTAAAAACAGCAAGCCAAACGGGGCCTTATATTTTATAATGAGAACAAATAATATATGCTTGAACAAAAGGAAGGTCAAATGTTAAATTGATAATATTACTTTTACACACATTTATGGTCTATAAATGATGTTTTAACTCTTAGAAGTGGAAGGACAAAACATAAAGAGTCTTAGTTACTAAAATCATAAAACTTCATAATATAAGAATTTGACCACAACCCCCGAAATCATGACTTGGTTCTCTAGGAAAAAAAAAGGAAAAGAAAAAAAGAAAAAAAGAAGAAGAATTTGACCACAAAATTTAAGAAGCAACATTTCCTCTTCTTATCTAGCATGTCAAAAGAATAGGGGTTAATCGATACAAAAATTTCTTTTTCTTCACTGTTGATTATCTTATATTAAATATAATCAATAACTAAATCATTTATTCAGATTACCAAAAGCCTTGGAAATAAATAATACACATCATTCAAAACAAAAGTATTTATATGCATGACAATAACTACTAATGGTTAACTTCTCATCATACTAATATAGTAATTATGCAACGACCTGTAATTTTGAACACTTCATCTTTGAATATCTCAACTTTTGAAAAGTGGTTAAATACTAAAAATGTGATTTTATAACCTTGTTAAACGCTTTTAATTAATTACCAATGATAAACTTATTTTTGTAATGTGTTTAGAAAAATATGTACTTTGAATAAAAGTGAAAATGTGATCAAAAAACATTTTATTTAAAATCAACTTTTTATTCAATAAAAGTTATTTAAATTTTTTGGACTTGTGTAACAAACATATCAACACATTAATAAGTATTTAAATCTTCTACCTTCCTAAGAGAAAATTAATTAACAAATAGCTTCTAGAAGAAGGACATGAAGGGGGGAATTAAGGGGAGATTTTTTTAAAGCATGGTGTGAAGTGAGTGGAGATACAAGGCATGGAGGGTCTTTTGCCGCATTTCTAAAGCCTATAAAAGCATGTCCATAGTGCTATTGTATGGCTTGCTCATTCACTTAATAGTAAACACTCTCATTCACTCTTTTCTCCTCACAAACTTCTTTAATTAGAGAAACTCTATAAAACACTATCTCCATCTCTACCAACTTTTGCTATAGTCTTAAAATAGCATTATATCAACTTCCATCAACTTGGAACTCAAAGGTTTTGAAGTCCATCTCCTCTTTTTCTTCTTGGTTGTGAGCAATTAGCAAAGAATTGCCTAATTGCCTAAGCCTAGGCGTGCTCAGTTCTAGGCTATTCTCCTCTTAGGGGTGGCAACCTCAAAACCGGTTCAAACACATTCCTGAACTCCTTCACTACTCGTGCTGCTCCTAGCTCCTATTCCTCCGAAACTATCGCAAATAAAGTGTTCTTGTGCAGTTCTCTGCATTCTTCCAATACCACATACACCCTATCTCTACGCAGGATGACTTAAGGTAACTATCCTTTCAGCACAATGCATCCTCGCACTATACATCTCCAACCAATCCACCCCTAAAATAACTCCAGATCTTATGAAGTCAAACATGTAAGGATCACAAGAAAACCTACACCCACCTAACTCAATATCTAGGTCAATGCATCTCAATCCAAGAGTGGCATACCCTCCTATCGGATTAGCTACACGTATGAAAGTGAGTAAATAGGTAACTCTTAACCCAAATCTATCAACCAAGTCTTTAGCTATAAATGAATGTGTAGCTCTAGTATTATACAGTACTCTAATTGAAATACCAAAAATCAAAGCCATACCATCTAGAGCTTTCCCCTTGCCTTTCTCTTCCGTCGACGGTTCTTCCCCAGGTCCCTCCAAATCATATACGTATGCTTTAAGCTCTGGACATTCCTTCTTCAGATGTCCCATCCTATCACACTTGAAGTACTTCACCCGTGTAGCATTCTTAGGCATAGGGTACTTCGTAGGATAGTGTCCCTTTTGTCTACAGTTGTAGCAAGCTACTTCTGCAATGGCAACTTTAGTATTAGCAATTGCACCCTTTCCCTTTGGCACTCCTTTCTTTCCTTTAGTGTATGGGGTGTACTTCTTCTTCTATTCATCCTTAGACTTTGTCTCCACCCTTCTTTTCTCATGATACATGCTATCATATCTCCTAGCCATACCAACAACGAACTCGAAAGGAGATACTAAATGAGTGATCATTTTATGATCAAGCCCTTGCTTCAAGCCTTTGGTAAATTTCTCATTTTTCTTCATAGGAGTATTAATGATCTTCCTACCATACTTGGCCAACACACCTTCTACAGTAAGACCATCCCACCTCAAGTCAATGAACTCCCTCAAAAGTACGCTCTACTGAGACTCCAATATGAACTAAGCCTCAAACTTATCCTTGAATTGCTCCCAAGTGATTCCCTCTTTGGGGTTTCTGTAATCACGTCCTCTCACCAATCCGGTGCATCTTCTTGTAACTGCCTTGATGCTAGTCTTCTCTTCTATGCATCATTCAGTCCTAAGTCATCAAATATATGCTCACAGCTTCTCAACCAATTTAGCATTTCTATTGCAGGCTCCTTCCCTTTAAACACCTTTCCTCCTAGATTTCTAAAATCCTTGCTCATCCTCAAGAAATCTTCCCTCACTACCGCAGCTCTCGGTTGTACTGCTTCCAGTGCGACTTCCCTCATCATTTGGGCCATGAACTTTCTAAATAAGACATTCACATCCATACCCGCTGCATATGCTAGCGGTGCAGCTTCCTCTCCTACCGCTCTTGGAATTTTTTTCTCCCTTCTTCCATCAGCCCGTATTTCTTTAGTCTCTCTTCTTGCACTTGCCCCTCCTATCGTGATCCATCCTCTTCTCAAATCCATCTTGCTTTTCTATTAAGCGAGTCTTCATCAGAACGAAAAGATGGGAAGTGAAATCACAATAGAAGAATAGATATATCTTCCTATATATCTATATAGCAATATACAAGTACGACACACACACACACACTCTCTCCCTCTTATATATTAGCGCATCCCCTCCCCGGAGTGCTTATCTCATCCTATATACCACCCTTATCATTTATTAGCTCTATTTTATTTAGATCTCCCCTGATCTATGCTCTGATACCAACTCTGTAACATCTCCCACTTGAAACCCGAAGATGAACTCCGATGCTGCTTCAGTCAGAGCAGAGTTATCTTTCGGCGACTAAAGTGAGTTTAGTATAATGTGAATACATAGCTAAATAAATAGAGCAATAAAGTAATTCTATTACACAACAAATTCTTTTAAATATTCTTTACAATACTTCGGCCAATATTCTCCCAAAAACATGCCCATATAGTGGTCAAAATATAATAGCAAAATAACATAATAAAGAGCCGGGTCCACATATGAAGATGCAGCCCGCACTCCCTCATGCAGTGGAAATAAAATCATTATTAGCTAAAGAGCCTCCTGCTCCATCTGTGGTCCTCATATTGCGACCATTATTGCATAGCTTCCTAAATCCATATAGTCAACCTACTCAAATGAGTATCCATGAGTTTATGGGGAAAACAATAATAAAAAGACGGGTCAGACATAAAGTCTGTTGTGAATAATTCTTTCCCCAAAACAACACATAGTGAGACCAACCTAGACTATGCAGGTTTGGTTTCCCCCTCACTATTCAATCAACCATGTGTGAAACATTTTAAACTACTGACACAATTATTTCTTATTTATTCCTTTAATAAAATGCCTCCTTAAGTAGATTTTCCTTTACTATTGCGAACCCTGTACTGACCCCATCCGAGTCATGATTTAGATTGCTTTAAAATCTAAATTTGAAATACCGTGCTCCCTGTACATACCCACCCTGGTTTCCTTTACAGACTCTTCATTAACCCATCTTTACTTGTTCATTTACTCCTGCACCCCTACGCATTACTTTTTCGTTCTTTGTTGAGTTTATACTGCACCCCTTACAATACATACTTAACCTTCCATTAAGGTTTGATTCTTAATTATTACTGCTTGGAATCACCCACCGTAGTACTCTTTTAGACTCATTCTTTAGAAGTTTGTCCTTTTTCTAATACTACTTGGAATCCCCTACCACAATATACTTTTAAATCCGTTCATTAGCTTAAACTGCGTAGACCCAGCTTCCCGTATTATTTAATTAGTTAATTCTTGGACTAAGAAGAAACAACCACCTGTAGTCCTACATTTATTTCTAAATTTACTAACTGCTTGGAATCACGCCACTGTAGTAATTAATTTACTTATTTTTCTTCAAACTGCTTGGAACCACCCACCATAGTGGACTACAAAGAAACCCACATGTAGCCTTTAAACACTCTTTTGTTCAATTTAGAACCACTTGGCCCTCACCCCCGCAGTTCCTGAAAGTTGAATGCCTCTCCTCCTCTATCCTGGGTGTGCATTCGAGTGAGCATACTTAACCGGCGTCAATAGCCCTTCCAACTCCTTCCCTTCTCTTATAAGTCTTATGCACACCTATCTTCGTAGTGCAAAATAGGCCCGACCCACGCAGTAGGCTTTACACTTCATTCGTTAAGTGTTCCTTTCTTTCTTAATTTTAGTGCAGTATGATCCCCTCATATGTAGCATAGTTCTCTTACTTCTACAAACAGAGCCGCTGCCCCAAAGCCGTACCCGGCAACCTTGATATCCCTTACAACGTCTTTGCAAGTGTCGATTTTATACTCCTTTCCATTATTCTTTCTGTTATTTCCTGTGTTATTTTTAGCAAATAATTTAGATCTTGTCCCCTTTTTACCAACCCCTCTTAATATATTTTTACGTGGAGTTTATTTTACTATGTCCCACGCTATACCCTTCTACCCAGCGTAGTATTAAGCTGGTTTTAACTCTAATTCATTATAGAAAATTGGATAAATTCCTTAAAATTGCCCGAACCCCTGTTCTTCCCTTGTTTAATTTTATTTGCCTTTTTAAGCGATTCTAATTGTTGTTTTATAGGTTGAACAACTTCAAAAATTCATATAAGCTTAGTAAATCTCTAAAACTGAAAGCCCACTTCATAAATCTGGTTGTAAACATCATGTGAAACTTTCATTAGGTTTCGAAACTATTTAAATAGGGAAAACCCATGAAAACACCCGATGCATACCCATCCTTCCATAAAACATTCATTACACCTTTTATAATTTTACATGTAAACCTGTATGAACCCCATCATACATAAAACACAGATCTAAAACGATCCCATGCATATAAGAAATCAGATTAGAAGAGTTTAGTATTACCCACTTAGATCATTTATATGTATAGCTTTAGTCTTCCTAACCCCTTCTAGCTTGTGTTTTTGTACTTTCTTCTTATTTTTGCCTTCTTATGTTTCCTTCATTAAAGAGTTTCTCTAGCTTTTTATTTTAGTTTGTGATTGCACAAAAAATGGGCAAACACCTCCAAGTCGTATGATTTAGTTGATTTTATGTTGTTCTTAGTGATCTGGATGATTTATGCAAATATATGAAAAGCAGAGACTAAATTGTAAAAGACACATAGATTTATAGTGGTTCGGCCAGAATGTGCCTACGTCCACTTTATATGTTATTCTCCTTTACTGTTCAAATTACAAGTACAAAAGCTTTGATACAAGTATATGAAAGTTGTTTGAAAGTTCTATCCGTGCTTGAGCTCTCAAACTTGTCCCCCATTGTTGTACTCCTGCCCCTCTATTTATAGAGTGAGGCTGGGGGTAGGGGTCTTGGATGTATATAGCTGCTGGCGGGCCTAGGCCGATGTAATCTGGCCTGGCAGTGTTGGTTCGGCAACACCTTGGTCCGGTGATGAGAGGGACGTGGATTGGTTCGATGGTGAGACTTTGGGTTTGGTTCAGTGGGCAGTGGAGTGGCTGGTTCGGTAGTGTGGAGCAAAGGTTGGAGTTTTATTCGGTGAAGGCTGGTCCGGTGAGGCCTTGGATCGGTGGAGGTTGGTCCGGTGAGGCCTGTGATCGGATGGAGTTCGATTCAGTGAAGGCTGGTCCAGCTATGCAGGGGAAGTGGGTTGATTCGGCTATGTATGGAAGTAGCATTGATCCGGTAGTAGGTGGAAACAAGATTGGTTCGGCTGTGTGGGGAAACTGGTTTGGTTCGGTGAACGGTGGAAACATACGGGTGGAAAAACACCCAACATTTGCCCCCCAAAGTGGGGCGTATGCTCGTATATGCCGTGCTTTGTCCATTTGGTCAACCATATTCAGCCCGAGAACCGAACCGGCGGGTCCGGCTATCCAACTTTCCTCTATAAGTAGGAGCCCCATGCCTTCGTCGTTCCTTACCGATCAAAATAGCCGAATCAAATTTTGAACCGCCGAATCAATTGGAGTGCCGAATCAACTATTGTGCCGATCCAATCTTAGCTGCCGGACCAGGTAAGTTCTCTTCTGCCGAATGACCTTTTTCGATCGAATTTCTTTGTTTTGCCGAACGAATCGAATGAACTTGAAAAATTTCAGTACCGAATGGACTTAATACCGAATGAACGTGAAAGCTTTGATTTACCGAATGAACTTGAGTGCCGAGTTGCGAGTGAAACTCTTGCTCGTTTTATATCTATACATCCTTACGACGTACTTGTTTGTATTTTGCAGATAATGTCTCATAAAGTTGAAACCCGATCGGAAAAGAAGAGATCCCAGGACAGAGAAGATCCTTCCACAGTGCCCCCAGCTCAGTCAGGACCGGGACGTCATGGGCCCACCTTGAGGTCACTAGTAGATGGGTACGACCCTCAGGAGCTTCTGAACTCACCTCATGACTGTTTCCCTAGCTCTCTCAAAAGCGAGCAGCTTGATGTTATTTCTCGCTCCTTTGGGATTGACAGAGCACGCATGCTATTGCCGGGGGAGGGAGTGGTGCCATATAATCCCCCCGAAGGATATTTCGCCTATAGTAGGTACCATTGTATGTGTGGAGCCATTCCCCCGATCAATGCTTGGATACTCAGCTTCATCACCTACTTGAAGGTGGCTCCATTTCAGCTTCAGCCTAACTCCTACGCCATCCTGGTGAGCCTGTTTGTCATTTTCCAGAGGAGATACGGGCGTCCTCCCTCCAACCGGGAGATCCGGTATTTGTACAATTTGAGAGGCTATAAGAAGGGCTCTCCTTACATCAGCTTGGAATCAGCCGTATCTTTCAAGCCGGTCCTGGACTTATATTCGAAGTTCAGTATGTTCAAGAAAGAATGGTTTTTCGTCAAGGATGACTCTGTCTCTATTCGTCGCTTCAGTTCCGGCTGTAAGTTTGAAGCTTATTTATAATCTCCATTCTGACTGCAATGCTTCTTCTTATGTGTTCTTATTTCTTGCTAGCGACAGGTGGCTTTGCGGTCGTGGAGAACGATCGCCTGGTTCAGATGGCTGCGGAAATAGAAGCCATTTCGGGAAGGGATAGGTCGGCTTCTTACTTGATCAGGAACGCTACACTTCTGGGGCACAATCTGATTCTACCACATCAGTCCGTGGTCAAGCAGAGAGATACGGCGGAGGAGAGGGCTGCCAAAGCTACAGGAGGGGCCACGGCGAAGAGCAGCAAAAGGAGACCCTTCTCGATACATCCAGTCGCCGGGGGGAAGAAACTCAAGAAGTCCGATGGACCCTCTCCCAGCACACATCCAGATGTTCAGGAGGAGGAAAATGTGGAGGGGGAAAAAGCGAGGATGAAGGAGGTGAGGCGGAGAGTGGAAGTGGTGGAGAAGGTGACGGTGATCGTCATGGCAATGATGGTGGCGAAGGACAGAGCGGTGATGGCACCGGGGCTTTACCTCTTGGGCAAGCAGGCGTGATTCAAGGGTGGACAGATGATGCTCTCCGCCAAGCCTTCGAAGAGTTGGAGGAAGGACCGGCCTTGGTGGAGAAGCCCAAGAAAATTGGTAAGGCCGGGACTGGCGCCGATTTATCTTCCGGGAGTGCTTCTACTGAGGCAACTTCTGCGATTCAAGGTGAATTTCTCTTTATTCTTTTTAATTCTTTAATGATGGCTCAATGCATGCTGGTGACACTTGGTTTTCATTCCAGGAGCGGGCAAAATGGCCAAGACCTCAGATCTTCGGCACAGGCTTGAACAATACAGACTTCTCAAAGCTTCTGCCAAACCGAAGCTTCCTACTAACCGCCCTGGAGACGTAGTCGGCTATCGTCCTCTTCTTGGGGTTATTGAAGAAGATATACAAAAGAGGAAGAGGAGTCGATCTTCGTTTGGATCTCATTCTGGCCCTCCGGCCCCACTCCAGCCTATTCACGATATTACGGAGGAGGATACTGAGTTTATGCCTTCCCCACATCCGTCTAAGAATCCAACCGTCACCCCGATAGATCACCCTGGCTTGGCTCGTAATCCGTTTGCGGGTCATCCAGACCTGGACCCGGCCTCTCATGACATCTCCTTCGATGAGGCTACTAGTGAGCACCATCTCCCTCGCAATCCTATGGTACGGGTGCTTGACGAAGCTAAGTCCCTGGACCTTGATTTGCTTACCACCCGGGTTGTAACTCTGAGGGATGAAGCTAAGGCGAACATCGAGCGGGTTGCCGAGGAGACTAGGAAATTGATGGGGCATCATGCCCGACTAGTCAAGGCCGGGGAGGAAATTGGGAGTGCGAACATTCGGTTACGGCTAATGGTTTCCGACCAGGCTAAGCAACTTGCCGATCAAGCCATTCAAATTTCTCAACACGAGGCCGCATCCAGGCAACTGAAGAAGACTATGGAAGAGGCCAGCAGGGCAGAGTTGCGAAAAATGGAGGCCGCCTGCAAGGAGCGGATTGACATGGCCATTGCGATGGTGGAAGAGGTTCGACAAGCGGACCTCGAGCGGGTACAGGAATTATCGGGGAGACTCGAGGCCGCGGAGCTTGCTCAGTCCAGGTTGAAGGAGGAGATGGAGGCGATGAGGATATCCCTTCAGGCTGACCGCTCACGATATCGATCGGAGAGGGATGCTGCCATTGCAAAGCTGCGTGCTTCGGAGGCCCGAATGAGGGAGCTTGAGGAAAACGAGGGGATGATGGATGAGATGCTCCAGGATATGTATTTCCACACTTGGAAACAGGGTAACTTATCCTGGATGGATGATTATCCCCGAGTTATGGCCAGGATTTATCTCAGGGCTCTGGAGGAGGCTAGGGCTGATGCGGATAAAGAAGGTGGCGCGGTCTTCAGAATGGATGTGGTCACTGCCCAGTTTACCAAGGAGGAGAAGGTGGCGGTGAAGGAGGGTATGCGGCTGCTTGCCGCTGAGGAGGCAGGTGTGCAAGTAGAGGATGATGATCAGGATGGTCAGGAAGCAGGCGCTGGTAAGTCTTCCCTCCTAGTCTTTCCGTTAACTTGGTTGCTTATCACTAATGAATTATTTCTTTGACCGGACAGGTGGGCAACAGGACACGGGTAAAGCTCCGATGCAGCCGGCTCCTTGACTTGACCTGGATATCTTTTTGTGGACTTGACATTGTTATATATGTTAGTCCCAAAACAGTAATGTAACTTTTAGGTTGTAATTATGCTACTTGTAATAAACAACATTATTCTTGACGTGTAATTTTTTAACTTAAGCTGATTTTGTTGTTTTTGAATGTTTTTGCTATTTTGACACGTTGTGTGAGAAATATAGCTGTGCGTGTGCTTGTAATTCAATTGTGTTTGATGTCAAGTTCTCGCTGAAAACATAATTTCATGCCTTGCAATGCTAGTGTGATGTATGAATAAATTATAGCCATGTATTTGTACACAAAAGAAGAAAATACCGCCTTTCATGTTCTAATTGTAGACGGCAGTTTTTGAATATCTTGTATGACCGAGTATGGAAAGCGGCCTAGTGTCCCATTGTGAGTTCCCACTCCCAATAGCGAATGTCTCCTATTCTGTGTCCTATACTTTAGGGATCGTTATAGAGGATAGGAGAAAAGACTTTTAAATAAAATTGAAATATGAGAAAAAGTAAAACTTCCAATCACGGAAGGCCTTCGATGTGCTTAAGTTCGTGGAAAACGAGCTTTGTAGTCACTTTCCCTAGTTGTGGGTCTTGGAGACATTTGTCACCCATCTTACGCCTCCGCGAGGAGTTAATCTTTTTTACCACAGCCGTACTTAAGACATACCGGAGCCGAGATCGCGCTCAGTAACTACCCGGGCCATTATGGCCTGTAATCATGGGTATTATTCGATTTACTGTGGCCGGCTAGCGTGGGTGTCGATCGTCAACCGTGAACTACCCCTGGCTGGCCACACCTTATGTTGGGGCTTAAAGTAGGTTCACGGTTGCCGGCGAGCCGAACGCCGTAATGAACTGCCTCGGCTATAATCGGCCTTCTCGGTAGCTTATAATCGGCTCATTACAGTTGGCTTTGAGGGCCGTCGTGAGCAATGAGTTATCCCGCAGCAGAGGGATGCCGGAGCAAAAGTGTCTCATTGGCGAGGGCATAGATTCGTATAGTACCTGTTAGGTCTTGTCCAGGAGAAGTCGCGCTGTGGAGCGCCTTGAGTGAAAATGCTATTTGTACAGGGTTTTGTTCAACAGAAAAGGATAAAGTTAACAAGCAGCCAACATATAAAGGAACAAGTTAAAAAAGAGACAAGGTTTTTAAAGTGGTTCGGCATGAAAATGCCTACGTCCACTGATTCTCTTTGTTAATTCACTTCATATGGGCAGTACAAGTTAAGAAAAGTATCAACGGAGGTGTTGGATGTTCCATGCCCTCTGGAACACCTCTCCGTCCACTGTTGACAAAATATAAGCTCCATTGTGGAGATCTTTATGAATTACATATGGTCCATCCCAGATTGGATCTAGTGCTCCGGGGCGAGGGAAGATTCGCTTGAGGACAAGATCTCCTTCTTGTAAGATACGATGCTTGACCTTGGAGTTGTATTGTACTGCCACTTTTTGCTTGTGGGCTGCTGCTTTGAATGCTGCATCATTTCTTCTCTCCTCAATTAGATCCAAAGACATGTGAAGGAGTTCTTCATTCTCTTCTGGGTTATAGTGGATCCTACGGTGGGAAGGCACGATGGTTTCAACTGGGATCATAGCCTCCGATCCGTATGCCAAAGAGAAAGGAGTATGCCATGTTGATGTTCTGAAAGATGTGCGATAGGCCCACAGTGCCGTAAGGAGTTCATCCACCCAAGCGCCCTTTGACTTTTCGAGTTTCTTTTTGATTAGAGTTTTCAGAATTTTGTTGACGGCTTCGACTTGTCTGTTTGCCTGGGGATAAGCTACGGATGAGAAGCTTTTGTGAATTCCGTGCTCTTGGCACCAGTTGGCGAACTCCTCGCTGTCAAACTGAAGTCCATTGTCCGATATAATTTTGAATGGGACTCCGTACCTGCATAGAACATTTTTGATCAAGAAGTTAATAACTTTCGCTGAAGATACTTTATTCAGGGGTTCTGCTTCCACCCATTTGGTGAAATAGTCGACTGCCACTATAGCATATTTGGCCCCGCCTCGGCCCATTGGCAGTTCACCGATCAAGTCAATTCCCCATACTGCAAAGGGCTGGTCATTTGAGTAATCTCAGTTGTTGGTAGCCGCAGAATCTTAGCAAACTTCTGGCATCTGTCACATTTTCTGACGAAATCTAAGGCGTCCTTGCTTAAGGTGGGCCAGAAATATCCATATCGGAGTATCTTTTTTTTTTCCAAAGTCTGCCCTCCAGTGTGATCTCCGCAGCTTCCTTGATGAATGTTGAATAAGATTTCCTTGGCTTCCCTTCCAGCGACACACCTTAATAAGGCGTTAGAGAAGCCGCGCCGATAGAGGGTGCCCTCTTGTATTGTGTAGCGGGAAGCTTTCCTCAAGATTTTCTTGACCTCGTTACGTCCGTTGGGCAATGTGCCACTTTGTAAGTAGTTTCGGATGGGAGTCATCCAAGTTGCTTCTTCGGTTGCAGCTATCATATTTACTTGCTCAAAACTTGGGGTCAGTTGCTTTAAGATGGCTACTACTCCGGAAATAGCACCGTCTCTCATGCTAGCTTGCTTCGCCAATTCGTCGGCCTCTTGGTTCTCTTCCCGAGGGATGTGTTTGACTAAATAGTGGTCCAATCGATTGAGAAGTAACTTGGTCTTCTTTAAATATGCTATGAGTCGTTCTTCTCGAGCTTGGAATTCTCCTAGTATTTGATTTACAATAAGTTGAGAATCGCTATGAAGACACAAAGAATTGGCTCCGATTTCTAAGACAAGTTCTAATCCAGTTACCACTGCTTCATACTCTGCATCGTTGTTGGTGGCAGCGAATTCCAACCTTATAGCATAGTGTAGCTTATTTCCCATGGGAGTGATTATTACCACACCTGCCCCCGAGCCTTGTTCGTTTGACGCACCATCCACAAAGAGGTTCCACTTGATGTCTTCTGCTATTTTTGATTGCTCCTTACCTTCGTTGGTAGTGAATTCGGCAATGAAATCGGCCATGGCTTGCCCCTTGATGGCGGTGCGAGGATGGTAGGTAATATCATATTGACTTAGTTCAATGCACCATTTAAGTAGTCGCCCAAAAGTGTCGGGACGATGGAGTACCTGCCTCAGCGGTTGATCGGTTAGAACTCTGATGGAATGGGATTGAAAATAGTGTCGCAGTTTTCGTGATGCGATTAGTAGACAGTATGCTAGCTTCTCAAGTTTAGGATATCTGACTTCTACCCCCGTAAACCTCTTACTTACAAAGTATACTGGCCGCTGCGTGTGGTTGTCTTCTCTTACCAAAGCAGCGCTTAGAGCATGAGATGATACAACAAGGTATAGGTATAACTCTTCGCCTTCGTTTGGAGTCGAGAGTACCGACGGTTTCTGGAGGTGTTCAATTAGGTTAAGGAAAGCTGTTAAGCATTCGTCAGTCCATTCGAACTTTCCTTTGTCTTTCTTTAGAGCTTCGAAGAAGGGGACGCACTTGTCCATTGCTTTGGAGATGAATCGGCTTAGGGCGGCCACTTTCCCATTCAGGCTTTGCATTTCCTTTCGAGTGGAAGGTATCTTGATATCTTTCAGAGCTTGGACTTGTTCAGGGTTTGCTTCAATTCCTCTGGCATGGACGATGAATCCTAGGAACTTTCCTAATGATACTCCGAAGGAGCACTTTAGAGGATTCAGCTTCATTCCATACTGGCGAAGTACTTGAAACATTTCATCTAGGTGGCTTACATGATCGTCGACTTCCTTTGACTTTACCAGCATGTCATCCACATAAACTTCCATAGTTTGTCCTATTAGCCCCGCAAACATCTTGTTGACGAGGCGCTGATAGGTGGCTCCTGTGTTTTTAAGTCCGAAAGGCATTACCTTGTAGCAGTACAATCCCCGGTCAGTGATGAAACTAGTGTGGTCTTGATCGGGTGCATGCATAGGAATTTGGTTATATCCTGAGTATGCGTCCATAAAAGATAAGAGTTCGTGCCCGGCTATGCTGTCTACAAGCTGATCGATTCGGGGAAGTGGGAAGCAATCCTTTGGGCAGGCGTCATTTAAGTTGGAGAAGTCAATGCATGTTCGCCACTTCCCATTAGCCTTCTTTACCAGCACCGGGTTGGCGATCCACTCTGGGTAGATGGCTTCTCGTATGAAGTCATTGGCAAGTAGGTTCTTTACTTCTTCATCGAGGGCTGCCGATCGTTCTGCCACCATACTTCTCTTCTTCTGTTTTACTGGGCCTTGGTAGGATCAATGTTTAGTACGTGGCATGCTATGTCAGGGGAGATTCCGGTCATGTCAGTGTGTGACCATGCAAATACATCCAAGTTGTGGCGGAGAAAGTCAATGAGTTGTTCCTTCAACTCTGCTTTTAGTTGAGACCCGATTTTCAATAGTCTACTCGAGTCATGTTTGTCTACAGATACAAATTCCATAGCCTCTGCAGGCTCGGCGGTGGCCTCCTCCTCTTTGTCCATGGGGTCTAATTCATTGAAAGGGTCGCTGGTATATCGAAGAGGAGGGCTTTCTTTAGTTGCTATGCTTCCAAACTTTTTGTGCAGAGGGCAACCTCTACACTCTTCCGTTTATCCTTCCTGTGGTTATTGCGAAGTTCAGTTACATAGCAATCTCGAGCAATGTCCTGGTCTCCCTCTACTTCCCCTACTCCATTGTCCGTTGGAAATTTCATCTTCAGGCACCATGGGGCCAGGACCATTTGGAAGTTAGACAAGGCTGGCCTTCCTAAGAAAGCGTTGTAGGCCGAGTGGCTTTCTATCAGCACAAATGTCTGTTTCCGCACAACGGAGCGGGGATGACTTCCAATTTCAACAAAGAGATCCAGTCGCCTGAGGGGCATCTTCGCATTTCCTGTGAAACCGTGTAGTGGTTTATTGTAGGGAAGAACATCCTTTAATAACAGCTTCATTTTGTCAAAGGCATGCTTTAATAGGATATTCACTGAGCTTCCAGTGTCTACTAGAATTCGGAAAACCTCGGCTGGACCGAGCCGGGCAGAGATAACCATGGGATCCATGTGAGGGTACTGCCTTCCCTCCAGGTCACGCCTACTGAATGTGATGTCACCATTCTCTATCCGCTTCGGGTGGCGTTCTTCTATAATAGAATTGACGCATTCTTCATTGTTTCTAAGTGACTTTCCGTACCTTTCCATCTCTGCCCAGCTTCCGTCGGCGATGTGCGGCCCTCCCGAGATGGTATGGACCACTATCTTCTCTTGACTGGTGCCGCTGGTGTTGCGATTTCCTCTGCCTATTTTTGGGGAGGGTAGCCTTGGGTTTTCATTGGCGGGAACTGGAGTCCTGTTCTGGCCTTTTACATAGCGTTCTAGTCTTCTTCTTCTGATGTGCTCTTCAATCAAGTCCCGGAGATGATGGCATTCGTTGGTATCATGCCCATGGGATTCGTGGAAGCGGCAGAATTGTCCAGACTTTATTGCGTTATCTGATTCCTTCTTGTGCGGGGGCGTTTGTATCTAACTTCGTCTTGAGTGGCCAAGAAGATGTTTTCGATCGTTTCATTCAACGGGGTGTAAGCGTCAGATCTCGGTCCCGGCCGATATAGGCGCTTTTCTCCCTACTTGCCCCCAGCGTTGTCCCTAGAATCATTTCTTCGAACGTCCTTCGCTACAGCAGGCGTGTTTCCATGAGCTACCTTATTTTGTTGCCCTGTCTGCCTCTCAGTGGCAGCATCTTCAAGTCTCATATATTTCCCAGCTTCATGGAAGAAATCGGGTAAAGTAGCTGGTTTTTCTTTGGTCAATCTTCTAGCAAATTTAGTATCCGGATGCACACCACTACAGAGGGCCATTAAGATAAGCTTCTCATCGGCATCTTGGACTACGGCTGCTGCGGCATTGAATCGGGTTAGATATTGCTGCACTTTCTCTCAAGGTTTCTGTTTGATACTGGATAAGGAATAAGCGTCCTTGGGTTGCTCCACATGAATGCGGAATTGGCCGATGAATTTTTCTTTCAACATCTCCCATGAGCTGATGGATCCTTGGGGTAGATGGGCAGAACTAGGAGGTTGCTAGATCCGATAAGAATAGTGGAATGCATTTGCACAGCACTCCTTCTGTTGCTTCACTCATGAGCATATGCTGTGTATATCTCTGTAAGTGTACAACGGGGTCAGAGGTTCCCTTGTAAGGTTCCATTGTAGGCATTTTCCATTCTCGGGTGGTGATGGCAATTTCGATATTGCGAGCGAAAGGGCTGGTTACCCTAGCGCCTATTCCTCGGTCTCTTTGATCCCGTTGGACGCATTCTCTGAACAAGCGTGCCATCCTTTCATCAGAATTTGGAGCAGATAAAAATGAGTTCGGTTCTTCTCTGTGGGATTGATTCCGCCAAGATGACCTGTAGGGATGGTAACGTCTATTATTCCTAATATTTTCCAGTGGCTGTCTTTGGTCTTCCGGGAGCATGCTAGGGTCAGCTACAGTTGGCCCTTGCCTTGATCTTCCCCTGCTGGGTTCTGATCTAAGCACTTCCTCGGGTCCAACTTTGGGTTGGACTCTAGCTCGGCCCCGTTCATTGGTGTTTTCGTGGTTAGGAAGTACGACAGGCTCGGCTACAGTTGACCTCCGCCCGGTACCTCCCCCATTGGGTTCGGTTCCAAGCGTTTCCTCAGGTCCAACTTCGGGCCGAGCTCGGTCTCGGCTCCTACCATGGCCGTTTCTGTCATTAGCTCCTTCGAAGAGGGAAGATCTTTGTTGTCTCTGAGATCCTTCAGACTGGGACTCACCCCATGATTCAGTGTTGCGGTTGGACTCTTCAGCATCCCTTAAGCGTGACATGAGTTGGTCCACCAAGGCTTCCTGTTGGGATGTGAAGCGGTTAGTCACTTCTCCACAACCCTGTCTAGATCTGCCCTAGTAATTGCTGCCGGCTGTTCTGTAGAAGGGGTGGTCGGATTTGCCTGACCTTCATTTGGTACTGCTGCTGGAATGGGACGATTTACTTGATCTGTGACCACTGGATTTGGAACACTGCTAGTTGCGATGTTCTTTCCTTTGTTAACATCATTTTTCTGCCTCAGAGGCATGTTTTCCCAGCAATCAACGACGTTGTTAGGAAGAAAGTTAAGTGGGAGAAGCTGAAGTCCGAGGTTCAGCGTTCTCAGTGAAAGCACCAAAAATGTTTGCACAAAAAATGGGCAAACACCTCCAAGTCGTATGATTTAGTTGATTTTATGTTGTTCTTAGTGATCTGGATGATTTATGCAAATATATGAAAAGCAGGGACTAAACTGTAAAAGACACGCAGATTTATAGTGGTTCGGCCAGAATGTGCCTACGTCCACTTTATATGTTATTCTCCTTTACTGTTCAAATTACAAGTACAAAAGCTTTGATACAAGTATATGAAAGTTGTTTGAAAGTTCTATCCGTGCTTGAGCTCTCAAACTTGTCCCCCATTGTTGTACCCCTGCCCCTCTATTTATAGAGTGAGGCTGGGGGTATGGGTCTTGGATGTATATAGCTGTTGGCGGGCCTGGGCCGATGTAATCTGGCCTGGCAGTGTTTGTTCGGCAACACCTTGGTCCGGTGATGAGAGGGACGTGGATTGGTTCGGTGGTGAGACTTTGGGTTTGGTTCGGTGAACAGTGGAGTGGCTGGTTCGGTAGTGTGGAGCAAAGGTTGGAGTTTGATTCGATGATGGCTGGTCCGGTGAGGCCTTGGATCGGTGGAGGTTGGTCCGGTGAGGCCTGTGATCGGATGGAGTTCGATTCGGTGAAGGCTAGTCCAGTTATGCAGGGGAAGTGGGTTGATTCGGCTATGTATGGAAGTAGCATTGATCCGGTAGTAGGTGGAAACAAGATTGGTTCGGCTGTGTGGGGAAACTGGTTTGGTTCAGTGAAGGGTGGAAACATACGGGTGGAAAAACACCCAACAGTTTGAGTTGAATGAAATGAATGAATAGAAATAAGTAACATATACTGTCCTATAATAAGTTAAGCTTAGGCCCTATACCCACTTCTATTGAGTCATATCCTTTTAGCCCTTCTATTGACCTACCATTTTCCCCTTAATTAACTTATTTATTTAATTATTAATTTTAGGATTATTACACGGTTATAAAGGGGTGGTCCACCAATCGGTGTATGTTGGCTAGGGTTTGAACTTTGGCCAATGGCTCGGATTTAATTATTTTAATCTACCACTTACGATTGATTCGTGCGCCTATAAATAAAGGCCTAATCCCGCACTTCTCTTCTCATATTTTTTCCAATCCAACTAGCAAAGCTCTGCCATTTTCTTTTCTCCACTGTTCTTCTAAATTATAAAATATTATATATACAAATTGGAGAATGACGGAAAATTAAAGAGTAGAAGAGAAGTAGCGAATCAATACCGCGGGAAAATATAAATTTCAATCTATGTTATCCTTAACCACCTATCTCTTCTCAGATCTGTAATTCTAATAATATGTATATATCTTGTTATTCATATTCTTTTGGATTAGAATGGAAAAGGAGTCAATAAAGGATTTAGATTTAGACCTAAAGATTTGGAAAGCTTAAAAAGGTGAGTGGAAAATTATATAATTTATTTATAACATTTAAATTTATCTCATTGTATTCTTATTTAATTATTATGCTTAAATAATATTTGATGAATTGTAGGCTTAGAACAAATGCTTATAATTATCGCCTACATATCCAATAAAATAGGTAATTGGAATATGAATAATACGTACAACCTGATATGAAAATTTAGAATTAATTCCAAACCTTTATTTGTAGAATGTTAGTAAAGTTGTGAAATTATTTTAGATCTATAATTAGGTTTCCCTTGGAATGTGAATTCCTATGTTTTGATTTATTTGGAGCAGTTTCTATGTAATTTCCATAAATTATCTAATTTCTTAAATGTATAAAAGTGTGGTGTTTGAATTGACAAGGGATATACTAAAAAGAAAGAGATATGTAAAGTATGGATATTATTCTTCGTAGTTTACACTGTCTATTCCAATAAGAGGAAAGAAATAATTTCTTGTAATTTCAAACGAAGCAAAGATCTTACTTTTGGTTAATTTATGAAAAATTATAACGGTAATCCATTTTAGAAGGATAATTCTAATAAGTTAAACTATGCAAAGGTATGTTCTAGAAATTTATAATTAGAAATAAATATATACATACATACATACAAACATGTATAACAACGCATAACATTCAAAAGTACAAAAACATATATAAATAGCGTAATTTAAAACTATATACGTATTAGTTATTAATAGTGCAATAATGAACGACCTATGATTTATGGACATTAACTACAAATTTAACGGGCAATAAATTTGTGATTAATGGAGAGTTAAAAATTGATCAAACAGGTACTGATTAGAGAGATTAATGTGGCATTTATAAGGAAATTAAATAAGTATAATAAGTGGATTTTGAAATTTGTAAATATACCAAAGGAATTAAACAAGGATTGACTAGAGATGGTCTAATTTTGACAATAATGACCATATATTAAAGGAATTAAATGAGGATTAATTAGTGATTGTCTAATTTTGACATTAATGACCAACTAATACTGGTAATACACATTTACTGAACAATTAAAGGAAACCAAAGTCCAAACATAAATTGTGAATGATAACGTAATGAATAAGTAAGTATTAATACTATTAATTATATATGTAGAAGGCAATATAATTTTCATAGTAGAAATTATACAACTTCAATTATATGGTTAAAACAAGCATAAATTAGTGGGCTTGGCCCAACACTTAGGCTTTAGGTGGTAGGTTTGGTTTAGTGGGTTGGGATGCGAGGCCAGTAGAGTTACACAACAGAAGTATGCCCTTCACCTAAAGCCCACCAACAGTTTTGTATATTTGCTACTGATGTGGGACATCTTCAACCATAGGATCCACGCGGAAAGAATATGCGTAGGATGTAGGACCTGCTTCTGGGTTAAAGGTATTAAGTGGTTGATTGAGGGTCCACCTCCTCCCTATTTAAGAAGTATTAAATGGTCCGGGTTAGCGGTTAGGCATGGTAGAGGATATCTCGAGGAGGGTCCGCTTTAGGTTTGAGGTATTAAGTGGCTATTGTAGGGTCTGTCTTTCTTTTATAAAGAAGTTTAAGTGGCCTGGTGAGATTCAGTGCAATGTCAGTTAGATGGTATCAAAGAGGAGTCCACCTTGGGATAGGTATTACATGATAGGGACCTGCCTAAAATGAGGTATTAAATGGTCATGGTCTGCTTAGTTTCTATTGAAAATGTATTAAGTGGCTTGGGTGCTATCTCTTACATTGTTAGAACATGATTGACAATAGAATTGGGATGCATTAGTGTATGGAAATTATATTATAAAGCCTTATCTATGTGTCATCGATCTCTCTAGCTAGGACCGATTTACTTATTACGAGGGCCAGCTTCGAGGACTTGAGGTAGTAAATGGCTGATGGGTCTACCTTCTTCATATTCAAGAAGTATTAAATGGCCATGGTTTTGGGTAGTGAAATGTTTAGATAAACATAAATACAGGCATATATACTTAATGATACCTTGGAAAAGGTTGGGTTAATGTAACGATCCTCCTTTTCGACCCTCAAAAGTTGACACTAATACATCCACGGTGTTAATGTGCCGAGCATCCAAGTGTCGGAAAGACAGATTGTTTGGGGAAAAGAAAATAAAAACAAAACACAATCTCACACCATGACGAATAACATATAATATACAACAGATCTTTATAAAAGAAAAACTGTAATATCCATACATCAATCAGAATACACAAATCTATCATCAGCTTGGAGAATTATAACAACCTATCCCCACAAGCATTGATAAATATAAACAACCCATGCAACAAAAATAAAATATATGTGAATTATGTCTTGGAGACATCCAGCTCGTCTCCTAAAGCTCCAAAGCATCCATAACTAGATATGAGAATATGCTCGGTCTGACCCGAGCATTTTAAGAAAATAACACCCGGATCGGTCTAGTAAATCAACATGAGAAACACATCTCAAATGGATTTTTATCTTATAAATATTTTCAAAATAAAGGTATTTCGTAAGATCACGTCGCGCATAAACACGGATGGGGTTTTACCTTACGATAACCAAACCATTTATAGGAAAACTTGTGATATTATAATAATGTCTAGGGTTCAAAATAAATATGGAATCATATCCGAAATTGTTACATTAATTAAATTCCAACATAATAGGTATACAAATAAGTCCAAAAGGCACTTATTGGAGAAAGGATTTCCATATAATGACAAGGTTATTGGGGTACTTCCTGCCATAGTACATCTTTGGAAAATGTTCCTAAGTCGAAAACCTTTCAACCCCTGCGAATCAGGACTGGCCTACCCCTTACTAAATAGTACCGAATATGTCACCACTCCAGTTGTTTTACAACCTTTTCCCAAGAGCTCTCATGCACATACCAAATTCATAATTCCATAAGAAATAATCTAGAAGGGTGATGACATACCCTAATGGCAGCGAACCACAATGCCTTGAAACATATCCCCTGTATTAGTTATTCCCGATTGTTGAGGCTAGAGGCTATGTTTTACCTTTTATATAGCAGTCCCACTTGGAATGCTAGCACTGCCCTCCAGGCACAATGCAATGCCAACATTCATCCATACAAGCTGTTCAAGATATGAACAAACCGAAGACTGCTTCTACCACATCCATTTTGGAATCACACTCAATATTAATAGCAAGCAGCTCTTGCACTTCAAAGAACTTCGTCTTTGATCATCTTCAAGATATCTCCAACTCAAACGCTTATGCCGGTTCAATGTGGTTTTCGGATTATATATTTGATCTCGGTCTCTCAAAACCGACAAACAATAGTTTTAAAAATAGGCCAACATTTTATAGTCAGCTATTTAACTATCAAATAAACAATCAATCAAATCGGAGATTTATTTCTATATGGAACCAACACTGGTTGAGCACATAAGCAATTACTAAGCCTCTTTATTTAATCCTTTCATTAATTAATACCAATTTCAAATATTTGTATTAAAAAAAACCTTTTCAAAAGATATATCTCAAATTCTCTTCACTCCTTTCAATACTTGAAAATATTGATATATTTATCTCAAATGTATAAGTATACTCACAAAACATTTAACTTTCAAAACTTAGAAAAACTTTCCCATATACTTATATCAAAAGTATTAATATATTCACAAAACACTACACTTCCAATTCTTAGGAAATGTACCTATATACTTATCTCAAAGGTATAAGTATATTCACAAATCTTAAAGATTTTCATTTTCCAACAACCACACATACTTGGGTTAACCCAAATGCGATTTCAAAAAAATGATAACAATAATCCCAAAACAATTTCTTTTTGGTGTAAGTAAATGCACCATATGAAATTAGGCCAAATATACTTAACACCACCTCTCGATTTCAAATAGTATTGTCCTTCGATTAACAATGAGATCAAACAAATTAGAAAACTAACCTAGCCTCGAGACCCATTATTAATTCTCAAGATAGAGATGAGTTTCCAAACCTTGGAATTTGGCGTTAAGTATGAAAAGAACATTTTGCATAGCACCATAATTTAAAATGATCATTTATGGAAATCGGGCCTTAGTCTTTTTATAAATCCCTTTTTATAAAATTTCCTTTATAAAAATTCTTATATTTACAAACTCTTATATTTACAAACTCTTTTATATAACATTATTTATAAAATATAAAATTCCCTTTATAAATATCCAAACATAATTAAAAACCTCTTTTTTTATAAATCCCCAGATTTATTTAATAAACTCCTTTATAAAAAATCCCTTATACTATTTATAACACTCTTTTATAAAACTTCTTTTATGAAATATCATTTATAAAACTCATTTTATAAGTTCCCAAATTTTTTTGCAACTCTTTTTACAAAACTCCAATTTTATTTATAGAATTCCTTTTTTTAAAATAAACTCCAAATATAAACCAAAACCCAAATGTAAAACAAAACTCCAAATATTATTATAAATCTCGTATCCCCATAACATGATCATTCCATGTATTACAATAAATTCACAACTGTGATTTATTTCTTTAATTTATCAAATGATAATATTTTCCCTTTTATAAAATACCTTTTATAAACCTATCTATTATTTTTAAAATACCGCCAACAAATCTCTCTTAAATTTATAAAATACAATTTATAATCTGTTCTTTTATTACAACATTTTATATAAAATGTTTCTCAAATATTTATTTCCAAAATATTTCTATCTTCTTAAAAACAAAATCACCTTAAAATAAAAGATAAATCCCTTTTATTTGCCTTTAAAATAAACATTCATTATTATAATAACCTTTTATAAAATAAATACTTTCCAAAATAATTTTAAAACATTTACAAATATACATACGTTAGAAAAGAATAATAAAAGAAGTTGAAATAAAATAGAGAGTCCAAAAAACCCATTTTGATCAAAATATCACAAAAATTCCAAAGGAGTCAGATTTTAAAAATCATTTTCCAAATCGAAACCATTTCCAGGTCAAAACATCAATTAATAGTATTTTCAAAATACTGTAATGAGGCCAATAGCTATTATAACACTTAACCAATGCTCTCACTACCTTTTTCACTAAAAAGGTTCAACTTTTAACATATGTTAGTGTCACATCCAATATGATCAAACAATCAAATTTTAACATTTAACAATCTATATAACAGGTATATAACCGAAATAAAATCAATGTGTATATAACTAGAAATTAAAATCACTACTGTGATAAATTGTGATTTCTTTACAAATTTTTCCCTGCATTTCATTTCAAATGTCATTCGCTTTTCAAAAGCGAATATTTAACCAAACCAACCAATAATTCATCCATACATAAACAATAAATTTATCTATTATATATCATGTTGATTATCTAAAAAGGCGAGTTTAACTCACCGAGATTCAAGTTGGCGTCGAAATGTTCTAGTTTGAACTAAAATATCCCAAAATTTCACTTGCTCCAAATTCATCTGTGCAGTTATCGCCATTACGAGCACAATTCAAAAGTTCGCGTCTCGATTGGACCTCATACGAGACAGATATACATTTTATAAGATTTGAAAATTAATTAATTTATTAATTTCACTAACTAAAATTTAAACTATTAATTACCCTCCTAATACTTCTTCCTTCCCTCCCAAATTGCACCTGCACATACATGAACACAACAACCCAACATTGCCATGCACAATCAATCACCTACATGGAGCTCCAGTCCACCGTTCAACGGACGAACAACGTCAATAGACTTCTCTTCGAATTCTCGACTTGTTGGACCCGACCACTCTACACTCGACCACCTGACCAGCAATGCGACCAAAAGCTCCCTCCACCCTCACGCGTCAGGTCGCACCACCCAGATGGCAACCACATACCATGAAATTCGCTCATAAGGTGCTTTTCGACACCATAAACACGAATCTACCAACATCGAGCCTTATCTTCCCCTAGATCGTCCGATGAAAAAGCCCAATTTCCCTCTTGCTCTCGACAAAACTGTTAATCCTGTCAAAACTCGACCAAACCCATCCAAACTCATATAGGAATGTAGATCTCTTCAATAAGAACTCAAAGATTCTTGGTAGAATTTATAGTGGAGTAGATCTTGGGATTTTAATTTTTGAAGATGAAGTTGTTTGTTTTCTTTTTTTCTATCTTTTAGCTTATCGGAACATGCAAACGAAAAGGAGGGAGGGAAAGAAAAGTCAAATTATTGATTTGTATAAGTGTTGATTTTGTGTTTATTTATATATTTCCGATACTTCGCCACACATAATTTCGTCTATGTACAAACCGCAAATGACAAAACTAAAATACGTTCGTGCAACAAAATACGATACGATCCCAAAACAATAATAATATATACATGTTATCCTATCCTGTAAAATTTCAAAAATACCATTGTTTGTCAAAAAATCATCAAATGTAATTTTAAATATTTTCTAAATTAAAAATTATGAAAAATCAATTAAATTAAAATAAAAGTACGTCATTAAAAGTCGAGTCGTTATATTAAAAATTTAGTTTCTTATACTTTATTAATTTTAAATCAAATTTGAATATTTAAATAAATTAAATATTTCTATTTGAAATGTTAAAAATTCTAGGTTGTTATGCAATATTAAATCTAATCGCTTGCTCGATCACACAAATTTCATTTTCGAACTAGTATTGCTCACTTGAATTCCCTAATGCTGATTCCGATCCGGTTCCTTTATTAGAAACCTCTGTTCTCCTTGCATAGCCGTAAACTATGATAGAAAACTTTAAAATCAAACCAAAAATTCATATCAAGTGTTCGTCATTAAGGATCAAGTGAAAAATCCTTGTTCGGATCAATGTAAATCACCTCGAAATCGTGTACTCGAATCTGGATCAAGAACTATCATGCGAATAAAATGATCCTCGTATAACTTACATATTTATTTCATTGGTTTCTTGATTCCACTAATTTCTTTCCATTTAAATCATAAGCATTTTTACTTAGTATATTTCCTTTAATACTAAAATCAATTATGAACCATTTCATAAAACCATTACTTAAGTCTACAAACATTTTATAACTCAAGTTCATAATCGTGTAACACTGTAACATCCCCTATTTTGAGGCCCGAAGCTAACCGCTACAGATGCTGCAGTCATCTATAGTATTAACTACCATTGAAATAATATGGTAATGTTAATGGTATCCATAATATCAGAAATATATGAATATGAAATAAAATTAACACAGATTTCAAAACAGCTTTTCTGAGTACATTTCAAATCAATATTTCATATCCAATTAAATAATCCCAAAATGATTCCTAGGTTCAGATAAATATAATTATTACAAAATACGCCAAGAGCAACATATGAAGATGCCCCCTTGGATGATCAGAGTACTAAATAGACATATCAGTCAATAAATACATTGCAATGGAAACAATAATGGATAGACTTCTAAATAGCCAATCTCAATATACTAAAACTTGAAATACCTTAAATCTCAATCTACTCAAATTAAATTTTGAGCACCCGAGAGTTTAAAGGGAAAACATGAACTTCGAGTTAAATATAAATCCTGGTATGAATAATTCTATTACATCTCGGTTTACGGATATTAAGTGAGACCACGCCGCTTAGCGGAATGGGTTCCCCTTCACTAATATCCTTTTAAAAGCATATCTTTTGCAAATCAAAATTTTGCAATCAAATTGATTATAACAATAATAACAATAAATATATGCATATAAATCAGGTAATCAACAGACTGTCCATCTGAACATTATAGTTTTATCAAGCCGACTTTTAACCGTTGGCTGACTCGGGCCTACCAGACATAATAAATATTCTAACTTCTGTTAGACACAATACTGGATGGTCTGTCCTTAACTTACTTTTCCTAGGGTCAACTGATCCTAATGGTTTTGCGGGCTCACCAATAACCTATCTCTACTCTGTGTACTCCTTTCTATGTGTAACATCATTTTAGTCTTACCTATGACAAAGCCCTACACATTGGAATTTTAGACATATTAGCTAGGGGCTACTAGCTAAAGTAAAGGGCTTGACCCCACACCGGTCCTATCTAGTCTTCTAACATCTGAGCCATTCTTTTAGCAAATATCTGGTCTGGCCACCCTATTCAAATTTCTTTTCCTTGAAAATAATCTCTACAAATGATTTAACCTTTGAAATCATATCTTTTTAAAACAAGGAAATCATACTCTTTGCCTTACTCAAATTACTTATGCCATGATATATGCTTTATACAAAACCATGTTGATGAAAACCTAAAATCAATAGGGTTATCTATCCCTTTAAAATATGTTAAAGCCCTTTTTAACTTAGAAAACACTACATCATAACAAAGGACCCCCAACGAGTATAACAATTGCAAACAATTTCAACAACACTTATACTTGTTGGTATAGAGGCGCGGGCATTTATTTGCAACAATTATATTCGTTACTATATTCTAATTGCCAACGCATATAAGCATTGGAATGTATTTTGTCCAATGGTTATAAACGTTGGAATATATTTTTTCCCAATGGTTATAAGCGTTGATAATATGGTAATTGCAACGGTCATATCTGTTACTGAATTTGATCTTCCAATGAAAATAAGTGTTAGCAATGTGCATTTTGTAACACATATATCAGTTGCAAATTTTATGATACCAACATCCATAATCCAATCAAAAATAATATTATCTCAATTTAGCAAATTATAACCCAATCAATATTCATAAACAACATCCATATTCATGGTAACAGAATAGAGTATCAATTAACAAAAGACAAGTTCAATACAGAATTAAGTTACTAAATTCAATGCATAGTTTATAAATTCCATACCAATATCAAATTGCAATACCGAAAGTCAAGACATAGTTCATAGTTAAAGTCTACAAATACCTAATACATAACTCCGGCCATATAATGAAGCCTCCATCTGAAAATTCACATAGCTTGTACATTCCATTTTGAGGACCATTGTAAATTGGTGCATCCAGTTCAAGAACATCAACTACCCAAATAACTTTCTCTACATTCGGCATCACCTTCCTAAAATGACAAGTTAGTTTGTGTTCCAACATAACCTTTAGCTACATCCATCTCTAAATTTTTTGAAAAAGCATTACTTGTATCAACCTCGTCGCCTCCTAAATGAACACACTTGAACTTGAAATCTTTAATAAAATCTGAAAGAAGCAAAGGATAACATTGTTTGAATCAAGAAACAACCGTATAATTTTCACTTAAAAATAGAAGAACACATATATAAGTAACCTAAAAGTATTCCATTAATTATCTTGAATGTAAACTCATTACTGACATCAAGAGGTTGCTGACAACTAGCTGATGGCCACAAACTGCACTTTCAAAGATAATTATGAATTATCGTGCATATATTGTCATGTTGCAAATTATGAATGTGAATACTGTCATGTTGCACATTATGAATGAGTACAGGGTTCTAAATTTGGCTAACCATGAATGTATAGAAGAAATCCTTTATTGATCATTCAATTTAATTTTGAAATATGACTCAAAAATGTATGTATTATGAAGAATATGTTATGTTCAATCAGTATGCTTGTAATATTATACATTTCATTTATTAATCAATAAGGCCATGCGGTAAGTATGCATATGAGAATGAAGAAACCCAATTATGCTGTTATGATATCCATTATTATTGTGAGAATTTGAAATATTTTTAATTGTAGCGTGATGTTAAATTCTAGAATAGACTGTATCTTTGGAGTGATGCTTGGTTACTTACTATATACCTTTGATATTGATCTTTCAGAGCTTTTTAGTACAGACATAAATCAAAACTCATTGATTTATGAATATTTTATTGAAGTTCTTGTTGGCTTTAAATGAGAGTTACCTTTAGCAAATTTTTGGAAGTTATTAAATAACTTGTAGTTGACCAAATATGTTAGTTTTAAGTCGTAAGTTGTAAGTTGCTAATGATGTTGGATTCAAAATTCTATATGCACTATCACTTTTTGTTTGGAATAAAATGAGAAATCAAGATATGACACATTAGTAGTTGAAACATTGATGATACAAGTACAATAACATGTTCCACTAAAATGTTCTAGAAAATAATGTTTGATAGTATTTATGATACACACACACATATATCCACTAAGAGCAAGAAATAGAAGAGGAGGGGCAAAAAACTAAAATCAACGAATGGGTGATTTTGTAGCATTACTTCAAAACCCCAAAGAACTGCAATCATTACAAAATTGTCTCGAGGAAACCTTCGTATTTGTGTATTGCTATGTTTGTTTTCTATTTATCACATGGCTTAGTTCTCTTTTGATTTTATACTAGTTTATGATATATATACAATTTCTTAATTGATACATTTATTAATTATCATACAATTTCTCTTCAAACTATAGATTCATAGAAGGCAAACTTGTGAAAAGGGTACAAACACAACAAGCAAGTTATCAAGCATTAGTAATACAAAAAGCCTCAAGAAAGCATCAATGGTCAAATTCTTGAAGTCCTTGTCTTAGAATTTACAAATTATATAAAGGAAAATTCTATTCATACACCAAAAATCACTTAACATACACAGTTATTTTTTTTGTAAAAATCTATTACTAAAACACCCTTTTTTCTTAATAGAATTCTTTAATATTTTTCATATAATCCATCAAATTACCTTAAAATTAATGAAATTTAGTCCAATCTATATACCTTGATGAAAAAGTTAACGAATTATTTTATCGTGAAACCTAAAATATCAATTCAGACAAGATTCACAACTAATTGCTGTAATTTAACGGTATTTAACTTTTTTCTCAAATCAGAGTTGATTTTGTTGAAATTGAGAAATTTAAAAAAATAAATAAAAAAGTTACAATATTAGTGGAGAAACTAAAGGTTAGCTTTGTTGAATTTTAACTTAGTTTAGTTTTAAGTATTTCTAATTTTGTGTAAATGAGTTTTAAGTTTGGAAGTAGGAAGATAAGGAAGATGAAAACAAGGGTAATTTTGTAAAAGATGTGGTGTATGCAACTAATATTTGGTGTATAATAGTTTATTATACTTTTCGGTGTACGTTAAAGAATTGTCAATGTACGAATAGAACTAGCCATATATAAATTAAAGATAGCAACAAGAAATTGTAAACCAAATTCAGTCCTAGAATCAAACAACAATGAAATAAAATTAGAGATATCAAATAGTAGAAATGCATCTTGATTTTTGATTCACTCAAAGGAAAGCTACAAGCATGTGCCAAGTTGATTTAATTTTTTATATTATATTTCAATAGGACAATGGAAGGTAATGGGTATTATGTGTGTGGGTTGGACATGAAAACTCTGAGTTTGTCCTTAGTTTCGTAAACAATTACTTCTATTTTTGTTTTAAATGAACTCGGTAACATGCATAATAAGGTTCTTAAAGGAAAAAAAAACAAAATTTATAACTTACTTGAACAACCTCATTGAATTATTCCTCGTAACAAAAGTGGTGTAAGACTCTAGTTCAACTACCAATGTGCAACTCTCTAAAAAAAATTCTCACATCTGCAATATGTAAATATACAGTCATTAGCAAAGGCCAAATTTAAATACAAAAATTTGAATATAACGTAGTCCATAAAAAAACAAGATTGATAAATCATAACCATAAATTGGGTTTTGAGATGCAAACAATAAAATAGAGTAAATCTAAATAATATTAACTAGAGAGTCTTATGAGCTGCATTTGCCACAAATCAAGGTCTTCACTTTCATCACTAATGAACTGTTGAATTTCTTTATCAAAGAAAAAAATGACCATGTGGTTACATATATATGCTTAAAAGATTAAACATAGTAAGCACAAAACAATGTAGCCACTTGCTTGTTGCTAAGCTCAATTTATACTGATGGTGACTACCATTACAATTCCAAACTAAAGAGAATCAAGAAACTTATACTAAATTTTACAAAATCAAGGACATGCCTAATGATGTAGTGGGTCCAATAAACTGGAATTGAAACCAAATATTTAGAATTGCAATTGTTTTGACTTAATCTTAAGCAATACAGCTCTTCACTTAAACTCCTTAACAAACATATCTTCTCATGAACTAACACATACATAGTGAACTTATTAAATAAGTACATAAATAGCCGAACAACACATTCATTCACAGACAATAGGAAATATTAATGAACTTGACTAAACAAATAAATTAGTTTTAATATTGTATAACAATTAGATTGATTTTCATACAAGTAGAAAATTTTATAGTACAACCTCTTGTGCATAATGATTATATTACTATTAGACATATCATATTACATATAGATTGGACATTAACTTATTGTAAAATTGTTGTAAAATAGATCTAAGGGACAAAATTTAAACGATTAAAGCATCAAAATGGATAAAAACAAAAAAGTTGCAGAAACAGTCGTCCAAAAAATTGATAGACAAAATAATCCAAGATTGGCAGATGAAATAATCGAAGATTAGAAGCATAAAGAACGAATGAGAGAAGAAAAATAGTACCTTTCTTAAAAACGTAGAAGAGAATCAGCGACGTTTCTGATGGATGAAGAATGAGAAAAAATGGCCTTGCAAAGAGTAACCCTAATTTCAAAGAAACACGACCTAAAGTGTAACGACCCACTATATTGGACCATTCAAATCGACAATAAAACCACACATGTCGGACTTGAATAATACAAAACAATAGATTGTAAATAAATTTGGAGCAAATAAAACCAATCACAGCATCACAGACACAGAACATCAGAATAACTCGCAGCGGAAATAAAAATACATAGTGGTTCATGAAGCCACTACAATACATAGTCTCAAAACAGATACAAAATATCATAGTCTGAAAAATAGATACAACAGAAGTCTGAATACATAAGTTCACAATTACATAAGCAAAGCTGAATGAAATAACTGAAATGGAAAGACAACTAGATAGACAGATAAACTCCAGCAATCCCTAGCTCCAAAAGGTGAATCCAAAGCTGTAATACTCAAGCTGACCCGAGCGTAAAGCAAAACACAAACACTCGAGTCAGGACATACATACTTATACAATGTAAACCAACTCAAGTGAACTATAATAGAAATGCACAAGTAACTTAAAGGATGCTTGGGATCGCCCATCCTTGAAGGATCCGTTAAACTATTTACTATGTAGTAATATATGCTATTATAATAATGTCTAAAGTAAAGTAAACTTACTTAAAAATAGCGTTAAGGCTTTACATTTTCCACCATAACACATATATAGTGCCAATAGTCTATACAGTACCGTAATACCTCTAGATCGGGAGGCTACCAAAGGATACTCCGTAGGTACGACACAAATCAAACTCGTAGTAAGGCGGGCTAGGGTAGGTGACACGGCACAACTAGGCAATGTCAGGGTAGATATACCAATTACGCATCCGGACTGGTGGTAACACATAGCAGCCACTACCGCCCACCTCGAGCCACACTCCCAAAAATCAAAGGGTTCACCCAATCAATCACAAAGTAATAGAATGGTATCGAAAAAGTGTGTCCAATCAGAGGAGCTACCTCATTAGCCCGTCAATCGCTCCTGTTTTAGCCACCTTATGCCAACTCACGGGAGTCGGGTCCACGTATATACCTCAATAGGATCGTTGCCACCATCCTACTTCATTCTGGAATCTCCATCATGTACACAGTTGTTAAAGTGGTTTTCGGTATCGACAGAGAGTATGTCCATATCCGATCCCGGTCTCTTTAACAACCAATCTTTATTATAACCCGTGGTTATAAATTTCAAAATGGTTTATATTTCAAATCAAAACATATTCATTTAAACCATTTAAATTCAGTGTTAATATCCTTCAAAATAATATTCCTTTCCAAAGTCGTATCATTTCTAAGTTCATTCATTCAATTATCCATTTTCAAAACATTGTATTTTCAACATTCATAGCACTTTGAAAATGTTACTATAGATATAGTATTTAGAAATATTATCTTTTTAGAAACAGCAGCACTTATAAAATGTTACAGTAGATAGTAGTATTATTTAAGAAAATAGTTCATTTACAGAAACAGCAGCACTTATAAACTGCTACAATAGGTAGTAGTATTATTTTAGAAAACAGTTCATTTACAAAAACAACAACATTTATAAACTGCTACAGTAGGTATAATAGTAATTTGGAAAACACTACATTAAAACCATAGCATTTCTGAAACGCTACAATTACTGTTATAAGTTTATTATAACAATTTAAAACAATATATTTTCAACTTTTCTCATTTTTAACTTATCAAACATATATCACTTTTCAAAATTATTTATTTGCATATCATTTCACTTATGATTTAAATAAAATAACATTTATAAATAAAATATCTAAATTAAACCATAATTCATTTATTAAGTCAAAATTTCATTTAATTTGCTTAACCTTTAATTTAACAAACAACTAGATATTTTATTTACTTTTAAAAATATCCATTTCATAAATAAAATATTTTTTTAGCAAGTCAAGCCAAAATTTCCATTTAAATCAAATTTTCAAATATTAAATTAAATCACGTTTTTATTTTACATTTTTAATCATTTAATAACTTATACATTTTTAACTTATAGAAAATCACTATAGAATTTATTTAAATCATTTTAAAATCAAATTAAGTTAAAAATCTCTTATATATTATATTCCAAATACTTAAAATTTTCAAAAAATATTTATATTTAAAATTAACCACATGTTTGTATAATATTTTCTAACCTAGGTCAAGTGATACGGATAATATATCATTTCCATCCGTAATGAATTAAAATCCCGGGTTTTATCATTTCATACCCGCAATCCCAAGTCAAATGAAATAAAAATCGCTTGAGCCTATCATTTCAGCTCATAACGTTTTTTCCCTATTCTAAAGTCCGTTCGGGTATGTATCATTTCAACCCATAGTGATTCTATACTAACAGGGAACTTGCAGTGTGAGAAACAGAAAATAAAATAAACAGTAAACATATCATATGATGTCAGGTGATGCAATAGGTATATAATCAGGTAATATCATCATATAATGTTAGATAACAGGCAGATGTGAGCATATAACATAGCATATCAACTACTATAATTCAAGTGACATTGTTTCATGTAACGACCCGTAAATTTCAACCGTTTTAATAACGTAATTAGCTGAAATTTTGTGAAATTTTAAACGATAAAATTTTGAAATAAAAATTTAATATTTGGAATACGTCTAGTTAAACGTAGCGACTGGTAAATTTTCGTCCGAAAATATGAAAGTTTATTTCGCGCGTAAATCACTTCAATTTAATCAGTTAAAAAGCGTTGAAAAAAAATGTTTCGAAACCTAAATATTTTTACATAGAAAAATTCTAAACCATCTTCTGAGCAAGATGTCAGTTTGTCGTTTTTCCAAATTCGGACATCTTTGGCTCCGTCGATCTTATTTTTCAGCGTTTTTCTTGCATTTTTCCGCTATTAGAAATTCGAATTTTTATAATTCAATCGAACCACTGATATCTGTATACCATCTTGATCGTCTCGTCATGCTGATTCCCGTAGTATATTTGTTTCGGTATTTCGGTAAATCGTTACGCGGCGAAATTTACGTAACGATCTGTCGTATGGTACCATACTTGTGTCACTTGTTCCTCGTGGCTTTTCAAATCTCCAGTCGTATAAAATAGTCTAAAATTGTTTTATTTAATTCTGAAACAACTTATGACCCTTCACATTTGCATTTATTTTATATTTATTCGTGCTAGCCTTTTCTATTCGTTCAACGTTCATTTATTGGCTTGCCTTGAAAAAGAACTTGAGAAAATATATTGGTAGGACCATTCATCTACACGTCCATATACAATCTCTCTTCTTTCCTACTCTTGCTTTTCTAATGAGAAAGAAAAAAATCATAGCAGGTTGCTTTTCTTTTGCCTCGGGAAAGGAAACGAAAAAAAAATTATATATATATATATATTGTTTACTCGTATTGCCTATTCATCCTCCATATCTCGACCAACTTGCCATACCCGCATCTCATCGCCGCCGAGCATCTCCACCACTTTCGCCTTGCCCTTGAACCGACCAGTTCTTTTTCCATCTGCCTCCACTCCATCTTTTGCCGAAACCACCAACGCCAAGTAGCCTTTCCCCTTGCCTCCGCGAACCCACAGTCGATCCACACAACCAACCGCCTACAGCTACCCCTGAACAAGCCCGAGCCCACTAATCATCCCTTCACCGAAACATGGCTGTCTCCCCACGACCTCCGAGCCTCGCTGACCGCTCCATCTCCTCCAGACGAGATTCAAACGCATGATTCCCAGTCCTTCACTTGAGACCCACCATCACGCCCGCAAATTCCTCACGGCCAGCAACCGCCAGATCTGTCCACCGCAACCTCTCAGCCGAGATCCCAGCGCCTTCACACCCCTCGCCTGTACCATGTTCTTCCTCCGTCTTGCATTCGATCTTCACTTCAGTGCGTCGTTCTCGCTTATCACTTCCACCGGCTGCACGCAAGTCACCGCATTTCCTTCTCTCACAAATCTATTGATGGTATGTAGTTATATTTGAGTGATAGAAACCTCTGTTTATTTATATGTTTTACAAGATTATAAATATAATATATGTTATAATAGTCTTCGTATGCTTATATATATTACAAGTTATATAACATGTCTTAAAACTCTGTGTACTGTTAGTTCTAGGTTAGTTTAGTCTTCGCATATATAGGCATGTCTTGCTCATAAAAATTTGGATATATTTATTTGTTTAAATTGTCATTGTATAAGTATATATTAGTATCAGATTGGTTATAAAGTGTATACAATTTTTCATCAAGTGTTTATATATTCTATGAAGTTATACAGTTAGGATTTATAAGGTTTGATGTGTATTATACTTTAGTTTAAATGGGCACTGCTACTTCATTTTTTTTTACATGCGCTACTTGCTGTGAGTATAGGAGTTCGCTGTTTTGTATATATTTTTGTATATAGGCAGTATATATTTGTATGTAAATGGGTTGCCTGGGTGTGTCCATTTATAAAAATATATTTATGGTCGTTTTAGTATTTTAAATTCTACTGTACTATATTTTATTTTATTTTCAACAATTTACAATGTACAAATTATATATATACTACTGTAACATTTGTAAACAGGTAAAAATATGTTAGTTTACGTATGGTATATTGGCTTTGAGGAATGATTTCATGTGGTATATAAATATACATTGACTTTTGAATTAGATTTTTTTTTTATAAAGTTCTTATCCAATATTGTTTTAAATGAAATATATATAGTCGATACATTAGTTTATATCAGTGTACAATGTTTGGTTTTGTAAAAAAAAAAATGGATTGATATTTTATGTGTTAAAATTTAAATTTTGATTTGGATATATATATATATATAGGGGTAGCCTGCATGAATGCACACATATATATATCTTTATCGGTTGGGATTTAATAATATTTGAAAGTTATATTTTAATATTTGTCTTGAATTGAAATATTGAAATAAATAAATAATATAATATAATAATAATGTATATATTTTGTTTACATCAAAACTGATTCTGATTGATTCGCATTGATTCCCATTTTTCAGCTTTTGGTCCGTCGTGTCTGTTCCTTCATCGAATTCGTGCCCAATCTAGCTTTGCTTTGGAATTCGTAGCTTGTTGTGTTGTCTATCTTCTCTAGCCTCGAAAGGTGAGCACTCACTCACGATTAACGTTCTTTTATTTATTAAATTTGATTTCAATTGAAACGACAATTGAAATATGCTGCTGTTAGTTAATTACACTGTTATATATGTTATTGCCTGTATCAGTTCACCTGTGACATCTGACACCATTATCTGTAAATTATTTATGCGATGATAATACAGTTTGGCTGATAATTGATTGATTGTTGATGTTTATATTGGACGTTAAATTGTTAATGTTAAATTGATAACTAGTATGCAATTGAACTTGATATAGGATAATTAAATGTTAAATTTGATTAACTGACATTTGTATAATATGACCCTTTTAACTGTTGAATTTATTGACACGTAGAATTTGTTTAATTACATATTGAACCACTGAATGTATGTTGTTATATTGATGATGTATGAAATTGTAAATAGATGACAAGTGAGAACCGTAACGTAATAATCTTTAATCTACATGAAATGATAGTGTAGATTCTAGAAATAATTATATTAATTCGTACAAATAACAATGCGAATTAATACGGTTATTTCGGGATTATTTGAATTGATTATTGGATTGATATTGGTTGTTGTTACTGTTTGTTTATTTACTTTGACACCATCCCAGTTATCACACTGCAAGTTCCCTTTGTTATGCTTTGATTTTGAATTGAATTGGAATCGGGTTGAAATGATAAATACCCAAATTGAACTTTGACCTAGGATAGAAAATTAAATGAAACCCGATTGGTCAATAATTTGATTTAAAAATAAAATGAAGATTTTATTTGAATAAATAATATGGTTTTGAAATGAAGTTGAAATTTGAATTTTAATGAAAGGAAAATGTTAATATTTAATAATCTGAAATAACATATTAACAATGTAATTGATGTAAGAATGTTGTTTAATTTGAGAAATTATTGAATTAAGTTTGAAATTGTAATTAAGTTTGAAATTGTTAAACTTCGAAATGATTTAATAATCAAGTTTGAAATTATAATTAAGTTTGAAATTATTAAACTTTGAAATTATTTAATAATTAAGTTTGAATTATTTGATAATGAATTATTAAATGATTAAATTGAATTGAAATTCTTTCATAAGAAAAATTGAACTTTTGAATAAGTGGATTTTACTTCGTAAATAATTGAAATTGAGTTTCTTTATTAATTAAGTTTTGGAAAATTATTTAAGTAAGTAAATAAGTGAAATTTAATTTCTTTAACAAGAAATAAAATGTGATATTTTGGAATTAATGTAAGACTTGTAATTGAAAGAATTGGTTTGACGAATTTAGTTTAATTCAAAATTTGTAAGTTTTGATTTAATGAAGTTGAACTTAAGAATTGATTTAATGAATTGGAAATTTAATAGAAATTGTTTTGAATGATAAAGTAACTTAACGAATATTGAATGAAATCGATAAATGGGTTTAAGTGGATTTGAATGTTAAATTAAATTAATTAAATGATTTCGGAATGAAACTGATATACGAACTTGAATCAAGATTCGAATGGTTTTAAATAAAATTTGAAATTGAATTATAAGATTTTGAAATGGTAATTTGGAAGTTTTGAAACGTAAATTATTGGAAATTGGTTTTGAAAGACAAATGAAATGTTGATTTACGAATTCTAATTGAATTAAAATTGATTTGGTTTTGAGATAAATAAATGACCAATCGGTGAAATAATTTCGAAGGTTATTAAAGAGACCGGAATTCGGTTATGGATATACTCTCTGTCGATACCGAAAACCACTTTAATAACTAATATACGCGAAGTGCTGATCCAGAATGAAGTGGATGGTTTGATGAACGTGTTGACTGAAGAAAGAGAACGATTTTGGATGACCCTTGACATGACTAAAATAGGAGCCGCGCCGGGCCATTGAGGATCGCCATCTCTAGCGGACACACTTCTTCGATACCATATCTATTACTTTTGTGATTCGATTTGGGTGCACCCCTTGATTTGGGAGTGTTATTTCGCGGTGTTGGGGTAGTAGCTGCTATGCCCAACATCAGTCCGGATCAGGCAACTACTAGTATCCTAGTTGGTATCGCCTCATGTACCTTGTCATACTGATTATCCTATTCGCGACCACTACGTTTTGTTTTGTACCTTTAGTATATGGATTGCCCTCTGGTGACTTCCGGTTTTGGGGAAACTACGGTCTTTTATATGCTTTTGGGAATAAAAATGTGTTAAGGGTGGAATGGGCCATGACTTAACGCTATTTTGATATCTTTATATTACTGATAGACATTATCTACTTATCGTACATTTCTACATAGTAGATAGTTTAACGGATCCTTAAAGGATGGTTATTCCAAACATCCTTTGAGTTACTTGTATTTCAATTGCTATTTCACTTGAGTTGGATTTATTAATATGAGAATGTTAATCCTGACTCGAGTGTTTTGTGTTTTGCTTTACGCTCGGGTCAGACTGAGTGTACCAGTATTTGAGACTCACCTTTGGAGTTGGAGCTTTGCTTGAAGATCCAGCCATCTATTCTGCTTCAGTATTCGATGATTCCAGTGATGTATTCTGATTTGTATTTGATGTATCGCATTACTCTTCTGTTGTAAACTCTGATGTATATTATATATTCATATAGTAGCTTCATGAACTACTATCTCTTTTATTTCCGCTGCACTTATTACTCTGTGTCTGTGATCTGTGATTTTTATTTACTGTATATGTTCAGTTTTGCCAAATTTAAATTAACAATGCGGTATTTTGAGCAATTCAACTCCGGCATGAGTGTCTTCCTATACACTTATAATGGATGCGAATGGCCTAAAATGGCGGGTCGTTACAGTTGGTATCAGAGCTTTGGTAGCTCTAGGCAAAACTCAACATATAGGGTAAATGTATTTACAGAATCACTCTCATTCGAGTTTCAATTTCTTCATTTGACTCAATTCCTTTGAATTTTGGAACGTTCCCTCGGTTCCGAAATTCATTCTTGTCCCTCACTATTCATATTCGTCTGAATTCTGGAGTATCCAATAACTCCACTTTGAATGATCTCTATAATAACTTGGCGGTCTCGCCAAACTTCGAATGATTTGTAAAGTGATGAAACTCCTTTACAATTGGCATTGATTTACCGGAGATTTCTGTATCCTCGGTTTACGATGCTATATATTTCCTGCTATACCTGAATTCTAATTCTTGAGATCGAATGTCGATTTACCTCAGAATTCTACACCGATCTTATTTTTCTAGTTACGGTCGACCCGGTTAAGGTTGCCCGCGATTTATATAAACTTATCCATCGCCTTATTTTGTTATTTAATTATCTCGTCTTTGTTTCAAACCTATCTTCGAATCAAATTTCTCTTTGATTTAAGTCCATCAAATTTGAATCCCTATCCTTATTTTGAAAACCCATTCCTGTATCATCGAGCAAAGAAATGTATTTCTAAATTTATATTAAAAATGTTGTTTTCAAATTTGATAAACAAAATAGTTTGAATGATTATATTATATATAAATATAAGTTTTCTGAAATTAAATTGTTAATGAATTTGTTGTCTGAAAAATAATATTTGATTTTCATTTATTGTTTTGTAAACCATTGACTATTGCATAATATAAATAAATGAATTTATAAACTTGGTTATAAATTGATTGGTATTTGAAATGAATTTAATTCAGAAATTTGAGAATTTATTAGTTTCCGGTGATTTCGAACTTTGGTTTTAAAATTTTAAAGTATATATTATTGAAAGTATTTTCGAATAGAAACTATTTTCAAAGAATTTTATAATGTTGAAATCAGTGCTCTTCTCTTTGTCGCTGGAAAATAATTTCGGTGATGGCGGCCGCATCATCGACGTTCATTTTCGAGTTTCGAAGTGGAGATACTATTCTGTAGCATTGCTACGGTTTTGTTTTGAAAAATATTTTGATTTAAATTTCTTTAGTATAATTTGATTTATATATATAGGTATCTTATTTTAAAATTAAATTTGATTTGATATAAATATATTATATATATATCTCTAAATTGTTTAAAGTTAATCGGAAATCAAATTCTTAAATTTTGTTAAAGGATGATTTTAATTATAACTAAAACCAAAATTTGGAATAAATATTTAAACTTGAATAATTGAATTGGGAAGATTTTATTTGTATATTGTTCAACTGCATTCTAACACAACTTACCTAAATCATTCAGAAGTTGAATATGTAATTGGATAATATACAATATAAAATAATTTTAGAAATAAATTTTGAGTGTTTATATTAAATGTTATACACTAAATTTTGATTATAAAGATGTTACTAGAGTTAGATAGAATAATAAATAAAACTCAGTTAATAATGAAATAAATTGTTTTGAAAGAATTAATAAATTTGTTTTGAAGAATTAATCAATTGAAATTTGATCAACACATGAAAATACCTTGAATTTAAAAGAAATTAATAGATGTAAATTAATTTAAATCGAAACTTTTATGTTTTAAATTAATTTATATGGGTTAAATATATGTGATTAGACATATTAAGTAGAATAAATTTAACAATAATATGGAATAAAGAAGAATTTAAATTGCTGAAAAAATATGATTATAATAAAAGACTATTCAAATTTATGGTTTTAGAAATTGTAAATTGAAGAAAATGGCATAATAAGATAATGAATTTAGAAATAGCGAGATTGATTTTAGTGAAATCAAATGGATTAAATCAATTATTGAATATCAATTAATTTAAATTTGAATTTATATGGTTTAAATTAATTGTTATTTTGTATTTCAAATCTGTTTTTCTTTCTGGTTGTTTCTATTCTCCTACCTCGTTCCTTTTCGGGGACGAAAAGTTTTGAGTGGGGGAGAGTGTAACGACCCGTAAATTTCAACCGTTTTAATAACGTAATTAGCTGAAATTTTGTGAAATTTTAAACGATAAAATTTTGAAATAAAAATTTAATATTTGGAATACGTCTAGTTAAACGTAGCGACTGGTAAATTTTCGTCCGAAAATATGAAAGTTTATTTCGCGCGTAAATTCACTTCAATTTAATCAGTTAAAAAGCGTTGAAAAAAAAATGTTCCGAAACCTAAATATTTTTACATAGAAAAATTCTAAACCATCTTCTGAGCAAGATTTCAGTTTGTCGTTTTTCCAAATTCGGACATCTTTGGCTCCGTCGATCTTATTTTTCAGCGTTTTTCTTGCATTTTTCCGCTATTAGAAATTCGAATTTTTATAATTCAATCGAACCACTGATATCAGTATACCGTCTTGATCGTCTCGTCATGCTGATTCCCGTAGTATATTCGTTTCGGTATTTCGGTAAATCGTTACGCGGCGAAATTTACGTAACGATCTGTCGTATGGTACCATACTTGTGTCACTTGTTCCTCGTGGCTTTTCAAATCTCCAGTCGTATAAAATAGTCTAAAATTGTTTTATTTAATTCTGAAACAACTTATGACCCTTCACATTTGCATTTATTTTATATTTATTCGTACTAGCCTTTTCTATTCGTTCAACGTTCATTTATTGGCTTGCCTTGAAAAAGAACTTGAGAAAATATATTGGTAGGACCATTCATCTACACGTCCATATACAATCTCTCTTCTTTCCTACTCTTGCTTTTCTAATGAGAAAGAAAAAAATCATAGCAGGTTGCTTTTCTTTTGCCTCGGGAAAGGAAAAGAAAAAATAAATTATATATATATATATATTGTTTACTCGTATTGCCTATTCATCCTCCATATCTCGACCAACTTGCCATACCCGCATCTCATCGCCGCCGAGCATCTCCACCACTTTCGCCTTGCCCTTGAACCGACCAGTTCTTTTTCCATCTGCCTCCACTCCATCTTTTGCCGAAACCACCAACGCCAAGTAGCCTTTCCCCTTGCCTCCGCGAACCCACAGTCGATCCACACAACCAACCGCCTACAGCTACCCCTGAACAAGCCCGAGCCCACTAATCATCCCTTCACCGAAACATGGCTGTCTCCCCACGACCTCCGAGCCTCGCTGACCGCTCCATCTCCTCCAGACGAGATTCAAACGCATGATTCCCAGTCCTTCACTTGAGACCCACCACCACGCCTGCAAATTCCTCACGGCCAGCAACCGCCAGATCTGTCCACCGCAACCTCTCAGCCGAGATCCCAGCGCCTTCACACCCCTCTCCTGTACCACGTTCTTCCTCCGTCTTGCATTCGATCTTCACTTCAGTGCGTCGTTCTCGCTTATCACTTCCACCGGCTGCACGCAAGTCACCGCATTTCCTTCTCTCACAAATCTATTGATGGTATGTAGTTATATTTGAGTGATAGAAACCTCTGTTTATTTATATGTTTTACAAGATTATAAATATAATATATGTTATAATAGTCTTCGTATGCTTATATATATTACAAGTTATATAACATGTCTTAAAACTCTGTGTACTGTTAGTTCCAGGTTAGTTTAGTCTTCGCATATATAGGCATGTCTTGCTCATAAAAATTTGGATATATTTATTTGTTTAAATTGTCATTGTATAAGTATATATTAGTATCAGATTGGTTATAAAGTGTATACAATTTTTCATCAAGTGTTGATATATTCTATGAAGTTATACAGTTAGGATTTATAAGGTTTGATGTGTATTATACTAGTTTAAATGGGCACTGCTACTTCATTTTTTTTTACATGCGCTACTTGCTGTGAGTATAGGAGTTCGCTGTTTTGTATATATTTTTGTATATAGGCAGTATATATTTGTATGTAAATGGGTTGCCTGGGTGAGTCCATTTATAAAAATATATTTATGGTCGTTTTAGTATTTTAAAGTCTACTGTACTATATTTTATTTTATTTTCAACAATTTACAATGTACATATTATATATATACTACTGTAACATTTGTAAACAGGTAAAAATATGTTAGTTTACGTATGGTATATTGGCTTTGAGGAATGATTTCATGTGGTATATGTGATATCCCGGGTTTTCGGGCAATATAAATTTAGTAATCTGTATTAATAATTTAATTGATTTGATAATTTTTCTATATAATTTTAATTTAAATTGGTAATTTAATCTTTTAAAGGATTATAAATACTTAATCTGGCAATATTGATAAGATTTGTTTGTCAAAGCTAATAAAATTTTATTCTATTTATAATATATATTTGATATATATTGTGAATGGAAATATCTTTTGTTTTAAATTAAAGATGAATTTTCAATTTGTAATATATATGTATGTATATGTTATAATTTGGATTGTTTTGAATTTAATTTAATCTATTGATAATTTATATATATGAATTGTGATTTAAAGCTTTGTTTTAAAATTAATATTTTTCAAAGGTTAGTTTAGATTAATTCAATTGGTTTAAAAATATAAGATAATTATTTATTTTTAAAATGTGATAGTTTAAATAAAATTTAATAAAGGTTTTAAATTGTTTTCTTTTAAAAAGTACTTAATCTAAATGGTTATAAATATATATAGATTTAAATTAGATTTTTTTAATATCTCTTAAACTTAAAATAGTTTGTAAACAAATAAATAAAACATAAATTTGTACAAGGTCATATTTACATAAATAAGAAAATCATAATTACTTTTATAATAAGGGTTTAAACATAATTATGCATTGTTTTAACACTTGTAAAAATATAGAACAAGTTTGGACATTTGTAAAATGATTTAAACATGCAAGTACATTTGTAATACAAAAAAAAATACAAGTGGCAAATTTCTTTTGAAAATGAAATAACAAATATAATGTTGTAAAAGGAAACCTGGCTCTGATACCAATTGTAACGACCCGACTTCCTATGCCCAGAAAGTCGGATCATTATGAAGAAAGAAAGGGATAGAAAGAGAAAAGAAGAGAAGAGAAAAGAAACAACGTCAGAATCTCACACAGCGGAACGAATAAATTATATTAATAACACAAACTATTACATAGTATACAACACATATCAGAGTTTACACAACTATACAACACATGCTAGACAGTTATAAACATCTGTCTAGACATTACAACTCAATACACTACAGAGATACAGACACAGCGGAACTACTTATCAATTTAAACTCAATTACACGTACTGTGACGGGCGGTACCCCAGTAGCCCTGCCATTGTATGGAATCCAAACTCCAATAAGTGCCGTACGTATTAGTTGTGCCCAACTATGTTGGAATGTGAGATGTAAGCATTTCAGCTATTTCTGTATTTTACTTGAAAACCCTAGACCCTATTATAATATAACTGGATTTCCTATCAAATGTTTTAGTTAGCGTAAGGTAAAAACTTACCCATGTTTATTTGTGGGGAGTCTTACGTGATACTTTTGTTTTCAAAGGTTTTCAAAGTTAAGCAATTTAACCGTTTACTCACACCAGACCCATGTCTGACCCAAGTGTTTATTTTCTGTTTTATTAAACTCTTGGGTACTCAAATTTGTATGAGTAGTCAAGGGAATTCAGGTTAGTCTTGACGAATTCTGGAGGAGCTGTGGAGCAGGAGGCTTCAGCGAATAGATATATAGAGTTTCCGCTGTGTATGATAGATGTACTTGTGTTGTATAATAGACAGAAGTTTATAACTGTCTATTCTGTGATGTATAAATTGTGTACTCTGATGTATATGATACTATGTAATATCTTATGTGATATAATATATTTCTCGTTCCGCTGTGAGATTTCTGATGTGTTGTTGTTCTTTCTTCTTTTCTTTTCTTCTTCTATCCCTTTCTTTCTTCATAACGATGCGTTTTCCTGGGCATAGGAAGGCGGGTCGTTACAATGACACAGGGTTGAATAGCCAGTTTGGATATTTGGAATTCATTGTATTTCACGTATATCCGAAGGAGTACGTTTAAGATTCATCGCTGGTTGTGGAATCAACAGTTCAGATGGATTTGGTAGTTGAGTCAAACTTGAGTGTGGTCTGATATTCTGTTCAGATTGGTGGATCTAGAGATGAGGGAAGCTCTGGATCATAGTGGTGTTGTTAGTTTAGATTCTGTGGAGCGAGTCTCCTAGTGATTTATACTTGGGAAACTCTCGATAATATTAGTAAGATCTATCCTGATTTGTATCAGAATAGTTAGTTAGGTTTGATTGTTTGATTGGTTGCTTTGATTGATAGGAATTGGATGATAGGTATGTGGTTGCTGTTTTAAAATCTTTGTTGGATTATTAAATTAACTTTGTTTTTAATTTCGGGGACGAAATTATTTTAAGGGAGGAGGAATGTGATATCCCGGGTTTTCGGGCAATGTAAATTTAGTAATCTGTATTAATAATTTAATTGATTTGATAATTTTTCTATATAATTTTAATTTAAATTGGTAATTTAATCTTTTAAAGGATTATAAATACTTAATCTGGCAATATTGATAAGATTTGTTTGTCAAAGCTAATAAAATTTTATTCTATTTATAATATATATTTGATATATATTGTGAATGGAAATATCTTTTGTTTTAAATTAAAGATGAATTTTCAATTTGTAATATATATGTATGTATATGTTATAATTTGGATTGTTTTGAATTTAATTTAATCTATTGATAATTTATATATATGAATTGTGATTTAAAGCTTTGTTTTAAAATTAATATTTTTCAAAGGTTAGTTTAGATTAATTCAATTGGTTTAAAAATATAAGATAATTTTTTATTTTTAAAATGTGATAGTTTAAATAAAATTTAATAAAGGTTTTAAATTGTTTTCTTTTAAAAAGTACTTAATCTAAATGGTTATAAATATATATAGATTTAAATTAGATTTTTTTTAATATCTCTTAAACTTAAAATAGTTTGTAAACAAATAAATAAAACATAAATTTGTACAAGGTCATATTTACATAAATAAGAAAATCATAATTACTTTTATAATAAGGGTTTAAACATAATTATGCATTGTTTTAACACTTGTAAAAATATAGAACAAGTTTGGACATTTGTAAAATGATTTAAACATGCAAGTACATTTGTAATACAAATAAAAATACAAGTGGCAAATTTCTTTTGAAAATGAAATAACAAATATAATGTTGTAAAAGGAAACCTGGCTCTGATACCAATTGTAACGACCCGACTTCCTATGCCCAGAAAGTCGGATCATTATGAAGAAAGAAAGGGATAGAAAGAGAAAAGAAGAGAAGAGAAAAGAAACAACGTCAGAATCTCACACAGCGGAACGAATAAATTATATTAATAACACAAACTATTACATAGTATACAACACATATCAGAGTTTACACAACTATACAACACATGCTAGACAGTTATAAACATCTGTCTAGACATTACAACTCAATACACTACAGAGATACAGACACAGCGGAACTACTTATCAATTTAAACTCAATTAATTACAATGAGTTTAAATTGATAAGTAGTTCCGCTGTGTCTGTATCTCTGTAGTGTATTGAGTTGTAATGTCTAGACAGATGTTTATAACTGTCTAGCATGTGTTGTATAGTTGTGTAAACTCTGATATGTGTTGTATACTATGTAATAGTTTGTGTTATTAATATAATTTATTCGTTCCGCTGTGTGAGATTCTGACGTTGTTTCTTTTCTCTTCTCTTCTTTTCTCTTTCTATCCCTTTCTTTCTTCATAATGATCCGAATTTCTGGGCATAGGAAGTCGGGTCGTTACAGTATATAAATATACATTGACTTTTGAATTAGATTTTTTTTTATAAAGTTCTTATCCAATATTTTTTTAAATGAAATATATATAGTCGATACATTAGTTTATATCAGTGTACAATGTTTGGTTTTGTAAAAAAAAAATGGATTGATATTTTATGTGTTAAAATTTAAATTTTGATTTGGATATATATATATATAGGGGTAGCCTGCATGAATGCACATATATATATATATATATCTTTATCGGTTGGGATTTAATAATATTTGAAAGTTATATTTTAATATTTGTCTTGAATTGAAATATTGAAATAAATAAATAATATAATATAATAATAATGTATATATTTTGTTTACATCAAAACTGATTCTGATTGATTCGCATTGATTCCCATTTTTCAGCTTTTGGTCCGTCGTGTCTGTTCCTTCATCGAATTCGTGCCCAATCTAGCTTTGCTTTGGAATTCGTAGCTTGTTGTGTTGTCTATCTTCTCTAGCCTCGAAAGGTGAGCACTCACTCACGATTAACGTTCTTTTATTTATTAAATTTGATTTCAATTGAAACGACAATTGAAATATGCTGCTGTTAGTTAATTACACTGTTATATATGTTATTGACTGTATCAGTTCACCTGTGACATCTGACACCATTATCTGTAAATTATTTATGCGATGATAATACAGTTTGGCTGATAATTGATTGATTGTTGATGTTTATATTGGACGTTAAATTGTTAATGTTAAATTGATAACTAGTATGCAATTGAACTTGATATAGGATAATTAAATGTTAAATTTGATTAACTGACATTTGTATAATATGACCCCTTTAACTGTTGAATTTATTGACACGTAGAATTTGTTTAATTACATATTGAACCACTGAATGTATGTTGTTATATTGATGATGTATGAAATTGTAAATAGATGACAAGTGAGAACCGTAACGTAATAATCTTTAATCTACATGAAATGATAGTGTAGATTCTAGAAATAATTATATTAATTCGTACAAATAACAATGCGAATTAATACGGTTATTTCGGGATTATTTGAATTGATTATTGGATTGATATTGGTTGTTGTTACTGTTTGTTTATTTACTTTGACACCATCCCAGTTATCACACTGCAAGTTCCCTTTGTTATGCTTTGATTTTGAATTGAATTGGAATCGGGTTGAAATGATAAATACCCAAATTGAACTTTGACCTAGGATAGAAAATTAAATGAAACCCGATTGGTCAATAATTTGATTTAAAAATAAAATGAAGATTTTATTTGAATAAATAATATGGTTTTGAAATGAAGTTGAAATTTGAATTCTAATGAAAGGAAAATGTTAATATTTAATAATCTGAAATAAAATATTAACAATGTAATTGATGTAAGAATGTTGTTTAATTTGAGAAATTATTGAATTAAGTTTGAAATTGTAATTAAGTTTGAAATTGTTAAACTTCGAAATGATTTAATAATCAAGTTTGAAATTATAATTAAGTTTGAAATTATTAAACTTTGAAATTATTTAATAATTAAGTTTGAATTATTTGATAATGAATTATTAAATGATTAAATTGAATTGAAATTCTTTCATAAGAAAAATTGAACTTTTGAATAAGTGGATTTTACTTCGTAAATAATTGAAATTGAGTTTCTTTATTAATTAAGCTTTGGAAAATTATTTAAGTAAGTAAATAAGTGAAATTGAATTTCTTTAACAAGAAATAAAATGTGATATTTTGGAATTAATGTAAGACTTGTAATTGAAAGAATTGGTTTGACGAATTTAGTTTAATTCAAAATTTGTAAGTTTTGATTTAATGAAGTTGAACTTAAGAATTGATTTAATGAATTGGAAATTTAATAGAAATTGTTTTGAATGATAAAGTAACTTAACGAATATTGAATGAAATCGATAAATGGGTTTAAGTGGATTTGAATGTTAAATTAAATTAATTAAATGATTTCGGAATGAAACTGATATACGAACTTGAATCAAGATTCGAATGGTTTTAAATAAAATTTGAAATTGAATTATAAGATTTTGAAATGGTAATTTGGAAGTTTTGAAACGTAAATTATTGGAAATTGGTTTTGAAAGACAAATGAAATGTTGATTTACGAATTCTAAATGAATTAAAATTGATTTGGTTTTGAGATAAATAAATGACCAATCGGTGAAATAATTTCGAAGGTTATTAAAGAGACCGGAATTCGGTTATGAATATACTCTCTGTCGATACCGAAAACCACTTTAATAACTAATATACGCGAAGTGCTGATCCAGAATGAAGTGGATGGTTTGATGAACGTGTTGACTGAAGAAAGAGAACGATTTTGGATGACCCTTGACATGACTAAAACAGGAGCCGCGCCGGGCCATTGAGGATCGCCATCTCTAGCGGACACACTTCTTCGATACCATATCTATTACTTTTGTGATTCGATTTGGGTGCACCCCTTGATTTGGGAGTGTTGTTTTGCGGTGTTGGGGTAGTAGCTGCTATGCCCAACATCAGTCCGGATCAGGCAACTACTAGTATCCTAGTTGGTATCGCCTCATGTACCTTGTCATACTGATTATCCTATTCGCGACCACTACGTTTTGTTTTGTACCTTTAGTATATGGATTGCCCTCTGGTGACTTCCGGTTTTGGGGAAACTACGGTCTTGTATATGCTTTTGGGAATAAAAATGTGTTAAGGGTGGAATGGGCCATGACTTTACGCTATTTTGATATCTTTAAATTACTGATAGACATTATCTACTTATCGTACATTACTACATAGTAGATAGTTTAACGGATCCTTAAAGGATGGTTATTCCAAACATCCTTTGAGTTACTTGTATTTCAATTGCTATTTCACTTGAGTTGGATTTATTAATATGAGAATGTTAATCCTGACTCGAGTGTTTTGTGTTTTGCTTTACGCTCGGGTCAGACTGAGTGTACCAGTATTTGAGACTCACCTTTGGAGTTGGAGCTTTGCTTGAAGATCCAGCCATCTATTCTGCTTCAGTATTCGATGATTCCAGTGATGTATTCTGATTTGTATTTGATGTATCGCATTACTCTTCTGTTGTAAACTCTGATGTATATTATATATTCATATAGTAGCTTCATGAACTACTATCTCTTTTATTTCCGCTGCACTTATTACTCTGTGTCTGTGATCTGTGATTTTTATTTACTGTATATGTTCAGTTTTGCCAAATTTAAATTAACAACGCGGTATTTTGAGCAATTCAACTCCGGCATGAGTGTCTACCTATACACTTATAATGGATGCGAATGGCCTAAAATGGCGGGTCGTTACATTTCACATTTACATAAGTACGATTTGTCGAGAGTGATAAACTCACCTTCTAAAGCTGGAGATAACAATCAAACACAAGACAAACAACTCCGAAAAGCACGACAAGGCAGGCATCAAATACGAGTGGATGGAGAGCCAAGATCGAAGTCTTGTAACAACAAAATATACAACATATATAAGCATATATATTCAACACAAAAATAAATTAAAACAATGTAAATTATGAATCAACAATGGAATAAATGGGCTTAACCACACAAGTGGGCTCGACCACATCACCTATAGGCTCGGCCATCACCATACTTTGCTCGGCCATGATGTGTTTTGAGGTAAGTGGGCTCGGGTATGGGTCACAAGGCACGACTATGGTTTGAGGAAGTGGAAAATGGCAAGTTACAATTCATGGAAGGCAAAAGGTCAAGCAATTGAAGGTTATCGGTTCAAGTGGGTTCGGCCTAGGCAAGTATGGCTCGGCCCATGGGTTCAAGAAAGGGGTCAGGTCAGGTCTGGGTGCGGCAAGGGTCAGGTCAGGCATGGCAAAGGGCTGGAGGAGGACATGGTGGTGGAGGTCGAGGCAAACAAGGTGATGGTGGTGATTATAGGAGTTCGGCTAGGGGTTTTCTTGCTTGGTTTGGTGATCAAGTGGTCACGGCTATTGGTCAGTGGATGTGGTGGTGCTGGCCGTGGAAGGTGGAGGTGGAGGAGGAGGTGATGGTCGGCGGAGCAGTCGGCAAGGCTGGTGATGATAGGGGTAGAGGCCGAGCCTTGCAAATAAAAGAGAACAAAAGAAATAGAATAAAGAGAAGAGAAAGAAGCCATGAACTTACTATAGATATTTTCTCAGGTGAAATGAAATGAGAACGAGATGGGAATGAGATGTTTTGTACATGAATTAGAATGTAAAAAGAACGGCCATGAAGTAGTGAACGGCTAGAAGCAAAATGAAAAGGTTAGAAAACAAAAAGGCATATATTAAAGAAAAAGAAACCAAAGTCTTTTGAATTTCCAAGCCAAAATCAAATAAAAGAAAAATAGAAAGTAGAGAAATGAAAAATAATAAAATGAAAAATATAGAAGATAGAAGTGAAATAGAAAATATGAAATAGAAAATAAACAATGAGATACTGAAAATAATTGCATGTAAGACGCTGAATTTTATCAAATTTTAAAAGTATAAAACAAAATTTCATAAAACGAAACAGGACGAATATCAGAAACAAATACTGCTTTAAAGAAAAAGATTAGAAATTTAAAATTCAAATTTAATATTTCAACTGAACTCAAGGTTTGACTAAAGTTGAACAAAATATGATATTTCCAGAAAATCATTATTTTATTATATTTGGAAAATAAATTATAAACAAAAATCCAAAATACATTGGAAAATTCCAAAATTTCAAATTTAAATGATTTAAAATCAATGTTTTCAAATAAATTAATTTTAAAATATTTGTAAAAATATGGGTTGTTACACTCTCCCCCACTCAAAACTTTTCGTCCTCGAAAAGAAACGAGACACAGAAACAAAGAAAGAGAGAATAAGGTAGAATAACGAATAGTACCTAAAACAAACAATTCCGGATTCGAAGCACGCATGCTCTCTTCTGTCTCCCAGGTACAATCCCGGTCATCAGTACTCCACTGCACTTTGACCAGATTGACAGATTTCCTTCTCAGCTGCTTCGTACCTCTATCGACAATACGAAGTGGCTTCCTCTCGACAGTCAGATTAGGCTCAATATCCAAACTTTCGAGTGCAGAAGGCTGAACAATCAGAGATGGATCATGAAGATACCGATGAAGATGCGAAACATGGAATACATTATGCACTCCAGAAAATTTCTCAGGAAAATCCAAACGATAAGCTAAGAACCAATCCTCTCCAAAATGCGGAAAGGACCGATGAACCTAGGATCAAGCTTCCCTTTACGACCAAAACTAATCACATTCCTTAAGGGAGAGACCTTAAGGAAAACCAAATCACCAACAGAAAACTCCAAACTCCTCTTACGCCTATCAGCGTACTTCTTCTGCCTATCCTGAGCACTCCTCATCTTCCTCTTAATCTCCTCAACTCTCTCAGAAGCCTCAAGAATCATATCAGGAACAAGAACCAAACGATTACCGGATTCAATCCAGCAAGATGGAGATCTATAAGGTCGTCCGTAAAGAGCAGCAAACAGAGACATTTCAATACTAGCCTGAATTCAAAAGATGAAATGAGATAGATAAAAGATTAAGACAAGATTAAAATAAAAATCGAGATTATACCTGATAACTATTGTTATAGGTGAATTCGACAAGATGGAGATGATCTTCCCAAGATCCTCCATAATCAAGAACACAAGCACGAAGAAGATCCTCTAGAATCTGATTTACTCTTTCCGTTTGACCGTCGGTCTGTGGATGGTAAGCAGTGCTCAAATTCAAGTCAGTACCCAAAGATTCCTGAAAAGCTTTCCAAAACTGACTGGTAAAGATGGGATCACGATCACAAAAAATATTGACAGGGACACCATGGAGACGAACAATCTCCCTCATATAGATCTCAGCAAAACTAGAAGCAGAATGGGTAGACTTGACCAGGATGAAATGAGCTGACTTGGTCAATCTATCCACAATAACCCAAATACTCTTATTACCCCTCCTAGTCCTCGGTAGTCCATCAATAAAATCCATAGAAACTTGTTCCCATTTCCAATTGGGAACCTCAAGGGGCTGCAACAAACCAGGGGTCTTTTGATGATCGGCCTTGACTTGCTGACAAGTCGCACACCTACTAACAAAAATGGAGATATAACGCCTCATACCTCTCCACCAATACAACTTCTTCATATCCTGATACATCTTGGTCACTCCTGGATGAATAGAAAGTCTAGATCGATGATTTTCCCGAAGTAACTCCTGTCTCAATCCATCAACATTCGGGACACAAATCCGATTATTAATCCTCAAAATACCTCTATCATCGATCTGAGCTCCACTACCATCAAGACTACTACCTCCAACCCTACTACGAACATTCTCCTTAATAAGCCTAAGCATCCAATCCTCATCCTTCTTAGCCATGATATGCTCCAAAAGAGGAGAAGAAACAACAAGCTGACACAACATCGCCTTCTTCTGACTTAAAGCATCGGCCACAACATTAGCTTTCCCATGGGTATAGTTGATGTTGAGGTCATAAGAAGCAAGGAACTCTAGCCACCTAACTTGTCTCTGATTCAAATCCTTCTAAGTGAAAATATATCTCAAAGACTAATGATCCGTAAAAAGCTCAAACTTAGTTCCCAAAAGATGATGCCTCCAAAGCTTCAAAGCAAAAACCACAACAAGCAATTCCAAATCATGAGCAGCATAATTGGCTTCATGGGTCTTCAACTGATGACTGGCATAAGCAATGACCTTCCCATCCTGCATCAGAACAACTCCCAAACCTTCACGACTAGCACCAGCGTATACCGTTAATCCCTATTTCCATTTGGAATGGTAAGAACTGGTGCGGAAGTAAGCTTACGCTTCAACTCATTGAATGCAACTTTACACTTATCATCCCAAATAAACATAGCATTCTTACAAGTCAAAGCAGTGAGAGGTGCAGCAATCCGAGCAAAATTCTCAATGAATCTCCGATAATAACTGGCAAGGCCCAGAAAACTACGGATATCAGATGGAGTCCTAGGAGTTTCCCTATCCTGAAATAGAATAGGGAAAAATAAGAAAACTACCAAGAAGATAGAATAATTAGATTACAAAAGGAAAATGAGAAAAAGTAGACTTACATTGATCGTAGCGATTTTGACTGGATAAACAGAAACTCCATTACTAGAAACAGTATGTCCAAGGAATCGGACTTCATCCTTCCAGAAATGGCATTTAGAGAATTTAGCTTTCAATTGGTGACTCCTAAGAGTCTCAAGAACAAATCTCAAATGGGATTCATACTCATCCTTAGTCTTAGAGAAGACGAGAATATCATCAACAAAGACAAGAACAAACTTATTAAGAACATCACGAAAAACACGATTCATCAGATCAACAAAGAAAGCTGGGGCATTAGTCAAACCAAAAGGCATAACTAACCACTCATAGAAACCATTCTCAGTACGGAAAGCAGTCTTGGGAATACTTTCCTCAGCAACTCTGAGCTGGTGGAAACCTGTGGCAAGATCAAGCTGAGAGAAAATAGTAGCACCATAAAGCCGATCGAACATATTATTGATACGAGGCATAGGATATCTGTTCCTCATAGTGAGCTTGTTCAGCTCTCTATAATCAACACACATCCTCAGAGAACCATCAGACTTAGTGACGAAAACCACTGCTGCTCCCCATTCGGAATGGCTAGGTCTGATCAGACCCTTGGAGAACAAGTCCTCAATTTGCTTTCCCAACTCAACCTTCTCACATGGTGCCATTCTTCTAGGAGGAAGAACTACAGGTCGAGCTCCAGGAATAAGATCAATACGGAATTCGATTTCCTGCTTAGGAGGTAAAGAAGAAACTTCACCAAATACATCGGGATAGAGCTTAACCACAAGGGTTGAATCAAGATCGCCTGGAGAAGAATCCAAAGAGAAAATAAAACTGCCTGCAAAGTCCTGAGGCATACCACACTGAATCACCAAAGAATTACCCCGATCATCAACAAGAGAAACAGTTCGGGATTTACAAGAGATAACAACATCATGCCTCTTAAGCCAATCACCTCCAAGCAACAAATCAAAAGCGAAACCAAGAACATAGAAATCACCACTAAAGCGATGATCAAAATAGAGAAGTTTCACTTGCCTACAAATCCTATTAAGGTTTGCGGGACCACCAATAGGATTTTTAACACACAAAGATTCAACAGCATACATAGGAGAAAGAAGATGCTCAAACTTATCCCAACCACAGAAATAAAACTATGGGAAGCTCCAATATCAAATAAAACACGAACATGATGATTAAATAAAGAAAAGGTGCCTTGGAGAGTACCTTAGTTATCACTAGGAGCAGGAACAGGTGGAGCAGGTGAAGAAGCAGAGGTAACATCAAAAATATCAAACGGCTTGCCCTTCTGCTGAGTAGGACAATCCTTCCTGAAATGACCAGGCTGCAAACAAATATGGCATAGATCACGCCTAGTCAACTGAGGTGGAGGAACAACAACACCGACTGAAGTAGGGCAACTATTAGCATAGTGTCCCTTCTGATCACACTTGAAACAGGTAATAGAAGATAGGTTGATAGGCTGCCTCTGAGAAGGAGAAGATGAAGGTCCCAATCCTGGATTCTTGTGCCAATTCTTCTTCTGCTGAAGGAAATTAGGCTTTCTCTTCTTTGAATTAGCAGAGAAAGACTGAGAAGAAGGAGCATGAGCAACAACAGGATCCTTAGAAGTAGGGTTCTCATAACGGATAGTCATATCCATAAGCTCGGTGAAAGTGCAATGAACATGAGAAATGAGACGATCATAATACTCCGGACGAGCACCAGCTATGAACTTCTCATTCTTCTTAAGTTGGGTGTCAATGAGGCTAGGACCAAACTTGGAAAGTTCATTAAACTTTCGCTCATACTCAGAAAAGGACATGGTAACCTGCTTAAGATCCATAAACTCACGATAAAGCTGAGATTTCCCGGCTTCGGGCATCCATTTTGCCACAAAAGCCTCCCTGGAAGAGAGATAGATAAGCCTAAGATAGATTTCAAAGAGAGCAAGCTGAAACAAAAACAAGACTAACACAAAAGGATACCTAAACTGATCCCAAGAAATATTTGCCTCCACAGTCTGAGCTGTGACAGACACCCACCAATCCTGAGCTGCCAAGATGCTAACTGACGCTTCTGCGCATCAGTAATCTCCAAACCAGTAAAAATCCTCTCAAGACTCCTCAACCACTACTGAGCCTCTATGATGCTCTCAGATCCAGTAAACTTGGTACCACCAAGCTGAGTGAATTCCTTGCAAAGAGTAGTGAACCTGATGGGTGCAACAGGCTCGGGAACTAGGGTAATACCACGACCCCTACCTCTGGCATTCCTACGATTCATCTTGGAAAATCGAGAATGAATTTTAGGATAAAGGTAAAACAGAAAGACAAAGATAAGATTCAACTAGAATGGAAATCCTAATCAAAGAATTAAAATAAACAAGGTGGATTCCAAAAGGAATGAAGTTAAGTAAATTAAATTTTAAAACAAGAAATTTTTTTATATCCAAAATAATCTTTTTAAATCCTTTAAAATCATTTGAAAATCATTTTATACATAAAAAACGTTCTCTCACAAAGAAGTGATTCTAAGATTGATTTCACTCATTCTAGGGTATTTCTACCCTATCTCTAATGAGTTTTTGATCCATAGGCTAAGGTTTGCCTAAAAGCAAAGCTCTGATATCAAATGTAACGACCCACTATTTTGGACCATTCAAATCGACATAAAACCACACATGTCAGACTTAAATAATACAAAACAATAGATTGTAAATAAATTTGGAGCAAATAAAACCAATCACAACATCACAGACACATAACATCAGAATAACTCGCAGCGGAAATAAAAATACATAGTGGTTCATGAAGCCACTACAATACATTGTCTCAAAATAGATACAAAATACCATAGTCTGAAAAAAAGATACAACAGAAGTCTGAATACATAAGTTCACAATTACATAAGCAAAGCTGAATGAAATAACCGAAATTGAAAGACAACTAGATAGACAGATAAACTCCAGCAATCCCTAGCTCCAGAAGGTGAATCCAAAGCTGTAATACTCAAGCTGACCCGAGCGTAAAGCAAAACACAAACACTCGAGTCAGGACATACATACTTATACAATGTAAACCAACTCAAGTGAACTGTAATAGAAATGCACAAGTAACTTAAAGGACGCTTGGGATCGCCCATCCTTTTAAGGATCCGTTAAACTATTTACTATGTAGTAATATACGCTATTATAATAATGTCTAAAGTAAAGTAAACTTACTTAAAAATAGTGTTAAGGCTTTACATTTTCCACCTTAACACATATATAGTGCCAATAGTCTATACAGTACCGTAATACCTCCAGATTGGGAGGCTACCAGAGGATACTCCATAGGTACGACACAAATCAAACTCGTAGTAAGGCACGCTAGGGTAGGTGACACGACACAACTAGGCAATGCTAGGATAGATATACCAATTACGCATCAGGACTGATGGTAACGCATAGCAGCCACTACCGCCTACCTCGAGCCACACTCCTAAAAATCAAAGGGTGCACCCAATCAATCACAAAGTAATAGAATGGTATCGAAGAAGTGTGTCCGATCAGAGGAGCTACCTCATTGGCCCGTCAATCGCTCCTGTTTTAGCCTCCTTATGCCAACTCATGGGAGTCGGGTCCACGTATATACCTCAATAGGATCGTCGCCACCATCCTACTTCATTCTGGAATCTCCACCACATACACAGTTGTTAAAGTGGTTTTCGGTATCGATAGAGAGTATGTCCATATCCGATCCTGGTCTCTTTAACAACCAATCGTTATTATAACCCGTGGTTATAAATTTCAAAATGCTTTATATTTCAAATCAAAACATATTCATTTAAACCATTTAAATTCAGTGTTAATATCCTTCAAAATAATATTCCTTTCCAAAGTCGTATCATTTCTAAATTCATTCATTCAATTATCCATTTTCAAAACATTGTATTTTCAGCATTCATAGCACTTTGAAAATGTTACTGTAGATATAGTATTTAGAAATCTTATCTTTTTCAGAAACAACAGCACTTATAAAATGTTACAGTAGATAGTAGTATTATTTCAGAAAACAGTTCATTACAGAAAATAGTTCATTAAAGAAAACAGGTAGATGTGAGCATATAACATAGCATATAAACTACTACAATTCAAGTGACATTATTTCACATTTACATAAGTACGATTTGTCGAGAGTGATAAACTCACCTTCTAAAGCTGGAGATAACAATCAAAACAAACAACTCCGAAAAGCACGACAAGGCACGAATCAAATACGAGTGGATGGAGAGCCAAGATCCAAGTCTTGTAACAACAAAATATACAACATATATAAGCATATACATTCAACACAAAAATAAATTAAAACAATGTAAATTATGAATCAACAATGGAATAAATGGGCTTAACCACACAAGTGGGCTCAGCCACATCACCTATAGGCTTGGCCATCACCATACTTTGCTCGGCCATGATGTGTTTTGAGGTAAGTGGGCTCGGGTATAGGTCACAAGGCATGGCTATGGTTTGAGAAAGTGGAAAATGGCAAGTTACAATTCATGGAAGGCAAAAGGTCAAGCAATTGAAGGTTATTGGTTCAAGTGGGTTCGGCCTAGGTAAGTATGGCTCGGCCCATGGGTTCGGGCAAGGGGTCAGGTCAGGTCTGGGTGCGGCAAGGGTCAGGTCAGGCATGGCAAAGGGCTGGAGGAAGACATGGTGGTGGAGGTCGAGGCAAACAAGGTGATGGTGGTGATTATAGGAGTTCAGTTAGGGTTTACTTGCTTGGTTTGGTGATCAAGTGGTCACGGCTATTGGTCAGTGGATGTGGTGGTGCTGGCCGTGGAAGGTGGTGGCGGAGTAGGAGGTGATGGTCGGTGGAGCAGTCGGCAAGGCTAGTGATGATAGGGGTAGAGGCCGAGCCTTGTAAATAAAAGAGAACAAAAGAAATAGAATAAAGAGAAGAGAAAGAAGCCATGAACTTACTGCAAATATTTTCTCAGGTGAAATGAAATGAGAACGAGATGGGAATGAGATGTTTTGTAACATCCCAGAATTTATTAATTTAAATTTAGCGACTTATTTGAATTTTGGAAATTTAATTTGAAAAGTTTTAAAATAATAAAATAATGTGTTAATTTAAATAAATAAAACTCCAAATTCTTTTGAATTGAAATCACTAGGATTTAACATCTTTTATATATATATATATTGAATTTGAATTTTAAGTTAAGAAAAATATATATAAATAAAGATATACAAAGAAAAAAAATACATTGCTCAACTTTAAAATAAATTATATGTGATAAATTAGTTGTTGATATGTAGAACATAGGAAACTAAGACTTAGGCAAAGAAAAAAAAATCCACTAATAAAACAAACTGAGTACTTGCAAAAAAATAAAATAAAATTGCATGTTAACAAGGATGTGAACCTGAGCAATTAATGCTATCTATTCTTTAGCATGAACAAGATCAAATTAGCCGAACTAAAGCATGCTTTAGTCAAAAATATTAAATGTCTGAGCAAAGAAAACTCTGGGCGTACAAAACCAGTATAAAGAAATTATACAAAATAATGATACCCTGTACAACACAAAGTAAATCTGGTAGCAGTAGATGTACCAGCCCGTATATTTTCTTTTATATACATCCATGTATCAGATCGTTCAAAACATAACTAAGCAACCTGGAAGAAAAAAAACATAGCAAAGTCAGGAAAGGAAAATATAAGTATCATCATATTCACAAACTCAACTTCATTCAACAAGGCAAAACAGATTTTCAGGGACAATCAACAAAACTGTAGCTTTTCAACAACTTTGTTTTCTGTTTCAACTATATTCAGGTGAGTAAACTAAATATTTCAAGATCTAAGTGGAATGAAATATTTTGTTTTGCTAGAGTATTTGTTTTCCAGTTTTAGCTCTGTGAACATCATATGATTAAACTTGTTCTTCTTTGTTCCTAGTTTCAGAGTGAAAATAAATTAAGAAATTCAATATATCCCCATTCAATCAGTATTGGGTTTACAATTTTAAACAAAACAAGGGCTGGAACATAAATCAAGAACTCAAAATTTGTTTAAAACATGCTGGTGTAACATCACAGCTAAAACTTTAGTTACAGAGCAAATTCATGTTGAATTCGAATGTTTTAACTAGCTACCTCAATTATATAACTTGAATTCTTATTCGAAGATAGGATTTTTAAGACGTAAATGATGATTTTTAAGTGAGTATTTAAGGTGTAGTTCGAAAATCAATCAAAAGTGCATTTTTATCAATTCCTGTTGATTTAACAAGTATTAGATGTTGAAATTTATACTGAAGCCAGCTTAGTGATTTTCGAACTCAAGAAAAATGCTAAAAAAATTATCTATTGTGTAAGTTGTTTGGACGAATTGAATGTAGGGTTTGTATTCAAGTTTTGATGCGCCTGGAAACGAGGCGATTTCACCACCTCGGAGGCATCGAGCTTCGTGTGGTTCTGGGGATAGCTTCGTGGGTGATCGGAGGTGGCGTGGCCGTGGTGGTGCGAGGCCAGGTGGTCGGCGTCCTGAGGTCGAGGCGGATTTAGCCAAGCAATGGGTTCCAGTTTTTGAATGGGAGGGTTCGATTTAAATTCGAGGATAGTCGGGATGTTTTAGTGACTGGAGATGGTTACTGGGCTAGTGGTTGACGTGCCGGAATGTTCGCCGTTGGTCGAAGTCGCCTCCGGTGCCGTGCCCGTGCACGTGATGGAGTGGTGGTGTCAATGGCAATGGGTTTGAAAAGGAGGCAGTGTGACTCGAAGTCTCACTCGGGGAATTGGGAAGAAAACTCGAAGGAGAGCTCGAGTCGTTTTAGTATGATGTCGGGTTAGTTTTAGGACTTAACAAAATTTATATAAAAAAAAAAATTTCTCACACGGGTAGATTTTGGTTAGGACTCAAAGCAGGGAGAAAATTTTCTCGGGGGTAACTCGGGGAAGGCCTCGGGTCAGGCTTAAAAACAGTAAAAATTTAAGTTTTTGAAAATTTTGAAACATGAGTTTAAAATTTGTTTTTTGAAATAATTATCTGAAATAAATAAAGTATTTTAAAGGCTTAAATTTTAAAAGTAAAATTGTTTAAGAAATTAACTTGATAAAATATTTGAAGAGTAAATAAAATATTTAAATTTTAAACTTAAAACAAAAATTCTTTATAATGATTAAACAATTAATAATTTCTAATTACTTTGTAATTAAAAGTTGATTAATTTAAAGAATAATTAATTAATAAAGATAATTAAGATTTAATAAATTAACAATTAAGAATAAATAAATTAAGATAATTAGTTAAAGAAAAATTAATTAGTTAAGTTAATTAAAATCTAATTAATTCATAGTTAAGGATAATTAATTATAAAATTAAAATTTATGAAGATAATTATGTGGTTAATTCACTTTTAAATCATATTCCCTCAAATTAGAAATGATTGACTATCATCAAATATTCTGTACTGGATTGATATTTCTATTGTGATACTGTGATTGTTTTGGTACTGAACTGTGATTTGTGATTTAATTTTTTATTGATGTGAAAACCCCTTTGCTCGTAAAACGGCATTTTTACTTCGATGCGACAGGGAGTCGGATTTCAGTTTGTTATTCGAAACCCACATCGAACCATGAATATAAATCTTTGTGATTGTCATATCCACGTGTTTTCAAAAAAAAAATTTATCGATCACTATTTAGTTTAGTCGGGGGAGGACCTTTCTGTCATATAACCCATTCCGAATAGTGATACTTCGTAATGGATAGCATTTGAAGACCGGTGTTGAAGACCGGGTTTTTATGAAAACGATAGGACGACCTATCGATTGTCTCTGCATTGAGTTGCTCTGGTATATAGATTCCCTAAGTGATGGGAAGTCCGATCGGGATTGTGAATACCCGGATTGCAAGGACTTCTTCGGAAGTGCCTTCGGTTCTGTTAGATCCCGGAACAGACTTGTATGGTTGTATGTCCGACACTACACTTTGAGATATAAAGCTGATTTCTTTCAAATACATTTCTGTTTGGTGGCGGAGAATTTATTCTCTTAGCTTAACACCCTTCTCTGAGACGTACGAGCTCAGAGGTTATGTATTTGAAGGTTATCAGTGATATACTCCCAATTTGGTAGTGTGGCATGCTGAGTGCTACTGTGTGTTGCAGATCATTTGTTGATCAAAGCATGGCTTTCGTGTAAAGCGTAGCTTTGTGGATGAGACCTCATCGGACCTCACAACCCGGAAATGGTCGAAACAGGAAAGATGCGGCAAGGTTATGAGGGTCGCGCCCTTTAGGGGTATCAGGTATGGAGCCCTGGTATTTAACCTATGTGGTTTCTCCAATCTCATTTCTTTGTGGTTGTTGCTTTGTGATCGAGGCGCCTCGGATAAAGGTCTCAAAGGACTGGGGAATGGCATATTCGTGAGTTACCTAGTTACAGAGGTAACCTGGCCTTGTGTTGGCAGAGAGCCAGGTTGGTTCTTGGGACGTCCAGCCAGAGGCGTACCCATGTGGCAGTAGGAAGTTCCTTAGCCTGACCATTTGTTGGAAATCCAAAGAAACAATACGAGCCTTTACGATTGCAATTTGTATAACCTGTCTCCTCAGGCGGCAGCTATAGCAGGCATAATATAATGGTACCTATGCTGGCTAAGATTAATATTGTATTTTCGAAATTATTTTTGTACACTATGCACTAATAATAATATCAAAAGAATTTTGGCGTAGTAAGCATATTTGACTATCATAAGAAGAAATCTCCTCCAAGTCTGCGATTGCATTGTGTGTGTGGCGGGAGGTCTTATGGTAGTTTCATTTTTCAAAAGCATATCAGATTCTTTTTAAAAAAATCTGTTTTATTTAAAGCAACTACTTTTGTTTACTCATACCAGTCCCATGACTGACCTGGAGTTTATTTTTTCTTTTCTAAACTCTGGGTGCCCATTGTTTCCACACGGGCAGCCTAGTAGCAGGTTTTCCGTGCTTTGGTGTTCGTTGGATTTTGGAGTCTTTTTGGGTTTAGGAGCTATCAGATTTTGGGAAGCTTTTGTCTTGGATATCATTTTGAAGTGCTTAGAGTTCTGAAGACTTTATCCAAGTAGATGTATGTTGGAACTTTTTGGAAGACTCTGTTGTTGTTATGTTGTGGAGTTATTATCTTCTGTTATTGTATCTATATGTAGTGCTCTAGTATGGAAGACATGTGTATTATGATACTCTGATGTAGTAATGGATATTATGATGATGTTGTATCTATGATGTAATGTATGATATTCAGTTTATTTCCGCTGTTTATATTCATCTGATGTTGCTATTAGCTCCGCCGAACTGAAGTTTGACGTTTGAATATCTGACAATCGAATACAAGAGAGGTATTTGATGTTGATTTTCGAACGCTGGATTTCAGGATCGTGACATTTGGTATCAGAGCTGAAGGTTGAGTAAGAACTTTAGCTATGGAGTATAACACATTAGATGGCTCATTAGAGATAGGGTGAAGTATACCCTAGAATGAGTATAACCCGAAACCTTGAATTTTCCTAGTCTATTTCTTTTTAGTGCCGATATTCCTTATGATATTTTTTCCGTGGATCTAAATCCAGTTTCCTTACTAATTACAGATAGTAAGAATGAGCGGACGAAGAGGAAGAGCTAGTGGTCAAGGAAATGCCACAACAGCTAATCAAATTCCCCCAACAGCAGAAGTAGTTTTGCCTACTCAGAATCAGCCGACACTACGCCATAGATGGCCTTCTACAACAGATTTGCAAGGTGTTTCCAGCTAAAATGTTGTGATAGGTATGCTGATTTTTGTCTATTGCAACACACGCTTTAAGGTGTTAGCATAGATATCAGCAAAATGTTGCAGTAGCTATAGCTGTATTCAAATTAAAAAATTAGCAATCCGCGTTAATACGATCCAACGATCTATATTTAATCCGACTGTTAAAATGGATCACCGCTGCACGTTTTACCAAATTTTCGTTTTCCCGCTTATGTTGGTGTAGATCCCCTTTCAGTTTTCAATTCATAATTCTCAAATCAAAAAGCAAATTCATACTTCCAATTCGCGATTAGAATCAATTCATAATTCTCAAATCAATTCGCGTGGAGATGGAAGATGATTTCAGGCGATTAGAATAAATCAAGTATGAAGTTCCAATTCGTGATTCATCTTCTTTGGGGATCCGCAAGTCTGATTGATGAAGTCGCCTGCTGCTTCATATTGCATTCAGTGCTTGGAAAGTTTGCTGAAGATTGCCGAGATAGAGGCTTGGATACTACTGAGATTACGATGCCACTGACCGGTGATGCTGTGTTTCAGATCTAGAGTGGCTCGCAGTGCCATCATTCGGTCTAGAAGCGAATTAACAACAGACAACGAATGTTGTGTTTCAGATCTAGAAGCAAAATCAAGGGCGTCGTCTTCAAATTCAGTATCTCAGACTCAAGCATCTTCTCAACAGCAATCTGTTTTGCATATGAAGGCTTCTGGTTTGTTTTTTTTAATATTATTTGTGCTTTTTGATGATTTCTTCTTCAGTTTTTGAAGCTTGGGAATATGTTAGCTTATTAACTTTGGATGTTTTGCAGCTCCTAAGAGAAAAAATCATTTTATAAAATATGTATCCAAATGAGTTCAGATTCTTGATGGATACTAGTTTTGTTGTACAGTCAAATTTGGTATTCACGCTCAACTTATATATTTAGTTTGTTAGATATATATCTAACCTTAAGTTTGTTAGATATATTTAGTAAATTTTAACTGAAATGTAAGATACATGTCGAACTTCAAAAGCTGGGGTGATTTTGTATGTACTTTGATGGAACTCTATTTTATCAACAGATGTAGCCAAACAGTCGAATTTGAATGAAAATGAAAAATCTTTTTCCCTAAACAGCGTCTACTTACCCCTACTGTTGTATATCTACAAGGTTGAAGTATGTGGAACAAGAATTGGCAAAAAAGAGAGGTAAGAATCTTGAGTCAGGAAATAAAGAGGACAATGATCCGGTGGATGAATTATATGTTGTACCTGAGCATCTTAAGGTTAGCTTTTGAGTGTGATTATGAAGTGTAAACTGCTACTCCATTCTCGGCTGGTAGCTTAGCAGTTTGCATTTTTAGAATTTTTAGAATTTCATAGGATGTACTGATGATTGTAATTTCTAAATACCTGGTAGCTTAGCAGTTTGCATTTCATAGAATGTATTCATGAGGCAAATGTGGTAAATCTTTCTTGACTGGAAACCAATGATTAGAAATGACCGTAATGTTGATTAACAGGTTGTGGCATTTGTTGTTTGAAATATTTGATGTTGATTAACAGGTTTGGTTTCTTAAGAATACAAACCATATTTTGATTGTGATCCATACATCAGTGTACAAGTGAATGGTAGTCAGCCTCTGGTATTTAGATATTGACCCACTTGCCCATGTGCTATAAAGAACAGAAAACGTAGGCAGACTTTTCTATAGCAGGATTCTACAGCGAACTAACTGAAATCACTTCCTCCGCATGTTACTTTCAGGTATGCACCAGATTCTTTTTTTCCTCAGCTTCTCTTGTCTATCGTATTTTAAACCATGCATTATTCCACAACCAGGCGGTGTTGCTTCTGGATTCAAACATGCTGAAGTTAATGAGGATGAGCATGAAACACGGCTATTTGTTTGTAGGGGAAAGCTCATGGTCCATGTCGAGGAGGTAACTTTTATCATGTTTCCCTGGTAGACTTTGTGTTATTTTTATTGCAAAGACTTGTTGCATTAGAGCTGTTGTTTTTAGGTTCCTTTTTCTAGAACTTCTCTGGGACATGACGACATATATATTTTGGATACAAAGACTAAGATATTTCAGTTCAATGGTTCGAAATCTTCTATACAAGAAAGAGCAAAAGCTCTCGAAGTCGTGCAATACATAAAAGATACGTATCATGATGGAAAATGTGATGTTGCAGTTGTTGGTGTCGGTGTCTGTATTTGTCAGTGTCAGTGTCTGTATAAATTGAAACTGCATATGTAATGAGTGAACTGAGTGATGTAGTGAGGAATATCTGTATATGTGAATATCAGTGTTATATATCATTGAATTGTAAAATAGTGGAGTCAGGAATTTGTACTATTTCAAATGTTGAAATAAAATATTTATTTAAATAAATTACTGTTTAAATATCAAATTCTATGCAATAGAATTTTATTAAATAAATATTTATTTCTATTAAAAATCAAATATGCTCTACATTGTGGGCTCCACAAATTCAGAAAGTTAATATCTATAGCAACATTTTGGAATGTTGCTACAGATACATATGGGTGTTGCTATAGACCCAAATAGGGTTCTATTGCAACAATATTACTTATGTTGCCTTAGATAGTCAAAATGTTGCCTTTGAGGTCTAAGGCAACAGCAAAAATTGCATCACCCGAAAAGTGTTGCCATAGACCTATGGCAACATTTTTTGGGCCTGACCCAACATTTTTTTTGTGTTGCAGAAGGCCATTTATGGCGTAGTGCGAATCTGGCTGATTTATATAAGAATTTCTCGAAGCTTGGTGGTAAGCCGTTTACCGGCAAGGAGTCTATTGTTGAGGCCCAAGCATGGATCAGATCTTGTGAAAGAATCTTTAAAGGGCTAAAGTTGGAAGATGATCAAATGCGACTAATAGCTTCTTGGCAACTTCAAGAAGAAGCTTTAGCATGGTGGGAGACAGTCACTGTGGATAAGCCAGAAGACGAGTTGAGTTGGGAGAGATTCAAAGAAGTATTTGAAAAGCGCTATATGCCATCGGCTGGTATTTCTCGTATGTATCAGGAATTTATGGACTTTAAGCAAGGAAGTTTGTCATTTGAGGAGTATCTAAACAAATTCAATGAATTGTCTCGTTTCGGTCCAGAGTTGGTGAACACACCTTTGTAGATGAATGAAAGGTTTATTCGGGGGATGAATAAGAAGTTCCACGAAAGGATGACTAGCCACGTCAAAGAGTCGTTTTCTGATCTTACTGATATGGGGTATAGGTATGCTACTTTGGATATGTAAGAGATCCCGAAGGAGGGAGGAAATACGAGCAATCTAAATTGGAAAAAGAGGAAGTTTGGAGGCAAGAAACCATGGCAGGGTAAGGAGAAAAAGAAGAACAATCAAGGAAGCTCGGTAGAGAATGTTATTTGCTATAATTGTTCGGAAAAATGGCATTACTCAACTAATTGTACGAAGCCTAAGAAAAAAGTGAATCAATTCGTTCAAGCAAAGTCCAAGAAATGTTATGCTTGTAAGGAAGAGGGACATGAAGTCAAAGACTGCCCAATGATGAAGAAAGCACATGTAGCAAAGGTATACGCAGTCAAAGATCAACCTACAACTTCTAAAGCAGGAAAGGGGAAGGGGGTTCTGGAAGGTAACCTTATTATTTATGATAGAATTGTTAGAGTTTTGTTTGATACGGGTGCTACAAATAGTTTTATTTCTCAACAAGCTGTAAATGAACTAAATCTTGAACCTGATTTCGTTGAGGAGCCTATATGCGTAAAGAACCCAGTCGGAGGCCCCACAAACCTTTGTCTTCGATGTAGAGACATTCCTATCTCATATTCTTGTTACCAATTCCCTATTGGTCTCTTTGTCCTTGATTTTAATGAATTCGAAATCTTACTCGGAATGGATTGGCTAATGAAATACGAAGCCAAATTGGATTGTAACAATCGATTGATTTCGATTAAAACCAAATCTGGAGATTTTATTGAGATTTCTTGTAAGGACCCTAGTCCTAAAAGAGAAGGGTTGATGTATAATTTGGGATATTCTAAACCCAGTTTGGAGTCCATACCCATTGTTATAGATTTTCCAGACGTGTTCGAAGAAGTAAAATCCTTACCTCCGCATCGAGAAATAGAATTCAGAATTGACTTAGTTCCAAATGCTCGTCCTGTAGTTCATGCAAGTCAAAGGATGGCGCCCAGAGAAAAGGGTGAATTAGTCAAGCAAACTAATGATCTGCTAAGCAAAGGATTAATTCGTCCTAGTGTTTCTGAATGGGGTTCAGCCATCGTGTTTGTTGCTAAATCGGATGGATCTTTGAGATTGTGTGTTGACTACCGCGATCTCAATAAGCAGACTCTTAAGAATAAATTTCCTCTACCTAGAATTGACGACCTATTTGATCAACTACACGACGCTCGTTTCTTTTCGAAGATGGATCTAGCTCAGGGATTCCATCAGTTACGAATCGCCGAAGATTGTGTTCATTTGACCGCTTTCAGGGGTCCTAATATGTTCTACGAATGGTTAGTCATGCCTTTCGGGCTAACCAATGCTCCAGCATACTTCGTAGATCTTATGACTCATGTATTCCGGGAAGTATTGAATGAATTTGTGCTTGTATTTATTGATGATATCCTAATTTATTCCAAAACTGAGGAGGAGCATTCTGAACATCTCAGAATTGTTTTGGAGATATTAAGAAGAAACGTCTTGTTCGCCAAATTTTCTAAATGCCATTTTTGGGTCAAAGAAGTTAAATTTCTCGGGCACATTGTTAATGAAGAAGGAATTTTTGTTGATCCTAGCAAGATTTCATCTATTTTAGACTGGAAGCGACCCACTACTCCGAAAGAAGTTCGAAGTTTTTTGGGTTTAGCAGGTTATTATCGAAAGTTTGTTCAGGACTTTTCTAAGATAGCTAGTCCGATGACTAAGCTAACAATGAAGAATGCAAAATTTAACTGGACTCCGAAATGTGATGAAGCTTTTCAGGAGTTAAAGAAGAGATTAACCACCGCTCCTGTTCTCGCGATTATCAATGGGAACTAGGGTTTATCTGTCTATACTGACGCTTGTGGTGATGGGGTAGGAGCAGTATTAATGTAGAATGGGAAGGTAATTGCCTACGCGAGTAGACAGTTACGTCCACATGAAAGAAACTACCCAACACATGATTTGGAGCTTTTAGCTGTTATTTTCGCCTTAAAGATCTGGCGACATTATCTTCTAGGTAAGAATCCTCTTCAGCTTTCTAAAAGAAAATTTTAAGTTCGAATTAACTTAACATATACTTATACTTAATAAATTCTTCTGTTATAGGTGAAAAATTCGAATTATTCACTGACCACAAATCTTTGAAATATCTCTTCACCTAGAAAGATCTAAATCTGCGACAACAACGTTGGTTGGAATTTCTGGCATCTTATGACCTAGATATTCTGTATACACCCGGAAAAGCCAATATAGTTGCCGATGCTTTGAGCAGAAGACATGCTGTTCTCGCATATCTTGTTATCGCTCCTACTCTCCTTGAGAAGATCGCCAGCAAACAAAAAGAAGAAGAGTTTCTTTATCAAATTTATGAGAAAATGCGTCGTGGTGAAAATACTAGTTTTGAAGTCGACGACAATAAAGTTATAAGATTGAAAGGAAGAATTTGTGTCCCGGACATTCCTGATCTGAAACGTGAAGTTTTGGACGAATGTCACAAGTCTAAACTTTGCATCCATCCAAGAGTCAATAAGATGTATAGAGATATCAAAAGAACTTTCTGGTGGAAGACAATGAAAAGGGACATATCTATATATGTGAGTCGCTGTGCTACTTGCCAACAAATTAAAAGCGATCAAAAGAAAATGGCGGGTTTACTTCAGCCTTTAGAAGTACCAAAGTGGAAATGGGACCAAGTATCGATGGATTTCATCGATGGGTTGCCTCGTTCTCGGAAAAGCAATGAAGCCATTTGGATCATTGTGGACCGTTTGACTAAGACAACCCATTTCTTGCCAGTAAAATCTACCCGCACGGCAGCAAGGTTAGCTGCGTTGTATGTGAAAGAGATCGTCCGTCTCCACGGTGTCCCTAGCAGTATAGTGAGTGATCGTGACCCGATCTTCACTAATAGATTTTGGGAGGCATTTCAAGACGTGTTAGGAACAAAACTGAATTTCAGCACTGCTTATCACCCACAGTCTGATGGGCAGACTGAAAGGGTTAAACGAATTTTAGAAGACCTATTGCGTGCTTGTATACTTGATTTTGGTGGTTCTTGGGAGGACCATTTACATCTGGTCGAGTTCTCTTATAACAACAGCTATCAGGCCAGTATAGAGATGGCTCCTTTTGAAGCTTTATATGGTCGTCCATGTCGATCACCTACATGCTGGATCGAGGCAGGTGATAGACTTGTCCTTGGACTAGATATGATTAAAGAAGCCACTGAAAAAGTTGATTTTATACGAAAGAAGTTAATAACTGCTCAAAGCTGCCAAAAGAGCTATTCTGATCGCAGAAGAAGAGATTTGGAATTTCAAGTTGGAGACTCTGTTTTTCTCAAAGTATCTCCAATGCGAGGTGTATTGACGTTTGGAAAAACGGGTAAGCTGGCACCACGGTATATTGGTCCTTTTCCTATTCTAGAGAGGATCGGTTCTTTAGCTTATCGAGTACAGCTGCCCAGCTGGTTGTCTGGTGTCCATGATGTGTTTCACATTTCTAGTCTCCGAAAATATGTGCACGATCTAGACCGTATTATTGAAGAAGCTGCTCAGCAGGATATCGAAATCACTCCAAATTTAACAGTTAGAAGAGAACCTATAAAGATCATTAATCGTGATGAAAAGCGCTTGAGAAACAAAGTTGTAAAACTGGTTAAAGTGCAATGGAGTGGCGATCCAAAGGACTGCACTTAGGAAACTGAGGATAGCATGCAAAAATCATATCCCAAATGTAGAGTGGATATCTCGGCTTAAACTGGTAAGCCAATTCTCTATCTTTTTTCTGAATTCGTATATTCTTTGTTGTTTTTCTCTCTCTTTCAAATTTCGAGGATGAAATTTTCTTAAGGAGGGGATATTGTAACATCCCAGAATTTATTAATTAAAATTTAGCGACTTATTTGAATTTTGGAAATTTAATTTGAAAAGTTTTAAAATAAATAAAATAACGTGTTAATTTAAATAAATAAAACTCCAAATTCTTTTGAATTTAAATCACATGGATTTAACATCTTTTATATATATATATATATATTGAATTTGAATTTTAAGTTAAGAAAAATATATATAAATAAAGATATACAAAGAAAAAAAATATACATTGCTCAACTCTAAAATAAATTATATGTGATAAATTAGATGTTAATATGTAGAACATAGGAAACTAAGACTTAGGCAAGGAAAAAAAATCCACTAAGAAAACAAACTGAGTACTTGCAAAAAAATAAAATAAAATTGCATGTTAACAAGGATGGGAACATGAGCAATTAATGCTATCTATTCTTCAACATGAACAAGATCAAATCAGCCGAATTAAAGCATGCTTTAGTCAAAAATATTAAATGTCTGAGCAAAGAAAACTCTGGGCGTACAAAACCAGTATAAAGAAATTATACAAAATAATGATACCCTGTACAACACAAAGTAAATCTGGTACCAGTAGATGTACCAGCCTGTATATTTTCTTTTATATACATCCATGTATTAGATCGTTCAAAACATAACTAAGCAACCTGGAAGAAAAAAAACATAGCAAAGTCAGGAAAGGAAAATATAAGTATCATCATATTCACAAACTCAACTTCATTCAACAAGGCAAAACAGATTTTCAGGGACAATCAAAAAAACTGTAGCTTTTCAACAACTTTGTTTTCTGTTTCAACTATATTCAGGTGAGTAAACTAAATATTTCAAGATCTAAGTGGAATGAAATATTTTGTTTTGCTAGAGTATTTGTTTTCCAGTTTTAGCTCTATGAACATCATATGATTAAACTTGTTCTTCTTTTTTCCTGGTTTCAGAGTGAAAATAAATTAAGAAATTCAATATATCCCCATTCAATCAGTATTGGGTTTACAATTTTAAACAAAACAAGGGCTAGAACATAAATCAAGAACTCAAAAATTTGTTTAAAACATGCTGGTGTAACATCACAGCTAAAACTTAGTTACAGAGCAAATTCATGTTGAATTCGAATGTTTTAACTAGCTACCTCAATTATATAACTTGAATTCTTATTCGAAGATAGGATTTTTAAGATGTAAATGATGATTTTTAAGTGAGTATTTAAGGTGTAGTTCGAAAATCAATCAAAAGTGCATTTTTATCAATTCCTGTTGATTTAACAAGTATTAGATGTTGAAATTTATACTGAAGCCAGCTTAGTGATTTTCGAACTCAGGAAAAATGCTAAAAAAATTATCTATTGTGTAAGTTGTTTGGACGAATTGAATGTAGGGTTTGTATTCAAGTTTTGATGCGCTGGAAACGAGGCGATTTCACCACCTCGGAAGCATCGAGCTTCGTGTGGTTCTGGGGATAGCTTCGTGGGTGATTGGAGGTGGTGTGGTCGTGGTGGTGCGAGGCCAGGTGGTCGGCGTCGTGAGGTCGAGGCGGATTTAGCCAAGTAATGGGTTCCAGATTTTGAATGGGAGGGTTCGATTTTAATTCGAGGATAGTCGGGATGTTTTAGTGACTGGAGATGATTGCTGGGCTGGTGGTTGACGTGCCGGAATGTTCGCCGTTGGTCGAAGTCGCCTCCGGTGCCATGCACGTGCACGTGATGGAGTGGTGGTGTCAGTGGCAATGGGTTTGGAAAGGAGGCAGTGTGACTCGAAGTCTCACTCGGGGAATTGGGAAGAAAACTCGAAGGCGAGCTCGAGTCGTTTTAGTATGATGTCGGGTTAGTTTTAGGACTTAACAAAATTTATATAAAAAAAAAATTTCTCACACGGGTAGATTTTGGTTAGGACTCGAAGCAGGGAGCAAATTTTCTCGGGGGTAACTCGGGGAAGGCCTTGGGTCAGGCCTAAAAACAGTAAAAATTTAAGTTTTTGAAATTTTGAAACATGAGTTTAAAATTTGTTTTTTGAAATAATTATCTGAAATAAATAAAGTATTTTAAAGGCTTAAATTTTAAAAGTAAAATTGTTTAAGAAATTAACTTGATAAAATATTTGAAGAGTAAATCAAATATTTAAATTTTTAACTTAAAACAAAAATTCTTTATAATGATTAAACAATTAATAATTTGTAATTACTTTGTAATTAAAAGTTGATTAATTTAAAGAATAATTAATTAATAAAGATAATTAAGATTTAATAAATTAACAATTAAGAATAAATAAATTAAGATAATTAGTTAAAGAAAAATTAATTAGTTAAGTTAATTAAAATCTAATTAATTCATAGTTAAGGATAATTAATTATAAAAATAAAATTTAGGAAGATAATTATGTGGTTAATTCACTTTTAAATCATATTCCCCCAAATTAGAAATGATTGACTATCATCAAATATTCTGTACTGGATTGATATTTCTATTGTGATACTGTGATTGTTTTGGTACTGAACTGTGATTTGTGATTTAATTTTGTATTGATGTGAAAACCCCTTTGCTCGTAAAACGGCATTTTTACTTCGATGCGACAGGCAGTCGGATTTCAGTTTGTTATTCGAAACCCACATCGAATCCTGAATATAAATCTTTGTGATTGTCATATCCACGTGTTTTCAAAAAAAAAAAAATTATCGATCACTATTCAGTTTAGTCGGGAGAGGACCTTTGTGTCATATAACCCATTCCGAATAGTGATACTTCATAATGGATAGCATTTGAAGACCGGTATTGAAGACCGGGTTTTTATGAAAACGATAGGACGGCATATCGATTGTCTGTGCACTGAGTTGCTTCAGTATAGAGATTCCCTAAGTGATGGGAAGTCCGATCGGGATTGTGAATACCCGGATTGCAAGGACTTCTTCGGAAGTGCCTTCAGTTCTGTTCGATCCCGGAACAAACTTGTATGGTTGTATGTCCGACACTACACTTGGAGATATAAAGCTGATTTCTTTCAAATACATTTCTGTTTGGTGGTGGAGAATTTATTCTCTTAGCTTAACACCCTTCTCTGAGACGTACGAGCTCAGAGGTTATGTAGTTGAAGGTTATCAGTGATATACTCCCAATTTGGTAGTGTGGCATGCTGAGTGCTGCTGTGTGTTGCAGATCATTTGTTGATCAAAGCATGGCTTTCGTGTAAAGCATAGCTTTGTGGACGAGACCTCATCGGACCTCACAACCCGGAAATGGTCGAAACAGGAAAGATGCGGCAAGGTTATGAGGGTCGCGCCCTTTGGGGTATGTCATTTCCTTCTGGAAAAAGGTGGTATCAGGTATGGAGCCCTGGTATTTAACCTATGTGGTTGCTCCAATCTCATTTCTTTGTGGTTGTTGCTTTGTGATCGAGGCGCCTCGGATAAAGGTCCCAAAGGACTAGGGAATGGCATATTCGTGAGTTACCTAGTTATAGAGGTAATCCGGCCTTGTGTTGGCAGAGAGCCAGGTTGGTTCTTGGGACGTCCAGCCAGAGGCGTACCCATGTGGCAGTAGGAAGTTCCTTAGCCTGACCATTTGTTGGAAATCCAAAGAAACAATACGAGCCTTTACGATTGCAATTTGTATAACCTGTCTCCTCAGGCGGCAGCTATAGCAGGCATAATATAATGGTACCTATGCTGGCTAAGATTAATATTGTATTTTCGAAATGATTTTTGTACACTATGCACTAATAATAATATCAAAAGAATTTTGGCGTAGTAAGCATATTTGACTATCATAAGAAGAAATCTCCTCCAAGTCTGCGATTGCATTGTGTGTGTGGCGGAAGGTCTTATGGTGGTTTCATTTTTCAAAATCATATCAGATTGTTTTTAAAAAAATCTGTTTTATTTAAAGCAACTACTTTTGTTTACTCATAACAGTCCCATGACTGACCCGGAGTTTATTGTTTCTTTTCTAAACTTTGGGTGCCCATTATTTCCACACGGGCAGCCTAGTAGCAGGTTTTCCGTTCTTTGGTGTTAGCTGGATTTTGGAGTCTTTTTGGGTTTAGGAGCTATCAGATTTTGGGAAGCTTTTGTCTTGGATATCCTTTTGAAGTGCTTAGAGTTTTGAAGACTTTATCCAAGTAGATGTATGTTGGAACTTTTTGGAAGCTCTATTGTTGTTATGTTGTGGAGTTATTATCTTCTGTTATTCTATCTATATGTAGTGCTCTAGTATGGAAGACATGGGTATTATGATACTCTGATGTAGTAATGGATATTATGATGATGTTGTATCTATGATGTAATGTATGATATTCAGTTTATTTCCGCTGTTTATATTCATCTGATGTTGTTATAAGCTCCGCCGAACTGAAGTTTGACGTTTGAATATCTGACAATCGAATACAAGAGAGGTATTTGATGTTGATTTTCGAATGCTGGATTTTAGGATCATGACTTGTTTTGTACGTGAATTAGAATGTAAAAAGAATGGCCATGAAGTAGTGAATGGCTAGAAGCAAAATGAAATGGCTAGAAAACAAAAAGGCATATATTAAAGAAAAAGAAACCAAAGTCTTTTGAATTTCCAAGCCAAAATCAAATAAAAGAAATATAGAAAGTAGAGAAATGAAAAATAATAAAATGAAAAATATAGAAAATAGAAATGAAATAGAAAATATGAATAGAAAATAAACAATGAGATATTGAAAATAATTGCGTGTAAGACGCTGAATTTTATCAAATTTTAAAAGTATAAAACAGAATTTCACAAAACGAAAACAGGACGAATATCAGAAACAAATACCGCTTCAAAGAAAAAGATTAGAAATTTAAAATTCAAATTTAAAATTTCAACTGAACTCAAAGTTTGACTAAAGTTGAACAAAATATAATATTTCCATAAAATCATTATTTTATTATATTTGGAAAATAAATTATAAACAAAAATCCAAAATACATTGGAAAATTCCAAAATTTCAAATTTAAATGATTTAAAATCAATGTTTTCAAATAAATTAATTTTAAAATATTTGTAAAAATATGGGTTGTTACATGAAGTTAAATGTTATTTTGGGCCTTGAAAAGAAAAAAAAATCAAAAATGAATTGCTTTTTAAATAAGTAAGAAAGCAGCTTATAAAAGCCCAATTTTTGTGTGCATCCAGATGGGCTTTATTTCTTTTGCTTTTAAAAAGCAAGAAAGTTACTTATTTTCAATCATCCAAAGGACCCCTTAAGATGGCAGTTGAGAAATGTATTGGTTACCAATTTGGAATAGGTCAAGGAATTAATGACATTGTTTATTACAGGTATAAGCAGGTAATGGTGTGATGTATCTATATGTTGCAAAAATAAAATAAAAAAGTTTATTCAGCTTTCAAGCATTCATACATACCTATTAAATAAGACTTGTGACTCTTGTTCATGACACTTTCTTCAGCTCTTATATAAATGATTGAAATTGTGCGCTACTGTCAAAAATATTAACTTTCAAAGAAGGAAAAAAGAGTTATATGGTCCGATACTAACCAATCAAAGTCCACAGAAAGGGAACCTTGGCTCATCAATAATAGAAATGGGAGTCGAATTTATCTTAATAGTCCTCGATGCAAGATTAGTGTTGCAAAGTTGGATAAAAGTCTGTAAAATTTAAGAGGTATTTATCTTACATAAACTGCTATAAAAAAATTAAAATTTTGTACTCAAAGATTTAATTGACCTATAAAGCATATGAAGTGCTCCATAAACTGTTTGTGCCTGCAAATGATTTCCTACCAATTTAATATAATGAACTGAAATTATTTTCTAATGAAATGGTATACTTTACAACTTTTATATAAAGTTGCAGTAAAGAGAACTGACCTCAATATGTGCAAATATTGGAATTCCAGTTACTGGAATAGACAATTTATAGGATTCATCAATCCCATAATTCAACTACAAAGCAACAAAAGAAATTAAAATTAACCAAACACATTCTAAATGCAATATCATGATTCATAAAAATGCTAAAAATATTGCAATTTCACACCATTTCATTTGGGGATAAAACAATGACATGAATACCAACAAGAATTTTAGAGCCTAAAGCAATCCTATCAATAACATGATTAACATTAACAACATCAATATTTCTTACAAATGTGTCTTTTAATATATTAGAACCATCTGAATACTTGCTTCCTTCCATGTTTAGCCGTGACAACATAATTACGTATCCAAACTAAATTTCTGATTGGGGAACATAGATGGAATATATTCGAAAACCTACCAGGAGAAAAAAAGTAATAAAATTAACTTGCTACAACTAAATTCTGCAATGCATATGTCATATTGATCATAACATGCCAGTGAAATGATGTAATTATGGATCCTCTGTTAGCATATTTCTATTTAATTTGATAGATTTCCAAAATGATTAGGGAAGAATATAAAAAATAGTTTATTTAGAGTAACACTATTCACACCCAAAAAGTTCACTAAAATTACCTAGATTTTAATAGTGCATACTTTAGATTCAATTTTCAACTAAAATCAAGTAATTTTAAGTATTTATTTATCCAAATAAGCTATGGGTGATCAAACATTACAAATAAACATATGTTATTAATAAACTTGATCGAAAAGTGTGAGGAACACAACAATTCGTTTAGCAGATAAGACATAAGAATTGAAAAACAAAATAAAATTACTTATAAAACTGAAGTCGAGGCCTGAAGTCGTTTAGCAGATAAGACATAAGAACACAACAATTTGTTTAGTAGATTCACATGAAGTCATGACTGAAATCGAATTGCCTGAAGTCAAGGCCGATTAGCCTGAAGTGGAAGCCGATTCGCCTAAAGTGGAGAGGCCGAAATCGATCGCCTGAAGGAGAAAATTAGCTAGATGAATAAGCGTTGAGAAGTTGGGGATTAGGGCTACGGATGACAAAGATGTTCGTCTACTATTTTGCCCCCAACAATATTTAGTTACTTTCAATTTAACTAGAATTTCCAACGCAAATATGTGTTAGCAATACAAAAATTGTAAATGTGTATTTTCGATCACATATTTTTACTTAGCAACCCTTATTGTTGTGATTAATCTACAACGTAAATAAGTGTTGGCAACTTAAAAAAAAGTGTTACGAAATGGCTGTTATGGTGTAGTGAAACATTAGGCTATAAAGCCAAAACAATACCTTTGAAACCATTGTTGAAAACCTTAAACAACCTCTTTCAAAATCATTGAAAGCATCCCTTTCGAAGTTTTAACATCCCCTATCTTGAGGCCCGAAACTAAGCGCTCCAGATGCTGTAGTCATCCATTGTATTAACTTCCGGTGACAAAATATGATAATGTTAATGATATCCATAATATCAGAAGCACATGAATATGAAATAAAATCAACACAGATTTAAACACAACTTTTCTGATTATATTTCAAATCAGTACTTCATATTCAGATACATAATCCCAAAACGATTCCCAGGTTTTGATCAAATATAATTATTACAAATTACGCCAAGAGTGACATATGAAGATGCCCACTTGGATGATCAGAGTACTAAACAGACATATCAGTCTTAATACATCACAGCGGAAATAAAACTAAATAGCTCTTATATAGCTAGTTTTTCCTCCTGCATGTCTACGGAAGCTTTATTCGTCCAACCTACTAAAATTGAAAAACTCAACTCTCAATCAACTCAAATCATACTTTGAGCACTCGAGAGTTTAAGGGGGAAAACATAAACTTCGAGTCAGACATAAAGCCTGGTGTGAATAATACTATACATCTCGGTTTACTGATATTAAGTGAGACCATGCCACTTAGCAGAATGGGTTTCCCCTCACTAATATCCCTTTTTAAAACATATCTTTTGCAAATCAGAATCCTGCAATCAAACTGATTAAAGCAGTAATAGCAATATCATATATGCATATAAATTAGGTAGTCAATGGACTATCTCTCCAAAAATATAGTTTTGTTTGACTAACTATTAACCATTGGCTGACTCGGGCCTACCGGACACAATCAATAATCTAACATCTGTTAGACACACTACTGGGCTACCTTCCCTTTACTATCTTCTTCCAGGGTCAACCGAACCTAATGGTTTTGCGGGCTCACCAATAACCTATCTTCTCTCTGTATATTCCTTTCGGTGTGTAAGATCATTTTAGTCTTATTCGTGACAAAGCCCTACCCCCTGGAATTTTGGACTTATATTAGCTAGGGGCTTATTAGCTAAAGTATAGGGCATAACCCTATACCAGTCCCATCTAGTATTCTAACATCTGAGTCGTTTACTTAGGGTTAACTACCCGCCAAATTTTCCTTGAAAACATTTCTTTTAAATTGATTTAACCCTTTAAATCATACTTAAAAAAGGAAAATATAATCTTTGCTTTACTCAAACATTATGGCCATGATATACATACTTTACACAAAACAATGTTGATGAAATATAATGGGATTATCTATCCCTCTAAAGTAAGTTAAAAACCCTTTTTAACTTAAAGGATCTAAGGCCATGAAACCAAGGTAAACTATTCGAAACCTTTGCTTAAAAACTTTAAACAATAACTTTTGAACCCGTTGAAAGTCCCCTATTCAAAATAAGTTAACTACTATACCTTGTAACACTAGGCCGAAAGGCCAAAACATACCTTTCGAAATCATTGAAGGTATCCCTTCGAAATCTTTATAAACCTTAGACATCCTTTTTCAAAACACTTTAAACTTGCGTTTCGAAAGCATTGGAAACCTTCCATTTAAAAGCCCAAGTGAGCCTTTCGAAAACATTGGGGTATCTCCCCTTTGAAACCTACATTATATACCTTTCGAAAGTATTAAAACTCTTTGCTTAAAACGAACCTTTTGAAAGCATTGGGTCCAAGTAAAAGTTTGTGGAACATAGCTTCAAAACCTTTTAAAACCATTCCTTTCGAAAGCATTGGGTTTAACCTTCAATATATCTAAGGGTCTTAAAAGGACTGGGGCGAAAGCATTATTCCTAAGTAAAAGAAAGTGGATGGTTTCGAAACGCTTTTGAAAGCATGGAGAATTGACTTCAAATTTTAAGGTAACGAATCCTTTCGAAGGCATTATTCGAAAGGTTGAATGCAGCAGCAGGGGTTTCGACCCCTTCGAATGCTTATTTTAAAAACAAAAGGCGACAACCTTTTTCGAAAGCCCTTTTTTTCTAATACAAAGGAGTATTTGACTAAGTCGAAAGCTATTTCCTTCGAAAGCCTCATTTTGTAACCAAATAGTTCAGAGTTTATAAAGACCACTTCTACCCCTTCGAAAGAATATTTCGACTCTATACCTTTCGCCTATCTCCAGTCCACTATGTACCAAGGCATTGATATCATGCGTATTGGTTTTGACTAGGTTAGAGGCAGTAGTACGGGGTCGAAAGGTGGCTGTCGGAAGTGGCGAAGCAACAATCCTTTACAAATCTGATTTTTAACTTTTTAAAGTAATATCTTTCCAACTAACTTGTCTTATTTGTCAACATATAATTGGTTGCCATTTCTTTTTCAAAATCTTGTCTAAAAGTGCTGTTTAATTCAGTAATTAATAATTTAAAACATTTAGCAAATTGCCCCATCTCCTTTTATAAATATATAAAAAATTAAATCCCATACCTTAAATAATTTTATATCTTTAATAAAATACTTTGAAAAATTCTCTAAAAATTCCTATAAATCACTTTTAATACGTTTTCTAACATATTTAAATTTCTGACCCAAAGCTAACATATAATAGCCAAAATTAATTTTAAACCCAATTTAACCATTTTCTTTACTAGAAAATTCATAGTAAATCCACAAAAACTTAGAAAATTATGAAACTTGAAACCCATCTTTAAAATAATGTATCTGACCTTATATCAAAATCGCAAACCATTTGGATGTTATTTAATAGGTTTTCCGAATCAATTCTTATCATAAAATCTATATGAAATAGCACAAATCATCAACAAGCATATATTTCCTTTTAAACAATCAAAACATGGCAATATTCTTGCAAAATAAATTTGGATCTTATCTAGAAATCGAAAACAATTAATATGAGATGTAATCTATTATTCACCTTAGATTGACTGTTAAGAATGTTGAGATTTGTCCTTGAATTAATTTGATTAAGCTTCCTTCTTGAATTCTTGCTTAACTTCCTCTTATCTTCTTCTAATGGTGGCCGGCCAAGCTTCTTGGTTTAGTTTTAGTTTATGAATATTGTAAATGAAATTGGATTAAGGGTTTAGGGTATAAGAATATAACCTATTCATATTTTTCCCTTATCTTAATACCTTTACTTACTTCATTTTAATTCTCTTTAGCTTTAGATTAATTAGGCACGGCTACCTTATGATCATACAAATCTCAATCCCTTAACCATTTACATTATTTCATTTAATTTATCTAATTAAATGTCCTAAATAATGTTAATCAAAATTAGGGTCGTTACAGAAATTATTAAGTTCAACACTTAATGAAACTATAGGGTCAAAGGGAACATGGGAAAAAGCAACATTTTCGAGAGCATTGGTCTTAAGTAAATGAATTGGAGAAGAGGGTAGCTTCGAAACTATTCTTTCGAAACTATTGCCTCCGAAACTATTAGTAAAAGCGGCTAAGTCAATCCTTTCGAAAACATTGGGAAAGGCGGCTTCAATATTAGAGGAAGGTACGAAGATGAAGTCTCCCCTTTCGCATGCATTGTTAAAGGTTGTAAAAACTGGCCTCTAACTAAGGCGAAATGTATTAATGCGGCAGCTAACATAGTGACGAAGGGATATATGCAGCTGCATACCCCTCTGCAACCATCATTTTAAACAAGGCAGAATCCATAACGTCGAAAGCATTGGAAAAAGGCGGCTTTCTCCCCTCCGTAAGCATGCCTTCACCACCCAATTTCCTTCCGTCCAAACTCAATACACTACATACCAAGACTCTTGCTATCATGTGTATAGGTTTTGACGGTGTCGGAAGGGTAAAAGCGATTATATGGTGGCGGAAGTAGTCATATGGAAGTGGCGAAAGTGTAAATTATTGCAAAACTGATTTTATACTTTATAATGTAACTCTTTTTCACCTAAGTTTCATTATTTTTCAAAACATGATAGGTTGACAATTGCTTTACCAATTTCTTTCTAAAATTTACTCCTACAAGTCAGAAATTTAAATATTAAACAATTTTACATTTTAACCCATTTTAAAACCATTTTAATTAAGTAAATAAGCCCTTTTTACTTAAAATAATTTATTTAACTCTCCTAAAATCTTAGGAAAAATCTACAAAAATCAAATTAAATCATTTTATTCATTTTCTTCCTCTTATCCACTTTTTTGGGCCGAAAACATATTTTAACCATTTAAAATATTTATGTGACGACCCGGAATTTCGAGCAATATCAATTTAATAATTTATGTTAAATATTAAATTGATTTGATATATTTTTGAATTATAAACTTGAATTGATATTTTCTTCTGATAAACATCATATTGGTGAGTTATATCTTTTAAAAACTAATAAATGATTTTTCTGTTTATAACGGATATACTGGTATATATCGTAGACAGGTAAGTTCTGTTTTAATTTTAATTGATAAATTTTGTTTTCAAATTTCTTATATATATATTCTAGAGATTTGGAAATTATTATTTATTTTGGGATGACTTTTCAAAGCCATTTAATAAATATATATATGGTTTTAAATATTCAGATAAATGGTTAAATTGTTTTAAGCTTATTCTAATTTGGTTCAGATTTATATTTATTTATAAAAGAATTTCGTTTTTTCTTTACAAAAGTGTAACTTGTTAATTTTAGTTTTTAAATATATATATATGAGTTTTAATTAAATTTGTCAAATGTTACTTTGGATATATTGTGAAATAAATAATTTCTTTTGTTTGATCTTTTTAAAATTTGATAAACGAACTTTTATAATATTAATAAAAATATAATTTCTTTTATCAATCGTTTCAAATTTATAAATGTGTAATTTATTTTTATGATATAAATAAATAAAAATATAAAATATTCATAGAAATACAATACAATAGTACAAATAACAAATATACATATTGAAAATAACAAGTTAACAACGATACAATTGAAACAACTACATGAGATAAATTTTATCGTTTTGTAAATAAATCAAATGAATGCTAAATAAACAAACAATATGTTGGAACAACAACAAAGCGAATAACAAAATGAATACACATTAAACAAATATATATTTTTACCATCAAACAACATATCAAAAACAATACTAGAATAGCATAACATTTACACTACAATTTAAAATGTAAAGCAAGCTTATATATGTGTTCGAACCTGCCTACAGATCTAAGAGCAACAAAAAGAATCAAAAGAAAGCAAAACAAAGTTTATAATATTTGTAGCTTGTAAGTTAAGCCAGTCAAGCATAAGGAAATGAGATAAGTATACAAATGAAACATCAAAGTACAAATAGCATTAAATGCTAGTAAGGCCAATATCTTCTCTAGTACATAAGCTCACGATTTCAGCCTCCATCCTTTTAAAAATCTCTGAAATTTGTACAAACGTGGATATTGTTTTGCATAAGAAAGATGATGTTACCTGTAGCTTGTTATAACATCAACCTGTAAGCTATTTTTCTCTTATCACCTTTCCATTTCTTTCGAGCAAAGTGAAAACTGAAATGAAGCTTCCATTTTAAAAACCTAAACAACATTCTACCCTCAAGCAACTACAACTACACCAGCAAAATGATTTGGCCAGGAGATTTAAAGTGGAAACATTTTCCAGTTTTCCAGTTTCAAAATGAGTTCAAAACATATGGATGCAGTGTTCTGTTCTTCTCTCATATTTGGTGAGTAACACTTTATTTTAAATTTTTAACTTAAGATAATAAGGCATGTTTTCTCTGTGATGATGTATATTTTGTATGTATATGTCTATGCAAAATCTATGTGCATCTGTTTTCTGTGATACTTGTTATCTGTGTTCATGCTTTGGTAAATATGAAAAACCCACCTCCATCTCATGATCTAACAGTTGTTTGAACTTAATATGTAAATAGAAACTGTTGGTTTGGTTGACACCTAAGTGTTAAAAATATGTTAAAGCTAAAACAACCTATAACTACCTCTGGTAACTCAAGAAAACTGAGTTTAACTTTAAATATGTTAAAACAAATTCTCTGGTTTTAAGGATTCAGTAGTATAGGGTGAAACTTCATACCCAATCATGTTTTTTAAAACAAGTTTTAAGATTTTTAAGGCCAGGGGTGAAGAGCAGTTGTAGTTTCACTGTTTTGCACGTTTGGGGTTGCCGGGGTCGATGTAGATGACTGGTGATGTCGTGGTTCGGTCGAGGGGTAGAGGAGCGACCAGGGGTTCAGGGAAAATTGTCGTGGTGGTCGATAGGTGAACGTGGGGGCGGCGAGGAGCGTTTAAAAACTGGTGACCTAGTTTTGAGTGGTTTTGGGTTCTCGTCTCGTACAATGTCAGGGTTCGATCGAGCGTAGCGTGTTTTTGGGATTTTGTAGAGGGGAAGTAGATGAAGCTACGGCCGGAGTTTGGTGGCCTCTAGTGGTCGGTGTTGCATGAACGAGGCGCTGCCAGGCTTTGATATTGGGTTGTGGTGTTTTCGTCCAGGTTTGATCGAGAGACTCGATCTCGATTTCGAGTCAGAGATGTCGATCGGAGGGCTGGTATAAGGGGTCGTGGTGGTCGCCGATAGGTGTAGATGGTCGTGGTCGACCGGAGGTAGCTGATGGAAGCGTGCACGTGCACAAGCGAGATGTTGTGGGTGGCTGTGTTTCGTTGCTATTGACAGGGAAATTTGAACTCGAGAACTACTCGAGAAATTCTGGGCTTGGCACGGGGAATTCATGATTTGTCTCGAAGTAAATTTAGGAACTCGAGTTGTTGTTTTACAAAAATTAACAGTGCCCAGTTTTGCCGGGTATGTACTCGTGGAAAACTTGATTTTTGCTCGGGTGTTTTCGCGTTTTACTCGAAGCAAAACCTGAGAGACTTGGGTATGATTGTTTAAGTTAAACAGTACTCAGATTTTTACACAGTATTTAAATTTGTTAGATTAAACTTAAATCAAGGTAAATCTGAATTTAATTAAGCATTGAATCCAGTTTTAAAATAAAAGAAAAGTTTAAATTTTAAATACTTTTGATAAATTTAATTAATTTAAGGTGTTTGGTTTAAAATCACTTACAACTAAGATCGTTTTAAAATTGTAATTTAAAGATTCTTTTAAAGGTTTGTTGTATAAAAAGGATTAAAAATTTAATTAGAGTTCGTTTAAACTTGACTTTTAAATAAGAGTTCGGAAAAAAATGAAAAAAAATAAATGTTTTAAACATTTAAAGGTGAAATTTAATCGAAAAGGAAACGAGTTACTTTAAGAAATTAAGATGAAATTTAAACTTGTTAACTATCTAAAGAATTAGAATGATAGTGGAAATTTGTAATGATTTAATGGGAAATGGAAGTTAAATAGATGAATGAAGGTTAAAGATGAATTAAGTAATTAATTTGTAATTACAAGTTAAAGAATTAAATCGAAGATTTAATATTGAAATAAGTAATTGATATGTTATTAAAATCATAGATTAGGTTTTAATCAATTTTTTTTAATAGTGAATTAAACTTATTACTGATTAATATAAGTTAATTATTTTAGTATATAAATTAATAGATGTTAAAGAAAACGGTTAACTGATTATTTATAATGAATCAATATAATTGATTATTAATCGATAATTAGATTGATAAATTGAAATCAACATTGTAACTGTTAAATATAACTAATTGATGGGAAGTAATTAAGAAAATGAATTACTCATTTCGATTTATTGAGTAAATTTAATTTATTTGGGTTAATTAATTTATTTTAATTAACTTGGATTTAATAGTTGATGATTTGAAGATATAATTACTTAGGGAAGTAATTGATGTTTAATTACAGAGTGTAATTAATAAAATGATGTTGTTAATAAAGAAATTGAGTATAATTACTTTGTATAATTAATCAAAGGATTAATTAGAGATAATAAATTATTGGGCAATTAATGAAGTATTAAAGGAGTTAATTACTAGATTGGGATTAATCAAAGGTGATTAATATTTTTGGTTCAAATTAAAGATTTAATTACTTTGATGTAATTAATTAAACTGGAAATGAAATTTGAGGGTATTAATTTCTATAATTAATATTGGAATTTAAAATGGATTTAATTTGAGAATAATAAATGAAGAAATTTATTAATAATTAATTGAGTAATGTAATTAACTTGAGTTAATTAAGAAATGAAGTAATGTAAGGTTAATTTCTATATTTGGATCAAGTAATTAATCTGTGGGAATAATCTAAAGATAATTACTTAAATGTAATTAAAAAAAATTTATCAGGGATGATTAATTAAATGAATAACGGGATGATGATTAATTAATTGATTGATAATTAATTAATAGAAATATAAGCAGGTTTGATAATGATGTGATGATTAATTTAATTAACTTTAAATTAATTAAGAATAAGGTAATTGATTTAATTCATTTTAAATTAATTATCAATAGTGTGATTTATTATCCTTGCTTATGTATGATGATTGATATTGACATCCCATTGATTGATTGTAATCTCAGATATGAGATGAGTGATATTGTTGTGATATGAATGCTTTGATGATAGTTTGATGATATTGATTATCCATTTATGCTGATATGTGATTATCCATCTGTGATATTGTGTTTTATCTATCTGTGTTGATATAGATAATTAAATTGAATTGTTTTAAACTTTTAAAACAACTTGGCCTTAAAAGACACGTTTTGGATTTCGATGAGACCGGGATCGGGTTTCCGTATACCGGGATTCCAGGTCTGGAGACCCGAATACCACATCGATCCAAAATAACGTTAGGTCGTGAAATTCAAATGGAGCAAGTGAAGACTCGAGGTATAAGAACTATACGTCAGTATAACTCTGTGGGTGATTCCGTAATGAGTTTGACGAAGATAGTACTTATAGATTCGAGATGGTGATTCAGAATGCAAGGGTTATTGTCGTTAACTCTGAGGGTGATTCCAATACGAGTGTAACGAGATAATGCCTTCGGTTTCGTTCGAACCCGGAACGAACTTGTATGGATTGAATGCTTTCAGAACATCGTCAGGTGGACGATGAGCATTCTAAGGGATGAATTCTATAAAGGTAATCGTGACCTCAAGCCTCATCAACCGGGAATGGCTAAAACAGGGGAGGTGCAGCAAGGCTTCGTGGGTAGCCCCCACTTGAGAGTAAGGTTTACCCCTGTCTAGATGTCCCTATTTATTTCGGTTTAGTGTACGGTTGGTCGCGCCAACTGTGGGGTGATCTTATTTGGAACTGTCCAGTAAGGGATGGGTCCGGCCTTGTGTTGCAGGGGAGCGGGCGTACTCCTCGGTACGGTGATCTAGGCCACGTACTGTGACGGGCGGTACCCCAGTAGCCCTGCCATTGTATGGAATCCAAAATCCAATAAGTGCCATCGGATTTGATTGTAAACCTAGTATGCTGGAATTTAATGAATGTAACAATTTCGGCTATTTCTTATTTATTTGAAAACCCTAGACACTATTATAATATCACTGAATTTCCTATCAAATGTTTTGGTTAGCGTAAGGTAAAAACTTTTCCATGTTTATGTGTGGGGAGTCTTACGTGATACCTTTGTTTTTCAAATGGTTTTCAAAGTTAAACAATTTTAACCTGTTACTCATACCAGACCCATGTCTGACCCGAAGTTTATTTCTGTTTTTCATAAACTCTCGTGTACCCAAATTTTTACGGGTAGTCAAGGGATTCAGGTTAGCTTTGTCGAATTCTGGAGGAGCAATGGAGCAGGAGGCTTCAGTGTGTAGATATATAGTGATTCCGCTGTGATTAGAGTTTATTCTATATTTTCCGCTGTGTTGTATCTCTGTGATGTGTGAGTTGTATTAACTAGTCAGGTGTTTATAACTGTCTAGTATCTGTTGTATTGTCTGTGTACTCTGATGTATATGATATTATGTAATATCTATGTGATATATTATATTTTATTCGTTCCGCTGTTGAGATTCTATTTTGTTTCTTCTTCTTCTCTTTCTTTTCTACTTTCTCACCTCTTTCTTTTCTTCAAAACGATACGATTTCCTGGGCGAAGGAAGTCGGGTCGTTACAATTTAAAACCAAATTAATTATTTTCTAAACTTAGAAAATTCACCATAAATCCATATTAACTTGGACAATTATAAAGCTTGAAAATCACTTCTAAAATAAGGATTCCCATATTATATCAAAATCTTAAGTCAATCGGATGTCATATGAATGGTTTTTTAACTCAAACATAACACAATAAATCATATTTAAACCATAAACCATCAACATAGCATATAATCACTTTTAAACACTAAACATAGCATATACTTGCAAAAGAAAATGGGCTTATCTTTAAACCAAAATCATTCATCAAAAATAGAGATGTAAACTAATAATTGACCTTGATTTGGATTAAGGAGTTGAGACTTGAATTAAGATTGATTTTCTAAACTTTTCTCTTTAATCTCTATTTTTCCTTCCTTGTAATGGCCGACCGAATTAGTATTATTTTTTATCAGTTTGTGAATGTAGAATGAATGAGGAAGTGGAGAGAATGGAAGGGTTTAGGGTACAAGAATAAAGACTCTTCCTATTTTTCCCTTATCATAACTCTCCTTCTAACCTATGTCCAATTCCCTTCATTAATATATTGATTAAGGCACGACTCAAGCTTAATCATCAAATTTCAATTCCTCTAACCCTTTACATTATTTTATTTAATTTGTCTAATTAAATTTCTAAATAATGTTAGCTAAAATTAGGGTCGTTATAAACACTCTTCTACATCCTAAGAGTACATGTCCAACATCAGATTGTTTTCACTTAACTTGGATGTTATACAAATTTAAAATTAGTTTTACTTACCATCTTCTCAAATTTACAAGTTACGCAAACTTGTCCTCTTATATTTTCACAAAAACACTTAGCTTCAAGTTCTCAATTAACTCATAAGTTTTGATTGTCCAAAATCGTCGAAAATTCCATTTTATTTCAATAAATGAAAATTAGCAAACAACATCTCAATATGAGATGTGTAAACCAAAGTTATCCTAATTGATAAGATGCATAAGTCCATAATATTAGTTAAATAAAAATTTAAGAACTAAACACCTGGTTTTATTTCAAATCATTTTGAAACAATAATATATATCTCCTTTGTATATCAAATCATACTTTCAGAATTTAAAAAAAAACTTGTTTTACCAAAATAACTCTATAGCAAATTACTATGGTAGCAATCCATTACTTAAAAACTCGAAAATGAACACCGATGATGCTGCGGTCATCATTAGAATTATTCGCAGCGACAGAAGTGAGTTCCATGCTTTTGATCCCTTTTAAAATCCTTTTAAAATATTACTATACAAAATACTTGCAAATAATAATAATAATATTTTCTCCAAAACTTTTTGAAAAACAATATCTAAAACAGTGGAATTTAAGATCTCAAATTCTTAGCTTAAATCCTTTTTATTTATAAACCATATTAATAGCCCATACTTATATAATTTCACTTTCTTATATAAAAACATTTCACAAATGTATATCTTTGTTCATATTATAATAAACAACTTTCATTAAAATTTAAATTTTAACTCAAATTTATCATCGAATGCCTTATAGCAAAACCGTGAAACTGAATTCACAAGGTGTTCTTATTTAATTTAACCAAAAAATAAATGCTCATAAACTATCTGAGCACAAACTATCAATCAAAAAATGATAGTCAATGCTTCTAAACTGGACGAGCATGACTAATCAAGCAATAAATGATAGTAACTGAATATTATCATTTCCTAACAACAAACATATCATAAATTACAATATCAAATTTAGAAAATCATTCCTTTATATATAAAATTTTATTCTTAGTAAAAATCTTTCATTTACCCATTTCAAAACAATACTGCGTCGGTTTGCCTTGTTCAACTGTCTAGAAACCGCTATCAATATAGTTTTTCCTTCTGTATCGACCAGAATTCATAAACCACTCAACTGATAAATCAACACAATATAAAACATTTTTTTATATCACTGACGAATACATGCTCATATATATAATATACTCAAACTCATTCTAGAGTATTACTAACCCTATCCCAAATGAGTCTACCCTACCAAAGCCTAGGTATTTCCTTAACCTAAGCTCTGATACTACTTGTAACGGCCCACATTTTCGGCCCTCAAAAGTAGACACTAATACATCCATGGTATTCACACGCTGAGCATCCGAGTGCCGGAAAGTCAAACTATTTGGGGAAAATAAAATAAAGGTAGAGTAGAATCTCACATCGTGACGAGTAACATATAATGTACAGCAGATCTTTATAAAAGAAAAACTAAAATATCCATACATTAATCAGAGTACACAAATCTATCATCAGCCTGGACAGTTATAATAATCTATCATCACAAATGCTAATAAATATAAACAACCCTTACAGTGGAAATAAAATATATGTGAATTACCTCTCGGAGGCATCCAGCTCGTCTCTTAAGCTCCAAAGCATCCATAATTTGATCTGAAAATATGCTTGGTCTGATCCTAGCATTATAAGAAAATAATGTCTGGATAGTTTGGTAAACCAGCGTGAGAAACACACCTTAAATGGATTTTTATGTTATAAATTCTTTCAAAATAAAGGTATCTCATAAGACCACATTGTACATAAACACGGATGTGATTTTACCTTACGATAGCCAAACCATTTATAGGAAAACTTGTGATATTATAATAATGTCTAAGGTCTAAAATAAATACGGAATCATAGCCAAAATTGTTATATTAATTAAATTCCATCTAATAGGTATACAATTAATTCGGAAAGGCACTTATTAGAGAATGGATTTTCATATAATGACAAAGCTACCGGGTTACCGCCTACCATAATACACCTCTAGAAAATGTATGAGGTCGAAGACCTTTCGACCTATGCGAATTAGGACCGGCATATCCCTTGCTGGATAGTATTGAATATGTCACCACCAATATTGCTTTGCAACCTTTTCCTGAAAGCTTTCATGCGCATACCAAATTCACAATTCCATAAATAATAATCTAGAAGGGTGATGACATACCATAATGGTAGCGAACCACATAGCCCTGAAGCATATCCCATATTTTAGTCATTCCCATTTGTTGAGGCTAGAGGCTATGTTTTACCTTTTATATAGAAATCCTACTTGGAATGCTAATACTGCCCTCTATGCACAATGCAGTGCTAGCATTCATCCATACAAGTTGTTCAAGATATGAACAAATCGAAGACACTACTTTTACTACATCCATTTTGGAATGACCCTCAGGATTACTAGCAATCAGCCCTTGGACTTCAAAGAACTCTATCTTCGATCATCCTCAAGATATCTCCAATTCGATCGCTTATGCTGGTTCGAAGTGGTTCTCAGATAATATATCTGATCCTGGTCTTTCCAAATCGAAAAATGAAAGTTTTAAAAACTGACCAACATTTGATAGTTGATTATTTAACCATAAAATAAACAAATAATCAAATCAGAGATTTATTTCCAAATGGAAACCAACACTGGTTAAGCACATAAGCAACCACTAGACCTTTTTATTTAATCCTTTCATTAATTAAAACCAGTTTCAAATATTTGTATTAAAAAATACTTTTTAAAAGATATATTCTCAAACCCTCTTTACTCCTTGCAACACTAGAAAACATTGATATACTTATCTCAACTATATAAGTATATTCACATAACATTTCACTTTCAAAACTTGGAAAAACTTTCCCATATACTTATATCAACAATATAAGTATATTCGCAAAACACTACACTTCCAATTCTTAGGAATTGTACCCATTGTACTTATCTCAACGGTATAAGTATATTCATAAATCTTAAGAAAGGTTTTCATTTTCCAAACACCACACATACTTGGGTTAACACAAATGTGAATTAAAAACATTTATAACAATAATCCCAAAACCATTTTTTTGGTGTAAGTAAATGGATCGTATCGAAATTAGACCAAATATACTTAACACCACTTTCCAATTTCAAATAGTATTATCCCTCGACTAACAGTAAGATCAGACAAGTTAGAAAACTAACATTGCCTCGATACCCAATCTTAATTCTCAAGATAGAGACAAATTTTCATAACTTGGAGTTTGGTGTTAAGTATGAAAAGAACATATTCCATACCACTGTAATTTAAAATGATCATTTATGAAAATTGGGTCTCGGTCTTTTTATAAATCCCTTTTGTTATACCCCCTTTTGGCCAAGCAGTATACCAACGGATTTGGCCAAATGGATTTCGTGATCATCAAGGTAGGATGCTCGGAGAGATGATTATCAGGCTCGAAGATTGGTTATAAACAGTGCAATGGATGATGGTCGAGCGGATTCGAACGGGTGACACCTCGGAATTGGCTAAGTATGGAATTGGCACTTCTCCTAGACAAGGGATTAGATTGATATGGCTATGGATTTCTCGGATTGGCATTACAACTCAACTCAATGATGATCGCTCAATAGCTCAATGAACAACGCATTAACTCAGGAAACCACTTTTGTAACGACCGAGGTTTTTTCGACCCTCGAAAATCAACACTAATACGTCCACTGTATTGCGTGCCGAGCAATTGAATGCCGGAAAACCCGATTGTTAGGGAAAAATAAAGAAGGAAAAAGATAAGAAGAAAACTAAACAACATAGAATCTCACAGCGGAATGAATAATCTATAATATACATCAAATCTTTACACAACAAAACTGTAATATGTGTATATACAAAACATTAATCAGAGTATACTAACCTATTCAGCCTGGACAATTATAATAGCCTTTCCTTACAATTGCTGATAGATACTGTAACGACCCGGCTTTTTCTCCACAGAAAAAGTCGTATTGTCATGAAGAAAGAAAGGGATAGAAGAAGAAAGGATAGAAAAGAAGAAACAACAACACAAAAGAATCTCACAGCGGAAACGAATGAAATATAATATATCACATAAGATATTACATAGTATCATATACATCAGAGTATACAATTTATACAACACAGAATAGACAGTTATAAACTTCTGTCTATTATACATCACAAGTACATCAGTACAATACAACATACACAGCGGAAACTCTATATATCTACACGCTGAAGCCTCCTGCTCCTCAACTCCTCCAGTATTCGTCAAGACTAACCTGAATCTCTCGACTACTCAATACAATATTGAGTACCCAAGAGTTTAATAAAACAGAAAATAAACACTTGGGTCAGACATGGGTCTGGTGTGAGTAAACGGTTTAAATTGCTTAACTTTGAAAACCTTTGAAACAAAAGTATCACGTAAGACTCCCCACACATAAACATGGGTAAGTTTTTACCTTACGCTAACTAAAACATTTGATAGGAAATCCAGTTATATTATAATAGGGTCTAGGGTTTCCAAGTAAAATACAGAAATAGCTGAAATGCTTACATCTCACATTCCAACATAGTTAGGCACAACTAATACGTACGGCACTTATTGGAGTTTGGATTCCATACAATGGCAGGGCTACTGGGGTACCGCCCGTCACAGTACGTGGCCTAGATCACCGTACCGAGGAGTACGCCCGCTCCCCTGCAACACAAAGCCGGAACCATCCCTTACTGGATAACCCCGAACAAGATAATCCCGTAGTTGGCGCGACCAACCACACACTAAGCCGAATAAAAGAAAAGGGACCTCTAGACAGGGATCTATCTTGATCTCAGTGGGTGCTACCCACGAAGCCTTGCTGCACCTCCCCTGTTTTAGCCATTCCCGGTTGATGAGGCTTGAGGTTACGATTACCTTTAATCAGAACATATCACTTAGAATGCTCATCGTCCGCCTGACGATGTACTGAAAGCATTCAATCCATACAAGTTCGTTCCGGGTTCGAACGAAACCGAAGGCATTATCTCGTTACACTCGTTTTGGAATCACCCTCAGAGTTAACGACAATAACCCTTGCACTCTGAATCTTCATCTTCACTTGAGATTCATGACCTATCGTAAATTTGGATCGATGTGGTATTCGGGTCTCCAGACCTGGAATTCCGGTATACGGAAACCCGATCCCGGTCTCATCGAAATCCAAAACGTATCTTTTAAGGGCCAAGTTGTTTTAAGGTTAAAACAATTCAATTCTTATCTATACTACACACAGATAGATAATTTACAATAGATAATCCATATTATCATCCAAACAGATAATTCATATTATCATTTCAATCCAACCAAACATCTATATCATAGATCAGCACATCTCTTATCAGAGATATCAACAATGTAAAGCATTCAATATCATTCATCCATTCTTAAGTAATGATTTATCATCTCTGATTAATTTAAAGTGAATTAAATTAATTACTTCATCCCATAAATCCTGCTTACTTAATTATTAATTAAACCAATTAATTAATCATTACTCTAAGTATCCATCTTAATTAATCATTCCTGATTAATTACCCTTTAATTACTTTAAGTAATTAATACTTAATTAATTTCACAAATTAATTATCTTAAACCATTCAGTAATTAATCTTTAATTACTTCATTAATTAATTAACTATATTTAATTACATTAATCCTTAATTAATTACAATTAATTAATTACTTTAATCACTTATTATTTATTAATTAATCTTAATTAATCAATTCTTAATTACATCATTAATTATATTAATTAATGATCCTTAATTATTCTTAATTAATTATCTTATTTAAATTAATTATATTTAATAATTAATTAGTCACATTTATTAATCACCTTTGATTAATCTCATTTAGTAATTAACTTCCCTTAATTACTCCACTTCATAAATTAATTACTCCTTAATTAAATTATCCTTTAATTAATCCCTTGATTAATTATTCAAAAGTAATTAACTCAAATTACTTTTATTATTAAATCTCCTTAAATTAATTACATTCCATTAATTAACTTTAATTACTTTCCTAAGTAATTTATACTTCATTAATTACATTTAAGTAATTATTAAATCACCAAATCATTATCTTAAATTAATTTAACTAATTAATTTAAACTTAATCAAATTTATTTAATTAATTACCTTCAGTAATTAATTTACTTTAATTACTTTCATTAAGTAATTTATACTTAACCAATATTAATTTATTTGTCTAATCATTTATTAATAACTCATACTTAATTAAACAAATGATCTTAAATCCCAAATTAATTAACACTTAATTAATTAACTTATAATCCTAATTATTTAATTAATTATCACTAAACCATTAATTAATTAAATTATTAAATTATTCTTAAATTACTATATTAATTTAATGACTCCTATATCATTAAATCTTAATTACTATCTAAAATAAAGTGTTTACCTTTAACTACTTTAATTATTATTATTTACAAAGACTTTAAAACATTTACTTTAAAATCTTTCTTTTAATTTATCTTAAATCAAAGATTTAAAATAATTACAAATTTAACTTTTAATATACAAAATCTTTTTAAATTCAAATGTTAAGAAAAACACTTAACATTTATAAAAGAAGTTTATAAGATTTTTAAATTCAATTCTTTATAAAATTATACTTTTAACATTTTAAATTTTGTTAAAACATTGCAAATCTTATCAACTTATTTATCTCAACTAAGATACAAATTAACTTGAATCTATACTTTATATTTGATTAAAAATTGGATCTAAATCTTGCTTCAAAATTTTAAAGCTCAATTTAAATTAAAAACACTGTCTGTTTTAAAACTGCAATTTCTACATCTACCCGAGCCAACACCATTTTCCCCCGAGTAAAAACCCAGTTTTCCCGAGACCAACTTCGAGTTCCTTCCCTCTTTTATTTTTAAACACTGTTATGCTTAAATTTAAAAACAGTTTTAAAACTCACGCGAGTCTCTCCTTCGAAATCCCGAGCCAACTCCCAGTTCTCACGAGAACGACTTCGAGCCAAACCTAACATCCTCTCGAGAACGTCTTCTTCCTCAACTACCCCAAACAATCTCAGACACACACGTGCACATGTGCACCATGCACGCCGACCCTATCAGCTCCGACCTTCGCCACGACCATCCCCAAGTCGACGACAACCTATACATGCTTCCTGACCACCCAGCGCCACGATCTCATCTGAAAATCGAAATCGAGCTAACTCAATAAATTCCTGGAACCACTTGAACGATCAACTTCCTTCGCCGACAACTACCTCGTCCACCGGAGCTCACGTGCCTCCGTCCAAAAGCACTCCGAACACTCACGAACCCATTCCCCCAGTCGCGATCGACTGAATCGTGGTGACGACGTCGCAAATGCCACGCGAATTGCCACAAGCCAAATGCAGGACTAAACCCTAGTTTGCCTAACTCCGATCACTACGGCCATCAATAAAATACAAGTCCATTTTTCCGATGCTCCTTGGCCATCCACCATTCTCCAGACCAAATTCCAACCAACCCGAACACCTTGATCACCAGAAAAGCCCCAAAACCCATAATCTGATCAACCACGAATTTCTCACTTGAAACGAAACTAAAAATTTTGATTTTTCTTTTAAAAATCCTACTTTCCAAAGACGATTCAGATTATATAGGTGAATTCGAGAATCATAATATTTGAATTTAACATGTTTTAGATATCTCACTGTATTTCTTGATTTTCCAGATTATATTCAAGCTTATTATACTTAAAAATAATTTTAAATCTTAGCTTATGTTTAAACAAACATAATTTGTTTGAATCTCTAAGCCTAACAGAGATTAGATGAGAAGAATTGGAAATTTAAATCTAAATTTTAAACTGTGAAACTTAAACAGAGACGATCACTGATATACCCAGACATACACATAGTATCTTCATTCATCTATACATGTATTTAAATCTAAAACAAACATGCATACATATTTTCAAACATGCATTCACTTCGAACATTTATCATATGTATATAATTTAAAACTATTTTATGCTTAGTTTATTCACATTAAATAACAGAGAAGCATCTATTTATACATACTGATTTTAGCACAGGCATTTTATTTATACAAGCATGCATTCACAGATAAAATCATATGCAAACCATACTATAAAGATTTATCACAACATTTAAGTTTATTCTCAGATCTAAAAACTGTTTTTAAAAATAAAGGTTTACTCACCAGATTATAAAACAGAGAATAGGCCTTTAGAAGCTTGAAAACTGACAGTTGATTTTAAACTGAATCTTCATTAGCTCAGGTTGAAACTGAGGTTGAATTTAAATCTTGAAGTTGATTTGAATTTAGTTGAGTTGATCTTTGCTCAGGCTAAAACTGGAAACAAGCTGTTGATAGATTTTATTTTCTTTTGATTTTGGTTTCAGTTTTTAGAAAGAAGAAAATGTTTTAGAAGAAAAAGATTTGAACTGAGAAAATAGAAGCCAGGTCTCTTACTAATACATATTTATTTAAATTTCAATTTTAACTAAGAAAGAGTATGCCACTTGTATATTTTATTGCATTACAAATGTACTTGCATGCTTAAATCATTTTACACATGTCCAAACTTGTTTTATATACTTACAAGTGTTAAAACCCTTATTATAAAAGTATTTATGATTTTCTTTAAATTATGTAAAATGTGAATTTGTATTTACTTATGTTATAATTATTTATATGTTACTTATGTCTTATCTCTTTTATATGTTTACAAACCATTTAAGTTTAAGAGATATTTTAAAAGAAAGCTTATTTAAAACTTTAATATATAAATTTATAAACCATTTTTAGTTTAATACTTATTAAAGGAAAACAAATTAAAACCTTTATTAAATTTTAGAAAAGATATAAATAGATATTGCCAAATTAAATATTTATTAGCCTTTAAAAATTTAAATTACTAATTTAAATTAAAATTATAAAGGAAAATTATCAATCCAATTTAATTATAAATAAAGATTATTAAATTCATATTGCCCAAAATCCCGGGTCATCACATTCCTCCCCCCTTAAAATAATTTTGTCCTCGAAATTAAAAGCAAAGTTAATTTAATAATCCAGCCAAGATTTTAAAACAGCAAAGCATACCTATCATCTAATTCCTAACAACCAAAGCAACCAATCAAACAATCAAACAAACCTAACTAACTATCCTAATACAAATTAGGATAGATCTACTAACACTATCTAGAGTTTCCCCGGATATAAATCACTGGGAGACTCGCTCTACAGAAGCTAAATAAACTACACACCATAATCCAGAGCTCCTCTCTTCTTTAGATTCACCAATCTGAACAAAATATCAGATCATACCCAAGTCCAACTCAACTTCCAAATCCATCTGAACTGCAGATTCTATAATCAGTAATAGATCATACACGTACTCCCTCAGAGATACGTGAAATAGAATGGATTCCAGATATCCAAACTGGCCATTCAACCCTGTAGACAAAGAATTACTCCTCTCAAGAACACAAAAAATCCAAAATATTTCGGAGCTAGCTTCCAGACTTACCAAATCTTATAGCTCTTATAATCGAGGAAAATTTAAACAGTTTCCAATTTCCAACTCCGAATTCCAAACTCTGACTCATATCTGCATAGCTCACCAGACGATCCCGAGCTACCTCATCTCTTCCTGATCAGCTCAACCTTTGCTGATGCTTTTTGAAACAATTATGAACCAAGCACAAAATGATCTTCGAATCTGCTGAAATCCACAAACTCTTCTCCACAAGAAATAGAAGACTGAACTTCCTTCTCCCAGATTCCAGAAAATTCTATACCCACTTAGAAATTCACATAAACTTCTTGTAGAAATCTGAGGTTACTTCCTTTCTTGCACAGCTACTACCTTTGCTTTCGCTGCACAACTCTGATTTTGAAATAGATGAGAATGTTGATGAACTCGAGCATAAACTAGATCCACAAACAAGCGGGAACATTGGTTATCTTAAAGACATAGCCAACAACTCAAAGAATGGACGAGTCCTCGGTCAATGGTACTGTCTTCAGCTATCCTTGGCTAGAGGAAACTCGAAACTAGAAGTAGAAGAGAAAACACAGATACTCCATAAAATTCTAAGATACTTCACCAAATCCTTCTCTAGGAACCAAATCGATATAAACTAAATCTTTGACCTCTTCGATAACTTTTACTTCCTCTTGAGATGTCTCAATTTCATACAAAAGATTACTCAAGATGAACTCTCAAACTAATCGCAAGTCACTTTTGCGATCCTACCTAGTTCGGATTCCAAAGATACTGTTCTCTCTTTACCAATTAAAACAGCCTTAAGCTTTTCCAAACAAGGTTAACCCTTCAAGAAAAACTTCACCATCTCCTCGGACTGCTGATAGAAGAACCACAAAGATTCCGGAACCATCGAAGAAACGAACCACACTGCTGCTTCCAAACTCTATCTCGACAGCACACCGAACACTCCGAGCTGCACTGCTATCACAGCTAACCAAGAACTTCTAATCCAAAGGCTTCTCAAAACTAAAACCATCAACAAACCTCTCAACGAATCTCCGAGATGGCAGACATCCAAAAGAAACTCGGGCTCCAAACCAATCGCCAATAACTTACTCTTCTTAAGGGAACAATGAGACCATGTCCGAAGAACAACTAATCGACCTTAGTCCCATACTTCAAAATAGACAAAACTCTCTTACTTGATATCAGAGAATTCCTATACAGTCGAGTCTTTCCTACGGTAGACATCAACTGTTCCTCCAATACCTTCTTAATCTTGTTCCAAAAAGAAAATCTCCTTCGGGAACATCCATAGATACTGCGTCTTATCACACAACTGCTCCTTCCTGAAGTCGCCAAGCTACCATCACTTACTTCTGCACAACTGATAGATTCAACTCTAGAAAATCTGCTCACCCGAGCTCAACCAATCTTACATTCCAATAATGGACTCCGAATCTTGAAAAGGATTTTCTTCAGAGATCCGAGACATCCTTACTCCATACTGCCAACTTACTCGAGACGATATTGGGTTTACAGTCTCGATATATACTTCCAACCTCAAACATTCAAACTCCAACTATTGGTAATTGTGTTACACACACTACCACCTTATCTACCTTTATAACTTATATTGGAAAACCCGAACAGGTAACCCAATAAATAGGTAGAAATACATAAATATATATTTAAAATGATATATTTTTTTATATAGAAATTATATCTGGGTAAAATTATTTCATCTACCTTTTTAAAACAATATTGTGTCCGTTGGCCTGGTCCAAGTGTTTAGAGATCCCTATCAATAACGTTAGCTACTCGTATTGACCAGAATCCATATACCACTCAACCGATCAATTAACACAATATAAAACCATTTTATATAACTAACAAATACGCGCTCTCGAATATATATACACTCAGACTCAAACAGGTTGCTACAGATCCTATCTCTAATGAACAATCCTTCCGAACCTAGGTATTCACTCAACCTAGTGTTCTGATATTCACTTAACCAATAGCTTAGGTATTCGCTCAACCTATGCTCTGATACCACTGTAACGACCCGGCTTTTTCTCCACAGAAAAAGTCGTATCGTCATGAAGAAAGAAAGGGATAGAAGAAGAAAGGATAGAAAAGAAGAAACAACAACACAAAAGAATCTCACAGTGGAAACGAATGAAATATAATATATCACATAAGATATTACATAGTATCATATACATCAGAGTATACAATTTATACAACACAGAATAGACAGTTATAAACTTCTGTCTATTATACATCACAAGTACATCAGTACAATACAACATACACAGCGGAAACTCTATATATCTACACGCTGAAGCCTCCTGCTCCTCAACTCCTCCAGTATTCGTCAAGACTAACCTGAATCTCTCGACTACTCAATACAATATTGAGTACCCAAGAGTTTAATAAAACAGAAAATAAACACTTGGGTCAGACATGGGTCTGGTGTGAGTAAACGGTTTAAATTGCTTAACTTTGAAAACCTTTGAAACAAAAGTATCACGTAAGACTCCCTACACATAAACATGGGTAAGTTTTTACCTTACGCTAACTAAAACATTTGATAGGAAATCCAGTTATATTATAATAGGGTCTAGGGTTTCCAAGTAAAATACAAAAATAGCTGAAATGCTTACATCTCACATTCCAACATAGTTGGGCACAACTAATACGTACGGCACTTATTGGAGTTTGGATTCCATACAATGGCAGGGCTACTGGGGTACCGCCCGTCACAGTACGTGGCCTAGATCACCGTACCGAGGAGTACGCCCGCTCCCCTGCAACACAAAGCCGGAACCATCCCTTACTGGATAATCCCGAACAAGATAATCCCGTAGTTGGCGCGACCAACCACACACTAAGCCGAATAAAAGAAAAGGGACCTCTAGACAGGGATCTATCTTGCTCTCAGTGGGTGCTACCCACGAAGCCTTGCTGCACCTCCCCTGTTTTAGCCATTCCCGGTTGATGAGGCTTGAGGTTACGATTACCTTTAATCAGAACATATCACTTAGAATGCTCATCGTCCGCCTGACGATGTACTGAAAGCATTCAATCCATACAAGTTCGTTCCGGGTTCGAACGAAACCGAAGGCATTATCTCGTTACACTCGTTTTGGAATCACCCTCAGAGTTAACGACAATAACCCTTGCACTCTGAATCTTCATCTTCACTTGAGATTCACGACCTATCGTAAATTTGGATCGATGTGGTATTCGGGTCTCCAGACCTGGAATTCCGGTATACGGAAACCCGATCCCGGTCTCATCGAAATCCAAAACGTATCTTTTAAGGGCCAAGTTGTTTTAAGGTTAAAACAATTCAATTCTTATCTATACTACACACAGATAGATAATTTACAATAGATAATCCATATTATCATCCAAACAGATAATTCATATTATCATTTCAATCCAACCAAACATCTATATCATAGATCAGCACATCTCTTATCAAAGATATCAACAATGTAAAGCATTCAATATCATTCATCCATTCTTAAGTAATGATTTATCATCTCTGATTAATTTAAAGTGAATTAAATTAATTACTTCATCCCATAAATCCTGCTTACTTAATTATTAATTAAACCAATTAATTAATCATTACTCTAAGTATCCATCTTAATTAATCATTCCTGATTAATTACCCTTTAATTACTTTAAGTAATTAATACTTAATTAATTTCACAAATTAATTATCTTAAACCATTCAGTAATTAATCTTTAATTACTTCATTAATTAATTAACTATATTTAATTACATTAATCCTTAATTAATTACAATTAATTAATTACTTTAATCACTTATTATTTATTAATTAATCTTAATTAATCAATTCTTAATTACATCATTAATTATATTAATTAATGATCCTTAATTATTCTTAATTAATTATCTTATTTAAATTAATTATATTTAATAATTAATTAGTCACATTTATTAATCACCTTTGATTAATCTCATTTAGTAATTAACTTCCCTTAATTACTCCATTTCATAAATTAATTACTCCTTAATTAAATTATCCTTTAATTAATCCCTTGATTAATTATTCAAAAGTAATTAACTCAAATTACTTTTATTATTAAATCTCCTTAAATTAATTACATTCCATTAATTAACTTTAATTACTTTCCTAAGTAATTTATACTTCATTAATTACATTTAAGTAATTATTAAATCACCAAATCATTATCTTAAATTAATTTAACTAATTAATTTAAACTTAATCAAATTTATTTAATTAATTACCTTCAGTAATTAATTTACTTTAATTACTTTCATTAAGTAATTTATACTTAACCAATATTAATTTATTTGTCTAATCATTTATTAATAACTCATACTTAATTAAACAAATGATCTTAAATCCCAAATTAATTAACACTTAATTAATTAACTTATAATCCTAATTATTTAATTAATTATCACTAAACCATTAATTAATTAAATTATTAAATTATTCTTAAATTACTATATTAATTTAATGACTCCTATATCATTAAATCTTAATTACTATCTAAAATAAAGTGTTTACCTTTAACTACTTTAATTATTATTATTTACAAAGACTTTAAAACATTTACTTTAAAATCTTTCTTTTAATTTATCTTAAATCAAAGATTTAAAATAATTACAAATTTAACTTTTAATATACAAAATCTTTTTAAATTCAAATGTTAAGAAAAACACTTAACATTTATAAAAGAAGTTTATAAGATTTTTAAATTCAATTCTTTATAAAATTATACTTTTAACATTTTAAATTTTGTTAAAACATTGCAAATCTTATCAACTTATTTATCTCAACTAAGATACAAATTAACTTGAATCTATACTTTATATTTGATTAAAAATTGGATCTAAATCTTGCTTCAAAATTTTAAAGCTCAATTTAAATTAAAAACACTGTCTGTTTTAAAACTGCAATTTCTACATCTACCCGAGCCAACACCATTTTCCCCCGAGTAAAAACCCAGTTTTCCCGAGACCAACTTCGAGTTCCTTCCCTCTTTTATTTTTAAACACTGTTATGCTTAAATTTAAAAACAGTTTTAAAACTCACGCGAGTCTCTCCTTCGAAATCCCGAGCCAACTCCCAGTTCTCACGAGAACGACTTCGAGCCAAACCTAACATCCTCTCGAGAACGTCTTCTTCCTCAACTACCCCAAACAATCTCAGACACACACGTGCACATGTGCACCATGCACGCCGACCCTATCAGCTCCGACCTTCGCCACGACCATCCCCAAGTCGACGACAACCTATACGTGCTTCCTGACCACCCAGCGCCACGATCTCATCTGAAAATCGAAATCGAGCTAACTCAATAAATTCCTGGAACCACTTGAACGATCAACTTCCTTCGCCGACAACTACCTCGTCCACCGGAGCTCACGTGCCTCCGTCCAAAAGCACTCCGAACACTCACGAACCCATTCCCCCAGTCGCGATCGACTGAATCGTGGTGACGACGTCGCAAATGCCACGCGAATTGCCACAAGCCAAATGCAGGACTAAACCCTAGTTTGCCTAACTCCGATCACTACGGCCATTAATAAAATACAAGTCCATTTTTCCGATGCTCCTTGGCCATCCACCATTCTCCAGACCAAATTCCAACCAACCCGAACACCTTGATCACTAGAAAAGCCCCAAAACCCATAATCTGATCAACCACGAATTTCTCACTTGAAACGAAACTAAAAATTTTGATTTTTCTTTTAAAAATCCTACTTTCCAAAGACGATTCAGATTATATAGGTGAATTCGAGAATCATAATATTTGAATTTAACATGTTTTAGATATCTCACTGTATTTCTTGATTTTCCAGATTATATTCAAGCTTATTATACTTAAAAATAATTTTAAATCTTAGCTTATGTTTAAACAAACATAATTTGTTTGAATCTCTAAGCCTAACAGAGATTAGATGAGAAGAATTGGAAATTTAAATCTAAATTTTAAACTGTGAAACTTAAACAGAGACGATCACTGATATACCCAGACATACACATAGTATCTTCATTCATCTATACATGTATTTAAATCTAAAACAAACATGCATACATATTTTCAAACATGCATTCACTTCGAACATTTATCATATGTATATAATTTAAAACTATTTTATGCTTAGTTTATTCACATTAAATAACAGAGAAGCATCTATTTATACATACTGATTTTAGCACAGGCATTTTATTTATACAAGCATGCATTCACAGATAAAATCATATGCAAACCATACTATAAAGATTTATCACAACATTTAAGTTTATTCTCAGATCTAAAAACTGTTTTTAAAAATAAAGGTTTACTCACCAGATTATAAAACAGAGAATAGGCCTTTAGAAGCTTGAAAACTGACAGTTGATTTTAAACTGAATCTTCATTAGCTCAGGTTGAAACTGAGGTTGAATTTAAATCTTGAAGTTGATTTGAATTTAGTTGAGTTGATCTTTGCTCAGGCTAAAACTGGAAACAAGCTGTTGATAGATTTTATTTTCTTTTGATTTTGGTTTCAGTTTTTAGAAAGAAGAAAATGTTTTAGAAGAAAAAGATTTGAACTGAGAAAATAGAAGCCAGGTCTCTTACTAATACATATTTATTTAAATTTCAATTTTAACTAAGAAAGAGTATGCCACTTGTATATTTTATTGCATTACAAATGTACTTGCATGCTTAAATCATTTTACACATGTCCAAACTTGTTTTATATACTTACAAGTGTTAAAACCCTTATTATAAAAGTATTTATGATTTTCTTTAAATTATGTAAAATGTGAATTTGTATTTACTTATGTTATAATTATTTATATGTTACTTATGTCTTATCTCTTTTATATGTTTACAAACCATTTAAGTTTAAGAGATATTTTAAAAGAAAGCTTATTTAAAACTTTAATATATAAATTTATAAACCATTTTTAGTTTAATACTTATTAAAGGAAAACAAATTAAAACCTTTATTAAATTTTAGAAAAGATATAAATAGATATTGCCAAATTAAATATTTATTAGCCTTTAAAAATTGAAATTACTAATTTAAATTAAAATTATAAAGGAAAATTATCAATCCAATTTAATTATAAATAAAGATTATTAAATTCATATTGCCCAAAATCCCGGGTCATCACAGATACAATAATGAACAAAGTGGAAAAATAACCATCTACGTGAATACGTCTCTGGGCCTCCAACTCGTTTCATGAAGCTCCAAAGCATCCTAAACTAATATGTAATATGCTCGGTCTGACCCGAGCATTATTATAAAATAACACCTGAGTCAGTCTGGAAAACCAACGTGAGAAAACACACCCAACCAGATTTTAAAGTTACAGAAACTTTCGAAATCAAAAAGTATCTCGTAAGACCACGCCGCACATAAAAACAGACGGGTTTTTACCTTACGATAACCAAAACATTTTCTATAGAAAATCCTTTTATATTATAATAATGTCTAGGAGTCAAAGTAAAATATGAACATAGCTGAAATGCTTGCATCTCACGTTTCAACATAGTTGGGCACAACTAAGTCTGTACAGCGCTTATTGGAGAATGGATTCCATACAATGACCGGGCTATTGTGGTACCGCCCATCACGGTGCATCTCTAGATAAAATAACACCGAGGACCTCGCTTGGATCCCCTGCCAACACAGGACCGGCCTACCACTTGACTAGTAGTACAGAATATGATCACCCCTCCGTTAATGGGCTCTGAAGCATACAAATGAGAGATAATAGCGACTCTAGATACGGATGATCATACTTTACTTGGGAGCGACCCACTTACCCCTGATGCATCTCCCTTGTTTTAGTCATTCCCGGTTGATGAGGCTTTAGGCTATGTTTTACCTTTTATATAGCACTTCCCACTTCAAATGCTAATACTGCCTTCCAAGCAACAATGCAATACCATCATTCATCCATACAAGTTCGTTCTGGGACTGAATGAAACACTTGAGAGCTCTGTCTCCAATTCCATCATCTTCAAGATGTCTTCACTTTGAAATGGTTAAGTTGGATCGAAGTGGTTTTCGAATCACATACCCGATCCCGGTCTCTTCGAAACAACTTTTCGATAATTCTCGATAAACTCAACCCCGGTTCTTTAGGTAATAAACAGTCAAAGATAAGATCAGTGATCACCTCCTAACCGTTAGTGGACGAATTTCCTTATCATTGTCCTATGAGAACGAAACGAGATTTATACGCACAGTACGGCATCATCGGAGATTACTGTGCTATATAACCCACGTGTTTCTCCTAGATATTTTCAAAGTTACGTTTGGGTCTAATTTCGATAGTTGGTTATTTAACTATCGTATTACAAACATTCAATTGGGGATTTATTCCATAGGGAAAACCAACATTGGTTAAGCATATAAGCAATCCCTAGCCACTTCTAATAAATCTTTCATTCATTAAAAATCACTTTGTAACGACCCACCTCTATAACTAGATGGTACCAAATATTTCATCCTTCGGTCATTATCGACCTTTACCGAGGGCCCTCTACCAACACAAACCACAATAATCAGATACACGACGTCATAGCGTATAAAGATATATCTTGAAGAGGATGATCATATCCTACTTGGGAGCGACCCACTTAGCCTTGCTGCATCTAACCCTGTTTTGGTCATTTCCGATTGATGAGGCCTAAGGTAACGATTACCTTTCACAAATCACAATCACATCACTATGAATGCCACACAGCCATTTCCGTTGACTACTAATTGCCTTCCACAAAAATAAAAACCTTGAGCTCGTACGTCTCAAGGAAGGGTGTTAAGCAAAGAGAAGTTGCCTTCTCCGCCACCAAACAGATGTACGTTTGTAAAAACCAATGTACGTAATCTTCAGAAATGCAACGTCAGACAAACATTCATACAAGTTGCCCAGGAACAGGACAAATCGAAGGCACATTCCTACCACATCCTGTCGGGTAATCCCTAGGATTAGTAGCAAATAGTCCTTGCATTAGATATTTCATAATGAAGAGACCACTGCTACTGGATGTATATTGGGATTTTAACCCCAAACGTTCAACAAGCAGTCCTCCTCTATGAAAATTCGGAATATCAATATCATCATAAGCAACCTGTACAATCGTCGCATATACGTTGGTCCGAAGTTGTTTTTAGATAAATCTAATCCCGGTCTCTTCGCACCAACAACGCAAAAGCATTTCTCAACCTCACATAGAAACTAAGTCTCATAGACTTATCACATTTCCAACTTTCAACTTGCTATCCTTCGGGCCAAGAAGGAAGCTCGATAGATTGGAGTAATACTCCGCACTATACGAATCTACATCCTCAACACAAATAATAATCAAGCCTACACAGAAGGCTACGTACTAAGTGTACGACTAAATAATTCCCATATCAAGTCGAGGACTAAAATGGCCAAATTTGATAGTCGTTTATTTAACTATCAAAGCAAACAAACAAATATTTAGCACCATAAGCAATCACTAGGCCCTTTTAATTAATCTTTTATTGATTAAATCACTTGTTAAATATTCACTTTAGATTATCTTTAAAAAAAGATATATTCTCAAAACATTTCAACTTTCTATATTGGAAAACATTTCCATATACTTATTTAAACAATATAAGCATATTCACAAATCCCTTTATTTTCAACACTTAGAAAATATTCCATACACTTAAATCACGATTAAGTATATATTTTATTCTTTAAGCAAAACATTTTTTTAAAACATTTATTTGGGTCAAAATGAATGTTGCGTAAAACATCGTTACGACAACCCAAAATCACTAGTATAAGGATTCGAAAATTAGATAGATATATAAATCCCATATACTATACAAAACATTTCCTTTCGAAAATCATTTACTATAACAACAGTGTTATAGTCCATCATTTCCTTATTTCTCAAAAATGTCTATTTCAATAATGAATGTTGAAATCTATGGTTTTAATACTAACACCTTTTAAAACATCTTTCACCATTTAACTCCATTTAAAATATCACTTTTCAAAACATTCATTTAACTTAAAAGATTATTCACTATCCAAAATCGTGAATATGGTTTATTTACCAAATCCAATATTTCTACACATTTATTAAAGGATAATCCACTGTCCAAAATCGTAGATATAACACCTTTAATAAAAATTCATATTAAACTTATCAAATTCAATTTGATTTCACATTTATAAAACAATGTTTATAAATTCTCATTTATATATTATAAAAACTTCAATTTATAAAATCCCTTTATTTTCCAATTCTATATATCTCATTTACATACCCAAAATCAAATTTATAAGTTAATTACTTATAAATCTATTTATTTACAAATTCATTCTTTTTATAACTTCACAAATTCATAAATCTTAATCACTTATAAGATTCATTTATAACTGTAATTCAAACTTATAAAACTCCTTTATAATTTCATCACTTCGATTTATAAAAATTCAATTTTATAAATCTTATATATAAACAATTTATAATAGTTTCAAAAATCTCGATTTAAATAAACTTATTATTTTAATAATTTACAAATAGTTATTAAAACTTATATAACTCCAAAAATCATACTTAAGTATATTTCACAAAAATCATAATTTTTATAATAATAAAAATTATCACATTTATTGTATTTAAAATAAATTCATTTCTTAACAATTCAAAATTAACAAAACATATATTTTCAAAATCACTTGAAAATCCCTTTTAATTCGAAATCACCACTTTAACATTTTTAAATTACCAAAAATAGGCCCAATGCTGCAACAGCACCGAATACAGCAATCACAACATCCAAACATCATATATCATATTATAACAACATATATATCAATATTTGTAAATAAAACCAATATTGGTGAGGAATCTAGTTGGATCCCTCCAACCTGTCACCTGAAAGAAATATACATATTAGAATATGTGTACAGTGTCCACTTCGAGGTAGACGCGTGTACAAAGGGTCATCCTCTCATACACGGGAACGTATAGGGTCTCATCTGCTCCAATAGGCAGGTATATATCCAAATACCAATCAATATATCATATATCATCCAAACAATCATCAATCATCATAAATAATATTTATTCTCACTTATATAAAAATATCAGTGAGTCAGAAAGAGTGAGTTGTACTCACATTGCTTCCAATAGCAGTTGTAGTGTTTTATTCCGAATAAAATTAAACAAGCGTTTAATTTTACCCAAAATTTACACTAGCTCCAATCAACTCCAAACCAGCTCTAAAATGTAGTGCTTGTCAATACGGACCTAACGTAATTCGTCTCGTCAAAAACAGATCCCGTATGAAGAAGTTATAGCATTTTAAAGTTTATACGATTTTTAATATAATAATTTCTATTTCTATTTTAATTTTAAAACCCTAAACATCAATCCAGCCGTTGATTTTCTTTGCCCTAGATCTGGGCCGCGTATTTTGTTCCTTCTTCTTCTAGTTTTGTTCGATCGTCAAAACCCATATCAGCTGCCTTCCTTCACGAATTGATTGCGCCACCTCGAGCAACTTGAAGATAATCGAAGACCACCACGTCGTGCGCCGAAGCGAGCACCACCATCGCCATGAACGCCGGCAAGCTCGGCCCTTCCATAGCCGTGAAAATAGTGCACAAACCCAATGTATACGCGGCCAAAATTCTCCTTCGAATGACGACGATTCGAGATTCCCACCGTTGGATGGAAAGATCCCACGATCCTCTACAAGTTTCTAGTTGGGAGATTTACAAAATAATCGAGGGATTAAGAGATAATGGAGGAGGAAGTTTCGAAAACATCGGCTATTGGTTTTGAAAGTGGCGGCTGCTAACCCTAGCTAGGGTTTGGAGTGAAAATGAAAATAGTTTTGGCCTTATATAGAAAATTCTACGACACTATTCACCCGAGATTTTTTCAAACACGAAACGAAGCGTGCCGCCTGACGTTTATAATGTTTTACCCCTATTCCAAACGCAATGGAATATATATCGAGAGCCAATTCGATCATATTAGGAAGATAGGTTTTCGAATCGACTATTTATATTAAAAATTTACTTAAACAAATTTCTACGCGTTTTAGCTTGCCCCGGACAAACCATAAATCCGATTGACACGAAATTTGAAATCTTATAATAATATAACATTATGGATCCAATGAAACTAGTTTCATCAAAATCCGAGACTGTTTGAAAAATGGTTATTTTTACTCATTAATTAAATATTAAACTATTCAATTTCTGTAATTTAACTTTTAGATCAATTTTAAAAGTTCTCTAACATCATTCTAATTCAAATAAGATTTAATTCAACTTTATAAATCATTTTTATTCACATTAAATTCAATTTCCAACTATTTCTACAATTTCAAATATTAAATTAACAATTTAATTATCCAATTAAACCACTATATTCGAAATATAAGTTATTCAGCTTATAAAATTAACTTGTAAATATTTAAAATCAATTAAATATACGAATTTCAAATGATAGAAATTCTAGGTCGTTACATTCTCCCCTACTTAAAAGAATTTCGTCCTCGAAATTACCAAGTAAGAAAAAGTCATAAAATCCACTAATTTTCCAAAACAACTCGTTTAAATTAGATTACCAAAATCATTTAAACCTTTTCACTTTCTCAAAATCCATTAGTTAAACTTCTTATAAAAACTTTTTAAAGTTTTCAAATCTATTCATAGTTATCTTTTCAAAACCAACTAATATCGTTTAACCTTTAACTCAAAATTAAAATTTTAGTTATCACAAATTTTCTAATTTTCTCTAAAATTTCTAACGCCTTAAATTTTCTGAAAAATTCGCCATAGCCTCCTTTGCGCGATTCGATCGCAACAGGATCACAACATATATATATATATATATCAAAAATATACATCTCATCTTTGAGGATGAGGCATCCTGTAGGGGAAAAAGTATAAAAGTACGATATGTAATCCGAGATATGTACCTTATATATTATTAGGAAGCATATACGGCTAATATAGCACGAAAGCTAGGTCCAAATGCAAAGCAAGCGCCATCCGCACCTACTAAACTCAATCAACAATGAGAAACATGTATATATGAAAGTAATATCAATATACAACATATACCAATACAACAATTATATATGCCAATATAGCAAATGCAATAAAAACAACAAATCTAACCATCAAACAACTATCATCCAACAAACCAAAATCTATCCAATCAATCCATAACCAAATCAATATACATTCACTTCTCATTAATATTCCTTGAATTGATTTTCAATTTAATCACATTTGATTTATTAACATTGAATTTTACTAATATTCATTCATTCGTATTCAATTAGTTTACATTCACTAATTTACATTCAAGTTAGTTTGCTTTCAATTCAAATCAAATTCAATTCTATTTAGATTTACTTATCTTTCAATTTGAATTCAATTACTTAGCTTTCAATTTTATTTATTCAACTACATATGAATTTTTTATACAATCAACTAACATCCATTTATCAACCAATGCATAACCAACATTACCAAATTTATTTAATTTGCTTCCTTTACATTCAATTTGGTTTAATATCTAATTGACTTTATTCAATTATTCAATTCTATTCGTTTTACAACTAAAGTTGAATTTCATTACATAACTCAAATTCGTATTCATTCAACTCACTTTATTAATTTACTTCGATACCAAAATCAACTTGATTCAACATTACTTAAGTTAAATTTCATTTTATTCTCACTTGCATTTTATCTTCACTATACAACTTAAGTTCACTACTAATTTAATTCAAATTCTATTTTATTTAACTTAACTTAGATTTCATTTCTAAAGTCATTTTATTTAACTTTTACTTAAGTCAAATTTCATATCACTATCCAAATTCAGATTTTGTTTTGCTTAACAAAATTGTTTAACCATTTTAACAATTGGTTTTACTTAAATTTTCTCATTTTATAAGTTATACAACTTATTTATTTAAACTTTCAAATTCATATTATATAATCTCTTATCTCTTATGTTTAATTTCCATTTCAATAACTTATCTAATCCAGTTTAATTTATTTAACCTTCCTTTAGTTAAATTTCAAATCACATATCTTATTATACTAACTCAATTTTATTATTTCATATTATAAGTCCAAAACTCATTTCACTTATATTTATCAATTTCAACTTGGATTTTAAATTCAAATTTGTTTATCACAACAAAACTTAACTTTCAATTTACTATTGGTAGCAAATCTATCACATAGAAACTTGAAAATGATACTGATGATGCTGCAGTCATCACCCTTAATATTTCCCAGCAACAGTAGTGAATTCAGTGCTTTATATTCTTTTAAAATCCTTTTATATTTATAAATCACATTTATAAATCTTTACTTATACAATTCCACTATTTTACTTCACTTATATATATGATTATTTCACAATTGTAAATCATATTAATTATAATTCCATACTTATAATTCATTTGCTTAAATAATTTATTCTTTTACAATTGTTGCTTTTATTTGGATTATTCAAACATCTTTTATTAACTTATATATATTTACATTTTCAACAACCAAACAATTCATTTATATACACTATAATATTTCTGAAAAATCATTTCCTTTACATATAAAATATAATCGAGGTAAAATTATTTCATTTACCCACTTTTAAAATAATACCATGTCGACTTGCCACGTTTAAGTGTTTAGAAATCCCTATCAATAATATGACGTCCCACATACCGACCAAAATTCACAAACAACTCAACGGATAAGTAAACACAATATAAAACATTTTATATCACTAACAAGTACACACTCATATATATAATACACTCAACTCAATCTAGTGTATAAAAATACTTTTACAAAGGTATAACTGCAAATCCCTATATTTCAATACTTAGAAAATATCCATATACTTATCTCAACGGTATAAGTATATTTACAACTGAGAAAGATTCCCTTTTTATTTGATTCAAAAATCATTCATAACTCCTTATAATTCTCTAAACCATTTATAAACCATTTTATAAAACTTCTGGGACCATTTATAAACTACTTTTTATACATTTCAATCACTTATAAATCCTATTTATACATTTCTAAAATCATTTATGTAACGACCCGCATTTGATAATTAAAAATATTAAATTTAATAAGATTTTTTTGGAATTTATTATTGTCAGAAATTGAAATTTATGATTTATTAATGAAAGAAAATAATAAGTTGAATATAATTTAATAGTATTGTTTGAATGTTATTGACAACTGTTTTAATGTAATTTCAACCAATTGCAATAATAAAGGTAAATAATTTATAATCTTGTTTGTAAACAATAAATTAATAGATATGGATTACTAAGTTGTAACAATTGGTTTATTATTATCTAACTTATTAAATTAGTTGAAATTAATTTGGAAATTTATAAAATTAATGTAACGGAAATATCGCAATTATTATGGTAAATGATGTTAACTGTAGAATTGAGAATAATAAAATGGAAACTTATGTTAATAAATAAATTACATAAGGAATTGATGATTAAGTAATAAGAATTTAAATCAAAATAAAAGATTTTGTTTGGAATTTAAATTATAATGAATGGATTTATTACAGTTGTAATTGAACATTGAAATTAATGTAATATTTAAATATTGGATATTTACATGGAAATTTAATTTTAAAAGATTATTAAATTCTTGTGTAATCAAGAGTGATGAAAATTGTTAACTTTTAATTTAGAATTTAAAAGTGATTAAATTGATTTTAAATAATAATTTATTTAATTAACGTGTAAAATTAGCCTTTTTGGGCACTGTCTCGGATTTTAACGAAACTAGTTTCATCGCTTCCATAATACTAAATTATTCTAAGATTTCAAGTTTCGTAGCGATCAGACTTATCGTTTGGTCGTGCAAACTCGAAACGTGCAGAAATCGATTAATGAAATTTAAATGAATATAAATTGATTTTTAAAGCTAACTTCAGTATACAATGGAATTAGAATTTGAAACTTGTTCCATCGAGTATAAAAATATCGAAAACCTATATTTTGATATTTGGGATGACCTACTTTCGTTTCGGGAACGAAACGGGCTTTTAAGGTCGTTGTTATTGTTTCGACCCAATTCGATCTGTCCATTCGTTCTTATCCATCTCTGTAATGACCCGTAAAATTTTCAATAATTTAATTTGTTAGGCTAATAAGTTTTGGGTGATTTAATATAAAAAAAACTTTATCTATTAATAATTGAACAATGGTAATTAAAACTAATTATTAACAATTGAAATGAAATTACAATTTATTGAAGTAATGTAAATTGTTATACTTGGCTATAAATTTATGTAAGAAAATAAATGCAAACATTAAAATTTATAAATGATTTAGTATGAAATAAATGACCATTGAATAAAGATTAGGTATATAAGAATGGTAACATATGTTTGTGAACAATGAATTCAAAAGTGTGATTAAAAGTTATAGTAACAGTTGTAAGTTACTATTTAATTGGACTATTAATCTAGTGTAAATATTACATTTGGGTATAAAACTGAATATCAGTGAATAAATGTAAGTGTTGTATGGATAAATGAATTAGTATATAGTTTATGGTAATTGGATGAATTAAACATTTTGTAAGCAATTATGATAATTAGTGGAAATAATAAACTGGAGTGCAATATAAAGATAATGATAACATTTATTGCAAGTTACATTTTATTTAGGCTGCTAAATTTAAAGTAGGAAATCAATTACATTTAAATGTAGGTAAATGTTCATTAATGTGAGATAGGACTGTAACTGTAAAGTGTGAATGTAATGACATAAATGGAAATGTATATTTTATTGATAAGATGAAATAAAGGAATGAAACCAAGTTGAATAAATTGATTGAGGTTTTAATTATGATAAATGTATATATTTGGCAAATTCAATATAATTGAAAATAACAGTTATTACAAAAGAAATATGAAAATTTGAATATATATTTATGTAATGAATGATAAACAAATAATAACTTGGTTTATAGAGTGATAATAGATTTAATAAAAAGAGTAGAATTGAAGTAAGACAATTATTGGAAATTAATTAATTGGAATTCAATCCGTAATAAATGGATTTATTGTTGCTAAATGAAATTGAAATTTGGATGAATTAGGAAATTATTAATGTATTAGTATATAAACCAATGTTAATATTACCCATAAGAGGATAAGTTAATAGTTGATTCAATAACAAGATTGAGAAATCAAATATATGGATTTATTAGAAATTTAAAACTTATACTTTTTTTAAACTGGATAAATTACAGTGTTTTACACGCAATAATTTTCGGTAATTTTATTTTCTATTTTAATTTTTATAAACTTTATTATATTTATTTGATTTTTGATTGGTTTTATTTTAATAATAGCTTAGAAATTTCAAGAGACATAAGTTACTTGTTTTTATTTGTTGCCTTTTTCTTTTCCCTTGCCTTTCCATTTGCATAGCCAATTGCTTCCCACATTCATAGCCGTGATTTTATCCTATCAATCATGTACATATTGTTCCTCAAACTCTTCTTTTCATTGCATGCAGACAAAAGAAAGAAATTAATTAAATCCCTTCAAATCTCTAGCCGTTTAAAACATTTAATTACTTGTTGTTTTCTTTCCACTTGATTAGCCGTTTCTTTTTTTTCTTCCATCTTTAGCCATGTATTTCTTTTGATAACTCAAGCACAAACAATTCTCAAAACTCCTCATTATCATTTGCGTGAAGAAAAATATATGTTCAAGCCCTAAAGTCATGGCTTCTCTTCCTTTTCCATTTCTTTTCTCTTTTCTTTTCCTCCTTCTTTGTTTTGCTTCAAAGCCATGCTCGGCCTCTTGCCTCTAGTACACCTCTAACCATCATGGCCGAGCCCTCACGAAGATGGTTAAGCCTATTAGTGATGTAGCCAAGCCCAGTGATTGATTTAAGCAAAGATTATGTCACTTTGATTCATTATTTTCCATTGTTTTAATCTATAAATCTTTGTATTGAATTTTTTTCTTATAATTGTTGTATTTGGTTGTATACAAGATTTGATCTTGACTCTCCATCACTAAAAATCTTGTTTGTGCCTTGTCGTGCTTTTCAGAGTTTCAGTTGTGTGTTTTGAATTTGATTCTAGCTTTTAAAAGGTGAGTTTTATCACACTAGACATATGTACTTATATTTATGTGAAATGATGACAAGTGAATCTATATAAATTGATATGTTATTCATACATGCCTGTGATATATTATATGATGATAAATGCTGTTTTATACCTGTTACATCATCTGTTATTATTTTATATGTTTTACTGTTCATTTTAATTACTGTATCTCACACTGCAAGTTCCCTATCACTATGGGTTGAAATGATACATACCCGAACGGACATTAGAATAAGGAAAAATCATTATGAGCTGAAATGATAGGCTTGAGTGATTTTATCGTAATTTTTTCGACTTGGGATTTTGGGTTTGAAATGATAGAACCCGGATTTTTCTTTTTAAATTACGGATTGAAATGATACATATCCGTATCACTTGACCTAGGCTAGAAAATATTATACAGGCTCATGGTTAAATTTTAAATAATATTTTCCTAAAAATTTATTAAGTGTCTAATTATTTTCTAAAAAATTATTAAGTATTCTGAAATTATAAATATATGAAATTTAACTTAAACTTGATTTAAGGCTTTAAATTATAATGGTGTATTGTTTTCTATAAGTTAAATTTTATAAGTTAATAATTGGTTAAAATAGAATTTAAAGAATTTTATTTACGATAAATAACTTAATAATGAAATGTTGATTTAATATGGAATGTTAAATCTAACCTGGTAATTGTAATGAATTTTATTTATGAAATAGACATGTTTGAATAATAAAGAATGTATTTTAAATTGATAAAATAGAATACAGTTTTTCTTGGACTTTGGTAATAAAATTTGTTTAACTGAAATCCATAGTTATTTGATGTCAAATGAATATTTTTATAAGGAAATTTGATTGTTATATTAACAAAGGTAAGATATTCTATTTATGAATATGTTTGTAGAATAAATAATTAGGATTTAAATGGAAGGAAATTGTAATATAAAATATGATTTAACTTGATAATTGGAAAATTTGGTCCTAACTGAAATTGTTAAGTAAAAAAATGGGAATTTAGTTTTATTTATGAAGTGGGTATTTTAAAATAAAATGTTAGGTTATTTGGTGAAATAAAAGTTAAGTAAAAGAATGTGCTTTTGACTTAATAAATGAATAATTTCTGAAGTGGAAGATGTAATTTTATAGGTTAAAAATGGCTAGAATTGGAGTTTTAATGTTTCTGAAAGTTAAGCAATTTATAAAGGATTGACTAACAAATGAAATTAATTTAAATTCGACATTTATTAATAAAAATGTTTTTTATTAAAATTTATAAGTTAAGTAATATCCAAATAAATTTTTTTGGAAAGTGGAATGAGTTTGATAAGTTAAAAATAAGAAAATTTAAGATATATTGTTTTAAAGGGTATAACAGAAATTATAGCGTTTCTGAAATGCTGCGGTTAAATGAACTATGGCCGGAAATATACTAAAAAGACCTATAACAACATTTCTGAAGTGCCGTAATTTCTGGAAATTGAACTATGGATGAAAACATACTAAAATATACTAAAAGGACCTATAACAGCATTTCTGAAGTGCTGTAACTTCTGAAAATTTGAACTATATGTTGAAATTTCTAAATAAACCTATAACAGCATTTCTGAAATGCTGTAATTTCTGATTTTGAACTATGTTTTGATATATACAAAATATACCTACCGCAGCACTTTATAAATGCCGCTGTTTTGAAAATTTAAAATGTTTGAAATGATTGAACGAATGAACTTAGAAATGTTACAACTTTGAAATGATATTATTTGACATTGAATTTAAATGGTATGGAAATGAATTTTTGAAATTGTATTTAATTAAGAATTGTCTTTAAATATATTAACTTGGAACTTATTGAAATTTAAGATTTAAGAGTGTGACTTTATAAAGTGGTTTGGTTTAAGATGATTTAAAGAAATAGTTCAAGTTTAATAAATTTAAGGAATATTCAGTGATTTGGTTTTTGGAATTTGAATGATATATTATTACTTTCCGTTTTTGAAATGGAAATGGTATATTGATTTGGCTTTGAAATGAAATAATATAGTATTTAGTTTTGAAATGGATATGATATTTTTGGTTTTAAAGTAAATGATTTTGAAATAAATATCCATGGGTTATAATAAGGATTGGTTGGCAAAGAGATCGGGATCAGATATGGGCATACTCTCTATCGACACCGAAAACCACTTTGACAACCGTGTACGCGGTGGAGATTCCAGAATGAAGTAGGATGGTGGCGACGATCCTATTGAGGTATGAACGTGGACCCGACTCCCGTGAGTTGGCATAAGGTGGCTAAAACAGGAGCGATTGACGGGCCAATGAGGTAGCACCTTTGATCGGACACATTTCTTCGATACTGTTCTATTACTTTGTGATTTATTTAGTGGCCACCCTTCGATTTTTGATTTGGGAGTGTGTTCCGAGGTGGGCGGTAGTGGCTGCTATGCGTTTCCACCAGCCCGGATGCGTAATTGGTATATCTACCCTGGCATTGCCTAGTTGTGCCGTGTCACCTACCATATCGAGCTTTACTACGAGTTTGGATTTGTGCCGTAGCCTGTGGAGTATTGAGGGTAGCTCCCGATCTGGGGGTATGCTAATACTAGATAGACTACTGGGACTATTATGTGTTAAGGTGGAAAATGTAAAGCCTTAACGCTATTTAAAAGTAAGTTTATTTTATTATTAGACATTATTATAACAGCGAATATTACTACATAGTAGATAGTTTAACGGATCCTTAAAGAATGGACGATCCCAAGCATTCTTTAAGTTACTTGTACCTTTATATTATAGTTCACTTGAGTTGGTTTACATTATATAAGTATGTATGTCCTGACTCCAGTGTTTTGTGTTTTTCTTTACGATCGGGTCAGACTGAGTGATACCGCATTCGAGACTCACCTTTGGAGTTGGAGCTTCGCTTGGATTCATCTATTTGCTTTCAGATATTCAGTTGATTCCAGTGATGTATTCAGATCTTCTTGTACTTGATTATCTTATTGAGACTTCTGTTGTATCTTGTTACTTCAGTTGTACCTTGTTAACTCTGATGTATATATATAGTAGCTTCATGAACTACTATTTCTTTGCTTCCGCTGCATTGTTATATTACTCTGTGATTTATTTACAGTATATTCTGAGTTTTGCCAAATTTTATTTACAATCTATTGTTTTGAATTATTCAAGTTCGACATGTGTGGATTTATTGTCGATTTGAATGGTCCAAAATAGTGGGTCGTTACAATCTCTGTCTATATAAATAGATTTTTTCCACTAACCCTAGCAGTCTATTCCAATTTCTGTATGTACTTTTATTCTCATCGATTCCTTCTCCAAAGGCTGTCTTTCCAAAACCTTAATTTCCCAGTTTTAATCAAACTTCAAAATTCAAACTCCTCAAAACCTGTTGAATTATATATCATCACGAAGCTCTCGACGAACGCAACCTACATCTGTAGTTCATTTTTGCAATTGAATCACGGTTTGGCTAGAAATTAGTGAAGAAACCTCCGCCGTCCGTATTAGGGTTTCGCGATCGAAGGTGGATCGTCGACCATTCGACAATCAAAGGGTACTGGCATGTGGAGGAGGTCAAGTGGAATGCATAGGTGGTCTTCGTTCATGCCGTAGTCGTTGAAGTTCGTCAGAATTGGAAAAATAGTGCTGGCGGCGGTGGAGCTTCATGGGTGGCCGGAGGGTGGTCGCAAGGCACTGGAGAGGTCGGCAGGTTCAGGCGTGCATGACGGTGGTGTCTGATGGTGGCGGCGACGATCGTGGCAGCGGCGAATCGATGGTCAACGTGGCGGCTGGGTTGTTCGCGTACGTAAATCGAGGGTTTGAATGCTGATGGTAAATTTACAATATTTCCCTCTATTTTATTTTAAATTTAATTTAATTTTCAAACTTCTAACGCTAATAACTTTTTCATAGGAGCTCGAATTTGGACGTAGTTTCTTCCATTGGATTCGTATCGAAATTTCGGACAACATGGAACTAGTTTGGGTAAATTTAGAGACTGTTGGATTTTTAGGCTTTTATTAGATTTTAAATGGACGATAAATCAAAGGTGAGTGATTTAACCCACTCACGAAATACTAAACCTTCTTATGTTTGTTGAATTAAATTTATGAACTGATAAAAAAATTATTGTTTACTGTTTGGTAATTTAAATTGTCATTTAAATTTAATTTGAAATAAATTCCATTTAAATTAATATTGAGATTAAATTGATAGTTAAATACCTGATATTGATAACCAGTTAATTATTGTGATTTATTGACTGATTTGGATGTTGATTGTGATGGATGTTTATTTGTTGACATTTTGGATGATTGGATGTTATGTTTATTATACATGTTGTTATCACACTTCAAGTTCCCTTAGTTTGTTGTTAGGAAAATCACTATGGGTTGAAATGATACGTACCCGAATGATCTTATAGATTAGGAAAAATCGTTATGGGTTGAAATGATACACACCCGAGTGATTTTATTGATTTGGAAATTATTGATTCTGGATATGGGTTGAAATGATTTACACCCGAAATTTTTTAACTATTTTGGGGTGAAATGATACATACCCAATAACTTGACCAAAGAGTAGAAAATTATATATGGACACCATTGGTCGGTTTTAAATTATTTTCTAAATGGTAAAATATGTTTGATTTTTAAATTTGATTTTTAAATTTAATTTAATGACATTTAAAATTTTATATTTGGAAAATAATTTATTTTATATGTTTTAAAGCTTCAAATTATAGGTTAATTGTAATGCCTCTGAATTTTAATTAACATTATTCAAGATATTTAATTGGATAAATTAAATAGAATAATGTGCATAATTAGGGAGATGAGATTAATAAATCAAATGGCCATGTCTTAATGAATGAACTAAAATAAGACTTAACTAAATTTAGAAGGAGGAATTTTCCTAAGGGGTAAACTTGGAAATGGGGCTACATTTCTTAGTATAAATCTCTTCCTCCACCCTAATAAATTTTCACTTTCTCATTCATTAACTCCTCACCTACTTTCGGCCGGCCATTAAAAGCTCAGAAAGAGCATAAATTGAAGAAAAAGCTAAGGACTTAAAGCTAGGAAATTATCTCATTCTCCAATCAAATAATCAAGGTGAATAATCATGTTTATCATCTCAATTTACTCTGTTTGGATCGGCTAAGGGTTATACCCGATTCATGTTTATGTCTTGGTTAGGATATAACCATTTAAACCTTTGTTTGGATAAGACATAGGTGTTTTAAATGTTAATGGATTAATTAACACGTTTTTATTCGGTTTTGGCTAAATTCCGAGTTGTTTTGATCTTCATATGCTTTGAAATTTTAATATGTTGAAGAGAATGTATTAATTGATTTTCTGGAATTTTTCCAGAATTTTTCATGATGTTTTAATAGTTATATAAAATTGTTTAAGGTATGAGACTTAAATGTTTTGTATAATTATAATGGAGAAGGGTTTTTTTCAAATTTATTTAAATTTCCAAATAAGGAAAGTCGGCAGCAAGTTTGAATATAAAATTCTGGCAACCTATCAGATTTAGACAAACAAGGCAGGTGGGGGTACATAAGAACTATTTTAAACAGTATTTTCACTGGTTTAACTCTTTCGGCAAGACCTTCCACCTCCTTTCCAAACCTTCTGACAAGGTCGAAAGGTATCAAACCTTTCGACTAGGTCAAAAATCAATGCACATGGTATCAGGCAACTGGTACGTAGTGAATTGAAAGGGGCCGAAAGGTTTACAGACGAAAGGTTAGAGCTTTCGAGGTAGATGAAACTTTGTTTTGGTTTAAAAGAAAATACGCCTACTAGCTTTCGACATTGTCAAATGGTTTAAAAGAAAAAGGTTTCGATTGGTTTTCTTTCCTGTTTTAAACGAAACCTTTCGACAAAGTCGAAAGGTTAGCTTTGGACAGGGTCGGAAGCATAGTTGCTGCTTCTAAACCTTTCAACCTAGATGGAGTCAAATGTTATCTTTTGTTTTATAAAACTTGCCACCTCTCTCCATTGATTTTGAAGGGTTGGTTCCAACACTTCACTGTTTTTCAATGATTTTGAAAGGTTTTGGTTTCGAAAGGTTTTGATTTTGAATGGTTTGATTTCGAAAGGTTTCGAAGGGGTTACCTTCAATGATTTTGAAAGGTTTTGAGTTTCAATGATTTCGAAAGGTTCTGAGTTTCAATGATTTCAAAAGGTTTTGAGTTTCACTGCTTTCGAAAAGTTTATAAATAGTTTTATAAGGGGAATGCCCTAAGCTTTCGACAAAGTCGAAAGGTGGAACCTGTCGACTAGGTCGAAAAGAAACCTTCCGACAAGATCGAAAGGTAGGACCTTTCTACAAGGTCGAAAGGTATGATTTTGGGATGCTTTCAAAAGGAAGGCTTCCGAAGGGCTAACTTTGGATGTTTATTTGCTTTCAATGGGGCTTCATTCGAAGGGGTTTAAACGGCTGTTTTAGCCATTTTTCCTTAAGTAAATTTTTTCTAAGTTGAAAGGGTTACTTCGAAGGGTTATAGCATAAAATACTTATCTTTGTTTGAATATGTAAGGGGATCCTTATATAAATTGGATGTAAATAAACCTTGGGGACACCGGGGTGGGTTTAATGTTTTCAATACATAGATTGGGGTTACAAATAGAAATATGCTTTCAAAAATATACATTGGGGCTATCAATGTGTTTTTATTTAATTTAACCTAATTGGGCTACCAATGGGAATAGGTTAAACAAGTGGTATAACTGGGGAAAATAAATAATCATGGGGATCATGAATTTTTATACATAATCACGGGGATCATGATATTTTAATTGGCTAAGTGTTGAGTTCTTGGTTAACCTAGAAAAACCATGGAATATGCGGTGGATAGCCCATATCGAATTTCTAAAATAAAGAATGTTTTGCCAGAGGTGGTCAGCCTCGGGATTTGGCACCCAAGGGTTCATAGTCATCCTAGGAAAACTATGGAGTGTGCGGTGGATAGCCCATACCAACTTTTATAAAACAATGTACGGTGGATTATCTGCATTTATTTTCATGAATTTGGGACGGATAGTCCTATTAAAGTTTTGATGGATAGTCGTTTTAAAGATTTTAGAGGGGAACTCTAATAAATTGCTTTTAGATGGGATATCTAATAAATGGGTGGATGGGATATCCAATATATATGATTTATGATTTTATTTCATATTATGTTAAGACTAATCATTTTTGGGTGCAGAGGCATAGTAAATGATTTGCATGTTTTTTTAGATACTAGTGAGGGGAAAACCCCATTCCGCTAAGCGGCGTGGTCTCACTAGCTATCTATTTATGATAAGAGATGATAGGGGATTATTCATACCAGACTTATTGTCTGACTCGAAGTTTGTGTTTCTCCACAAACTCTCGGGTACTCAAAATTAATTTGAGTAGTCTGAGAGTGGGGTACTTTCTGGTTTTTGGAGGAATAAGCTTCTGGAGACGTTCAGGAGGCAGTGTTAGCTACATAGGAGCTATTTTGTGTTTTCCGCTATGATGTACTAAGAACTGTAAAGTTCATATTTATTAGTTCTCTGATCATCATAAGGGGACATCTTTATATGTCGCTCTTATCGTATTTTGTACATGTATACGTGATCTGAACGTGGTTAACGTCTGGGATTGTGTAATTAAATCTTAAATTTTAATTTGCATGTAATGGGAATTTTTTTATTGGAAGTTTAAAATTGTTCATATTCATGTGTTCCAGTGTATCAATATTAACTATGCCGCATTCGGTCGCCAAGAAATAACAACTACGGATGGCTGCAGCATCTGTAGCAGTTAGTTTTGGACCTCAAAAAGCGGGATGTTACAAAGTTGGTATTAGAGCATGGTTTATATACTTCCTACCGACACCTCTCTTGGACCCCATCCACTTAAGTCCCTTCACAGTCCGTTGTTCCATCTCATCCTCAATGATCCAATGATCGTTGGCGTCATGATGTTCACCATAGAGGTGGGGCAAAGAAAGTGTCGACACCCAAGTTGTCATCAAAGCTCAACAAGCCGATACCCACACTCGCATGGTCTAACTTAAGTTAGATTTCCCAAATGTATGTCTTTATGGATTTTTCTTTGTACCTACTCTTAAGATAGATCCCGATAAAGTCTAGAAAACGACTCTTAATTGTATGACTGATATCCACAAGCAGTACAATGAGTGGATGAGAGCGGCCGAGTGGATTTCCAAAGTGTCTTAAGAGAGAGGGGCAGAGATTGAGAAACTAAAATGCTAAGAGGCCCAGGACAAGTAGACCATCGAAACTCTAACCAATGAGTTAAAATCTTTAAGGAGCTCATAGGCAAAAGCCGAGATAAAAGCAGAAACAGCCATCAGGGCACTTGAAGATGAGAAAGCCAGGCACTTGGTCGAAGTTGAAGTGCTTCATCATCAGAATCATAAACTGGTGCTAGAAAGGGATGCTGCCCAAAGAGGTGCAGCTGAGTATAAAACTAAGTTTGAGCGCGAATCCAAAGACAAAGAAGAAGCATACAAAATTCATTCAGGACGCCTGTGAGGAATTGGTTACTGTTAGGCTTGAAAGGGACATGGCTGTTGAAAAGGCTAAAGACATTGATGCCGTTGTTAAACGAGAAGTGGAAGCCACAAAAGAAAAGGTCAGGGAGGAGGTTATGAAGGAATTGGATCCACTGCTCATTCTTTATAATGCCACCGTCTTGAAGTACAAAAACTTGGAGTGGATCTAGGGTGACTACCCTTATCATCTTATATGCACTTGGGAGCATCTTGTTCAGGAGGAGAAGGAGGCTCTCGGCACTGAACAAATTGATTTGATGAGGCTGGAAGATGAAATTCTATTATGTAGTACACCCAAATTTCTTCATGAAGCCTAGCTTATACTCCAAAAAGAGCATGCCATAACTTCTCAACATGAAGCTGGTGAAGGTTCCGGGTCCATATCACACAGTGTCGGAGATGATCATAATCCGATGACCCAAGCTTTTCCTAGCACCACTGTGGATCCTTCTATTGAGCCCGGTTACAATCCGGAGAAGCCGCATATTGCTATATCTAGTGGGCTCTCCCTTATTATAGAAGGTGGTTCTGGTGGTACCCTAGCTTACATAGGAGATCAATCCGGAAAAGGTATTTCCTTAAACTCACCTGTCCTCCAAAAAGTCGGAGTGTCCCCGATCGATATCTCTAACCTCTTCCTGAAGAATCTCAACCAGGACCTTAGTGCCAATGATGGAGTCCGTTACTATCACGGCTTCGGTAGCCACCCAAAATGTCCCAAAAGACGAAACTTTTATGATCGACGAGCACCTGGTGGATGCTTTATTAAGGGAAGAAAACGATCCACGTCAAGAGATTCCTACTGATGATGACGTTGTGATTATTGGAGCTTCCCAATCCTTATCAGGCCCCTCTATGCAAGAAATGGCATAGAAACTTGAAGTGGGCATTGCCGTTGAGGCGAAAGTCAAGTAGGAGAGAATGGAAATCGTTCCCCCTCCCATCTCCATTGTTTTGCCCAGAGAAACTGTGGAGGCCTCTGCTCATCAACCAGAATCTACTTAAGATGCACCTACTGGGTCAACCCAGTTTACTCCAGTTAAAGGCCAAGGAAGCGGAAAGAGAGGGGAGAAGAGGAGTGGAGAAAGCTCAAGCGAAATGTCTCCCGATTCTAAGAAGAAGAAAGGGAAGCCAAGGAGGAAGTGATTCTTCGCTTGCACCCATGCTCCCAAGTCTTTTTGGTTTTTGTTGGCTGAATTTGTACGGGATCGGTTCCCGTTTTTTGATTCTTTTACTGTGAATACTTGTACTTGACTTTCTAAGCTTACGTGAATAAAATTCTTTTATTTTGTCGAATTCCTGTGTGAATTTTGTCTAAGTAGTTGGGCTATCACTTTTCGGTCAATGTACTTGTAATTTATTGCTCGTTAATTCGGACAATCGTCCATTAATTTTTTACTCAAGGCCTCCATGTGGTCGTGGCCTAAAATTGTATCAAACACTGGGCTTAAGCCCTAGTGTTACACCACCGAATTTAGTGGTTCGAGTAATTGTACTCCTGCCCCCAGTCTCGAGTTAATGGAGTTAGACAATGGATGGTAGAACTCCATCCTTAGCGAGTTTATACCCCTCCTGTCGATTTCAGGTCGGAGTTCATGGAGTAGCGAGTGGTTGAATCGCACTGATCTATTCGTTTATACTTAGATCGACACTCTGGGAATAAGAATTAGTTGGCAGGCGATCGGATTGCACCCAATTCATTTTCATACTCCAGTCCACACTCCGGGGACTTAGAGTTATTTCAGAAAATAGTCGGACCGAACATTCCTTAATTGATTGATTTGCACCTAAGTCTTGGGTTTAACCTAGCGAGCGATCGATCGTATCATCGCTCGGTAGGATTAACTAGGTTATCAGATGGTCGAGTCACATCCATTCCTCGTTAGGTATTCCATCCATCGAGTTGTGAGCGAGAATCATCAAATGAACCATCAGACCATTCTCATTTTTTTAGTTCAATCGCAAACTTATGTAATCGGCTAGCTTCAAACTCTAGGAACATGCTTAGATGTGTCAATATTAGTTAGTCAGTATCGTAATTAATATGTAATGCTATAGCGATCACAGATATGAAGGAAATTTCAAACTTTATTTGCCAAATGGAAAGGAATGACATAGTTTGTCTTATTACATATTTGGAAAATCAAGTGCTAAAGAAAATTTGAAAATTGAATACAACTAAATGAAAAAGAATAAATTAAGTGAAATAACATCGTAAATGCTCACTATTCCACGCCCTTGGGAGTGTGACACCATTAACAGTCACTAGCTTGAAAGTTCCCTCTCCAAGCCTATGTTCAATGACATATGGTCCTTCCCAAGTAGGATTCATGCATGACGGGGCAGGAAATACCTGTTTCAAGACGAGATCGCCAATTTCAAAGGTTCTAGGTTGGACTTTAGTGTTGTAGTATTCGGTGACTCGATGCCGATATGTAGCTGCCCTCAAATCAGCTTCTTTACGCTTCTCATCTACAAAGTTTAGAGATTCACTACAAGAAAATCAACAATTAGTTGAAATAAATAGCAACATTTATGACTAAGTGCAACCGTTGATATAAATAATAAAAGAAAATAAAAAATTCAACGCTACTATAGTTAACCTGCCAAACACATTTAGAAGGCGGTGAATCCTTGCCGCTTCCTTTTTATTATTTTCCTTTTTCCTTGCTGCTTCTTTGCCTTCCATCAAAACCCTAAAACAAACTTTTCAAGCCTGAAACAAAAAAATCTCTCTTCGTGAAAAATATTCATTTTAGAACCTCATCTCATCACTACCTACCGCCTCCATAGCATTACTTCACTTCTAAACCTCCTATGCCGTGCTAAATCGGTGGGATTTTTATAAATTCATTGATTTTTCAAACTTTGTTCAATTTTTTTCATATTTGAATTCAGATTTCGATTTTGATTTTTGTTAGATTTGTTTTATATTTACTTGTTATAAGATATGGTTCAACTTTATTTGTTATAAGGTTGGAATTTAAATTGAGTAAGTAGAAGTTATTTGGTTGTAGCTAATTGGTGGCATAGATAAATGTTAGGAAGAAAGTCGAATTAGATGGAATGTGTGTTACTGATAGAAAGTTGAATTGACGATGGATGAATGTGTGTTACATATTTTATTTCCTGAGGTTCAATAGGCACTTCGTGTTAATCCAGGTTTTGCACCAATAAAGTAATTGAATTTGTTATGGTTATTATATCTTTAGTGGTAATATATAAGCAATTTTAAATCATTTTTGTGTTTAGTTTACTAATATTTCTTCTATTTAATGGGATGATATTAGCAGGAACTGGAAGGATTCACCAAGCCTAGCCTGAAACGGATCCAAGGTGGATCACCAACTGATAAAACAAGAGCTTCACATATGGATGTTCAGTGAGTTCAATACATTTCAAGAGCATTTTACTAGATGTTAGCATGTTAATTAATAAATGAACCACTAATTTCTACCACTACTACTTACTTCAATGACAATGGTTCTCAACTCTATATCATTCATAGTCTACTAGCTAGCAAAGCAATTATTGATATTGTTTAGTTACACTATATATTTTAGATGGAATATTACATATGTATAGGAATACGTAGTAGAGGACCCACGTGATGTTACACACCACTAAATATGGACCCCGAGCATGAAGAGCATTTATAATTACTTAAGCTTCTCTAAAGGTAAAGTAATTTTCTGAGTAAATTTATAAAAAAATGTGCACTCAAGTCAATATGTATGCACCCCCGTTCCATTTTAGGCACAATTAAATAATTTTTGTACAAAAAGGTTGACTGAAATTAACATGGAGAAAATATTAAAATTGATGTAAAAAAATTAAACTTAACCAAGGGTAGACCGACTCAAGATAGAAACTTATAGAAACAAAGAATTTATGTGGCCAACCCATTCATTTGAAAAAAGAAGAAGCAAGAATGATGTATGAATATAGACATAATTAGTGCTAGATACTAAGTAGTAAGAACACAAATGAAGGTTTGAACAAAAGTTAGATACGATATGATGGTCATTACTTAATATTTGGTGTATATGGGTGATGTGCACGTAAATGTGCATATATTAACATCCATATTTTATCTATTTTTATTTAAATAAATGTCATATTTGGGTATTTTAACATGTTTAAAACCAAAATTCAATTATTTTCAAATCATCATATATTCATCTACATACAGAGGCAAAATAGTCATTTTTGTGCATGTGTTAATTTGGGACTTTTTACTTGGACATTTTTCATAATTTTTATAGTAATTTGGATGCATATGGAAGAGGGTTTCATGAAGATATATGCATGCACAAGGTAATACAAAGGAATGAAGAGGAAATAATTCATGCTCATGGTCATGGAGGACCCCACCCACTTAACTAAATCTACAATTAGAAGTTAATGGACAACTAAATGGAGGTTAAAGCTTCATGCATATTTAATGATGGATTAATTAGAGGCTAATGGTTACTTGGAGGCCACACTTCCTAGAGGACGTTTTGGAAAGCACCCTAAAAATAGAATTAGGGTTTTATGCATGTATAAAGAGCCCTCTTATGTACATGTAAATATCTCCTTACTCTTTCAAAATTAGTTAGGAAATTAAAATACAAGTTGTAAGCTCAATGTTTCATGAAATAAAATTGGCTTCCTAGCCTCTTACTCTTTTCTCTTTTACATGTTTTATTTACTTTTATGTTAATGTTTATTTCTAAGCTTTCTTTTATTTCATGTTCTTTTCTATTTACATGCTTTCTTTTCTTATGTTAGTAGATTAGATTCACATTTATGCACTTAGTTTAGTTCATTTCCTTCTAGTAGTTTATCCTTTTTTTCTTTGTTAATTTTCTACTCTTTTATTTTCAATGTTGAAATCTCTATGTGTTGAAATGATAACACAAATGAGAGGCTAAATCCCTACAATTTATGGATAATGAAGCCTTCTTTAAACATGTAGATTCAATATAATTTTCTATGTATGATCTCTTTTGTGCTTCATGAGAAAATGGATGTTTATGTTTATTTGTGTTTTATATTGAATTTGATAGCCTAGTTTGTTTATAACCAATAGGCTATGCTTATCTCATTAATCACAAATTGCCTCTTCATCTAAATATGATCATGGCAATGAAGTGAAGTTTTAATCAAAATTTGATGATCTATATTACTAATTAATAGTAAATAGATCATGCTTAAACTAGATTTTGGTTTCATTTTCTATGCTATGTTTCATGAGATTTGAAAAAGTAGGATTAGATTTGTATTATAGTTTGATGGTTTGATTTGTGTTAATTAATAACACAAATAGGCCATGCTTATTATAAATACATCACTAATCCTACTTAGATTAAAAAAAGATCATCATTTGATTTTATGTTGATTTATGTGAAAAAACAAGAAAGTGGATTTGCCTCTAAATTGAATTTTAATCACATAGTTTTTAATCTCAACTTTTGTTTAGTTTTAGTTTTCTAGTTTTCAAAACAATCTCCACTCTTGGTTAATTTGATTGAATATAGTTTTAAAATCATAAGAATTCCCTGCGGATCGACCCGTACTCGCCATGTACTAAAATTGTACGCCGTGCGCTTGCGGTAAAATTTAATTCAAAATTTATCGGCAATTTCCTAACTCGATAGAAAATTTGTCGTTAACCAAGTTTTTGGCGCCGTTGCCAGGGAATAGTTTTGATTTTGATATTCTATTCTTTGAATTATTTTTGTTTGATTTTATTGTGTGTTTTAATTTTTGTGTGTGTTTGCATTTAAAAAAAAGAATATTATGTGTTTGTTTGATTTTTGTGTGCATTTGTTTGTGTGCTTGTTTGTTCTAGTTTCCTTTCCATTTGCATTTCCATTATTTAAAAAAAAGAGCATACACAATTTCAAAAAGAAAAAAAATTTATTCCATTCGATTTTTTATTTCATTTACAGTTTTCTTACTTTACAACTTTCCTTTTTCTTTTTTTTTTAAAAAAAGAAAAAAAACTGTTACATTGTCAAACTGTGCAAAACTGTGCACATTTTCTTTTTTCTGTGCATCATTCTGATCATCACACTTTTACCCTTCTGTGCATCATACCATTACTTTTCTGCCACTATTCACCTTGGCATTGCCACTTCATTTTTGCACCTCCCCCTGAACTTCACTATTGACAGTTTCAACAACCACTTGCTGCTTCAACATTTTCCATCAGTGTACCTCTGCCATCAATGTACCGTTGCACTTCAACATTTGCTACAACCCATTTCAAACTGTCCACTTTTGCCACTGATTACTAACTGCCTGTCAACACCACTTCTATAACCATCCTTGCAACTTCAACTCCACATCAAACTACCCCTACAACTATGCAATCAAACTACCCCAATCACCCAGTGCCTACGCCATACCAGAGCCACCATACAGCAACACGGTTCTACATTCAAATTTCCACCACAAACAACCATTCTATGCTATCACCAGAAATTCAACTGCCTCAAATTGCAGCAGCAGCAACTGTTGCTCTAACCACCACCCGTCAGCCACATCAAACTGCTAACATATCTACTACTTACTTCTCCACCTAATTCAACAACTTCTTCCAACAAATAATGCACACATCCTCACATCACTACTACCGTGCAACATATCATCCACTACCTGCATGTACAACCCATCATCCCTCTCACCGTGACAACAGTGCATATCACTAATACCTCTGCCTTGCAACCATACCACAGCACCACCATCTAACAACCAAACATACTCTCCTATGTCACAAAGCATCAGCCACGAACCCACCCTGACTGTCTCTCCACAACAATCACCACATCTAGTTGCAGTTACAGTCCACCATCAGACCCTGATCACAGCAGTTCAACATTCACTTTACAACAGCAGTTCAACAACAGTTCATTGACTTCCCCTACCAACGATAGTCCTATCCACCACCAACACTTCAACCTATCACTGACAAAACCACCCTCTGTTGCTATCATACCTCCCCTCACAACCACCTGACCGTGCAACAACAAACACGATTCAATCACCGAACCAGTGCCATCACCTTGCCTTGTTCAATCCTCCTTCCCACATTCATAGAGTCAGAACAAAAAAAACAGACCTTCTTCATAACACTCTATGCACATCACCCCAAAACTCGCAGCTACAATTCAACTGCAATTCAACTCGACTACAATTCATCTGCCCCCTTCCAATACTCAATTCAATTCAACTTGACTACAATTCAATTCGACTGCACATCTACCCCAAAACTCTGTGCACATCTCGACTATAATTCAACTGCAGCCTTACCCTCTTCCAACAGAAAAACCACCCCCCTTTGCATAGCTCCTACTTCACTGAAACCCAGTCTCCTAATCGCAAACCAAATCGACTTCGCAATTGCAACCCCTCAGAACCAATCGCGACAATTCCAATCCCCTTCAACCACTTCGAAACCCAAACTAACGATCCTTCCGCTACCACTGAACTGAATCACAACCTCACCGCGACTCGAAATCGAACTCCACACCTCGCTCGAATTGACTCGCTGAAGCTCGAATTGATTTTGAAACTGTGGATTTGGGAATTAAATTCGATTTCTTGGTGAATTTGTGAAACCAAGAAGATAATTGGGTTAAGTTTTTGTTTTGTGATTATAAACGAGTCAATTGCGTTGTGTTGTTGTTTACTGTGTTTTTGAACTTCTCTAGTGTCTTGTTTGGGCAGGGTTTTAAGCTTGAGTAAATCTTTTTTACTTTGTTTCTTTTGTTTTAGTGTTTTAGTTTTTGTTTTGTCTTAAAAAAATCATTTGCCTGAAATAAATTCTTCTTTGAATTTGTTTGTTTTTTTTAATTTGTTTTGATTTGGGTTAATTTGTTTAAAAAAAACTTGTGTATATATATATTGTTTTTAATTTCAGGTTGCCAAAGCAGAAAATCAAAAGGAATCACTTTGCTTTGCTAGAAAAATCGCTGCTAATATATATTGTTTCATCTGTTGTTTTTAATTTGATTTGCATTGTTGGTTGCTTGCATTTGCATTTATATTTAAAAAAAAATTTGAAAATCCAAAAACAAAAATAACTTCATTTTAGTTGCATTGTAAATTCACGTTTAATTTTTGTTTTGCATTAAACTCATCTTATTTTTATTTTCTAAGGGCAATACCCCAATTCACATAAGGTGGCGGATTTCATCACCCTTTCCTTAGCCCACAAATCGCATTTCATCGTAGAATTTGACTAATAATAATGGTTAGACATTCGACTTAAGGGTGTCGCGAGCTCACCTATGGCTTAATTGTAACTTGACAATTGTTTTCTTTGAACAAGTTTATTTCTTGGTGTCTAGGCTAAGGCAGAGTAATAACCATTTATAAATATTATGGTGATTCGTAAACATTATAGTGGTTGTTCCTCTGAAGGTACTTAAACCTTCGGTTGCATTGCTACGGTGATTCGTGGTGCACCGATAACTCTTGCCCGTTACCTGGCTAAGAATTTTTTTTGTTGATTTAAGACAGTGTGATTATACAATTTTGGGTTAGGAGCTACTAATGATAGAAAATTGTAATTAAGTCCTTTGCATTCATTTAGTTGCATTAGTTCATGCATATTTAAAAAAAATCCAAAATTCAAAAAAAATTGTAAATTTTACATAATATTTTTTTTATCCAAAAAAATCCTTTTATATCCTTTCCTTTGAAAATTTTCAATCAAAAACAAAAATTCAAAAAAAATCTTTTCAAAAACAAAAAAAAATTTGAAAATTCAAAAACAAAAATCAAACTCCTCTTTTGAAAAATAAATTTCACTTAGTGAATAGTTTTCTTAAAAAAACAATTTTTCACTTCATATTCCAAATCTTGTTTCATTTTCTAAACTCGTTTCTAACTTCTTTCTCTTCTCAACTTTCACTTGTGCATGAGTACTTGGACTGGTAACACAACAACAAATCGTTGGACTCGCGACTCAATAACTAATCGTTTAACTCGAACAGACGATCCTCCCGAAATGGCGAACGAGAACGCCCCTCGAACTCTTATGGATAGAATCTTTCCTGATAGAGTTTCTATTCCATCTTGCATCACGTTAACCACCCCTACGGGTAACCATTTCGAAATTTACTTGAACCATATTGCCACGCTTCCAAAATTTGGCAATTTTGAACACGATGGCCCATACATCTTCTTGACAAAATTCGAACAAGTTTGCTCCACCATGAAACTCCAATAACTTTCCGATGATGGAATCAAACTTCGATTAATTCCCTTCGCTCTTACGGATTATGGTGAAAAATGGTTGTACAGCTTACCATCGAGCTCGATTAAAATGTGGGAAGAATTCGTAAAAGCTTTCTTAAGAAAGTTCTACCCCTTGGAAAAAGAGTAAAATCCGAAACGAAATCATTAATTTTCATCAATTTAGAGGAGAACCATTTGGAAAATATTTTGAAAGATTCAAAGAGCTTTTGATAAAATGTCCACACCATAACTTCGAAAAATGGACGATTGGCCAAATCTTATACGATGGACTCGAAAACAGCTCACGAACCATGCTCGAATCAATGTGCCAAGGCAACTTTCTTGCCTAACATCATGATGATGCTTGGCAATTTCTTGAAAACGTCGTTGAAAAGTCGTCCCAATGGGAACGTTCAAATGAAAAATTAATTTACTCACGATCGAGCGCACACTCGATAGGATCATCTTTGGCCTTGGAAGCTAAAATCGATGCAATGATTAACAAATTCGATGACATTTTCTTGTCAAACCAAATGAACCAAGCTTCCCAACAAATGTATTTTAAATGCAACGATCCTAATCATATTGCCGATCAATGCCCTAATTCTGTCGAACAAATCAATAATTTCAATAAAGCCAAAAACAACCCGTTTTCTCTAACGTACAATCCTGGTTGGAGAAATCATCCGAATTTTTCTTGGAACCAAAACAATCCCAACACGAATATGATTCGTCCTAATTTTCAAGCATTTTCGAATAATGCTTCGAATCCTCCCTTTCAGCCCAACCATTTTCAACCAAACTTTGCGGGCCCGTCTCATAATCAACCGCAACAATCAAATTTTCAACCAAATTATGCTCATCCTCCCTAAGACGATAAACGTTTAAGTTCACTTAAGAAAACTCTTGAAACGTTGGCTAAAGCAACTACTCAAAGACTTCAATCAAATAACAAATTGCAAAACTTATTGACCTTATATATGCAAAATACAAATCAATCAATTGCAAAACTTGAAAGGCAAATGAGTCAATTAGAGACATCTGTGAGCGAACGTGAACGAGGCACATTCCCAAGGCAGCCAATTCCAAATCCTAGAAATCAAAATGAAAATTAAAATCAAGCCCATGTTGTTCAAGATAGCAACGTCACCCAATTGAATGCTATCACAACTTTATGTTTCGGTAAACAAATCGATAATCAAGTCGTTAACCCAAACAATTTACCGGAAACCTCTCTCGACGCTTCAAACAAATCGGAACGGAACGTGGAACCAAACGTTGAATCAAATGCCGGTCAAAATTCTTCTTCTACTCAAGTAGACCCGCCTACCGAGTATCGTGTTCCATTTCCACATCGTCTTCGACCAAAGAAACACTCGGACCAAATGGAAAAGATGTTGGAAATTTTTAAACAAGTCAAAGTTAACATTTCGCTTCTTGACATTGTTCAGCAAGTCCCAACGTACGCGAAATTTCTTAAGGACTTGTGTACCCAAAAGCGACACACTCAAGTGCCCAAAAAAGTCTTCTTACCCGCCAGTTTGAGTGAAGTCTTGTCCCAATCCATGCCTGTCAAATACAAAGATCCTGCTGCCCTACGATTTCGTGTACTATTGGAGACATGACGATTAACAAATGCTTGATAGACTTAGGTGCGAGTGTCAATTTGATTCCATACTCTGTGTACGAACAATTAGGCTTAGGTGAGCTCAAACCAACAAAGGTCATGCTTCAATTCGCTGATCGTTCCATTAAGAAGCCCGTGGGAGAAATCGAGGATGTGCTCATTCGAGTAGGGCAATTCATATTCCCCGTTGAGTTTATTGTTCTCGAAATACAACCCATGACAAACCCTGCAAGTCAAATTCCATTGATTTTAGGCCGACCATTCTTAGCCACCTCAAATGCCTTAATCAATTGTCGTAACGGTTCGATGAAAATTACTTTTGGAAACATGAATTTGGATCATAATATTTTCAATCTTGAAAGCAATTCGAATGAACCTCGTGACAAAACGTTGGAAGTTAGCGCCATTCACGAAAACTTCGAAAACGAGACACTTGACCTTAACGATGAACGCGAAGTTGAGTACGGAAAATTATTTCATGAAATACCCAATGAGATTGAATACACTCTTCCTTTTGAATCGCTTCCAGTTGAGTCCGAATCTCAACCCAATTCTTTGATCAAGAAACTCCTGAAGTTGGACCTCAAACCACTTCCCGATCACCTTAAGTACGCATACTTCGGTGATAACGAAACGTTTCCCATCATAATTTCCACAACTCTCTCTCTCTTGATCAAGAAACCTCCTTACTTTCTATTCTTTCAAAAAAAGAGAAGCAATTGGGTGGTCCATTACCGATATTAAGGGAATTAGCCCTGCTATTGTCCAACATCGCATTCACTTAATTGACGAAGCCAAACTCACTCGTGATGCACAACGAAGGCTTAACCCAAAAATGAAAGATGCGGTTCATGACAAAATTCTTAAGCTCCTTGATAATGGTATCATATACCCCATCTCCGATAGCCCATGGGTTAGCTCAATTCATGTCATGACTAAAAAGTCCGGAATTACCGTTATAACAAACGACGCTAACGAACTCATTCCTACTCGGACTCAAACTGGTTGGCGTGTTTGCATTGATTATCGAAAATTAAATGCTGCAACATCAAAAGATCACTTCCCTCTTCCTTTCATTGACCAAATGATCGAACGTTTAGCCGACCACGAATTCTATTGCTTCCTTGATGGTTATTCCGGCTATAACCAAATTCCAATCGCTCCCAAAGATCAAGAGAAAACAACATTCACATGTCCATTCGGTACCTTTGCTTATCGACATATGCCATTCGGACTTTGTAACGCTCCTGCTACTTTCCAATGATGCATGGTTGACATCTTTTCTGACATGATTGAACGCTTTCTAGAAGTTTTTATGGATGATTTCTCTATCTTTGGTGATTCTTTTTTCGATTGTTTATATCATCTTGAGTTGGTTCTAAATCGATGCAAAGAAAAACATTTAACTTTGAATTGGGAAAAATGCCACTTTATGGTCAAACAAGGCATAGTCCTTGGACATATCATCTCAAATAAAGGCATTGAGGTAGATAAAGCGAAAATCGATGTCATTGCAAACCTACCCATTCCCAAATCTGTTAAGGACATTCGATCATTTCTAGGACACACTAGCTTTTACTGACGCTTTGTGAATGACTTTAGAAAAATCGCTCGTCCTTTGACTACTCTTCTAGGAAAAAACATTCCTTTCGATTTCAATTCTGATTGCGTCTCTTCTTTTGAACGTCTTAAAAACAAACTCATTTCTGCTCCAATCATTTGAGAACCCAATTGGGATCTTCCTTTCGAAATATTGTGTGACGCTTCTAACTTTGCGGTTGGTGCTGTCTTAGGACAACACATCAACAAAATCCTTCATGTCATTTACTACGCAAGTATGACTTTGAACGACGCTCAACTCAACTACACAACAACCGAAAAAGAGCTTCTAGCTGTCGTTTTTGCACTCAAAAAGTTTCGACCTTACTTGATAGGTTCACACATCACGGTCTACACTGACCATACCGCTCTTCGATACCTTTTAGCCAAAAAGGATGCTAAATCTCGTTTGATTCGTTGGATCCTTTTACTTCAAGAATTTGACTTTACAATCAAAGACAAAAAAGGATCCGATAATGTCATAGCCGATCACTTGTCTCGTCTTCCAAACGCACCATCGCCTTTACTAATCAATGAAAACTTTCCCGATGAACAACTTCTTTCTGTCTCCATCGATCCGTGGTATGCCGATATAGTGAACTATTTAGTTACTAAAGAAACTCCTTCATTTTGGCCGAAACAGGACAAATGCAAATTCATGTCCCATGTGAAATATTTCTATTGGGACGATCCATACTTGTTCAAATATTGTCCCGACCAAATCATCCGACGTTGCATTCTGGATAATGAGATCATGAGTGTTCTTTTGTTTTTCCATGATCAAGCATGCAGTTGACATTTCGATCCTCGAAAAACTACGGAAAAGGTGCTTCAGTGTGGTTACTATTGGCCTTCTCTTTTCAAAGACTCGTTTGAATTTTGTAAAACTTGCAATAGATGTCAAATGCTTGGACGAATTTCTCGACGAAATACGATGCCTCTAAACCCCATTCTTACGATCCAAATCTTTAATGTTTGGGGTATCGACTTTATGGGACCTTTTCCCAATTCTTTTGGAAACTTTTATATCCTTCTCGCTATCGATACATCTCAAAATAGGTCGAAGCCCTTCCTTGCAAAAGCAATGACCATAGAATTATTATGAAATTTCTCAATGAAAACATCTTTTCGAGGTTTGGCACACCTCGCACAATAATCAGTGATAGCGGAACCCATTTTTGCAATCATTCTTTTGAAAATTTAATGAAGAAATACTCGATAATCCACAAGTTATCCACTCCATATCATCCTCAAACTTGTGGGCAAGTTGAAGTTTCGAATCATCAAATAAAACAAATCTTGGAGAAAACTGTCAACAAAAATCGAAAAGATTGGTCTAAGAAATTGACCGATGTGCTTTGGGCTTACCGTACTGCTTTTAAAACTAACCTTGGGATGGCCGGATTTCTTTTGGTTTATGGAAAAGCTTGACATTTACCCGTTGAAATCGAATACAAAGCGTTGTGGGTAATAAAGAACTTAAACTTTGATCTCGAGAAAGCTGGCGAAAACCGAAAACTACAACTCAACGAACTAGAAGAACTTATGAACGTCGCATATGAAAATGAGAAAACATACAAAGAAAGAACAAAATTTTTTCATGACAAGTCAATCCTAAGAAAAACGATTTCGCCTAACCAAAAAGTACTTTTATATGACTCTAGACTTCATTTATTCCCTGGGAAACTTAAATCGAGATGGACCGGACCATTTATGGTACGAACTGTTTTTCCACACGGTACCATAGAAATACAAAAGCCTAAGGATGGATCGATTTTCAAAGTCAACTGTCATCGTTTGAAACCGTTCTTGGAATTTCCAAGTAACCAAGAGGAGGAGCTCATGATTCTTCATGAGCCAAGCTACGTCTAGTAAGAATGTTAACCTCTTTTGTAAATATGTACATATTTTTTCTCGTTACACTCATTATATCATGCACTTACTGTGGGGACACAGTAAAAATTAAGTGTGGAGGGGAGTCTCATTTTCATTTTTTTATGGCATTTTCGAATTTTCATTTTCTTTTAACTCAAAAAAAAATCAAAATTTCTAAATCTCCAAAACATTTTCTTTTTAGCATTTTGATTTATTTTTGAAGAAACGCTATAGGATAAGTATAATTTTGGTTAATAAATTGAAATTTTTGAAAATTTATTTGTCTTAACAAAAATAAAAATGAAATTTGATTACAAACAACAATGGTTTAACTAGTATACAGGAAGGTTCATATGTGTTAATTATGAAGTATATTCTAATTGAAAATCTTTGTTTAAAAAAGTGGTAAATTTAAAGTAAATGATATAGCATTTTTATCTTCTAAGTTAAATGGTGCTAAGATGATTTTGCAAAACTCTCTCTTTCTAAAAAAAATAGAAAACAAAACACAAAAAAATATATAAGTGAAAAAAAACATTTGTATATATGTATATATTTTTAGCACCTAGAGTCATGTATTCACACTCGTGTGTTCACTCACCATGCTCTATACCCTTCTCACGTAAGCCCGAAAGGCAGTGCACGATCGGTATATCTGGCCTCGGTTTATCTGAGTTAGGTGTATGTATATAAAGATTCTTTTTAATAATGCCTACAGTCGATAAGTGTTCACACTTGTGTGTTCACTCGCCATGCTCTGTATTCCCCTCACATCAGTCCGCAAGGCAGTGCACAGGTAATATATTTGGCCTCAGTTTACCCGAGTTAGGCATATGTAAATATTGTTAATATCAATAAAATTTTCAAATAAGAGAGAGTAAGCAATTGAAATCTAAGCACTATTTTTACTTGTTTGATTTAACTTTTTATTGAAAAGAAATGAGAATACCACTCTGACAAACTTTGATAATCAACTAAGGATCCATTTCATAATTACATTGTGTTATCAATCGAAACAACTAGCCAAACTATAGTCTATCTATTATGACAACTTAATTTTTGTTGGGAATTTTGACAAGTAAAAGGACTTAAATTTCTTGATAATGACTAGAACTTATATTTAACTTATTAGTGTCAATTAGAAAGTAAATCCTTCATTTGTAAATACTTTCAAAAACTTGCATTCATCCCATTGAAAATAAATCTTGCATTTTGTAAATATTTTCACTTTGCATTTGGATTTTATGGGTAGTATCCGCTGAAAACCCTCACGTGACAACACTCGTCCTACTGGGGACGCCCAGAGGTTTAATGGCTCGTTGCATACGCTCAATGCAATCGTGCTCCCTACGAAAATGGATTTACCTTAGTTTTCCTTTATTCGAGGACGAATAAAAGGATAAGTGCGGGGGTATTTGATGTGCACGTGAATGTGCATATATTTACATCCATATTTTATATATTTTTATTTAAATAAATGTCATATTTGGGTATTTTAACATGTTTAAAACCAAAATTCAATTATTTTCAAATCATCATATATTCATCTACATATAGGGGCAAAATAGTCATTTTTGTGCATGTGTTAATTTGGGACTTTTTACTTGGACATTTTTCATAATTTTTATAGGAATTTGGATGCATATGGAAGAGGGTTTCATGAAGATATATGCATGCACAAGGGAATACAAAGGAATGAAGAGGAAATAATTCACTCTCATGATCATGGAGGACCCACCCACTTACCTAAATCTACAATTAGAAGCTAATGGACAACTAAGTGGAGGTTAAAGCTTCATGCATATTTAATGATGGATTAATTAGAGGCTAATGGTTACTTGGAGGCCATGCTTCTTAAAGGGCATTTTGGGAAGCACCCTAAATATTGATTTAAAGTTTTATGCATGTATAAATAGCCCTCTTATGTACATGTAAATATCTTCTTACTCTTTCAAAATTAGTTAGGAAATTAAAATACAAGTTGTAATCAATGTTTCATGAAATAAAAATGGCTTCCTAACTTCTTTCTCTTTTATCTTTTACATGTTTTATTTACTTCTATGTTAATGTTTATTTCTAAGCATTCTTTTATTTCATGTTCCTTTCTATTTACATGCTTTCATTTCTTATGTTAGTGGTTTAGATTCACATTTATGCACTTAGTTTAGTTCATTTCCTTCTAGTAGTTAATCCTTTTTTTCTTTGTTCATTTTCTACTCTTTTATTTTCAATGTTGAAATCTCTATGTGTTGAAATGATAACACAAATGAGAGGCTAAATCCTTACAATTTTGGGGTAATGAAGCCTACTTTATACATGTAGATTCAACATAATTTTCTATGTATGATCTCTTTTGTGCTTCATGAGAAAATGGATGTTTATGTTTATTTGTGTTTTATGTTGAATTTGATAGCCTAGTTTCTTCATAACAAATAGGCTTTTCTTATCACATTAATCACAATTTTCTCTCCATCTAAATATAATCATGGCAATGATGTGAAGTTTTAATCAAAATTTGATGATCTATGTTACTAATTAATAGTAAATAGATCATGCCTAAACTAGATTTTGGTTTCATTTTCCATGCTATGTTTCATGAGATTTGAAAAAGTAGGATTAGATTTGTATTATAGTTTAATGATTTGATTTGTGTTAATTAATAACACAAATTGGCCATGCTTATGATAAATACATCACTAATCCTACTTAGATTAAAAGAGATCATCATTTGATTTTATGTTGATTTATGTGAAAAAAACAAGAAAGTGGATTTCCCTCTAAATTGAATTTTAATCACATAGTTTTTAATCTAAACTTTTGTTTAGTTTTAGTTTTCTAGTTATCAAAACAATCTCCACTCTAGGTTAATTTGATTGAATAGAGTTTGAAAATCATAAAAATTCCCCGCAGATCGACCCATACTTGCCACGTACTAAAATTGTACGCCGTGCGCTTGCGGTAAAATCTAATTCAAAATTTATCGGCAATTTTCTAACTCGATAGAAAATTTATCGTTAACCAATGGGCATCTACTAACAAGTTCTGAAGCACTCAATAGGGCTGCTGGCAACATGATGGGCATGCCATATTCTTCTTGTTTGCCTAAGTGCTCAGAAATACACTAGGCTAATAGAGGAGTACTCAAAAATACAATAATTTGACGAAGTTGTGAAACTTCATGTTGATGACGAAGGAAAGCTGAACTCAGTAGGACTGCTAGCAGCATGATGGGCATGCTATATTCTTCTTTGACCGTAACAAATAAGCTTAGCTTTGTTATTTAAGCATGCAGTTAGCACTAAGCCTAAAGCATTCTTCAAATATGCCGTTAATTTGGCATTTTGTTTCTCTCTTATTCATGTTAACATCTTCCTTAGCTATCAAAATTCTCAAGTTCGATCTTTTTGAAGATTCATATAAAACAGTAAAAACATTAGACAGTGAAATTAGTGAATACAATGTATACAACTACACATAAATGCTTGATCATTTCAATTGTTATCCAGACAGTTATGCTACATTTCTACAAAGATATGCCGTTAACATGAAGTATTAGGGTGGTGCTAAAAACAACTCTCCAATTTTAGTCTGCACTAGTGATGAATCTGAATTAGAAGAAGACTTAAGTGTTGGGTTTATGCTTAACAATGCTACACATTTTCATGCATTAGTAGTCATAGAGGTTATCTTTTATCATTATTTTCAGCTGGTTAAATATTGCTTTTTAACAATCTTGTTTATTAAATTGGCTGATGATGCACAACATATATTATGCAACAGGCAATTAAAGAATACTACGGAAAGTTAAGATATTACCATATTTAATTGAAAAATATAAATTCTAAGCTACTCTTGTAATTGTATAATGATTTTCTACTTATAGCATCAGTATTATGGGCAATCCAATTATTTTGGCTCAAAAGAAGAAGCATATCGAAACTCCAGCACCCTGGGTTATTGCAGTTCTACGCAAGCCCTGGCAGATTATGCTTAGTTAATCACAAACCTTAAAAGGAATTTAACTACTAAAGACTACCCTATCATAGCTTTAGGAGGATCATATGGTGGAATTAAGCATTATGACCAACATAGGCATTAACATCTTACGGGGCCTGAACAGGCAGAGAGCAATGTTGCTCGATAAAATGAAATAGAGCTTGATGATCTGGAGTAGTTAAGGAAATTAGAGAAGGTAGCACTACATCAGATTAGAGAGGTCCACAGTTGCCAAGATAATGTAAATACACATGATGTGAATTATTAGCCGCGACATAAAGGGTGTCAAGGACTGCAACAATAATTTCATACTACAGCAAAGTCTGAAATCCAGTTGAAGCCATAACATTTGGGTATGGTCGGAGATCATGAACGGGAGCAGAAGTATAAGCTTTGGGATTTTGGACATGCTCATCAGCTAACTGGGTAGTCTGTATAGGATGTGCATTTAGTCTTGGAAATGAATGACAATTGCATTAAGATAATGCACAGTATTTCTCTATTTCATTTCATATATTTTTTGAACTTGTTTGCCAAAGGCATAAATCCCTGTAAGTATTTTGTTAATATCCCGGTTAGATCATATCTTAAATGTAACATGAAGTAATATTAGCAAAATTTAAACTATGTACAATCTAAAAAGAGATGCAATACATAAAACAACTATCGAATATACAGTAAGAATTATGCAACTAGTTTTGCCGTTCACAAGACATCATGCACGAAAAAAGTTCAATCATCCACCACTGTAGTCACATGTGCTCCTTTGCTGATCCTCAGAGGAGATGATCGAATGTTGGTTTGCGAACTTTCCAGGTCCATGACCGATTTACCTAAGCTGCAAGCCAATAACCTCCTTAAAGCTCCATTATGCTAGACTGACGCTACTACTACATTATATGATTAAAATGGAGATGGAGTTGTCTATAGATGATAATAAACCATGTTAGGAGGAAGTGATCAATCCGCATCTCAAAACACTTGCTACTGTTGTCTAAAGGTATTATTTTTTACTAAAAAATAGAATGCTAACATTTATGTCTAGCATGCAACTACATTGTCTCGTGTGGAAGTTATTATGCAGATGCATTTTGGAGTCAATGTGGTTATAGTTAGTTATATTGATTCATGCACTAAATCTTAACGCTTTATGCACTTTAAATAAAAAATAAAAAATCAATTAGTACTTGTAGAGCACCTTGATAATTAAGTACTATAGCTTAGGCTATTTGGTCCAAAACACCAAATTTGCTTAATGGTACAATTGCACATTGTCTACCAGTATCTTATGAGTTATGATATAGTTTTACAGTGTCATTGGTATTAGCTTACTTTGTAAAAACCCCATTTTGTAATGAAGACAAATCAAATTTTGCTTGTAACCACTGTCATCAATGTATTGGTTAAACATGGTATCATGATTTTCTAACAAATATAGTTGATATATCATCAAAAAGTTGTGGGCATAAATATATTCTGATTAGTTAACAAGGGTATGTGTGTAGTGTACTTATATTGTTAAGGGAGGAAGAGGTTTCTTATAAGGTGAAAGGTACACTGTTTAATCACGCAGTGGCAAAGTAAATGAGTTTAAAAGACAATCCTGATTTCATTTATGTCATCCATCTTGTGATGCTTATCAAGATCTGTGTTATCTCCTATGCCTGGAACGGTATGATTTTAATTTTAACTTTAAAGATGATGGTTAAAACTTCCATTCAAATTGGTTAGTTTCGTTTGTTCCAAGTTTTAAGTTTTGAGTATAGATGAATTAGTGGTTGCTAAATTGTAGGTAGCGGGGCAGTCATAAAATAACTAGTGCATGGAAATTTTCCTCCTCTATATTAACCACAGAAAAATTCAAATAAAGAATTGTTTCAAACCACTTATTTCAAAATTTGTGTCTATAAATAGTGATCTTTGTTGAATAAAGATATTGATCAAAATCCATTCAGGTAGTTGAAATATAATAAATACGTATTTAGAAATCGATTTCATATGTAATATGCCATTAGAATAATAATTGCTTTATATAAATGCGGTCAAAACTTTCTAATGCAACTATTATTAGCATCATTTAAATAATTAATCAATATTCATTCATGTAAAAGGTGGAACTCAGTGCACGAGGCTTCCACATGATAGCTTAAATCAATATTCATTCATGTAAATACACAGTCTTTCCCTCGCATTGCGAAGAGGCTATTTCCGGACTCAAACTTGGACGCCCATATCACCATGCGGGTGACCTAACCATTGTGCCTAGATCTTTATTTAAACAATTAATCAATATTCATTCATGTAAATTGAATTTTTTTTTACCTAAAATCAATTTCATATGTAATATGTCGTTAAACTTTAACTTAAATTAAATTATTCAAATGCTATATTACATCACTAAGATAATCGACTAAAATATATTCAAGTAGGTTGAATGATAAAAAATATTGCACCTAAAAATAAATTTCATACATAATATGCAGTTAAAACCAGGACTACATCACACAAAAGCAGTTAAATTATTCAAATGCAACCATAATAGTATAATACAAATAATTAATCAAAATCAATTTAAGAAGGTTAAAAAATAATAAATATGATGCTAAAAGTCAATTTCATATGTAATACAAAGTTAAAATTATAATTGCATTATATAATTGGACTATCTTAATGTGGTTAAAACTTCCATTCAAAGACATATTATATAACTGCATTGCTTTTTTAGGCTCTTAAAGGTTCTTAATTACACTTTAACTATGAAGGTAAAACAATATGAATCAGATTACTCTTTACTAGCACAATATGATTTTTAACTAGGTTTCATTTTCTGTTTATTGTTTATTAGGGTTCAATGTGCTATGTGGAGATGGGTGACTATCCATACCATACGCAATTAAAGAAGGGGGTGGGCAAGTATTTCGATTCTCTTCATCCTAGGATTAATTTCCTTATACACTGGAATTTTATTGAAGAAATGCTTAGATAGCGCTCTGAATTTACGAACGTACCATGATATTGGTTAAGCTGCATTTGGGAGGACTGGTCGTTTATATATATATGTAAATTTAATTATATTTGTGGCCAAGTTACACTTTTAGACTGCAAAACTCTTTTACTGGTTTGGTTTTCCTAATGTACCACCAAAATATGCACACGAATAATGTAACTATATCGGCATGACATACAATTTCATTGGTACGTACCTTTATATCGCACAAAAAACATGAATATTTTGAATTGGTAAAGAATGTCATAACAAAAACTAGTTTTCATAAATTTACTGGATAAACTTTTTTATTGTAGATTTATGTAGCTTAGATGTGATTTTTACATGAAATAAGGTTAATAATGATTTATTTAACATGTAAATGATGCCCTTATCAAACATGATATGTTGATATTCCATTATGTACCATTGAAATTTGCGATCTTATTTTGTTTTTGCTTATATGATATTTTTGCTGCAGATAACCTTGTACTTGGAGCTTTATGTAAGTAAAAGTCCCAACAAGATTTCTTTCATTGCTTGTGGTATTCTGGTCTGGTGCCTTACAACACTTGACCACTTCTAATTTGCAGTCGATTTGTGTTGAATACATTACTCTTGCTGGAGAAAGCTTAGTGTCAATGTTTCTTAGTGCAAGTATGAATTTAATGGGGCTTCATATGGATAGTCATGAAATATTTGCAGTGACAACAGCTCTTGCAGTTCTTCCTACTGTTTGGCTTCAAGACTTGATCAGCTTGCTTTCATATCTTTCAAGCAACTGATTCTCACCTTTCTTTTACCATTTGATGCACAAAAAAAATAAGTTTCACTGAGTTATATATCATATTCAGATATCTACTGAAAATTTTGACTTATAAGTGTTCATGTATGAGAAATTATTTTTTGCAGATGGAGGTGTAATAGCATCCATTATAGTGGTGCTATGTTTATTTTGGGTTGGAATATCTGATGAAGTTGGATTCCACATAGGAGGGACCATATTAGACATAGCAATATTTGTTGAATTTCACTAGTTCATCATTCACCCTATGATTTGACTATGCCTTCATTTCTGACTTTTTTTGTGTGTGTGTAGAAATACAATTAAGCTCCTTAGTTTCCCACAAACTCTTACTTGGGTTTGTTGAGATAGTATTAGTTACATTTTTAGTTTCCTGGTCAAAGCTTTGGTGGGGCACAATCGGAATGAATGGTTTTGTTGTATCAGTGACAAAGTTTTATATACTGGAAGAGATCATACTACATGGGATGGATGGAATAAGCGCTGTAGGATGGAATAACCGCTGTAAGGTGAACGTGGATCCCTTTTGTGGCTTCGGAACTGGAGTACATTACAGTTTGGTGCACTATGCCATCATGAACTGGAACCTATCTTACAATCCATACATCGGAGCATGTATAGGTATAATACTTGTTTATAGTCTCTGAATGATGTGTTCTATTTCCTGTAATTGTATCTTGGCAACCTAATATAGATGGTGACCAATAGCTGGCTTCATGGACTAGACAACGGGTTTAGCTTTTATGCATTGGATTTGCAGGTCCTACTAAGCTACAGCGTGACATATTTTTTATCAATAGATATACTAATGAATTTTATATCATGCAAATGCATTAGCTGTCTGGATGCGTTGTATATCATGATGCTAGAAAAACGGATGCTACACACAAGTTGTTCTGGACTGGAGTGGAGGTTCGAAAACTTCGAATACAAATTGTTTTCTGCATTTGTAGAATGAAGGAGAGAGTGAAGGAATAGCGCTACTAGAACAATACTTGAGGTTATACCGTGCATGTCTACTGGAACCAAATTTGGTTAGTTAATAAACGTACCCATTTTCAATATATATATATATATATATAAAAGCACATTTGCTGACTTTATATCCTTCCTTTATCCTGCTTTCCTAAAGAGTTCATCATTCACACTATGATTTGACTATGCCTTCATTCTCACTTACTGAAGTAGTTTTCCTTCACTATAAAGATACTATTTATTCATTTTTTTCATTCGTATATGAAATTCCTAGGGTTTAATTCTTTACAAAATCTGCTACTATGGTTTAGGAGGGAGAATAATTCTCATAAAAGGTAAGTACACTTTGTCAAAGATTTTGATAGTATCATTGGTTGATGTACAGTAATTTTCTTTATCTTTTGTTTGGTAGCTATTTTGTTTGTCGATCACACACACACACAGATATATATATGTAGACACACACACATATACATATATATAATTGTCTTTTGTGAATGTATAAAGATTGGTTACCTCCCAAGAAGCAGTTGACTAAGATGCCTTTTATTTGACTTGCTGATGGGTTTGAGATGAGCATTGGGGTTAACCATCTTGGTCACTTGTTGCTCGCTCGCTCGCTTCTTTATAGCTTCAAGGAGTCTGATTATCCTTCTAAGCGCTTTATCATTGTTTGCTCCATTACAGGTATTTATTTTCTCTACCAAATTATGTTGCTCATCACTAATCTTTTTATAGAAGTTTACTGAAATAGTAACGGTTTAGTAGAACAAATTTTGAGTGAAGAAATCCATTGCTATATGCATATGTATCCAAACTGTTTGTACCAAAATTGGGCACAACACTCTTTGGAAGTCTTTGAAGAGATAAAGTGAAGAAATTAAATGAAAAAAGAGGAATTATCTAACAAAAACTTCAAATTTCAGAAATAAGAATAATTAAAGTACAAGGAGACACAAGGATTTAGAGTGGTTCGGCGTATAGCCTACGTCCACTAAGAAATAGTTTGTTTTATTGATCTTCCTTTGATGTTTACAAGTGAATGTAATGAATTACAAGAGGTAGCTATTATTTGCAGCAGTGAATCTTGTCGGTAGCAGCAGCGACAGAGTTCAGATCTGGGTCTGGCGGAGTCCGGGCGTTGGAGATCTCAAAGAGGAAGAAGAACCCCTTTTTTGTTGGCTTTGGGGGTCTATTTATAGGTGTAGGAGGCTGATATTTCGCTCAGATCTCGGGAGACCCTCTTTGGCACGTGACCAGGCCCGTACGCCCAAGCCCGTGAAGTTTCGGTCCGATCCGTGATTGACACGAGCTGATTTCGACTCGCTCAAGTTTTCATCCAATGGAGTCGAAATTTGGCGTGGACATTCTTTAGCATACACGTGGTCTTCGGTGAAAATTTCATAGCGTTTGGACTTGTAGATTGGGAGATATGATCGATATGAAATAGAGTTTTTGATGGGCTGTTTCGTTCGACTCGCTTCCATTTCGACTCGCTTTCGTTCGACTCGATGACGTGGCACTTGATTCTTACTCTGTCCTGGATGTCGCTTCGAGCGAGTCGAAGTGAGTACTTCGTCGATCGAGTCGAAGCCAGAATTGGTCGAGCGAGTCGAAATGGGACGTTCTGGGAGGTTCGAGCAGTGGAGTCAACGTTGATGGAGTCGAACCAGTTGTCTGAGCGGAGCGAGTCGAAGTGTGCACTCTTGATGGCTTTAAACCAGAGCGAGTCGAAAAGAGCAGCTCTAAAGGATGTGGATCGAGTCGAACCTGATCGACTCGAGATTGGCCTCTGAGCGAAGCGATTCGAAGACGTCACTCCTGGGCACTGTGTAGCGAGTCGAAGTTGGCTTCAAACTGAACGTTGGGAAGCGAGTCGAAGGAGCGAGTCGAAGGAGCGAGTCGATTGGTAGTTGGTCTCCATCCAACCTTGCATCGTTCATAACTTGAGCATATGAACTCGGATTGACTTGAGATTTGAAACGTTGGTTCTCTTGGCTTAGCTTGCCATGTCCTACCAATTTTGGCTCGATCCGACTCGAAAAAAATTCATCGATTTCCGTGGTGAGCCCATGTATAACTGATCTCTGGGATGGACCGTTTACTGGCTACTAGTCAATCCTTTGGTATTACGGCCTTGCCAAAAGGCGGGATAACATTTGCCCCCCAAAGTACGTCTTGTGAAAACATGATGTGCTTTGAAGTGCTGCAGTCTTTACTCTGAATAGTTATCGTCCTTTCGATAAGAGCTGTAATCTCTGACCGTCCTTCTTGATAATGTAATCTGTTGACTGTCGACTGCTGTGCCCTGTATTATTGCAGCTATTTGCTGTATGCTAGTGGTTACCCGTTTGAAGTTAATCTGACTCCCGCTGACGTTCGTACGTCCCCGAGCCGTCGTTAGTTTATTGTTTTCGAATTCCATACCGATCCTCTCCTGAACCGATGTGAGATCCGTTGTAACAATGCCTGACGGTTGTTTTGAATGTCCTATTGTAACGATCCTCTCCTGAATCGTTGTGAAGGATTGAAACATCGAAGAGAGTTTCCATTGGATTTGTGGACGCAAAGTAAGTATGTCGAGTTGATGTCAGACTCGAACTCAGCGAGTCTAAGTGAAGCGAGTCGATGTAGACTCCCTGATGGAGTCGAACTGGCCGTTCGACTCGGTCTTGGGTTCGAATCGCAGGGAAGCGAGTCGAAACATACATGAGGCAGTAGAGCGAGTCGAGACATTCATAGATTGAGCGAGTCGAAGTGGCATCTTTTATGGCTGTATGAGGGAGTCGAACTAGTCACGAGGATGGAGTCGAAGGAGCGATACGAAAAGGAGCTCCGCATCAGTGCACTGAAGAGGGAGTCGAAGCACGCGCCCGACCCTACTGGAATTTGAATCGGTTATTCCTCTTGTTTTTGACTCCATATAAATACTCCATACTTAGCCTTTTTTCTGGTTTTTACCTTTCATCTCTACCTGCCCTCGTAACGCTCAGAAGCTCGAGCAAAAGGAACAAATGCCCTCGCCTTCGAATCGACTTGCATCTTCATCTACTCGAATCAACTAACAAACTAAGGTAATCCATCGAAGGGAAACATCTCGTAAACGAGGAGATTCAATTTCTAACATTAAATCGATCAGATTCGTGATCGATTGCAGAGTTCTTGGTATTAGCTTCGTGTTGATCTAGAGTAGTGGATTCGAGAGGATGAGGCGGAGGCCTTCGTGTTGATCGATGGTGGAGCTTCGCATCGAATCGAACGCTTCACGTCTGTTGATTGGTACGAAGGGGCTGTGCCTGATCGACTCGAAGTGGTGGCTTTTTATCGAGTTGAAGTAGCTGCTTTGGACCGAGTCGAAATTCATGACTTCGAGCGAGTCGAATTGGTTGCTCTGAACCGAGTCGAAATGCATGGTTTTTGGATGGAGTCGAAGGGGATGGTTCTCGGAACGAGTCAAACTTGCACTCTATCCTTATGTTTGTGTATAACTCAAACGCATATGCTTATAATTCATCGATGCGAGCCTGGATCTCATGAGCAATACAAATTTGATCATTAAACTTTTCACATATTCGAACAACTGCCCCCGACGAGCTTTATATCGGCATACTTGGACTTAATCGTTTCACTGCATATCTGACTTCCTATCGAAGCTCGTCGATGAAACTGCAACTTATAAAAACAACATCATACTTTGACTTGGAGTGATAGTTAGTAACTAAATGACGTGGTTGTGACGGTCAGCGATGACGGTCCTTCTGGCTGAGCTCCGAAGTCTCGATCGTTATAAGTTTTCCTTAATCTGGTCTATCTTCCCGAATAATATACAGCACTGCACTACACAACACGCTCACACACTTTACACTGGGGGATGCACAAGCGTTATTTGTCAGTTTAACAATGATTTTTTATAAGCTATTTGGTTATGGATCCTTCAAGTTCTCAGTAGCCAGAATTTCCAAGTTCTGCTCCCCTAATTATTGAGATACCGGTTATAGAGGCCGACGTTATTGAGATAGCTCCGGACGAGCGTCCAGGGGCTCGGTTTATACTCAACCCATCAGACTCCGTGCCGTCGGGTATTTCTGAAGACATGCTAGGCCGGATCTGCTTAAGGCACGGTTTGTCACTTGACGACGTGCTGCTTCCCGAACCAACCGACAGGCCACACAATCCCCCGGAGGGGTTTACTGCCTTTAACCGTCATGCCTGCACGACGGGGACACTTCCTCCATTTAATGACTATATAAGGGAGACGTTATCATTTCTTGGTATAGCTCCGCCCCAGCTACATCCCAACGGGTACGCCCTGTTAAACATCTCCTTCATCCTGTTCATGGAGATCCTCTTTCGACCGCCGAAGCCGATCGAGATCAGATATTTATTCAACGTTAAAAGCCGTGGAGATAGCCCCTCTTTTACCTTCCTGGAGGCAGTCAGAAGCTGTCACATTGTGCTGGGTTCCTGGGGGAGGCTAAGTTATTACAAATTCGAATGGTTCTACATTCGGTGCCCCTAGATTTGCTAGGTGATCGTTGGACAGACGTAAGTGTCGCCATCCCTCATGATTTACTGAGATGTTAGTGACCGACTCCAAGAACTGACATACTTTTCCTTTCTTACAGCCGCAATCTCTCGCCCCGATGGTGCGTACTTCAGAGAGTTTGTTCGGATTCTTCAAGCGTTTCCGGGCGAAGAGAGGCACATAGACTTAGTCATGACCGATAGGAATTTGAGGGCTGTCGGGCTGATAGAACGAAGACAGAGTATACACCTGGATGTGATACATAGGGTGGCCTCGAAGAAACGCGTGAAGCGCAAAGCGCCTGCAGTTGCGATCACCGAAGAAGTTGATCCAGAAAGAATGCCCACCGACACTGAGCTCCTGGCCATGCCTCCTTCCGATGTTTAGGATTCCGGAGGAAAAAGAAAAGGCAAGGCCGCTGCTTACAAATGCCCTAAATCGAAGAGATTTAAATCCGTGGTCGTGTCTTTACCTTCCCAGGGGATTAGAATCTCAGAGGCTCCTCCCCCGCAAGTGGAGAGTCCTTTTGCCGGGCTTGATGATATTCCGATCCCGGATTTCGTATCGTCTCCTCACGATGCCGGGATGGAAGGGCTTGATAGTGCTTTTGAACCGAGCGGGTCGCTTGCTATGGGTGCGGCCGACATTTCAGGTTGGTCGGGGGATTGCACATGCATACACATCACTACACTTCATGATCCACAACTGTACTTCGTCCAACTTAGGAAGTCGCTAACTCTTTCCTCGCTTCTCATTTTCAGGTACCATGTCCGGGAGAGGATCAATGCTGAACAGTCTTTGTTCAGCCCGAAAGGCTTCTGGTTACTATAATTATCGCAGGAGGCATTCTGATAGGGATCGCGACCGCGAGCACTCTAGTCAGGATAGGTATGGGCGTGACAGGGATAGAGAATACTGACGCCGGTCTAGATCACGCTCTCCTCCTCCCAGGCTTCCATCTCCTCCTCCCGTTCAATCTTCACATCCACCGGAGCCTCCTCGTCACAGGCCTTCTTCTCACACTTCCAGATCTGAGACTCATCTCCAGAGAGTCGAGACTACATCTTCCATGGTTACAGAGCAGGTCCCCGTTGATCCCACTGGAGAAGGGGCCCTTAAGTTGGCTCAAATGAAGAAGGATTTTCCTAATATTTGCTTCGACGGTTATGTTTTCCCTCCCCACTTGAAGAGAATTCCATCGTCGGTAAAAGGCACGATGCATGACTTTGTCCCGACATCTATACCCAATATCGAGAGTGGGTGAAGGCTGCCGAAAAAGCTTCTAAATTGGCCTTCAAGCGGGCAAAAGAGATCGAGAAGATGGAGACTGAGCTTGCAAAAAGGGATCGCATTATCCAAGTACTTTCTACTGAGTCCGAGTCTTCTCGGAAATCTGAGATTGAGGCCATTAAGAAGGCCGACGAAGCGAAGGCGGAAATGGAGAGGTTGAGTCAGGCACATGTTGCCCTGGTAGAGGAAATTGCCACCAGAATACCAAAGTCATTGCCGAGCGGGATGCGGCGGTCAAGGAGCTTAATGAACTAAAAGCCAAATTTGCTGGCTTGGTCAGAGAAAAAGATGACGCGAACACCGCAGCCCAGAAGGCATGCGATCAGGCTGTTCTGCTCAGGGGAGAACGAGATGCGGCGGTGGCCAAAGTCCAGAAAGTGGAGACTGAGGTCGAGGAGAGGGTGAAGTTGGCCGAGTCCAGGTTAGAGGCCGACATTGAGGACCTCCTTGTTGTTTACAACGCTAATATGCTGAGGCACAAAGGTCTGGCCTGGCTCGATGATTATTCGACGCATCTCCATAGCGCTTGGGGTCGACTGGTTGAGGAAGAGAAAGAGGCGCACCAGGGTGAGTCTGTGGATGAATTCGAGCTTGAGAATCGTCTGTTAACTGATGACGAAAAAAAGATTCTCCATGATTCGATGATCTCTTATGAGAAGGAGAGTGTTATCCCACCTTTTGGCAAGGCCGAGATACCAAAGAACTGACTGGAAAATAAAGGTCATAAGTCCTCAGCATCGGGCAGCTACTGGATAGCCACGGATACCGATGAATTTTATCCCGGTCCGGATCAAGCTACGATTGATAAGATATTTCAAGCAAAGCCGTGAAAGCCAACATTCCGAATTTCAAGTCAATCCGAGTTCGTATGCTCAAAATATCACCAACAAAAAATGGAGAAGACAGTCCTAAGTTCGAATCCATAGGCGAAGCCTATGTTCGGATCCATCAGGTGGCCAAGCTTCGTATCCATCGGCCAAGCTCTAGTTCGAATCCATGGGACAACCTTTGTTCGACTCCATCGAACTTCCTCTGCTTCGAATCCATAGAGAGGAGGTGCTTCGAATCTACGAAGCATAACCCTGCTTCGAATCCATCGAGCAAGCCATGATTCGAATCCATTGAACCATTCCCTATTTCGAATCCATCAAAGGGAAGGCCTTCGCATCCATGTAGTTGAAGAACTTCAACTCCATCCCATGACTATCTTCGAATCCATTCAGCTGAGAAGCCTTCGTATCGATCAACTATGGCCTACCTTGATCGATACGAAGGAAACATCCATTCGATCGATTCGAAGGAGCATACTTTCGAATCCGTTACCTCGAATCCACCAAGTCAAAGTGGCTAAAACCATGGATTCAACCCAGTAAACTTGGAGAAAAACTGGATCAACCCGAGAAGCGCGCGCGACACGTCACCATTCACTCGCGCAAACCATCGATACGACCCTATCGATTCGAAGGGGATCGATTTGAACCAGGCTGGTACACCGGAAATGCAATCTTGAATCGATCATAACTTGAGATCTATAAGTCCAAATGCTATGAAATTTTCATAGAAGCTTGAGCACATGTTGAAGAATGTCCACACCAAATTTCAACTCGATTGGATGTTTTCTTGATCGATTCGAATGGACTTCGAATCGATCCCAAAGTGGGCCCGGATTTCCTGAAAGCGGGCATGTGGGCCCCCTCACGTACCAGAACTGGTCTCCCGAAATTTAGGCGAAATATCAGCCTCCTACACCTATAAATAGAGCCCCTGGTCATTCAGAAAAGTGGTCGGACAATTTTAAGAGCTAAAGAGCGCCCAGACTCTGCCAGATTTACTCCAAATCACCATCGCTGCCTTATTTTCAGACTTAGCTTATAAAATCAGTTGTACTACGCAATAAAAAATTGTAATCTTCAAGTATCGAGCAATAAAATCATCAACTTTCATAGTGGACATAGGCAAAGCGCCGAACCACTCTAAATCGCTGTCTTCTGTGCAATTTACTTTCTGTTATTTGGAGTTTTTGTTAGATAATCCTCAGTTTTAATTTTCTTTCTTCACTTTTATCTCTTCAAAAACTTTTGAAGAGTGTTGTGCCCATTTATGGTACAAACTAGGCGAAACCTATGTTCGGATCCATCAGGTGGCCAAGCTTCGTATCCATCGGCCAAGCTATAGTTCGAATCCATGGGATAACCTTTGTTCGACTCCATCGAACTTCCTCTGCTTCGAATCCATAGAGAGGAGGTGCTTCGAATCCACGAAGCATAACCCTGCTTCGAATCCATCGAGCAAGCCATGATTCGAATCCATTGAACCATTCCCTACTTTGAATCCATCAAAGGGAAGGCCTTCGCATCCATGTAGTTGAAGAACTTCGACTCTATCCCACGACTATCTTCGAATCCATTCAGCTGAGAAGCCTTCGTATCGATCAACTATGGCCTACCTTGATCGATACGAAGGAAACATCCATTCGATCGATTCAAAGGAGCATACTTTCGAATCCGTTACCTCGAATCCACCAAGTCAAAGCGGCTAAAGCCATGGATTCGACCCAGTAAACTAGGAGAAAAGGCTGGATCAACCCGAGAAGCGCGCGCGACACGTCACCATTCACTCGCGCAAACCATCGATTCGACCCTATCGATTCGAAGGGGATCGATTCAAACCAGGCTGGTACACCGGAAATGCAATCTTGAATTGATCATAACTTGAGATCTATAAGTCCAAATGCTATGAAATTTTCACAGAAGCTTGAGCACATGTTGAAGAATGTCCACACCAAATTTCAGCCCGATTGGATGTTTTCTTGATCGATTCGAATGGACTTCGAATCGATCCCAAAGTGGGCCCGGATTTCCTGAAAGCGGGCATGTGGGCCCCCTCACGTACCAGAACTGGTCTCCCGAAATTTAGGCGAAATATCAGCCTCCTACACCTATAAATAGAGCCCCTGGTCATTCAGAAAAGGGGTCGGACAATTTTAAGAGCTAAAGAGCGCCCAGACTCTGCCAGATTTACTCCAAATCACCAGCGCTGCCTTATTTTCAGACTTAGCTTATAAAATCAGTTGTACCACGCAATAAAAAATTGTAATCTTCAAGTATCGAGCAATAAAATCATCAAATTTCATAGTGGACATAGGTAAAGCGCCGAACCACTTTAAATCGCTGTCTTCTGTGCAATTTACTTTCTATTATTTGGAGTTTTTGTTAGATAATCCTCAATTTTAATTTTCTTTCTTAACTTTTATCTCTTCAAAAACTTTTGAAGAGTGTTGTGCCCATTTATGGTACAAACTAGGCGAAGCCTATGTTCGGATCCATCAGGTGGCCAAGCTTCGTATCCATCGGCCAAGCTCTAGTTCGAATCCATGGGATAACCTTTGTTTGACTCCATCGAACTTCCTCTGCTTCGAATCCATAGAGAGGAGGTGCTTCGAATCCACGAAGCATAACCCTGCTTCGAATCCATCGAGCAAGCCATGATTCGAATCCATTGAACCATTCCCTACTTTGAATCCATCAAAGGGAAGGCCTTCGCATCCATGTAGTTGAAGAACTTCGACTCTATCCCACGACTATCTTCGAATCCATTCAGCTGAGAAGCCTTCGTATCGATCAACTATGGCCTACCTTGATCGATACGAAGGAAACATCCATTCGATCGATTCGAAGGAGCATACTTTCGAATCTGTTACCTCGAATCCACCAAGTCAAAGCGGCTAAAACCATGGATTTGACCCAGTAAACTCGAAGAAAAAGCTGGATCAACCCGAGAAGCACGCGCGACACGTCACCATTCACTCGCGCAAACCATCGATTCGACCCTATCGATTCGAAGGGGATCGATTCGAACTAGGCTGGTACACTGGAAATGCAATCTTGAATCGATCATAACTTGAGATCTATAAGTCCAAATGCTATGAAATTTTCACAGAAGCTTGAGCACATGTTGAAGAATGTCCACACCAAATTTCAGCCCGATTGGATGTTTTCTTGATCGATTCCAATGGACTTCGAATCGATCCCAAAGTGGGCCCGGATTTCCTGAAAGCGGGCATGTGGGCCCCTTCACGTACCAGAACTGGTCTCCTAAAATTTAGGCGAAATATCAGCCTCCTACACCTATAAATAGAGCCCCTGGTCATTCAAAAAAGGGGTCGGACAATTTTAAGAGCTAAAGAGCGCCCAGACTCTTCCAGATTTACTCCAAATCACCACCGCTGCCTTATTTTCAGACATAGATTATAAAATCAGTTGTACTACGCAATAAAAAATTGTAATCTTCAAGTATCGAGCAATAAAATCATCAACTTTCATAGTGGACATAGGCAAAGCGCCGAACCACTCTAAATCGCTGTCTTCTGTGCAATTTACTTTCTGTTATTTGGAGTTTTTGTTAGATAATCCTCAGTTTTAATTTTCTTTCTTCACTTTTATCTCTTCAAAAACTTCCGAAGAGTGTTGTGCCCATTTTTGGTACAAACACTTTGGTGCTTTCACTGAGAAAAACCAGCTTTTTCTCCTGCTTCTTGGATCTACCATTGATACCGGATTGCATAAATCCAAGAGGAAGATCCAGATCTCTAATCCGGAATCCTTCCACTCTATTCAGATTTGCATAAAGTCTAGGAAAGGAATCCACCATTCAAGATGGTTAGTACAAGAACTGCCTCTACAGCTGCTGATCAAGAAGGTAGGAATAGATAGAATCCTACCCAGCAGCAGCCATCCAATCAAGACAACACTGCTCACTCAGATCCATCTAGGCCAGTCACCAGACAAGAATTCCATGTGTTGCTCCAGGATTTGACTCAAAGTCGGCAACAGTTGGCCGAACAGTTGCGTGCTAATATTGAATTGACCAACCAACTGAACCGCCGAAGGCGCAGGAGGACCAGCAGGGATGATGCTTCCCACTCGTCCACTGAAAGTTTTGCTTCATCTGACTATCACGACAGATCTACATGCCCCCGATTGGATGCAAGTCATACACAAGCTACCGGACATCAACCTGCCTTGACTGTAGGACAATTGAGGGTCGGACCGTGAACTAGCTTCCAGGCCGGGCCCTCGTCACGAGGAGGTGTTGTTCCACAGCATACCACAGACAATCGCACTACGACCGCCGCAGTAGAAACAAGGGTTGATACCCGAAATCTCTCAGATCCGAATAATCAACAATGTGGGCGTACTCCTGAACCATACTTCCCAGAAGATGTGGAGCCAAGGAGGCGAGACATAGGCCGTCGACAGCATCCGGTCCAAACTCGCACTGTGGAACCCGACCACACCTTAGCTCAGCATGCACAGAATGTGGCTATGCCCGATATTTCAACCATGATACGTCAAATGATTCGCGAAAGCCAAGGGCTTACCAATGACGACTGGGGAATCTCCCGTAGTCATACTCCTTTCACAAACGAAATATTATACGCTGATCCTCCTCGGTGATTCAGAATGCCGACTCTCCCTATTTACGACAGAAGTTCCGATCCCAATCAACACATTTTGAAATATGAGTGGTCAATGAGTGCCGCAAGGGCTGATGATGCAGTAAAATGTCGAAGTTTCCCCATCTCTTTGGGAGGAATCGCAACAATGTGGTTTACAAGGTTGCCACCGAGATCCATCTCTTCGTTCGATCAACTGGCTAAGAAATTTGTCGAACAGTTTCGTATGCATGTCGCTAGGCCCAAAGACGTTAACACCCTATCTAGTGTCACCCAAGCTAAGGGAGAGACGCTCAGGCGTTACTTGGAGAGATTCCATGCAGCATGCGTGGAAATTAGTAATCCCAACGATAACTCGATTTTGATGGCATTAACCAAAGGGATCGATCCCGACTCTGAATTTGGAAATTGGTTAGCTGGAAAACCACCCGCATCGTTGGACCGTTTCTACTCCAAAGCCGCTTAATTCTTGCGACAAGAGGACGCGAAACAGTCAAGGAAACAGGACGATGCAATACCCAGAACTGAATGAATACAAAGTAATGTAGCAGTGAAGCGGTCCGGTGCGAGTTCCGAAAATGTTCAGTTAAATATATAGAACAAACAAACTTAGCCAAGAGTCAACAGTGGTCAGGATAAGAAAAGAGACCAGAATCGAGCCCCACAACCTAGGACTCCAATGTTTGATAATTACACGCCATTGAATACATCATTGGAAAACATGTATCTGCAAACTTGCAACACTGTGCAATATAAGAAGCCTGCTCCGAAGCAATCATCGGAGAGGCAGATTCAAACAGGGAAGTTTTGTAGATTTCACGAAAGTTTCGGCCACAATACCAATGAGTGTCGACATTTGCAAGACCTCATCGAAAAGTTGATCAGGGAAAGAAAGTTAGACCAGTTTGTGTGGGCACCGCAGTCTGGTGGAGTGGGCCCCTCAAATCAAAATCATGCAAAAAATCAAGAAAGACAGGAAGAACCAGGTCGTGTCGGAGGAAGATTGGTAATTAATGCTGTAAGTGGTAGTCCTCATCCAGCGGTTCGAAGCTGGGAGGAAATGGAATCATATAACAACTTAGCTAGACGTACAAACTTCGAGTATGATGATAACTTGGACGATAATCCTTCGACCAAGCGAAAAAGAGCGATGACTAACGACATCACTTTCCGAGACAGCGATGTTGACTACGTCGAAAGCCCGACTACTGACCCACTTGTGATATCGACCCGAGTAGGTCCGATGTGGATGAAGAGGATCCTGATTGACTGTGGGAGCTCTGTGAATATCATATTTGTACATGCTTATAATCAAATGAAGATGAAAGTTGGGGATCTAAAACCCTGCCAAACTCATCTCCATGGATTCAATGGCAGCGCTACCATACCTGTTGGGATGGTAGAGTTACCAGTTGAGTTGGGAGTCGGAGAACGTAGATCGATTCAGACATTGCAGTTCGTTGTGTTGGATGTAGACTCGCCAAATAATGCCTTTTTAGGTCGACCTGCCCTTGCTGAATTCAAGGCCATAATCGCCCCGTGATGTTTAACTTTAAAGTTCCCAACCGTCAACGGAGTTGGGGTCGTCCAGGGCGACCAGGTTGATTTGAGAACAATCATACACCGAAATCGAGTTGCCCGATTACGCAATGCCAAGGACCGACTTAAAACTTTTGAACTCGGTGAGCAAGTCACTAAAAAAGATTATCCGGCACTCTCACACATGAGATCAACGTTGAGAGGGTCGCACAAAATTAAGCGAAAGCTCGGGGATGGCAAATTTAAGTTAGCAACCGTTGATGGTCTAACTTTACCAAGGGCCAGAAATAGCGAAAGTCTTCGTCGCTACTGCAACTAACAGGCTATGTTTATTTATTTAGTTCAAATTCCGTTTTAAAATTTGTTTCTGCATTTCGAAATTAGAACTTGTAATAAGGCAACTGACTTTGCCATATTTTCTGATTTCAGCAATAAAATGTCATTTCTTCGGGCCAGAGCTGTGATTCATTAAATACAATGTACAACATCACGATGCACGAAGAGCTGAATTCCCTCCTGCAAGTGGAATTTATTCAAATAGGGAGCGGCTACGATACGGTCGGCCACTCGCTAAGTGAAACTCGAGCTCGGGGGCAAGCCATCACGTCAGGCTAAAATTGGGTTGATACACGACGATCCTTCACTCAACTCCGTACTCCCAGAGTGCGAGACGGAGTATAAACATTAACTAAATTCCGTACTTCCAGAGTGCGAGACGGAGTATAAACATTCACTAAACTCCGTACTCCCAGAGTGCGAGACGGAGTATAAACATTCACTTAACTCCGTACTCCCAAAGTGCGAGACGGAGTATAAACATTAACTAAACTCCGTACTCCCAGAGTGCGAGACGGAGTATAAACATTCACTTAACTCCGTACTCCCAGAGTGCGAGATGGGGTATAAACATTTACTTACCTCCGTACTCCCAAAGTGCGAGACGGAGTATAAACATTTACTTAACTCCATACTCCCAGAGTGTGAGACAGAGTATAAACATAGATCAACTCCATATTTATCCCCAAGACTGGGGGCAGAACCAAAACAAATATCGAATTGAAGACGAAAGAGAATATACTTTCATTTCCATTATCAACAAAAAGAATCCGATTACAAGATGGTTCAAAAAATTCCTACTAGTGGGAGCCGAGTCCACATCAATACACGGCTATGGGAAAATAAACAAAACAAAAGCACTACCCCCGAACACAACGATAAACTAAAAGAAGAGATCAATCTTTCTTCTTCCTCGGTTTCTTTTTCGGGGTAGACCCGCTAGATCCGCTACCCAACTTCTTCCTCAATCTTTTGCTCTTCTCCGGTTTATCCTCCGATGGTGACATAATATCAACATCCTCCTTGGAGCTTGAGGCGACGGAGATTCTCTTGGAGGGTTGAACTGGAGGCATAGGGGCTGTAACAGGAAGTGGGACCGGAGCACTCGCAATGACCACAGTGCCGCCCGGCGATATCATCATTAGCGGGGCAGGGCCAGAAGGATTCATGCCGGCAGTCAATGTTGTCATCTCAGCATCAATCTCAGCCAAAATCTCATCTTCACGAGGTGCTTGGGCCGCGCTGGATATGCTAGTGACTGGCATAAAATAACTAACAGCCGGAGTGGTCCCTCTCATAGAAAAGGATGGATCGACGAAGGGATCGTTGGGTTGACTGAGGAGTTCCTCAATCATCTAAGCGTCGAAAGATAACATGTTCGCTTCCCCTTCTTCGCCGACCATGGTAGATGTCATAATAGCTTCGGTAACGATAGCCCCCTGCGCTTGATAAGAGGCGTGAGATGCAGGAGGCGCAGAGATAACGGCTTCAGTCACTGAAATGTGAAAAAACGAAGATTGTTAGCTGAGAGTATTGATTCAGATTCACCACACTAAGTGTATACGAGAGGCGTTCAATTACCTTCCTTAGCCTGGCCCGCAGTATGGGCAGATACAGAGGCAGGAGCATCAGCGGAAGACAATTGCGGCTGGTCAGAATTATAAGCGGGGACGGACTGGGGTTCGACCGCACCAATGGTTTCAGGCAATGTCGGAATTACAGCTCCAACACTTGTTTCGTGATGCTCAATCCCCGAGCCCTCACCCGTCTCTATCTGTTGAACACCAAGCCTCTCTTTCGCCACAGAAATCACCGCCTCATGAAGAACTTTCCTCTCTTCCTCAGTAAGCAAGCGCATCTCAAGCTCGAAATCATCCAGCGTTTCATCTGGATGCGCTGCTTTCTTCTCCTCCACCAACCTAGTCCAGGCGTTATATAGAATCATAGAGTCATCTCCCAGCCATGATAAATTTCTGTGCTCCAGCACGTTGGCGTTGTATGTAACCAGGAGATCATCGAAATCAGCATCCATCCTGGACTGCTCCACCATAATCTTTTCCTGAATTTCTGCCTCCACAGCATTGGTCTTGGCCACCGCCGCAACAAGTTCGGCTCGAAGTGACACAGCTTGGTCGCATGCCTCCTGAGCGGTGGTATTAGCAGCATCTTTTTCTTTCACCACCTCTGCAAATTTGGCCTTGAGCTCATTCAGCTCTTTAACGGCTGTGTCTCGCTCGGCTACGACAGTGGTATAACGGTGGCCCATCCCTTCTACCAAGGCATAGTGTGCCTGCTGCATCCTCGCCATCTTCGTCCATCTCAGATTGAAGAACCTGGATGATGCGGTTTTTTTTGACAATCTCAGCATCACGCTCTTGAATAACTTTTTCCCGGTCAAAAGCTACCTTTGAAGCTTTCACGGCTGCTTTGTACCACTCCTTGTATTGAGCGTAGAAGTCGCGGATACAGCTATGCGCAATATTTTCGGCATCCGGAGGAATTCTCTTGAGATCGGGAGGAAAGACATATGCATCCATATAGATTTCTGGAAAGTCCTTTTTCATTTGAGCAAGCTGGATGGCTCCTTCACTTGTCAATTCAACCGGAGCTTGTTCAACAATGGCAGCTGCCGGCGGCTCAACCCTTTGCCGTTGAGTTTCGGGCCTGGAAGATTGAGAAGGTGGTTGTTGATGCGAAGACTCATGAGGATCTATAGGGACCCTGGGAGGCGGAGGAGAACGAGATCGCGGTCGGTACTGATAGCTCCTATCTCTGTCAGTACGATCTTGGCCAGAGTGGCTACGCCAATAATCTCTATCTCTATCATAGCGATCCTGATTGGTATAGCCTCGTCCCTGATCCCTATCTGATTCCCTCCAGCGGGACTCATAGTATGAGGAAGAACGGCGTACATTACGGAGCCTATCCAAAGTCGATCCACGGCCTAACATCTCACCTGCGATAAGAAGAAACTACAGTTTAGAAGCCTACAAAAGTGACGTTCAATATGCGGAAATCATATAGTGCTGTGGAAGTGTGTGTAAATGTGTAAACCCCCAGACCAACCGGAAGTGTTGACCGCACTCAAAGGGAAGGGCTCGCTCATATTTAAAACATCTTGAAATTCCTCCAACCCGGTATTATGATGAATCGATATATAATCCGGGATGGGAATATCATCAAGCCCTTTAAAAGTATCTCTCGAATGAGAAGGAGTGGCCTCAGAAATTATAGCTCCGGGAGTGGGAGAAGACACATCTACAGACTTCCACCCCTTAGGTTTAAGTTTTTTAGAAACGACGGTCTTGCTTTTTCGTCTTTCTCCCAACTCTTCAAAATTTCCTGAAAGATCCGCCATCGGCTCTATGTCTGTGTGGGTTCTTTCTTCATCGCTCACTTCGGTTATCACAACCCCGAGCGTATTCTTCGCCATTTTCTTCTTCTTCTTGTTCTTCCTCTTCTTTGAAACGGGCTTTAGCATCCCTTCGATGACTATGCTCTGATTCATTTCAATCAAGCCGAGAGCTCTTGAGTTATAGTCAGTCAGCACCGAGTCGATGTGTCTCAGCTCGCCCGGAATTTCTTGAAGGCTTCGAACTATGCCCTTGTAATACCCGCCATTGGGTCTGGAGATAATGGCTGTAAGAGAAACAGGATGTTAATACCGATACCAGAAAGCTATTAGTCAAGAAAAACGTTGACAGGTTACGACACTTACGTCTAGACAACCATCGCCTAGCGAAACCTAGAGGACACCGGACGTAAAACCATTCATTCTTAAAGTAACTAAGTCTGGTCTAGGCTCCCGTAATAACTTGACAATTTCTCACTGCCTCCAAAAATGTAAAAGACGGACTATTGCCTCTGCTCTTGAAGTTAAATAGATATCTGATTTCCGTCGGCCTTGGAGGACGGAAGAGATGTTCCATAAATACAATAAACGCACTGTTCAGTAACGCGTGCCCGTTCGGGTGTAATTTAGAAGGAGTGATTCCAAGAAATGATAACATCTCCCTAATATATTGATGGAATGGAGGGAGTGTTCCGGCCGCACAAGCATGTCGATAAAAGGCAGTATACCCTTCGGGCGGACAGTGAGGTCTGTCGCTGGAACTCGACAATAACACATCGTCTAAAGAAATATGATGTCTTGTGCATATCCTACCCAATAAATTTTCGGAGATGTTGGATTGAACGGAATCTATAGGATCCTCGATAAATATTGCGTCTTGTAGCTCGTCGGGAGCTGGATTTACTATATTCGCTGGGATATCTGGAATTACAAGGACCGAAGGAGGAGAACTCTAAATCTCCTGCTGTTGCGAGCTCAAAGACTCCATAACTGACTAACTTATCATAAAGGAACGTTAACTTCATAAAAAACCCATGCATTCCCTAGTGTAGTGTGTATGAATGTGCTGTGCAGTGCAAGTGCTGTGCATTACTTAAAGAAAATTTTACAGACTGAAACGAGATGTACGAACGACGAAACTCTGGAAATCAAGACTGGAAATGACCATCATCGCTGACTGTCATATCCACGCCATCCAAATGCTACCGACCGATTCAAGTATAAATCTGTTATGTTTTTGGTTAAGTCATGGTTCCATCGATGAGCTTTAAAAGGAAGTCAAGTATAGTCCTACAATCAAGTTCAATTAGGCAAGGCCGAAGCTCGTCGAAGTCAAGTGTGCTAAAGTTCATTGAGTTCGTCAAATTTCGACTGAAAATTGGTCATAGTTCGAATCCATTGAGAAAGTCAGAAGAGTTGCATTCCCTGAACTAAAGACGTTCGAATCGATCACCTCGGATCGATACGAGTCAAATCGATGTGCTTCGAATCGATAAAGAGTCGACTCGATGCACTTCGTATCGACGTATGTCGTTGAAACGATACCCATAGCATCAAGTGAAAGAATGCTTCGAGTCCATCAGGAGAAAGTCTTCGTATCGATCAAACTCAATGCCTTCGAATCGATCGTAGAATCATCACTTCGAATCGATCGATACGATCCACTTCCCTTCGCAAGCATCGATTCGAAGCCCCATAATTAGAATCGATTCGAATTGCTCCAGTCCGGATCGATACGAGGTGAAAAAAGGCGAAACCCCTCAAAATATCTGCTTCTCCAAGAGAATTCCAGCACTTTGGCATGCTTCGTTCATCGATTTGACCCATCTCACAACCTTTTGAAATTTTCAGAAGAAAAAATTGAAGATGATGGCGAAGATTTCAAGTTCTATCATTCTCAACTTGGCTCGATCCATTAGTTACCTGGTTTAGTGTGATTACGAGTGAAAGATTGAAGGATTTGATGGATTCGAAGGAGCGCTTCTCTCAGCTCTGGGGGATCGATACGAAGAAAGAATCAGAGCAACAGTAAAAAGTAAAAAGTAAAAAATAAAAGTGAGCCAAGCCTCGCGTATTTATATGGTTCCCAGATAGGAAACGAGATGATTCGTCTCCCGTTCAACCTGACCGATCCCTACCGGTCACACACCGATCGATTCGAACGTCACGTTCGAATCCGTCAACTCTTCGAATCCATTGAGGCGGCATTGACACGAGGCCTCATCGATGCGAAGCTTCATCAATTCGAGGCTCCATCGATATGAAGGAGTTAGCAAAAGAAGAATTGAGGACATCATATACCCATCGATTCAGAGTACCAACTTCATGGCCATCGACTCGCAGCAGTTCGAAGGCTATCGATTCGAACAATCACTTCGAATCCATCAAAAACCGTCGATGAAAATGAACGCATCGCTTCGACATGAAAAGATTACTGGTCTACCTTTTACATCGATTCAGGAGAGGATCGATACAAGAGGATAATCATAGACAATCATCAAAATGATGTTTTAACTCGAATCTCAAATCGATTCAGGAGAGGATCGATGCAGACTTCGATAACTAACTGAACTGGAAACGACGTGCAAACATGCAACGTTAACAATAGTCATGATGACACATATATGCACATATGTTCGACTAATACTTAATCTTTGACATTCACAGGAATCAAGTGCTCGTCTCATCGTGAATCCGACAGCATACAGATGATCACAATCATACAACGGTCAATTACAGCAATGCATGATACAGTTTTCAGCGAAACATATGATGATTATCAAACAGGAACTGCAGCTTTTCAAAGCATGTCAGGATTACACAAGACGTACTTTGGGGGGCAAATGTTATCCCGCCTTTTGGCAAGGCCGAGATACCAAGGAACTGACTGGAAAATAAAGGTCATACGTCCTCAGCATCGGGCAGCTACTGGATAGCCACGGATATCGATGAATTTTATCCAGGTCCGGATCAAGCTACGATTCATAAGATATGTCAAGCAAAGCCGTGAAAGCCAACATTCCGAATTTCAAGTCAATCCGAGTTCGTATTCTCAAGATATCACCAATGAAAAATGGAGTAGATAGTCCTAAGTTCGAATCCATAGGCGAAGCCTATGTTCGGATCCATCAGGTGGCCAAGCTTCGTATCCATCAGCCAAGCTCTAGTTCGAATCCATGGGACAACCTTTGTTCGACTCCATCGAACTTCCTCTGCTTCGAATCCATAGAGAGGAGGTGCTTCGAATCCACGAAGCATAACCCTGCTTCGAATCCATCGAGCAAGCCATGATTCGAATCCATTGAACCATTCCTTACTTCGAATCCATCAAAGGGAAGGCCTTCGCATCCATGTAGTTGAAGAACTTCGACTCCATCCCACGACTATCTTCGAATCCATTCAGCTAAGAAGCCTTCGTATCGATCAACTATGGCCTACCTTGATCGATACGAAGGAAACATCCATTCGATCGATTCGAAGGAGCATACTTTCGAATCCGTTACCTCGAATCCACCAAGTCAAAGCGGCTAAAACCATGGATTCGACCCAGTAAACTAGGAGAAAAAGCTGGATCAACCCGAGAAGCGCGCGCGACACGTCACCATTCACTTGCGCAAACTATCGATTCGACCCTATCGATTCGAAGGGGATCGATTCAAACCAGGCTGGTACACCGGAAATGCAATCTTGAATTGATCATAACTTGAGATCTATAAGTCCAAATGCTATGAAATTTTCACAGAAGCTTGAGCACATGTTGAAGAATGTCCACACCAAATTTCAGCCCGATTGGATGTTTTCTTGATCGATTCGAATGGACTTCGAATCGATCCCAAAGTGGACCCGGATTTCCTGAAAGCGGGCATGTGGGCCCCCTCACGTACCAGAACTGGTCTCCCGAAATTTAGGCGAAGTATCAGCCTCCTACACCTATAAATAGAGCCCCTGGTCATTCAGAAAAGGGGTCGGACAATTTTAAGAGCTAAAGAGCGCCCAGACTCTGCCAGATTTACTCCAAATCACCACCGCTGCCTTATTTTCAGACTTAGCTTATAAAATCAGTTGTACTACGCAATAAAAAATTGTAATCTTCAAGTATCGAGCAATAAAATCATCAACTTTCATAGTGGACGTAGGCAAAGCGCCGAACCACTCTAAATCGCTGTCTTCTGTGCAATTTACTTTCTATTATTTGGAGTTTTTGTTAGATAATCCTCAGTTTTAATTTTCTTTCTTCACTTTTATCTCTTCAAAAACTTCCGAAGAGTGTTGTGCCCATTTTTGGTACAAACAGAGAGACTCGGCACCCAGGACCTGGAGTAGGATAGGGCTCCGGGGTTGGACATCACGATGCAAGTCTTGATCTTCCGGTGTCAACTCAACTTGAATCTTTGCCTGCGGTTGATCCTCAAGTTGTTCCTGCCTATAACCCAGATCAGCCGCAAATGCCTCTGACTATAGCGCAAACGACTGAAGCCGCCCCGCCGCTTACAAGCCAAAATAAGGAAGGTACTACGAACATTCCACGTGTCTTTCATGAGCCGAAGTCTTCGATCGAGTTTAAGTTCTAATGATTCTTTTATTCTTTGTCCAGTGATTGACGTTGCGCCTCACATACCTCCTGCTACTCAAGGACTGTATCAGACGTAGGAGGCTATCGTGACCGAGTCAACCATTGTGAGCACAGCTGCCCCGATTGATGATATGCAAGGGGTTCGATCGTGTTCAATGAGCAGCTGATGGATGAACTTTTTCGCTGCCATGGTGATCCTCGTGCTGACTTGCTATCTGTTATGAGCGGAACTAATCCTGCTGCAAGCTCTTCAATGCCGACTGCTGATGCCCCCAGTTGGGCTCAAGCAGTGACTGAAGAGGATATGTTTTCCCAGATCGACGTTGAACTGGCAGCGGCTGGTTATGGCGGCAGCTTTGGAAGTGTGATGGCAGCATCGGGACCTGCCCCACTTAGAATGATGTCTCCTGGTGGTTCTGTCTTTCCCACCAGCCTGCCCATTTCACCGTCTGCAATTGATCCCGTTCCTCCGACTCCGCCCGTAGGAAGCATTCTCATTCACACGAGTTCGAAGGAGGATGTCGACATAATGCCATTGTCGGAAGACCAACCGCCGAAAGGCACATGCTTGAAGAGGAAAATTGGCGATGGCTCAAGCGGGTCCACACTGAAGAGGAAGCCAAGGAAGAAGAGAGACTAGGCACGATCGTCTAGCGTATTTTGATTTTTCTTTTTTGCATTTTGTTAGCCGTGTATAGATGCGGGTTTGGCCCCTGCTAGTAGGAATTTTTTGGAAACTTGTACACGAACGTTTTCTATAATCAATAGAAATGAAACTTTTCTTTTTTGTCATTGTGTATTTGTCTAAGTGTTTCAGTGTCCGAAATGCGCTAGTGAAGTTTTAGGTTCCAACCCAAGTTTGTTTTAGTTTGCCATGTTCGGAGGTTGTGGACATGGCTTGCGACTGAGAAGCGAGTTGAATTCTGACGCCACATCGCTTCAATCAATGGTTGATGCTTGAGTTCTGCCCCCTAGTCTTGGGGATGAGCAGTAGACTGTCAGTCGACGATCGCTTCTTACTTATAACATGTTGAGCCTTGTGCCACCGAATGGTTGTCTGAGTCAAGTGGAGATTGAGTAATGCATCTATACTTGTTTGATTGTCGATAATCATTTTCGCATTCCGGGGATCCTCATTTGTTTACTGGCGAATGGTCATGCTGGCTTGAGTTTCGATCACATGCACGCCGTCTGGGGACTTGGGATTGGTTTTTGTACTCCGACTCGCGCTCTAGGAGTTTGGAGTTGACACTTATACTTCGATCCATGCTTTGGGAACTTTGAAGTTGGTGTTCAGGCTCCATTCTGCATTCTGGGAATCTGGAGTTGACATATATGCTTCGACTTGCCCTTGGGAAATTCGGGACTGATGTTTATACTCCGACTTGTGCTCTGGGAGTTCGGAGTTGGATGTTTATACTCCACTTCGCACTCCAGGAATATGGAGTTGAATGTTTATACTCCGGTTCGCGCTTTGGGAATTCGGAGTTGGATGTTTATACTCCACTTCACACTCCGGGAATATGGAGTTGAATGTTTATACTCCGGTTCGCGCTTTGGGAATTCGGAGTTGGATGTTTATACTCAACTTCGCACTCTGGGAATGTGGAGTTGAATGTTTATATTCCGGTTCGCGCTTTGGGAATTCAGAGTTGGATGTTTATACTCCATTTCGCACTCCGGGAATATGGAGTTGGATGTTTATACTCCGGTTCGCACTTCGGGAATATGGAGTTGAATGTTTATACTCCGGTTTGCGCTTTGGGAATTCGGAGTTGGATGTTTATACTCCACTTCGCACTCCGGGAATGTGGAGTTGAATGTTTATACTCCGGTTCACGCTTTGGGAATTCGGAGTTGGATGTTTATACTCCATTTTGCACTCCGGGAATATGGAGTTGGATGTTTATACTCCGGTTCGCGATTTGGGAATTCGGAGTTGGATGTTTTATACTCCACTTCGCACTTCGGGAATATGGAGTTGAATGTTTATACTCCGGTTCGCGCTTTGGGAATTCGGAGTTGGATGTTTTATACTCCACTTCGCACTCCGAGAATATGGAGTTGAATGTTTATACTCCGGTTCGTGCTTTGGGAATTCGGAGTTGGATGTTTATACTCCACTTCGCACTCCGAAAATGTGGAGTTGAATGTTTATACTCCGGTTCGCGCTTTGGGAATTCGGAGTTGGATGTTTATACTCCATTTCGCACTCCGGGAATATGGAGTTGGATGTTTATACTCCGGTTCGCGCTTTGGGAATTCGGAGTTGGATGTTTTATACTCCACTTCGCACTCCGGGAATATGGAGTTGAATGTTTATACTTCGGTTCGGGCTTTGGGAATTCAGAGTTGGATGTTTTATACTCCACTTCGCACTCCGGGAATATGGAGTGCTTCATATTCAGCTTCATTATTAGTTGCATGGAAATCGAACTTTAAGGCATAACATATGGATCGACCCTCGGGAGTTTCAAGCACAATATCGGCGCCTGAACACCGGTCGTTTGATGCTCCGTCAGTATAAAGCTTCCAGACGTACTCAGGGGATTTACTGGCTTCGGGCATGTCCTCTGGGATGGTAAATTCAACTATGAAATCGGCTAGGACTTGTCCTTGTATGGTCCATCTCGGAGCGTAAGTAAGGTCAAACTGGCTCAGTTCGATGTTCCACTTAAGTAACCTTCCAGACATCTCAGGCCGCGAGAGGACCTGTCGTAACGGCTGGTCGGTGTAAACAATAATGGAATGTGCTTGGAAGTATGGTCGGAGTTTTCTTGATGCAATGACAAGGAAGTAAGCCAAATTTTCCGGCTTTGGATAATTTCTTTCAGTCCCAGTCAATCGTTTGCTGACATAGTATACGGGCCTCTATATCTTGTCTTCTTCTCGGATTAACACAGCGTTGATAGCATTTTCTGATATTGCCAGATATATGAACAGCTTCTCATGATCAATAGGCTTTGACTGTATCGGTGGTGTAGATAGATGTTGGACTAGTGCTTGGAAAGCGCCCTCGCACTCTGTGGTCCATTCAAAGTTTTGTTTCCCTTTTCGAATCAGATAGAAGAAGGGAATGCACTTGTCAGTGGATTTTGAAATGAACCTGCTCAATGCTGCAACCTTTCCATTGAGACTCTGGACTTGTTTTACAGTTTTAGGAGTTTCAAGATTTCTGATTGCCCAAATCTTTTCGGGATTGGCTTCGATTCCCCGGGCGTTGACGATGAACCCAAGGAACTTTCCGGATGCAACTCCAAAGTGACATTTCAGTGGGTTGAGCTTCATCTTTTATTCCCGAAGTATGTTGAACATAGTTTCCAGGTCTTTTACATGGTCGGTGGAGAGTCATGACTTCACAAGCATGTCATCTACCATATACTTCCATTGTTTTCCCAATTTTATTAGCGAACATCCGATTGACCAACCGTTGGTAAGTAGCTCCGGCGTTCTTGAGTCCGAACGGCATAACCTTGTAATAGTAAAATCCCAAATTGGTCACGAAGTTGGTGTGTTCTTGATCGGGTAAATGCATCGGTATCTGATTGTAGCCTGAATACGCGTCCATGAAGGATAAGAGTTCATGTCCAGCCGTCGAATCCACTAGCTGATCAATCCTGGGAAGCGAGAAACTGTCTTTGGGGCATGCTTTATTCAGATCGGAATAGTCTACACATGTTCTCCACTTCCCATTTGGCTTTCGGACGAGCACGGGATTTGACACCCATTAGGGATATAGCGCATCTCGAATGAATCCGTTCGCTTCAAGGTTTTCTACCTCCTCTTTAAGGGCGACAGATCTCTCTGGATCCATACCGCGCCTTTTTTATTTGACTGGGACATGCCGCGGGTCAATGTTCAGAGTGTGGCTCGCGATGTCCGGCGAGATCCCACACATATCAGAATGTGTCCAGGCAAATACGTCAAGATTTGCCTGTAGAAATTCAACCAATTCCTCTTGAATTTGCTGGCTTAGCTGAGATCCAATCTTTATTATTTTTGAATCATCGTTATCGTCAATTGGGACATCAATTGTCAGTTCGGCTAGGGATGCTTGACTTTCTTTAGATTCTCCTTCGTCTTCAGTTTCTCTCGGGTCAAGGTCCTTGAGCAATTGGCTGGGGTGCCCGGGCCTGGGCCCGGGCGTTAATTTTCAATTGTCGGCGAAACGGACGCAAAGAGACTCCTCTATGTCCATTCCCTTCTCCTTCCGTTGTGCTTCCCGTAGCTCAACAACATAGCAGTCTCTAGCAGTGGCCTGATCTCCATGAACGAGTCCTATTCCATGATCAGTGGGAAATTTTAAGGTCAAACACCATGGGGCAATGGCTACTCTGAATTCAGCGAGGGCCGGTCGGCCCAAGAAAGCATTATAAGGGGAGTCTATGTCTAGAACGATGAATCGCAACATTCGTACTCTCCGACGTTCTCCTACTCCCAACTCCACTGGCATTTCCGCCATTCCAGTGGGAATTGTGGCACTCCCGTTGAAACCATGGACTCGAGACTGACAAGGCTTCAAGTATGCGGCTTCCATCTTCATTTGATCATAAGCTCGCTTGAACAAAATATTCACAGAGCTTCCATTGTCAACCAAGATCCTTTTTATCCAAGCGGGGCCTACTTGTGCAGAGATGACCAGTGGGTCGATAGTGGGAGCTTCGATTTTATCTGCGTCTCTGCTTCTGAACACGATGTCATCCGTCATCGTTCTCTGTTGCTTGGCCGGAGCCCCCTCATCAAAACTACTGCAACACTCGAAGTCCGCATGCCTGATAGAACTGGCATACGACTCCATTTCCTTCCAGCTTCGATCTGCCGGGTAAGGACCACCGCTTATTGTGTTAATGACCAACCTCCCGTCCGCATGAGCGGGTTCTTCCTGTCTTTCATGATTCGGCGCACGATTCTGATTTGATGGGCCCGCACCACCGGATTGCGGCGCCCGTACATACTGATCCAACTTCCGCTCTCGTATCAGTTTTTCAATGAGGTCTTGTAAGTGACGACACTCATTGGTGTTGTGGCCATAACTCTCATGGAATCTACAGAACTTTCCTGTTTGGATTTGTCTTTCAGTTGGTGGTTTCGGGGCAGGCTTCTTATACTGCATGTTATTATAGGTCTGCAAGTACACATTTTCCAACGACGTGTTCAATGGAGTGTAGTTTTCCTACATGGAAGCTCTACATCGTGGTCCACGATCCTGATCGCGTTTTTTTTCTGATTTCTATTGTCCCTCTGCTGATTCTGTTTATTTTGGACGTTCAACTGAACTTTTCCAGAACTATCTCCAGACTGTTTAACAGCGATGTTACTCTGGATACCTTCGATGTTGGGTCCTGCGTCATCCTGCTTCCTAGACTGTCTCACATCCTCCCTTCTCAGGAATTGGGCTGCCTTGGAATAGAAATGGTCCAATGACGCAGGTGGTTTCCCAGCTAACCAACTTCCGAACTCGGAATCAGCATCAATCCCCTTAGTCAGAGCCATCAGGATAGAGTTATTGTTGGGATTGCTTATTTCTGCACACGCAGCATGGAATCGCTCCAAGTAACGTCTAAGCGTTTCTCCGGAAGCTTGCGTAACATTAGACAGAGTGTTAACATCCTTCGGCCTCGCCACATGCATACGAAATTGTTCGACAAACTTAGTGGCCATCTGGTCAAAGTTAGAGATGGATCGCAGCGGCAAACGAGTGAACCACATGGTAGCGATGCCTCCCAGGGAAATGGGGAAACTACGGCACTTTACTGCGTCATCAGCTCTAGCAGCATTCATCGGCCATTCGTATTTCAGGACATGTTGATTGGGGTCAGAACTCCCTTCATAAACTGGCAAAGCTGGCATCCTGAAGTGCCGAGGTGGTTCAGCATATAAAACATCATCGGTGAAAGGGGTATGACTTCGGGAGATTCCCCAGTCGTCATTAGATAGACCCTGACTTTCACGGATCATTTGGCGAATCATCGCTAATATATCTATCGTTTGGATACTCGGAGCATGTTGTGCCAAGGTGGGGTCGGGTTCCACGGCGCGGGTCTGGACCGAACGCGGTCGACGGTCCGTTCCTCGCCCCCTTGGTTCAACATCCTCTAGGACATAAGGTTCAGGAGTCTGCTCCCATCGGTTATGTTGAGGATCAGCTTGGTTCCTAGCGTCACTTCCTCGCCCAGCAGTGGTGGTAGTAGCAATGTTGTCGGTAACATGATAAGGGGCAGCTCCTCCCCGAGTTGAAGGTTCTGTGCGGAGGCTAACGGATGGTCCAGCTCTCGGTTGCCCAAGGTTCGAAGCAGGTTGGTGTCCCATGGCCTGGGTGTAGCTTCCACCCAACCATGGACGTGTGGATCTAGTTTGGCCATCAGAGGAGGCTGAGCTCTCTGTGGAGGAATGAGAACCTTGGTCTCTTCTAGATCTCGCCTTTGGCAATTTAGCTGGTTAGTCAACTCCGCGTTGGCGCGTAGTTGCTCCGCTAGCTGCTGTCGACTTTGGGTCAACTCCTGAAGCAATGTCTAGAATTCTTGTCTAGTGATTGGACCTGATGGATCTAAAGGTCCTGCAGCATTTTGGTTGGATGGAGGTGATTGCACGGGGTTTTGTCGGTCCCGTGCTCCTTGATCAGCGGCTGTAGAGGAGGTACGTGTGCTCACCATAATGAATTGATGAAGTCCTTTCCTAGATCTAATTGCAAATCTGAGTAGAATGGAAGCGCTTCAAAGTTCTAGATCTGGATCTTCTTCTTAGATTTATGAAATCCAATATAGATAGGAGATCCAAAGAGTGGGAGAACAATCGGGTTTTCTCAGTGAAAGCACCAAAGTCTTTGTACCAAAAATGGGCACAACACTCTTCGGAAGTCTTTGAAGAGATAAAGTGAAGAAATTAAATGAAAAAAGAGGAATTATCTAACAAAAACTTCAAATTTCAGAAATAAGAATAATTAAAGTACAAGGAGACACAAGGATTTAGAGTGGTTCGGCGTATAGCCTACGTCCACTATGAAATAGTTTGTTTTATTGATCTTCCTTTGATGTTTACAAGTGAATGCAATGAATTACAAGAGGTAGCTATTATTTGCAGTAGTGAATCTTGTTGGTAGCAGCAGCGACAGAGTTCAGATCTGGGTCTGGCGGAGTCCGGGCGTTGGAGATCTCAAAGAGGAAGAAGAACCCCTTTTTTGTTGGCTTTGAAGGTCTATTTATAGGTGTAGGAGGCTGATATTTCGCTCAGATCTCGGGAGACCCCCTCTGGCACGTGACAAGGCCCGTACGCCCAAGCCCGTGAAGTTTTGGTCCGATCCGTGATTGACACGAGCTGATTTCGACTCGCTCAAGTTTTCATCCAATGGAGTCGAAATTTGGCGTGGACATTCTTTAGCATACACGTGGTCTTCTGTGAAAATTTCATAGCGTTTGGACTTGTAGATTGGGAGATATGATCGATACGAAATAGAGTTTTCGGTGGGCTGTTTCCTTCGACTCGCTTCCATTCGACGCGATGACGTGGCACTTGATTCTTACTCTGTCCTGGATGTCGCTTCGAGCTAGTCGAAGTGAGTACTTGGTCGAGCGAGTCGAAATGGGACGTTCTGGGATGTTCGAGTAGTGGAGTCGACGTTGATGGAGTCGAACCAGTTGTTTGAGCGGAGCGAGTCGAAGTGTGCACTCTTGATGGCTTTAAACCAGAGCGAGTCGAAAAGAGCAGCTCTGAAGGATGTGGATCGAGTCGAACCTGATCGACTCGAGATTGGCCTCTGAGCGAAGCGAGTCGAAGACGTTACTCCTGGGCACTATGTAGCGAGTCGAAGTTGGCTTCAAACTGAACGTTGGGAAGCGAGTCGAAGGAGCGAGTCGATTGGTAGTTGATCTCCATCCAACCTTGCATCGTTCATAACTTGAGCATATGAACTCGGATTGACTTGAGATTTGAAACGTTGGTTCTCTTGGCTTAGCTTGCCATGTCCTACCAATTTTGGCTCGATCCGGACTCGGACAAAATTCATCGATATCCGTGGTGCCCATGTATAACTGATCTCTGGGACGGACCGTTTACTGGCTACTAGTCAATCCTTTAATATTACGGCCTTGCCAAAAGGCGGGATAACACAAACAAACAAAAAATCTACCTTTACATTTGTATATTAAGAACAATAAAAAGGAAACAAATGCATATATATATATATATATAAATAATTAATATGTTGTATTTAAAACTTGGTGCCTGTGACAGATCTGGTAGGTGAAAGTGAACAATTATGTGAGAGAATGTATTCAATAACCATATACATATATTTAAAACTGAATTTATACTTAGTACGTTTGTAAAAATTAACTAAGTATTATATAAATTAACAAGTTTATAATAATAATAATAAACTATGCTTGATAAAAAATTAACTAAGCTTATAATAATAATAATAGTAATAATAAACTATAATTTGATAAAAATTAACTAAGTTTATAATAATAAGAATAATAATAAATTAACTAAGTCAACCATGTTTTATAATTAATAGTAATAATAATAACAAAAACCAAGTTTATAAAAATTAACTAAGTTAACTAAGTTTTATAAAAATTAAATAAGTACATAATAATTAACTAAGTTTATATTAATAATAGTAAATTATCTAAGTTTACAATAATAATAATAAATTAACTAAGTTAATGAAAATTTATATGTTTGAGATAATTTATAAAAATTAACATAGTTAATAAAGTTTAAGTTTGAGATAATTTATAAGTTTAAGTTAATGAAAATATAAGTTATGGCAATTTAAGTTTTAGCAATTGAGATATTTATAAGTTTAATAATAATAATAATAAACAATAGTTTGAATAAATTAACTAAGTTTTATAAAAAATAAATACGTTTATAATAATTAACTAAGTATTATAAAAATTAACACATTTATAATAATAATAATAATAAACAAAGTTTTATAAAAATTAAATAAATTTATACAAATTTTTAAGTTTTATTATAATTTAACTAAGTTAATAAGTTTTATAAAAAAATAATAATTTTATTATAAAAATTAACCAAGTTTTATAAAAATTTAACAAAATTAACTAAGTTTTATAAAAATTATTTAATAATAAAAGTTTAACTAAGGATATTTGATATACTTTAAATACGAAAAACAGTTTCATAATCATTTGTTGATTGTTAAACTTGTCTACAGGTCATTAGCTTTTTAGGAGTGAAGACCAGCTGCAGCAAAGAATTATCGGTAATCAAGTAATGAACATGATTTTAATTGTTATATATACTATAACATTTTGTAAGTGCTTGTTGTGTAAACTTGTTTATGGATGATTATGGATTTTATGTGAATTTGCTCATTTTTTCAAAAAAACTATTATCGAAATGGTTACGGATATCATATTTGATTATGTGATTAACATGTTTCTCAATTGTTTGAATATGATTATTATGTGATTGATTGGTTGTTGGTTTGGGTACAATGATTATGTGATTGATTGTTGGTTTTAATAAGACTATTATGTGGGTGATGGTTAAAAATGATACAAGCCATTAACAGAAAAACGATAGGGTGTAAAATATGCTGCAAAACATGTAATAACTTTTACTATCGTTTCAAAAAGGCTATGGAAATTAATGTGAATGTGTTATATGACTTTCGTAGCATCAAAAAAATGCTACCAAAACTTCTAGTAGCATTTCGATAAACGCTACAATACGACATGTTACCAAAAGGCTGAATTTTTTTTATAGCATTTCTAAAACCCTACTATATGTCAAGTTTTGGCAGCGTTTTCTACAAGGCTACAAAAAATTCAAACTTTTAGTTGCATGTCGTATGCAGCGTTTACCAAAAGGCCATTGAAAGTTTTGGTAGCGTTTTTTCAACGCTACGAAAAGCCTTTTCCAATGTAGTGATTCTAAAAGGAGATCTTTATTTGTTTTGGGATCGTAGTAGGTTACTTGATGAGATGGGACTTCGAGTTCAACAGGAATAACGGCTTTGGAGCCGAAAGCAAGGGCGAATGGAGTATGGTCAGTCGTGGACTTATGGGTGGTTCTATAAGCCCACAATGCTATTGGGAGTTTATCCACCCACTTGCCTCTAGCCTTTTCCAAACGCTTCTTCAGAATGGACTTTATGATTTTGTTCATAGTTTCAACTTGTCCATTTTCTTAAAGGTGAGCAACTGCCGCAAATCTTCTCAATATGATGCCGACATCAAGAGTCTTTAAATTCGACGTTGTCGAACCGGGTTCCATTGTCAGTCACAATGGTTCATGGAAGGTCAAAACGACAGATGATGTTCCAGATAATGAAGTTAATTACTTTCTTTGTTGTGATTGTGGCTAAACATTCTGTTTCGACCGATTTAGTGAAGTAATCAACTGCGATGATGGCATACTTCGCACCACCTTTAGAAATTAGTAAGGAACCAATAATATCTATGCCCCATATGACAAATGGCCATGGACTGACCATTAGTGTGATTTCCATTGGCGAAGCTCTTGAAACTTTTGCATACATCTAGCACTTATCACACAGCTTAGAGTAATTGGCAGCATCTCGGTTGATAGTCGGCCAATAATACCCATAACGGAGTATTTTCTTTGCTATGGTTTTTCCCCTAGTGTGAACGCCACATTCCCCTTCATGAACTTCCTTTAAGACTCGTTTTACTTCATCATGAGCGATACACCGGAACAGGGGAACAGAAAAACCCTTTCTATACATAACTCCTTCCTGAATGATATACGGTGAAGCTTTGCGAAGGACTTATCGCCTTTCACTCCTCCGTTTGGGAAGGACTCTCCACAGCAAATAGTCTTTAGTTAGGGTCATCCACGATTCCTTCTCAGGTTCCGCCTCTAGTACCCAGTCGATTTTTATCTTGTTTATGCTCGGTGCATCAAGTACTTCAACTGGAAGCAAGTTTATTTGTTGTGCATCCTCGGTACTAGCAAACTTTGCCAATGAGTCTACCTCTTTATTTTGATCTCAGGGAATGTGTGTGATGTCATAATACTCAAAGCCAGTCAATAGTTCTTGGAATCAGATAAGGTACATAGCGAGTCGTTGTCCATTAGCTTGGTAATCTCCTCTGACTTGGTATACTACCAACCATGAGTCACAAAAGATTTCAAGAGATTTTATTGCCAATTTTCTGGCAAGTTTGAGTCCAGCAATCAGAGCTTCATACTCAACTTCGTTGTTTGTTGCAGGAAGTCAAGCTTTAAAGCGTCACAAATTGGTCAATCCTCCGTAGTTATTAACACGATTCCAACTCCAAAACAACGATCATTGGATGCTCCATCCACATACATTTTCCACAGAATGGTAGGGGCTCCATTGCTCTTTGGGAGATCATCCTATGCAATAAATTCCGCTATAAAGTCCTCTAGTGCCTATCCCCTGATGGATTTTCGAGGAAGATAAGTGATGTCAAATTGGCAAAGTTCGATGTTCCACTTCAGTAACCTCCTAGACATCACAGGTCGTTGTAGGACCTGTCATAATGGTTGATTGGTGTAAACGTTGATAGGATGAGCCTGAAAATAGGGGCGGAGTTTTCATGAAGTGATCAACAAGCAGTACGCCAATTTGTCTATCTCCGGGTAGTTCCTTTCAGCTCTTATTAAATGCTTGCTAACATAATAGACCGGTCTTTAGATCTGATTCTCCTCGTGAAGTAGTGTGACACTTATAGCATGTACCGACATGGCCAAGTAAATATACAAGTCTTCGTGATCTACCGGCTTTGACAAGATGGTAGGCTTCTCTAAGTGGTTCACCAAAACTCGAAATGCGCCTTCACAATCCTGTGTCCATTCAAACTTCCTTTTTCCTCTCCTAATCAAATCAAAGAAAGAAATGCATTTATCGCTGTCTCTGGAAATAAATTGACTTAGGGCCCCAACCTTCCCATTTAGACTCTGCACTTACTTGATGGTCTTCGGCACTGGGATGTTGTGAATTGCTTGAATCTTCTCGGGATTAGATTTGATTCCACGAGCATTGATGATGAAACCCAAGAACTTTGTTGATGCAACCCCAAAAGAACACTTCATAGGATTGATCTTCATTTTTTAAAATCGAAGGATATCGAACATTTCTACAACGTCTCTAATGTGGTTGCTTGATCGTCGTGACTTCATGAGCATATCATCCGCGTATATCTCCATCGTTTTTTCAATCTAATCTTTAAACATTCTGTTGACTAAGCATTGCTGGGTCGCTCCAGCATTCTTCAATCCAAATAGCATTACCACATAGCAATACAATCCAACGTCATTAATGAAGCTGGTGTGCTCCTGATCGAGAATGTGCATCGGGATTTGATTATGTCCTGAGTATGCATCAATGAAAGATAGCAACTCATGTCCTGTGGTTGAGTCCACTAACTAGGCAATCCTCGGAAGGGGAAAAGTGCCTTTTGGACATGCCTTGTTTAAGTCTGAATAGTCAACACACGTCCTCCACTTCCCATCTGCCTTTCTCACAAGTACAGGATTAGATACCCATTTAGGGTAGAGGACATCGTGAATAAACCCATTGCTTTTGAGCCTATCCACCTCCTCTTTAAGGGCAGCGGATCCCTCCGGATCCATACCATGCCTTTTCTGTTTCACCAAGATATGCCTCGGGTCGATATTTAATGCGTGGCTTGCAATGGCAGGCGAGATCCCACGCATGTCAGAATGAGTCCAAGCGAACACATCAAGATTCACTCGGAGAAAACCAACAAGTTCTTTCAAACATCGAGGGGATGAGCTGTGATCCGATCATTAGGACCCATGATGGGTCGTCGTGGCTAACTGTGATGTCAATCGTCAGCTCAGTCGGGAAGCCTTGATCTCTTTGGGCTCCTCCTCGTCATCCCTTAGATCTATGTCTTTATAGAACCTACTGTAGCACCTAAGCTAAGGCCCATGCGTTGGTTGTCAGTCTTCGGTGTTTTGGATGTGGAGAGACTTATCTACACCCTTACCTTTCTCCTTTCGTTGAGCGTCTATCAATTTAGCCACATAGCAGGCGCGTCCGGTTGCCTGATCACCATGCATAACTCTAACATTGTTATCAGTTGGGAACTTCAAAGTCAAACACCATAAGGCAAGAGCTGTCCAGAATTCTGCTAGGGTTGGTTGGCCCGGAAAAGCATTATATGGAGAGTCAACATCCAAGACAACAAATAGAAACATCTGAACGCTCCTGCGGTCACCTTCTCCCAACTCTACGGGTAATTCGACATATCCGACAACTTCGGTCACAACACCGTTAAAGCCATGAATGTGGGCTTTAGACGGTTTCAAATCCTTGGCTTCCATCCTCATCTGATTGTAAGCCTTTTTTAAAATTATATTTATGGAACTTCCATAATCAACCATAATCCTCAACACTAAGGGAGCGCCGATCATGGCCGAAATGACCATTGGGTCAATCGTCGGTGCCTCCAACTTGTCTGCATCTCTGTTTCTAAACACAATGTCATATGTTGGTGTACGTTGCTATTTTTTCGGAGCTCCATCTTCTATACTCAAACAACATTCAAAATTCATATGCTTGATCACGCTAGCATAAAGCTCCATCTCATGCCAACTCTTATCAGCTGGATGCGGTCCTCCGACTATTATATTGATCGCCAACCTTCCACTAGTTCATGCAGGCTCCTCAGCCCTGTGCGGCGCTTGTCCTTGGTTGGGGTCAGATTTCCCCTGCCCACCATCTGCGGGGCTTTAAAAAATTGCTGCAACTTACTTTCATGAATCAGTTTCTCGATAACATCCTAAAGACGCTTACACTCATTTGTGTAGTGACCACAACATTATGGAACTAGCAATATTTTCCAATCTTCTTTTTCTTCTCCTTTTATTCCTTAGGAGGTGGCTTCCTATATTGCATGGCATTACATGAAGACAGATAAACATTTTATAGAGACGTATTCAGCGGGGTGTAGGTATCTTACATTGGAATCCTTGGCTTTCCTCTTCCAGAATCCCTCTTTCGCTCCTGGTTCCTATCACCACCTTTCTTTTGCTAATTTGGTTTATTTTGGACATTTACTGGAACCTTTCCGGACCCCGGACTATTTTACTGGAACATTGCTTTGCACTCCCTCTATACTCGATTCGACAACATTCTTCTTCCTAGAGCACCTAGCTTCCTCTTTCCTCAAATACTAAGCTGCTTTGGCATAGAAATGCTCTAATGTCGCGTGTGGTTTACAAGCTAATCAATCGCCAAAGTCAGATTCTGGATCAAACCCCCTTGTTACCGCCATCAACATTGAATGGTCATTCGAATTACTAACATCTGTGATAGCCATATGAAATCTCTCCAAGTAATCTTTTAGCGATTCTCTCGGGGCCTGAATCACACTTGATAGGGACATTACATCTTTGGGGCGAGTTGCGTGCATATGGAATTGCTTCATAAACTTTGTTGTTGAATCGTCAAATCTAGGGATTGACCGTGGGGGTAATCTCTTAAACCACATCGTCGTTATGCCAGAGAGAGTGATGGGAAAGCATCTACATTTTGTGGCATCATCAGCTCGTGCGGAATCCATCTGCCATTCATATCTTACGATATACTACCTAGGGTCGGTTTTTTCCTCCTAGGCAAGCATCGACCACATGCTAAATATCCTTGTATACTCTGCTTGTTAAATATTTTCTATGAGAGAGGTATTGCTTCTTAAGATCCCCAATCATCAGTAGTCAAACCATGGCTCTCCCTTACTAGCTGTTTGACCATAGCCAACAAGTCCAGCATTTAGATAGCTGGAACTAAGCGGTAGTCGTGCTCCACCTTATGTGAATGGTCCGGTCGTTGTCTACTGGCCGTCCCATGCCATCTTGGATCAACATCCTCTTGATGTACATTGCGTTCATTCTAGAGAGGTGATTGATATGCATTTACTTGAATTCCAGCATTCAGATTGATTGCAGCATCACCAATGTGTGTTCTTTCCGTCATCTGATGTGAGCCACCTCCAAGAGTTGGATTGGCGTCGACCGCTCCAGATGGATCAGTTACTATCACTATCGGTTTGTTTGGATCTATCGGGTGATGGTGGGTCGATGTTTCAGTGTGGTATCCATTGGTTCTGCGATGCCTTCGTCTGTGAAAGTGATCTGATGAAGTTGAGCCCTTCGATGTAGAATAGAGAGTTGGCTTTCTCTAAGCTTTCCCACATTGTTGATCTCTGAGTTGATTCATTAAATCGATATGGGCTTGAATCTGCTAGTTCAACTATCGGCGACTATCCACAAGGTCTCTCATCAGATTCTAGAAATCAGCCCTCGTGATGGAATCAACCAGATTCTGGACTTCAACTGGATTGGTAGCATTAACATCTACTGGTGGATTACTCTGGCCCCCTTATCAGATGCTAGCGTTCTCGTTTCCTTCTACATTTAGAGAGGTAGATCTAGTGTTCCTAACCATTGTTGATAGTTTTCCTTGGACTTTTTGCAAATCTGAATAGAACGAATAAGTTTCTTGAAGACAATTTTAGATCTCTTTGGGAAATTTATGCAATCTAGTAGTAACAAAGGGATCCAAACAGGGCTGAGAATTAGTTTCTTAGTGAAAGCACCAAAATGTTTGCCCCAAAAATTGGCACAAACACCGAATAGAGAGTTTGTAGAGAAGTAAATGAAGAATATAAAATGAAAATAGAGGAATCTAACAATTAAATAACAAAATATAAGCAATAACAAGAAGACAACGATTTATAGTGGTTCGGCGTTGAATGCCTACGTCCACTTTTCAGAAATAACTTTATTAAACACTTGAATTACCGAGTATAGAAAGATGATCGAATTAAATCCCTTAGTTACAAAGAAGTGCAAAGTAACAAGCATCATCTAGATCCCCCAAATGAACAATCAAACCTATATTTGTAGGGGAAAACAGTGAGATATCTTCTTGAAATTTTGGCAACAGAGACTCCAGATCCAGAAGAGGTCATGATATCCATCGCAGGTCCCAAATCCTTGAGAATAACGATCGGCGTCGATCGTTATATTGGCTTGCTTTGGTGTTCGGTCGATATGGTGAGCTCCACTCTTCAATATATTGATGCTTCCAAAGTTTCATCTGTATTTGACTTGTAGATTACGAGATATTGATCGTTTTCCATTGTGCTGAACTGTAACACCAATATGGTACGATCCGTAATTGATGAGTATGGATCATACTCGATCCATTTTCAATTCATGGCATATTTTCATACTTTTATCATTCGGTTAAGTCCATCTTCTGCTTTCACTCCGCCACTGCTTCATATTATCATCTATGCCTGATCTTTTGTCTTTGTTATTGTTAGTTTGACTTATCTACCCCAATGACAGTCGATTTTAACTTGCCTAATTAGTTCGAATATAGCCGGGCCAAAAAGGCTGGATAAAAATATGTATACGCAACCATACAAACCATATGCAACATCCACTAGCACAAAAATAATTAAACATCCATACGTATCCTATCTAACAGCTAGAAAATAAATAAGAGATAATGTGAGTGTGTATACTACCTAAAGGATATAATGCCCTAGACGTGTAAACAAATACAATCCAAGCAATACATTTAATTACATCCAATAACATCCATCATCCATAACATGTCCTATTGACACGTTGTAACCATTTCTGCCATCCAATGGTCTTTACGTCAACTAGAACCTAAATAAAAAAGTAACATATGCTTTTCTAACTAAAAATGGCTTAACTACGACAATTACACCAATAGACATTTCCGTAAGTACCTAATAACGGATTCCCGCAATTAAGCTGCGTTCTATCTTTCCTTGGGGATTTCTACTTGTCTATTCTCTATCATGGACTCAGTTCCATGGACTCAGCTCCATGGACTACCCCATGTCTATCCTATTAGTACTTTCTTCTTACCTATCTGGTACAGTCCTTGCCCTTCTACCAATTAAATCCCGACTACACTAACCAACTTTCACCACAGGCATAATTTCCAATTTAAGTATATGTGCATCGGTAACCTTCAACAACCCTTGCTACTAAATTAAATGGTCTTGCATCACGCTAAATAATTTGAGCATAAGTATGCTCTTTCTAACTGTTGCTCCATAAAATCTCCAGTGCACAACATACTATCTTAACACTTTCAGTGGAGTGCCTAATCACCTCAATGCCAAGATACCAAGTGGAATAACTCAACTGTGGATTGTACTTATTCTTTCTATGGTACTTCCAACTTATCCCTTTGCTATACTTCCATTTCCCTCAAGGTTGTCCAAACTGGTGATTTCCTAAATATCAAAAATAACACAACTTCTTTTCTAATTCGGCTCAACTCAAGTCATTTCTCTTTAACTCTTAGAATGTTTCCAAAACTTTCAAAAATCATGGTACCTAGGTATCATGTTTATGGTCTACATGGATCTATTTCAAGTTCTACAAATGAAAGTTTGGTCTATCTTCTCATTTAGTCTTAACAATAAAAGTCCTCAAATTCATTAGATTTATAATCCAAGATCATTCTAACCAAAATAATATCCACTTAAGGGTTACTTCATTCGCATGCGGTTGCTTTGTTGACGACCATGTATTATATATTAGCCTTCCATAATTTTTTCTTAAGAAAATAATCTTCCTTTAATCCTAGCGATGATCGAGAACAACCCTTTTTATCTCCTCATCCAAATCATAGCAAAAGAATTTCCAATCTTCTTTTATATGAAAATCACCTTTGCATTCTCCATGCGTGCTTATAACAACACCTTTTTCTTGGCCGAGATCTATATTCTTGAATTTACTATCCATTGCAAAATCTTGATTAAATTTTTATCAAGGACATCCTTTATGAACTTTGAACTTTCAAAAATTTCCTTTTTCTATTCCTTGGTGTCATCTCACAAATGGGACCTTTACCAAACATAGCCTCTTATCACTCCATCCAATCACCCTACGGTTGAGACAGCTAAATACGAGATGATCCCTTGCCTTTTTTAATCCAATTGACATAACAACAAATACTTTGGTTTATACTTTGGGTTTTTTGCATTTTAATGCATTAGAATTATACCTTTTTCCCGAAAGGAAATATGAACACTGTAACTTTCCATAAATTATCTAAAAGTTGATTTGTGCTATGTTCGGAATTACAAGGAATTATCTCTTCTGTTTTTTATTGAAATAGGCAGTACAAAATATGGTAACTCTCCCTATGTTTTACATCTCTTTCATTTGGTTATATCCCTTTTTATGCCAAACGATACACTTTTTAGAACTGGATAATTTATAGAAATTTACATTAATACACACCTGTGCAGTTAATGCCCCGCTATTACCCCGCTATAAGCCTGCTATATCTCATAGCGAATTTCTACCGCTATGATTTTTTCATATAGCCCCAAATATAGCATTTCCGCTTTAAGCCCCGCTATTTCCGCTATATCCCGTTATTCTCGCTATATTCTGCAATTTCCGCTATATCTTTTTTAAAAGAAATGATTGAAAAATGTCCTTTATACATTATAAAAATTATGAAATTAATTTATTTAATTGAATTTTTAATATATTTTTAGAAACGAAAATACTCTAATATTCTACTAAATTCAATTATATTATATAACAGTTTTACGTTTATTTATAGTATATTCGCACATGTTTTTATTTAAAATTATTTATGTATTTATTATAATTCAATTGAATGTTAATTTTTCATCTAATTACCATTTATATATTTGTAAAAACATTAAGTACGAGTTATATATGCTATTTTAGAGTCATCCGCTATATCCTGCTATACCCTCGCTGTATCCCCGCTATGACTTTTTGCACCTCCGCCGCATTGAATCTGCCGAGCGCTTTAACTGCACAGCTACACACTTCATTTCAATGAATTAAAGTACTAATTAAATCCCGTTCCCATTTTATAACAACTTCCAATTTAGTATTTACTAATCCATATCGGTTACATTACAATTTACTGAAATAGCCAATTTCATATTTTTACTTGCACAAGTCGTGTAAGTCTACGAATCTGGAACTTATTATAAAATTTCTTTTCTGAAGGCTCTCGTGAATTTAGGGACTACTTTTCCCTTATTTCTACATTCTAGAATATGCTATACTTAACACTATCTTTCCAAGATTCACATTGGGCGTCCATGGAATGCAACTACTATAACATAAATTCAATAACATGTATAAAATACATAATTTCTCATTCTTGTCCACCCGGTCTGTCCATAGCCTTTAGTGGACAAGACAATACCCAGATTTCCCATAGCCTATAGGTACCTTGTTCCCACATAAACGGTACTAGGTAATACCATGCTGTTATAACGCTAAGCCTATACTTACCGTCCCATTTTAGATTGGCTAATGTAATCAAGAAAAAACCAATTTGTTACATAACACTCTTAATAAGGATTGAGGTAAACATTACATGTCCCTTTAACTCCAATTTAACTCTTTTCTTTTAACTTTAAGTGATAATCATAACACTTTCATTTTTACCTTTTAGAATCGAAAACATTTTATTTTAACATAGTTTACACAAAGCTAATAAGTCTTCAAAACTATAAAGTCCACTTTTCATTTTTACCATTTAAATCAAAAAAAATTATTTTACCATTTCCACAAATTTAGCAAGTTGTCTAAAACTTTAAAATCCTTGATTCTATTTAACGAACGTTTACTTATTCGACTATGAGATTCCCTCAAATTATCAAAAATGATTAAACTTAACTTAGAAAAGATATCCATAAAGCACACCTTCCTAAAATTTTCTTTTATAAACAAGGAATTTTCACAAAAGCGTATTGTTAAAGAAAATGTAGCATTTTTAACTTATTATTATTATAATATTATTATCATTGTTATATTTTTAAAGTGTGATAGAGAAATTTATGAAATATTTTTAAATACATACTCACAAAAGGAGTTCAAAAGTTGTGTCTTACAAACTTTTCAAAATTTCCCACAAGTTCTATTGTTAAAAGCAAAATAAACATTGGGTGTAAGTGAGACGATATGCATAAAGACAAAACAAAAGTTCTAAAATAGTTATTGAAAAATAGCTTTTCACAAATTTCTCTACTTTTACTTCTTAAATAAGTTCCATAAAGTTGTTTTACTATTTTATAGAAAATTGAAAACTAACTTATTTTTCTTTTTCAAAATATCAAATGTCTACTATTTCACATTTTTCAAAAAGAATATTTTTACTATTTTATCACTTAAATTGGAGTAGACAATATCAACCTAATTACACCAACCCATAAATACCTAACAATGCTTTAAGTGCATAAGGTTTCTATCTTCCTTTTCCAAAATGGTTAACTCAATTTCATTTTTAATTAGTATCTAACTTCAATATAAAAACAGGGTTTTCTACTCTAATTAGAGAAATTTGCCTTAGATTTTGAAAGTCCTCCTTATACTATCAATATTATATTTCTATTGTATGGGTCCCATATTACTAATCTTCTTTGCTCACTCTTAAATCCATAACTTACTAGCTCTTCTTTATGGGGTAAACCATAATAATCATAAAAAGTTTATTTTCCACCTTAGCTGTTATAACTTTTAACATTCACCCTCGTCAGCTTATATAAGGGATATACCAACGACTACCTTATGTACTCACTTGTATAGGGTATTGTGTACTAATGCACACATCAGAATATCATAATTAGCTATCCTAGTCAAATTTGGCTCATTTTATCTCCTAAAATTTGTACTCATTCTCACTATTTGTGTTTGTGGATTAGTTTCAACTTTCCCACAAATAGTATAGGCATGGATAAAAGGGATTTTGATACATGGATAAAATCTTTGAAAATCTTTTTGAAACTATATATATATGTATGTATATATATATGTGTATATGTATGTATATATATATATATATATGTATGTATGTATGTATGTATGTATGTATGTATAGACTCAAAACGCAATTTATCAAAACTTATCGGAAAACATTTTGAAATACTTTTTTCTTCAAAAACTTTCTAAGGACGTTCTGTAACAACTCGGATTTTTGTCGTTTAATTCTAAATATTTAAGTAATTTTAAATATTGAAATAATTGGTTTTTAAAGTTTAAAAACTTGAATTCAAATTTAAGGATTTCAAATATTTGAATTGTGAATTTAATATTTGAATGGTAATTTAAATATCTAAATTTTGAATTGAATATTAATTAAATGGATTTAATTGTCTTACTTTACTCGTTTTAATTAATAAATAATAACGGTCATTTTATAAACAGGCACAGGAAAGAAGTTGCAATTTTTTTTATTCTTAAGGACAATAAGTTTACTTTTTAGTCTGAAGGACACTTTTTAGTGTAAACAGAAAATGATAGTTACAACTATCATTCTATGATTTACACTAAAAAGTGTCCTTCAGCCTAAAAAACAAAATTATTGTCCCTGTAGCTAAATTTTTCTCCAACTTTTTCCTTAAGCCTAAAAAGCCCTTTTATAAAATTATTTGCAATAATAGATAATAAGAAAAATTATTTTTTATTATAACGACTTGATTTTTTATGACATATTTTTAGTTTAATTTATTTGATTTTTCCATAAGTTTTAGTTTGGAAATTATTTAAATTATCGTTTGATGATTTTTGTCAAACAACGATATTTTTTTACAAAATACTTGTAATGACCGGTAATTTTCGATAATTAAAAATAGTTAATTTAATAAGGCTTTGTGATTTAATGCTGGAAGAAATTAAAATTTATGATTAATGATAAGAATATAACTGGAATAAAATGAAATAGTATTAATTTAAGGTAACTGATAACTACTTTGAATGTAATTCCAATTAATTAAAAGAATTAAAGAGTTATAATTGATATAGATTGTAAATAAGAGGGAATTAGGCAAAAGGACAAACTTTGAAAAAAATTTAGGTTGAAGGACACAAAGTTTCATTTTTGGGCTGAAGGACAAACTTTGAAAGAAAATTAGGCTGAAGGAAAATGCTAAATATAGTTAGCATTTTGTACAGTGCAAACATTGTACAAAATGCTAATTATAACTAGCATTATATCCAGTTTTACATTGTACAAAATGCTAGTTGTATTAGCATTGTCCTTCAGCCTAATTATCTTCCAAAGTTTGTCCTTCAGCCTAAAAATAAAACTTGTTGTCCTTCAGCCAAAAATTTTATGAAAATTTGTCCTTGTGCCTATTTTCCACTTGTAAATAAAGTATAGTAATGTATGTATTAATGGATAATTGGATCAAAAGAGCAATTGATAATTTTAAAGTTGATTGATTTATGAAACAATGTGTAATGAATTGTAACTGAATAAATTTAGTGTTGTAGTAGTAATTATAACACTTGTTGTGGATAATAAACTTATAAGATGTGACTAAAAGTTAATGGTGACAATTATTATATGTTACCTATTTATTTAGCCTGTTAAATTTGATTTGGAAATCAATTTCAAATTAATTCACTTAGTTAGTGCAGTTAATGTAGATTTAATTTGATAATTATAGAATACTAATTAAATAAGATGTAACCAATGTAAATCTTATTCATAATATGATAATTGATTGAATAAAAAGATTTGAAATCAAGTTTGATCAAATTATGAGAATTTAAGCTATAATCAATGAATTTATTGCAATTAAATGTAATTAAATACTACATTAATGAAAACTAAGATGAAAATTGTAGAGGGTTAGTGTAATAAGGTAAACAATGTTAACTATGTCTGTAGAGTAATAATTGTTAGAATAAAAGTCTAAAATCAAATTAAAACAATTTATTGGAATTTAATTTTATTAATTGGATTTAATTACAGTTGAAATTGAACACTGTAACTGGTGTAATATTTAACGATGAACTAACATGTAAAATTGATTTAAATTATTGTAAATGTCCAAGTAATCAAAAATGATGGAAATTGTTGGTCATTAAATTTGAGATTTAAAAAGTGATCTAATAATAATTTAATTAATTAACGTAAAAATAGCCATTTTGGCCGCTGACTCGGATTTTGACGAAACCAGTTTCATCGGATCCGTAACGGTGAATTATTGTAAGATTTTAAGTTTCGTAGCAATCGGACTTGTCGTTTGATCGTACGGACTCGAAACGCGTAGAAATCAATTTAATTAAATTTAATTGAAATCAATTGGAAATAAAGCTGATTTTGCGCCAACTTCTCCATACAATGGAATTAGGACCTAAAACCTATTCCATTGAATTTAAAAATATCGAAAACATCTATTTTGATATATGGGATGACACATTTCCGTTTCGGGAACGAAACGGGCTTTTCGGGTCGTAATTATCAATTCAAATCTATTTGGATGCTATTCTTTTCTTATCGGGCTTCGTTGGTATATATAGTCTTGTACTAAAGCCTAGCAGCCTTTCATTCCTCATTACAGTACGTACAAAAGTTTCTATCGCTCCTCTTTTCCTCAATGGCTGAAAACCCTAAATTCCCCATTTCAATTTCAATTCAAAATCAAATCCCTCCAAACCCTAACATATTATATATCATTTTGAAGCTCTCGACGAGCGTAATCCACTACAATGATTCATTTTTCAATTCAAGTTATCGTCTGACCAGAAATTAACGAAGAAGTTTTGGCCTTCCATTGGCCATGGTCTCGATTTAACGGTGGATCTTCAACTATTTGGCGATCGGAGGTTGCTGGCATGTAGAGATTGATGAGAGAAGTTGATCTATGTGGTTGAAGTGCCAAGATCATCAGCGATTTCAATTCGAACCGCTGTGGAAGGCTGGTGCGGCGGAGTTCGCCTGGGTACGGCGAGTGCGGCGAGGTGGAGCCTAGAGGGGCAGCGAAGCGTGGGCGTCATGCTCCTGGTATTTGATCATGGTGGCGGCGATCAGAGAGGCGTGCGACAGGTGACGTTTGTTGGCAGCTTTTAGGGCTTGAGTGGGTTCGACTTCGATGTTGTTGCGTTGAGGAAGGTGACGTGTTTAGCACCTATTTGTTTTTTTAATTTAATTTAAATTTTAAAAGCTTCAAACTCGAATAAATTCTTCATACGAGGTCGGATTTACGCGCAGTTTGTTCCGCTGCGATCGTATCGGAATTCTGGACATTATGTAACTAGTTTGGACAAATTCTGAGACTGTTTAAATTTGGGCCTTTAATTGGATTTTAATTCGATTTAAAATCGAAGGTGAGTGTTTTAACCCACTCATAACTACTAAATTATCTTATGTTAGCTAAATTTAATTTATGATGTGATTAGAAATTTATTGATTGACGTTTGGCATGTTTAAATTGTCATTCTAGTTAAATTTGATTGTTATTGCATTAAATCATCGTTTAATTTAATATCGAATTTAATTGTCGATTTAATACCTGTTAATAATAATCAGTTATCTATTGATGTTTATTGGTTGATTTAGATGATGTTTGTGATGGGTGTCTAATTGTCGATATTGGATGACTGGATGTTGTATTTTTATACTGTTATAACACTGCAAGTTCCCTATTGGTTGAAATGATACATACCCGAATGATCTATAGATTAGGGAAAAATCGTTTTGGGTTGAAATGATAGACCCGAGCGATTTTATGGATTTTATTTAATTCGGGATTAAGGTTTGAAATGATATATAACCGTAAAATTCTAAATTGCGGATTGAAATGATAAATATCCGTATCACTTGAACCTAGGGTAGAAAATTATATACGTACACCGGATTGGTTAAATTAAACGATTTTTGAATCTTTAAATTTTGAATTTAGTTAACTGGTATTTTGAAATAGAAATTTGATTTATATAAACTGAACTGTTTTCGAAAGTCCTAGCGAAAATGTTGAAATTGGAATTGATTTAATGAATTGTTCAAAGGATTTAAATTTGAATTTCAAAGTTGAGGTGTCAAATATAAATGAATTTATCAGAATTGAGTTATTAAAATGTTGGATATAACTTTGAAATCTAATTTAAACTAATCTAAACTATTTTAATTAAATTAACTATTTTAATCAATTTAAACTATTTTAATTTATATTAATCTATTATAACCTATTTAACCCAATCTAAATCTATTTTACCAATTTTAAACTAATTAAATTTATTCAATCTGTTTTAAACCTATTTAATATAATTTAAATCTATTTAATATAATTTAAATCTATTTAATCTATTTTAAATTTAATTAATCTATTTAAATCTATTTAAGATAATTTAAATCCATTTAATCTATTTCAAATTTATTTAAATCATTTTAAATCTAATTAAATCAAATTTAAATCTGTTTAAACTATTTTACTATTTAAACTATTTTTAAACGATTAAAATAATTTATGACTATCTAAACTATTTTCTAAAAATTGCAGACTGTGTAAAGTTGAAGTAATTATATTTGAATCCTCGATGATGATACAACCTAAGTTGGAATTTGGAATTGATACCCTTTTTTGAAATGACATATTTGAGCAAACAGGATGATTTTCGAACTAGAAATTAATTAACCTATCTCATCGTTAAATTCAAAAGTCAATATGATTTTGGAAGTAAATACGGGTTTTAAAGTGAATATAGTTTTGAAAGTGAATATGATTTCGAAAGATATATGATTTGAAATCGAATATGATATTTTGATATAAATTGTGAATTGACTTTTTAAATGTAAAAGAACCATCCGGTGTGAAATAAGCGTTTGGTTGTTAAAGAGACCGGGATTGGATATTGTCATACTCTATGCCAATACCGAAAACCACTTTAACAACTATGTATGTGGTGGAGATTCCAGAAATGAAGTAGGATGGTTTGGCGAACGATTCTGTATGAGGTATTTACGTGACCCTGACTCCCGTGAGTCACTTGATGTGGCTAAAACAGGAGCTATACCGGGCCAAGTGAGGTCATTCTTCCTATCGGGCACATTTCTTCGATACTATATTCTGACTTTGTGATTTGATTTGCTGGCCACCCTTTGATTTTGATTTGGGAGTGTGTCCGAGGTGGGCGGTAGTAGATGCTATGCGTTACCACCAGTCCGGGAGTGCAATTGGTATATCTACCCGGGGCATTGCCTCGAGTGCCTTGTCGCATGCCTTATCACGCCTTCTACGATTTTGGTTTATACCATACCTATGGAGTGCCCTCTAATAGCCCTCCAGTTTACGGAGGAATTACGGTACTGTATATACTATGGGAATATATAAAAATGTGTTAAGGGTGATATGGATAACTTCTTAAGGTTATTTTAATATTTTACTTTACTATAGACATATTATAATAGCGTATTGTACTACATAGTAGATAGTCTAACGAATCCTTAGGAGATGGTAATCCCGAACATCTCTTAAGCTATTGCACTCACGTTGACACTAGATAGGAGATGTCAAACCCCATAACCATCTCTGACGCCGTCGCACTCATATTTATTTACGGTTGATTTAACTTACATAAGATCTTTTAGTTCTGACTCGAGTGTTTTGTCTTTTCATTACGCTCGGGTCAGTCTGAGCATTTCAGGGTTGAAGACTGCTTTCTGGAGGATGAAGACGAAGATTTTGTTCTATTATTATGTATTATATTTATTCCATTGCATCATGTTGTTCCGCTGCATTTATTCATTTATTTATTATTTATTCCTGTTGAATGTAACTCTGATTTGTATTATTAAGGTATAATCAAATGTTATTTATAAACAGCTTCATGAACTGTTTATTTGATTATTATATTTTGTCATTCCGTTGCGAGATTCAATGTTTGTTTTTTCTTTCTTTCTCTGTTTTTTTCTTATTTACCCCAATATTAATCTGCCCTTTTGTATGGTTTGAGTCTGACGCGTGTGTCTGCTTAAAACGTCCAAAAAGGTAAGTCGTTACAATACTATAACCAATTTATATTATTATTGTTTTGGGATTGTAGCGCGTTTTTGTGTGTGACCGTATTTTTGTTTTATCGTTCGCGGCTCGTACATGAACGAAACTCTATGTAGCGAGATACCGGAAAAACTGAAAATATAACTAACTCAAAACACTTAGAAAATCAGTACACTTGCTCTTCTCTCTCTTTTATTACCATTCTATCCATTTTTCACTGAAATAAAGAAACATATAAATCCACTTCTTATAAAATTCAAAACAAATTGTTTTGAAAATCAAAAAATCAAAAGTTTGGATCTTTGAGTTTAATATGTAGAGATCTACTTTTCAACGTGAATCTGGTTGTGTGCAATGGAGTTTTAGGGAAGCGACAGTTTGAAACGTGGCAAGCAAAAACTAGGGTTAAGGTTTTAGGGCTTGCAGTTTACATTGGCTAATTTAGAGGGTAGTATGGAGTTTGTGGTGGCAAGGAGCTTCCATGGGCCAAGACTTGTAGGGTGCGGCTCCATTTTGAAAGGTGCACCATTTTGGGCACCTAAAGCAGATCGAGGAGGATGGAAATTGGTCTAGGGGAGCATGTGTGATGAAGTGGTGACCAACGAGTCGAGTACGAGAAGAGAAACTCGTCGATGAAGTTGAATCTTGGTTTCGTCGTTTGTGGTGGAAGCTAGGGTGAACGATGTGCATGAATGGGCGTGCATTTTTGTCCATGCATAGGAGAGGTAATGGAGGGAGGAAGAAGGTTTAGTTGGGTAATTATCTTCTAAAATGTAATTAGTGTAAATTTATATAATTTAATTCAAATCGAAACTTATAAAATGAATAAATATTTCATACGAGGTCCAATCGAGACGCGGTCTTTTGCATTACACTCGCAATGACGTAGGCTACGCGATGGAACTTGTTTTATTGAATTTGGAGCAAGTTAAATTTTGGGTTAAAATCGAACGTCGTTCGATTTTAGTTCAAACTGGAATGCCTGAGCGTCCGCTGGAATTTCGATAAGTTAAACTCACCTTTTTGGGTAATTAGAATGATATACAGTGGATAAAATTTACTATTTACATTTGGATGAATTATTGGTTGGTTTGGTTAAATATCCGCTTTTCAAAAGCAAATGCCATTTAAATTGAAATACAGAGAATTTTATAGAGAAATCCAAATCCTTGACATTGTGATTTTTAATTTCCAGTTATATTCTTGTTTATTTCATTTCAGTTATATACATGTTTTATAGATTGTTAAACGTAAAAATTTGATAGTTTGGCCATACTGGATGTGACACCGGCATATGTTAAAAGTCGAACCTTTTTATAGAAAAGGGTAGTAATAGTACTGATTAAGTGCTATAGTAACTATTGGCCTCGATACAGTATTTTGGAAAAACTATTAATTGTTGTTTAATTTGGAAATGGTTTTCAATTTGAAAAATGTTTTTTAATCTGCCCTTTTGATTTTCTGTGATATTTCATTTAAAATAAAATATAGTTTCTAAACTTCTCAATTTCCTTCAACTTCCTCATTTATTCTTTTCTAATATATGTTTATATATAAATGGTTTAAAATTACTTTGGAAAGTATTTATCTTTATAGGAAAGCTATTGTAATAAGGAATGTTTTTTTAAAGGAGTAAAAGGGGTTTATTTTTATTTTAAAGGGATTTTTTTAAAAAGAATATAGAAATATTTTGGATAATTTTTTGTGAAGCATTTTATATAACAAAATGTTGAGATAAAAGATTGGATTTTTAAATGGTAATTTTTAAATCAAAGGGAGACTTTATAAGAGGTACTTTATGAATAAAAGGACATATTTATAAATGGTATTTTATAAAAGAGAAAATATTATCATTTGATAAATTGGAGAAATACAACACGGTTGTTAATTTATTGTAATAAAAGAATGATCTTGTTATGGAAAGTATATAAGTTTTATAATTATATTTTAGGTTTTTTTATATTTTGAGTTTGGGTTTATATTTGGAATTTTGTTTTACAAAAAAGGAGTTTTGTAAATATATTTAGAAATTTATAAAAGGAGCTTTATAAATGAATTTGGAGTTTTATAAAAAGTGTTGCAAATAAATTTAGGAATTTATAAAATGAGTTTTATAAATTATATTTTCTAAAAGAAGTTGTATAAAAGAGTTTTCTAAATAATATAAAGGATGTTTATAAAGGAGTTATTAAATAAATTTGGAGATTTATAAAAGGAAATTATAATTATGTCTAGATATTTATATAGAAATTTGTGAATAATATTTTACGAAAGGAGTATGTAAATATAAGAAGTTTTATAAAGGAATTTTATAAAAGGGATTTATAAGCAGAACGAGACCCGATTTCCATAAGTGATCATTTTAAATTACAGTGATATGGAAAATGTTATTTTCATACTTAACACCAAATTCCAAGGTATGGAAACTATTTACTATCTTGAGAATTAAGAATGTGTATCGAGGCGGGGATAGTTTTTCTAACTTGTCTGATTTCATTGTTAATCGAGGGATAGTGCTGTTCAAAATCGAGAAGTGGGGTAATTATATTTGGTCTAAATTTCAATATGATCTATTTACTTTCACCAGAGGAAAAATGTTTGGGTTTGTTGTTATAAATGTTTGAAATGACATTTGTTTTAATACAATTAAGTATGATTTTAGAAATGAAATATTTCTTAAGATTTGTGAATATACTTATACCATTGAGATAAGTATATGGATACATTTTTCAAAGTATTGGAAATGTTGGGTTTTGTGAATATAGTTATGCTGTTGATATAAGTATATGGAAAAGTTTTCGAAGTATTAGAAGTGAAAGGATTTGGGAATTGTAACGACCCACTATTTTGGACTATTTGCATACGCACATGTCGGACTTGAATAATTCAAAATACCGAATTGTTAATTTAAATTTGGCAAAACTGAACATATACAGTAAATAAATAGTCACAGATCACAGACACAGAGTAATAAATGCAGCGAAAACAAAAGATAGTAGTTCATGAAGCTACTATATACATATCAGAGTTAAATAAGGTACAACAAATGTCTCGAATACAATAATCAAATACAATATCAGAATACATCACTAGAATCAACTGGATATCTGAAACTGGATATATAGCTGGATCTCCAAGCGAAGCTCTAACTCCAAAGGTGAGTCTCGAATACTGGTACACTCAGTCTGACCCGAGCGTAAAGCAAAACACAAAACACTCGAGTCAGGATTAACATTCTTATATCAATAAATCCAACTCAAGTGAAATAGCAATTGAAATACAAGTAACTCAAAGGATGTTTGGAATAACCATCCTTTAAGGATCCGTTAAACTATCTACTATGTAGTAGTGAACGGTAAATAGATAATGCCTATCAGTAATATAAAGTATCAAAATAGTGTTAAGGCGTTACCATTATCCCCCTTAACACATTTTTTATAAGCGTTATCGTCTATACAGCACTGTAAACTCCACCGTAAACTAGTGGGATATCAGGGAGTACTCCATAGGTATAGCACAAAACAAATCGTAGTGGTCGCGTATATAGGGATACAAGTATGACAAGGCACATGAGGCAATACCCAAGGTAGTGAAACTACCGTTTGCCTGATCCGGACTGGTGAGAACGCATCGCCGCAGCGATCGCAACACCGCGAAACAACACTCCCAAAATTTCGAGGGTGCACCAATCGACAACAAGTAATGAGTAGTTTATGAAGAAGTGTGTTCCCTCGAGGTAGCTAACCCCATTTGGCCCGGCACGGCTCCTGTTTTAATCATTTCCAATTTGACACAAGTGTCAAGGCTATCCATTATCGTTCTCTTTTTTCAGTCATCACGTTCATCATTCCAACCACTTCATTCTGGATCACACTCCGCGTATAGTTATTAAAGTGGTTTTCGGTATAGACAGTGAGTATGTCCCTAACCGATTCCGGTCTCTTTAATAACTTTCGTAATTATTACACTGATTGGTCATTTATATATTTCAAAACCAAATCAATTACAATTTCAATTAGAATTTGTAAACCAACATTTCATTTCTCTTTCTAAATCAATTTCCATAATTTACGTTTCAAAATTTCCAAATTCATAATTTCAAAATCTTATAATTCAATTTCAATTTTTATTTAAAGCCATTCCAATATTCATTTAAATTCGTATATAAGTTTCATTCCGAAATCATTTAAATCAATTTAATTTAACATTCAAATCAATTTCTATTTAATTTCCAATTTATTAAATCAATTATTTAAGTTCAACTCCATTATATCAAAACTTACAAATTGCATTAAATTAAATTCATCAAATCAAATTCTTTACATTTCAAGTCTTACATTAATTTCAATAGAACGCATTTTATTTCTTGTTAAAGAAATTCAATTTCACTTATTTATTTACTTAGTTACAAATTTCAAAACTCAATTAATAAAGAAACTTAATTTCACTTATTCAAGAAGTTCAATTTCACTTATTACGAAGTTCAATTTCACATATCAAGAATTCAATTTCATTTAATTATTAAATAATTCCATCTTATTTAATTATTAAATAATTTCAAAAACTTAATTATTAAATAATTTCAAACTTAATAATTAAATTTTAAACAACATTCATTCATCAACTACTATGTTAATATTTTGTTTCGGATTATTACATATTAACATTTTCCTTTCATAAATATTCAAATTCCAACTTCATTTAAAACCGTATTATTTATTCAAATAAAAATCTTTATTTTTTTTATCAAATTATCGACCAATCGGGTTTTATTTAATTCTCTATCCTAGGTCAAAGTTTAATTTGGGTATTTTTCATTTCAACCCGATTCCAATTCAATTCAAAAATAAAGCATAGCAAAGGGATCTTGTAGTGTGATAACTGGGATGATGTCAAAGTAAATAAATAAGCAATAACAACAATCAATATCAATCCAATAATCAATTCAAATAATCGTATTAATTCACCTTGTTGTTTGTGCGAATTAATATAATTATTTCTAGAATCTACACTATCATTTCATGTAGATTAAATATTATTACACTAATATTTATACGGTTCTTTACTTGTCATCCATTATTCAATTTTATACCACACTAATTTATACAACATACATTTAATGGTTCAAGGTGTACTTAACCAAATTCTACATGTCAATTATTTAAAGGGGGTCATATTATACAAATTTAACAAATCAAATTCAACACATATATCAAATCTAACTGTCCTACGTCAATTTCAATTTTAAATTACTTATCACTTACAACATTAACAATCTAACGTCCAATGTCTACAACAACCAATCAATCATTTAACAACCAAACTGGATTATCATTGTATAAATAACAAACAATGGTGTATGATGTCACAGGTGAACTGATACAGGTAAATCATATATGTAACAGTGTAGATAACTAACAGCAGCATATTTCAATTGTTGTTTCAATTGAAATCAAATTTAATAAATAAAAGAACATTAATCGTGAGTGATTGCTCACCTTTCGAGGCTAGAGATGAAAAGACAATGGAATAAGTTACGGATCCAAGCATAAATTCCAAAGTAAAGCGAGATTGGCACGAATCGACGAACAAAACTGATGAACAGAAATGAACGGAATAAAATCAGAACTGGATCAATGAAGATAATTGTCATAAGCGGACTTATATATATATAACCAGACTGAATTTTATATAACTAACCACTTATGCAGACACATACCCACACTTTCATGCAAAATTTATAACTTACTTTATAATATATATACACACACACACTACTAAAACAGATCATATCAAAAATATAAAAAGCACTAACCTATATAATACACTAACAGTAATATATGTACGAAACAAATACATGTCAAAATTTAAATTTGTAACCAAATATTCATATTTATACAATGCTTACAGAATAATATACAGTTATGTATAATTAGTATACTACAGTTTTGAAATAAAATACATTACCCTATAATATTATACACTGCACCCAACAAACAGCATAAATGACTCTTATAATTTATATACACATATATGAATTAAATATAATATGGTTTTGAGAAACTTTTGTACGCGTAACAACAACTATCGCATACCACTTGTACAACTTACAGTACTAAATATAAAACAACTTAAAAATATAATATATGATACTTCTTTTGACAAAGGATGTACCCATAAACTAACAGTAGATTAAAATTTTATGACACTCATATACAAAAATCTGAAAATACAAGAAAATTTTCAAAACAAGTAAACTAACTCAAATGCATATACATGCGGACTGCAATTTATATATATAACATGCGCTGAAAATTTATACAACTTACATGCAGACCACAATTATCTACAACTTATACAACTTATATATAATCATGCAGACCATGTAGTTGCACAACAACACGCGTGTATACTGATACATATTTAATGTATGTATATGCAAGCTAGTATGACTTACATGAAATCTATACAAACTTATAAAAACAACTAACATATAAAAGAAATAAGTTTTATCTGTTCATATATAACAGACTTAATACATATAAAATCACTGTTTATGTAAACATAATATAAATAAACCCATGCTTATCAACTATTAATATATAAGTTATGAAATATATACCTTAATAGTAAGAGGTGCAGGAGATAGAGTGTTTGGATGGCTTTCACGCAAGGATGGCCAGTGGAAAGGCTGAGGTCGAGGAGGATGAGCGTTTGTTGATCTCTAGGTGAACGGCAAGGGAAAGACGGTCTTGGCACGTCAAGGAAGCTGCGGTGGCCAAGTAGTGTGGTAGACGAGGCCGTGAGGAGGAGTTTGTGCGGCTGGGGTGTTTGGCGGAGCGGTGGTGGGGTGGGCCAAGTGGCGGTGAAGGTGGAGCTGCACGAGAGAGAGGAAGGGAAAGGAGGCTTGCATGGTCGTGGGTGAGCTTGCATGGCGGAGGACGGCGAGCCAATAACCGGGTATGGGTTTCGGTGTAGGGTTTCGATGTACACGAGGCTAAGCGGCTGCGATAGGCAGGAGGTGCATAGCTTGTTCTTGAGTTGGTGGCTTATGTTTTGAAGCATGCTTGCAAAAGAAAGGGAGGTGAGAAGAGAAACAAAAGAAGCTAGTGGATTTGAAAGAAGCAGGCAAAGAAAAAAAAAGTGGAAAGAAAGAATTGTTGCCAGTGTAGCTAAATTTTAAGGGATGAATAGGTAGGTATAGGGAGAATGAAAAGGCAGAGAACGAATCGGAAATGTATTAAATTGGAATGGGAAATAGGAAAAGTTAGCAATAAATTTGGAGAAATAAAAAGTTGGTGGCTGTTGGATTTCACAGATTATAAATGCTAATGGCCGATTGTTTTCCAACCATTGGAAAATTTTGAATGGGCACAGGAATCAAAACGTTGAAATTTTGTAACCGATACGGCTATCCGTTTTGCGTTTATCACTGAGAACCGGACTTCAAAACACAGAAGTGAATATACCGTAGAGATCAGCATGACGAGACAATCAAAACGTTATACAAATATTGGTGGTACGATAGAATTATAAAAAGTAGAATTTTCTACACTAGCGAAAATGCAGGAAAGACGTTGAAAAATAAGATCGACGGAGCTAAAGAATTCCGAATTTGGAAAAACGAAAAATGACGTCTTGCTCAGAAGATGATTTAGAATTTTTCTATATATAAAAATATTTAGGTTTCGAAGACATTTTTTTTTCATCAATTCCTAACTGATTAAATTAAAATAAATTTACGCACGAAATCAACTTCTATATTTTCGGATGAAAATTTACCAGTTGCTAGGTTTAATTAGACGTATTCCAAATATCAAATTTTTATTTCAAAATTTTATCGTTTAAAATTTCACAAAATTTCAACTAATTACGTTATTAAAACAGTTGAAATTTATGGGTCGTTACACTCTCCCCCACTCAAAACTTTTCGTCCCTGAAAAGGAAAGAGGTAGGAGAACAGAAACAACCAGAAAGAAAATAGATTGGAAAACAAACAATTAATTTTAAACCATATAAATTTTCAATTTAAACTAATTAATATTCAACATTTTGTTTTAATCCATTTGAGTTCACTTAAGTTAAATCAATCTATCTATTTCTACATTCGTTATCTTATTATCTACTCATCCTCAATTAACAATTTCTAAATCAAACAATTTGTATAATCATTTATTATCCTCATATTTTATTCAACAAATTTAATTCCTTTATTCCAAATTATTATTAAATTTGTTCCGCGTAATATATTTTATCACATATATTTAAACCATATAAATTTTCAATTTAAATTAATTTATATTCATTAATTGATTTTAAATTCAAGGTATTTCCATAAGTTGATCTAATTTCCATCTATTATTCAATTAACTTATTATTCTATTTATTTCAATTAACATTTTATAATTAAAATTTAAGTGTATAACATTCACTCAAATTTTATTTATAAATTCAATTTATATTATATATTATCCAATTACATATTCAACTTCTAAATGATTTAGGTAAGTTGTATTAGAATGCAGTTGAACAATATACAATAAATTTTTTCCCAATTCAATTATTCAAGTTTAAATATTTATTCCAAATTTTGGTTTTATTTATAATTAAAATCATCCTTTAACAAAATTTAAGAATTAGATTTCCGATTAACTTTAAACAATTTAGTGATAATTATTTATATACTATAAATATCAAATCAAATTAAATTTAAAATAATATACCTATATACATAAATCAAATCATACTTAAGAAATTTAAATCGATTTAATTTCCAAAACAAAACTATAGCAAAGCTACGAATTTGGTCTCTCCACTTCGAAACTCGAAAATGAATGTCAATGATGCGGCCGCTATCACCGAAATTATTTTCCAGCGACAAAGAGAAGAGCATTGGTTTCAACATTTTAAAATTCTTTGAAAATGGTTTCTATTTGAAAATACCTTCAATAATATACATTTTAAAAAAATTAAAAAACAAAAGCTTGAAATCACTAGAAATTAAATTCTCAAATTCTAAATTTTAAATTCATTTAAATTTCAAATCAGTTTATAACCCATGTTTAAAAATTCATTTATAGAACAATAAGTGATAATCAATTATTATCATTTCAACAACCAATTTAATTAACTTATTAAATTTTAGAAAATTTTACTTATATATATTTATAATATATTCATACAATTTTTTTCATTTACCAAATTTGAAAATAATGTTGTGTCAGTTTGCTCTGTTCAAGTATTTTGGAAATCCTATCGATAGCGTTGATCAGACGAATCGATCGAAGATCCAAATCAACATCAACAACTCAAACAACACTATAAAACATTTTATATTAATTACAAATACATTTCTTTGCTCGACGATACAGGAATGAATTTCAAAGCAAAGATAGAGATTCGAATTTGATGGACTCAAATCAAGGAGAATTCTGATTCGAAGATAAGTTCGAAACAGAAGAAAGGATGATTAAATAACGAAATAAGAAGATGGATAAGTTTATATAAATCGCGGGGAACCTTAACCGGGTCGACCGTGACTTCAAGAATAAGATCGGTGCAGAATTTCGAGGAAAATCCACATTCGATCTCAAGAAATAGAATTCAGGTATAGCAGGAAATAGATAGCATCGTAAACCGAGGATACAGAAATCTTCGGTAAATCAATGCCTATTACAAAGGAGTTTCACCCCTTTTATAAATCAATTGAAGATTTGCGAGATCTCCGGTTCATTATAAAGATCATTCGGAGTGGAGCTATGTGATGCTCCAGAATTGAAAGAAGACGAATAGTGAGGGACACGAATGAAATTTGGAACCGCAGGGAACGTTCCAAAATTCAAAGGAATTGAGTCAAATGGAAGAGATTGAAACTCGAATGAGAGTGATTCTGTAAATACATTTACCCTATATGCTAAGTTTTGCCTAGAGCTACCAAAGCTCTGATACCAACTGTAACGACCCGCTATTTTGGACTATTCGCATCCGCACATGTCGGAGTTGAATAATTCAAAATACCGAATTGTTAATTTAAATTTGGCAAAACTGAACATATACAGTAAATAAATAATCACAGATCACAGACACAGAGTAATAAATGCAGCGGAAACAAAAGATAGTAGTTCATGAAGCTACTATATACATATCAGAGTTAAATAAGGTACAACAGATGTCTCGAATACAATAATTAAATACAATATCAGAATACATCACTAGAATCAACTGGATATCTGAAACTGGATAGATAGCTGGATCTCCAAGTGAAGCTCCAACTCCAAAGGCGAGTCTCGAATACTGGTACACTCAGTCTGACCCGAGTGTAAAGCAAAACACAAAACACTCGAGTCAGGATTAACATTCTTATATCAATAAATCCAACTCAAGTGAAATAGCAATTGAAATACAAGTAACTCAAAGGATGTTTGGAATAACCATCCTTTAAGGATCCGTTAAACTATCTACTATGTAGTAGTGAACGGTAAATAGATAATGCCTATCAGTAATATAAAGTATCAAAATAGTGTTAAGGCGTTACCATTATCCCCCTTAACACATTTTATATAAGCGTTATAGTCTATACAGCACTGTAAACTCCACCGTAAACTAGTGGGATATCAGGGAGTACTCCATAGGTATAACACAAAACAAATCGTAGTGGTCGCGTATATAGGGATACAAGTATGACAAGGCACATGAGGCAATACCCAAGGTAGTGAAACTACCGTTTGCCTGATCTGGACTGGTGAGAACGCATCGCCGCAGCGATCGCAACACCGCGAAACAACACTCCCAAAATTTCGAGGGTGCACCAATCGACAACAAGTAATGAGTAGTTTACGAAGAAGTGTGTTCGCTCGAGGTAGCTAACCCCATTTGGCCCGGCACGGCTCCTGTTTTAGTCATTTCCAATTTGACACAAGTGTCAAGGCTATCCATTATCGTTCTCTTTCTTCAGTCATCACGTTCAACATTCCAACCACTTCATTTTGGATCACACTCCGCGTATAGTTATTAAAGTGGTTTTCGGTTTAGACAGTGAGTATGTCCCTAACCGATTCCGGTCTCTTTAATAACTTTCGTAATTATTACACCGATTGGTCATTTATATATTTCAAAACCAAATCAATTACAATTTCAATTAGAATTTGTAAACCAACATTTCATTTCTCTTTCTAAATCAATTTCCATAATTTACGTTTCAAAATTTCCAAATTCATAATTTCAAAATCTTATAATTCAATTTCAATTTTTATTTAAAGCCATTCCAATATTCATTTAAATTCGTATATAAGTTTCATTCCAAAATCATTTAAATCAATTTAATTTAACATTCAAATCAATTTCTATTTAATTTCCAATTTATTAAATCAATTATTTAAGTTCAACTCCATTATATCAAAACTTACAAATTGCATTAAATTAAATTCATCAAATCAAATTCTTTACATTTCAAGTCTTACATTAATTTCAATAGAACGCATTTTATTTCTTATTAAAGAAATTCAATTTCACTTATTTATTTACTTAGTTACAAATTTCAAAAGTCAATTAATAAAGAAACTTAATTTCACTTATTCAAGAAGTTCAATTTCACTTATTACGAAGTTCAATTTCACATATCAAGAATTCAATTTCATTTAATTATTAAATAATTCCATCTTATTTAATTATTAAATAATTTCAAAAACTTAATTATTAAATAATTTCAAACTTAATAATTAAATTTTAAACAACATTCTTTCATCAACTACTATGTTAATATTTTGTTTCGGATTATTACATATTAACATTTTCCTTTCATAAAAATTCAAATTCCAACTTCATTTAAAACCTTATTATTTATTCAAATAAAAATCTTTATTTTTTTTTTCAAATTATCGACCAATCGGGTTTTATTTAATTCTCTATCCTAGGTCAAAGTTTAATTTGGGTATTTATCATTTCAACCCGATTCCAATTCAATTCAAAAACAAAGCATAGCAAAGGGAACTTGCAGTGTGATAATTGGGATGATGTCAAAGTAAATAAAGAAGCAATAACAACAATCAATATCAATCCAATAATCAATTCAAATAATCGTATTAATTCACCTTGTTGTTTGTGCGAATTAATATAATTATTTCTAGAATCTACACTATCATTTCATGTAGATTAAAGATTATTACACTAATATTTATACGGTTCTTTACTTGTCATCCATTATTCAATTTTATACTACACTAATTTATACAACATACATTCAATGGTTCAAGGTGTACTTAACCAAATTCTACATGTCAATTATTTAAAGGGGGTCATATTATACAAATTTAACAAATCAAATTCAACACATATATCAAATCTAACTGTCCTACGTCAATTTCAATTTTAAATTACTTATCACTTACAACATTAACAATCTAACGTCCAATGTCTACAACAACCAATCAATCATTTAACAACCAAACTGGATTATCATTGTATAAATAACAAACAATGGTGTCAGATGTCACAGGTGAACTGATACAGGTAAATCATATATGTAATAGTGTAGATAACTAACAGCAGCATATTTCAATTATTGTTTCAATTGAAATCAAATTTAATAAATAAAAGAACATTAATCGTGAGTGATTGCTCACCTTTCGAGGCTAGAGATGAAAAGACAATGAAATAAGTTACGGATACAAGCATAAATTCCAAAGTAAAGCGAGATTGGCACGAATCGACAAACAAAACTGATGAACAGAAATGAACGGAATAAAATCCGAACTGGATCAATGAAGATAATTATCATAAGCGGACTTATATATATATATAACCGGACTGAATTTTATACAACTAACCCACTTATGAAGACACATACCCACACTTTCATGCAAAATTTATAACTTACTTTATAATATATATATACACACACGCTACTAAAACAGATCATATCAAAAATATAAAAATAAATGCACTAACCTATATAATACACTAACAGTAATATATGTACGAAACAAATACATGTCAAAATTTAAATGTGTAACCAAATATTCATATTTATACAATGCTTACAGAATAATATACCGTATGTATAACTAGTATACTACAGTTTTGAAATAAAATACATTACCCTATAATATTATACACTGCACTCAACTAACAACATAAATGACTCTTATAATTTATATACACATATATGAATTAAATATAATATGGCTTTGAGAAACTTTTGTACGCGCAACAACAACTATCGCATACCACTTGTACAACTTACAGTACTAAATATAAAACAACTTAAAAATATAATATATGATACTTCTTTTGACAAAGGATGTACCCATAAACTAATAGTAGATTAAAATTTTATGACACTCAAATACAAAAATCTGAAAATACAAGCAAATTTTCAAAACAAGTAAACTAACTCAAATGCATATACATGCGGACTGCAACTTATATATATATAACATGCGCTGAAAATTTATACAACTTACATGCAGACCACAATTATCTACAACTTATACAACTTATATATAATCATGCAGACCATGTAGTTGCACAACAACACGCGTGTATACTGATACATATTTAATGTATGTATATGCAAGCTAGTATGACTTACATGAAATCTATACAAACTTATAAAAACAACTAACATATAAAAGAAATAAGTTTTATCTGTTCATATATAACAGACTCAATACATATAAAATCACTGTTTATGTAAACATAATATAAATAAACCCATGCTTATCAACTATTAATATATAAGTTATAAAATATATACCTTAATAGTAAGAGGTGCAGGAGATAGAGTGTTTGGATGGCTTGCACGCAAGGATGGCCAGTGGAAAGGCTGAGGTCGAGGAGGATGAGCGTTTGTGGATCTCTAGGTGAACGGAAAGGGAAAGACGGTCTTGGCACGTCAAGGAAGCTGCGGTGGCCAAGTAGTGTGGTAGACGAGGCTGTGAGGAGGAGTTTGTGCGGCTGGGGTGTTTGGCGGAGCGGTGGTGGGGTGGGCCAAGTGGCGGTGAAGGTGGAGCTGCACGAGAGAGAGGAAGGGAAAGGAGGCTTGCATGGTCATGGGTGAGCTAGCATGGCGCAGGACGGCAAGCCAATAACTGGGTATGGGTTTCGATGTAGGGTTTGCGATGTACACGAGGCTAAGCGGCTGCGATAGGCAAGAGGTGCGTAGCTTGTTCTTGAGTTGGTGGCTTATGTTTTGAAGCATGCTTGCAAAAGAAAGGGAGGTGAGAAGAGAAACAAAAGAAGCTAGTGGATTTGAAAGAAGCAGGCAAAGAAAAAAAAAGTGGAAAGAAAGAATTGTTGCCAGTGTAGCTAAATTTTTAAGGGATGAATAGGTAGGTATAGGGAGAATGAAAAGGCAGAGAACAAATCGGAAATGTATTAAATTGGAATGGGAAATAGGAAAAGTTAGCAATAAATTTGGAGAAATAAAAAGTTGGTGGCTGTTGGATTTCACAGATTATAAATGCTAATGGCCGATTGTTTTCCAATCGTTGGGAAAATTTGAATGGGCACAGGAATCAAAACGTTGAAATTTTGTAACCAATACGGCTATCCGTTTTGCGGTTATTACTGAGAACCGGACTTCAAAACACAGAAGCGAATATACCGTAGAGATCAGCATGACGAGACAATCAAAACGGTATACAAATATTGGTGGTACGATTGAATTATAAAAATTCGAATTTTCTACACTAGCGAAAATGCAGGAAAGACGCTGAAAAATAAGATCGACGGAGCTAAAGAAGTCCGAATTTGGAAAAATGAAAAATGACGTCTTGCTCAGAAGATGATTTAGAATTTTTCTATATATAAAAATATTTAGGTTTCGAAAACATTTTTTTTCCATCAATTCCTAACTGATTAAATTAAAATAAATTTACTCACGAAATCAACTTCTATATTTTCGGATGAAAATTTACCAGTTGCTAGGTTTAATTAGACGTATTCCAAATATCAAATTTTTATTTCAAAATTTGATCGTTTAAAATTTCACAAAATTTCAACTAATTACGTTATTAAAACAGTTGAAATTTACGGGTCGTTACAGGAATATACTTATACAGTTGATACAAGTATATCAATTTTTTTCAAGTATTGAAAAAAGTAGACGAGACCTATGAATAAATCTTTGTAAATGTATTTTGATATAGGTAGTTACAAGATGGTTTTAATTAACGAAAGGATTGATTAAAGAGGCTTACTGGTTGCTTTGTGCTTAACCATGCTTGGTTAAATCTACAAAAATGCACAGAACCATTACTATTTCATCTAAGTTAGATAACCAAGGACTTTATTTGACTATGGATGCTTATAACTCGAATCTAATAACTCAACAAATTTAGATTTGGTTATGACCCAAAAAGGAAAAGGATGACTAATGATTATACAATTGAATGAAATGTCATAGAAAAATTCATGGTATGATTCATAAATTTATAATAGGGTAGATGGATGATAAGAGAGGTTGTTTATAAATATGGAATTGGAAAAGAAATTGTTTTTCCTATGGACTCACTATTCACTCGATTTCTGGTCAATAATAGGATTATATAGGAAAGATGGCCGAATGGTTGAAGGCGTAGCACTGGAATTGCTAGAATTTTCGATATTCCTTTTTATTTCTCATCAAACGAATGGCATCTTCGTTTTGAAATCCTAGCTATACTGGCATCTCTCCCGGAAATCTCTTTGCCTATGGAAAGATTGAATTATTTGTTATTTGATAATTAACCAACTATCAAATCTGAGCTAGTTTTTAAACTATCATTGTCTGTTTGAAGAGATCGGGATTGTATATATTATTCGAAAACCACTTTGAATCGGCATAAGCATTCGAATTGGAGACATCTTGAAGGTGATGAAATTGAAGGCGGAGATCTTTGAAGTGCACGGGCTACTTGCTACTAATCTTGAAGGTGATTCGAAAATGGATGTAGTAGAAGTTGTGTCTTCGGTTTTGTTTACTCCCAGAACAAATTTGTATGGATGAATGTTGGCATTGCATTGTTGCCTAGATGGAAGTGTTAGCATTCCAAGTAGGATTTGCTATAAAAGGTAACACGTAGCCTCAGGCTTCACACCCGATAAATGACTAATGTAGGGACGTGCAATAAGGCTATGTGGGTCACTCCCATTATGGCGTGATCATCGCCTAATGTAGGTCTATATTTATGAATTTATGTATGCTTCGGGCACAATATGGTTATGATCGCAACTAAGGGGTTTTCATATTCAGTACTGTCTAGTAAGGGACGAGCCGGTCCTGAGTAATAGAGGTGCAAATTAAGGCAGCGCGGTAAATTTTCTCTAGAGGTGTACTGTACAGAAGATAGACCTTTACCTTTTTATTGTTGGAACCTATTCTCCAATAAGCACCCTTCGGAGTTAGTTGTCTACCTATCATGTTGGAATTTAATTAATATAACAATTTCGACTATGATTCAATATTTATTTTAAACCCTAGACAATATTATAACATTAGAAGATTTCCTATGAAATGGTTTAGTTATCGTAAGGTAAAAACCCATCCGTGTTTATGTGCGACGTTTTCTTATGAGATACCTTTATTTTTGAATGGTTTTTATAACATTACAAATCCATTTGAGGTATGTTTTTTCACACTGGTTTACCAAATTGATCCGGGTGTTATTTTTCTTATAATGCTCGTTTCAGACTGAGCATATTTCAGATTTAGCTTTGGATGTTTTGGAGCTTCAAGAGATGAGCTGGATGCCTCCAAGGAATATTCACGTACTTTCTATTCCTACTGCATTGGTTGTTTATATTTATTAGCATTTGTGAGGACATGTTGTTATAACTGTCCAGGCCGATGATTGGTTAGTTGACTCTGATTGATGTATCTATGTTACAGTTTTTCTTTTGTAATGATCTTTTTTATATTTTATATTACTCGTCATAATATGAGATTATATTATGTCTTTTCTTTCTTTTTCCCCCAATAGTTTGTCTTTATAGCACTTGGATGCTCGGCACGTGAATATTGTGGATGTATTGTGTCGACTTTTGAGGGTTGGAAAAGGGAAGGTTGTTACAAGTTGTATCAGAGCTTAAGTTGAGCAAACACCTAGGGTTTGGTTGGGTAAACTCATTTGAGATAGGGTAAGTGAGACCCTAAGATGAGTGTGTGTGTGTGTGTCTATATATATATATAAGTGTGTATTTGTTTGTGGTGTTGATTTATCAATTGAGTGGTTTATGAATTTTGGTCAATACAGAAGGCATAACTGCATCGATAGAGGTTTCTAAACACTTGAACAATGCAAACCGACACAATAATGTTTCAAAATGGGTAAATTGAATAATTTTACCTAGATTATACTTTATATATAAAAGAATAATTTTCAAAAATTGATATTCCTATTCATGGAATGTTGTTTGTTAGGAAATGATAATATTCAGCTATTATCATTTACTGTTTGATTAGTCATGTTCTTCTAGTTTAGAAGCATGACTATTGTTTGTTGGTCGATTTCATGTGCATTTCTTGTTTTGGTTGAATTAAATATGAACACCTTGTGAATTCAGTTTCACGATTTGACTATAAGGCGTTTGGTGATAATGTTGGGTTAAAATTAAAATTTAACTTTATAATAAAAGTTATTTATTTTAATCTAAACAAAGATAAACAATTGTGAAATTGATTTTATATAAGAGGTGAAATTATAGAAGTATGATTTATAAATATGGTTTATAAATAAAATAGATTAAAACTGAGAATTTAAAATTTTAAATCCCGATATTTAAAAAAAATTGTTTTTCAAAGTTTAGGAAAATAACTGAAGTATTGTTTTGAAGTATAAATATCTTAAAAGGATTTTTTAAAGAGGTAAATTCAGTCATTGGAAAATATTTCTGGTGATGACTGCAACATCATCGGTGTTCATTTTCGAGTTTCTAAACGGGGAATTGCTACCATAGTAATTTGCCACAGAGCTGTTTGGTAAAATAAAGTTTGTTTTTGTGACGACTCGCATTTCGGGAGGTTAAAGTCGATAATAAACTGCACATGTCCAACTAAAAACAATCCAAAACATAGATAATCCATGGGGTTAATTAAGAAAAATAAGAAAAGAAGAAAACAAACACAGAATCTCGCAGCGAAATGACAAAATATAATAATAAAATAAACAGATCATGAAGTTGTTTACACTATACATTTGATTATACTTTTACAACATCAATCAGAGTTATACATACAACAGAGACAAAATAAACAATGCAGCAGAACAACATGGTGCAGGGTAATAATACTACTAATATGATATACCAAATCTTTGCTTCGTCCTCTAAAATAATATGATCTTCAAGGCACTGAAAACGCAGGGCTAACCTGAGCATAAAGTAAAACAATACGCTCGAGTCAGAACTAAAATATCCTTATGTAAGTCAAGTCAATATCACATATAACAGGGGTGTAATAGCATTAGAGATGTTTACGGGGTTTTACATCTCCTACCCAGTGTATAACGTGCGTGGAATAACTCAAGAGATGTTATGAGATTTTCCATCTGTTGGGTACGTTTATACCACCACCGAATCAGAATGAGGAAGTAGACACCGAACCATTCGGTACCGAACCGAAGCAAGGAACGAACTACCGGACCAGAAGCATGCTACCGGACTGGATCTCATCTCTCATCTCCCACCGGACCAAGGTCCCACCGAACCAACCATCTACCACCGGACCAAGGTCCCACCGAACCACCTGCCTCCGATCCATCTCCACTGCCTACCGGACCAGACTTCACCGAACCAACTGCAAAGCATCCCTGCCGAATCAACCTCCACCGAACCAGAGTTCTACCGAACCAGCCACCCTCCATCCACTACCGAACCAAGCACTGCCGAACCAAATTTTCCAGGCCAGATTGTATCAGCCCGGGCCCATCAGCAGCTGTATACATCCAAGACCCCTACCCCCAGCCTCACTCTATAAATAGAGGGGCAGGGGTACAACAATGGGGGACAAGTTTGAGAGCTCAAGCACAGAGAGAACTTTCAAACAACTTTCTTTTACTTGTATCAAAGCTTTGTACTTGTAATCAAAACAAGAGAAGAGAAATAACATATAAAGTGGACGTAGGCACATTCTGGCTGAACCACTATAAATCTGCGTGTCTTTTTACAGTTTAGCCCCTGCTTTTCATATATTTGCATAAATCACCCAAATCACTAAGAACAACATAAGATCTACTAAATCATACAACTTTGAGGTGTTTGTCCATTTTTGTGCAAACATTTTTGGTGCTTTCACTGAGAACTAGAAGCTCGAAGCTTCAGCTTCTTCCACTTAACCTTTTTCCTAACAGCATCATCCATCGTTTGGAAAACATGCCTCCCAGGCAGGAAAAAGATGTTAACAAAGGAAAAAACATCGCTTCCAGCAGTCTTCCAGATCCAGCGGTCATGGACCAAGTAAATCCGTCTCCTCTAGCAGCAGTACCAGATGAAGGGCAGGCTAATCCGGCTACTCCTGCCGCAGAACAGCCTGCAGCGATTACTAGAGCAGATCTAGACAGGGTTGTGGTTGAAGTAACTAACCGCTTCACGTCCCAGCAGGAAGCCTTGGTGGACCATCTCATGTCACGCTTAAGGGATGCTGAAGAGTCCAACCGCAACACCGAATCATGGGGTGAGTCCCAGTCTGGAGGATCTCAGAGACAACAAAGGTCTTCCTTCCTCGAAGGAGCTAACGACAGAAGCAGCCATGGTAGGAGCCGAGACCGAGCTCAGCCCGAAGTTAGGCCTGAGGAAACGCTTGGACCCGAACCCAACAGGGGAAGTACCGAACGGAGGCCAACTGTAGCTGAGCCTGTCATACTGCCTAACCACGAAAACACCAATGAACGGGGCCGAGCTAGAGTCCAGCCCGAAGTTGGACCCGAGGAAGTGCTTAGATCAGAACCCAGCAGGGGAAGATCAAGGCAAGGGCCAACTGTAGCTGACCCTAGCATGCTCCCAGAAGACCAAAGGCACCCACTGGAGAATATTAGGAACGATAGGCGATACCATCCCTACAAGTCATCTGGGCGGAATCAATCCCACAGAGAAGAACTGAACTCATTTTTATCTGCTCCAAATTCTGATGAAAGGATGGCACGCTTGTTCAGAGAGTGCGTCCAACGGGATCAAAGAAACCGAGGAATAGGCGCTAGGGTAACCAGCCCTTTCGCCCGCAATATCAAATTGCCATCACCCCCCGAGAATGGAAAATGCCAACAATGGAACCTTACAAAGGAACCTCTGACCCCGTTGTACACTTACAGAGATACACACAGCATATGCTCATGAGTGGAGCAACAGAAGGAGTGCTGTGCAAATGCTTTCCGCTATTCTTAGCAGATCTAGCTACCTCCTGGTTCTGCCATCTACCGCAAGGATCCATCAGCTCATGGGAAATGTTGAAAGAAAAATTCATCAGCCAATTTCGCATTCATGTGGAACAACCCAAGGACGCTTATTCCTTATCTAGTATCAAGCAGAAACCTGGAGAGAAAATGCAGCAATATCTAACCCGAATCAATGCCGCAGCAGTCGCAGTCCATGATGCCGATGAGAAGCTTATCTTAATGGCCCTATGTAGTGGCGTGCATCCGGATACTAAATTTGCTAGAAGATTGACCAAAGAAAAACCAGCTACTTTACCCGATTTCTTCCACGAAGCTGGGAAATATATGAGACTTGAAGACGCTGCCACTGAGAGGCAGACATGGAAACAGAATAAGGCAGCTCACGACAACACGCCCGCTGTAGCAAAGGACGTTCGAAGAAATGATTCTAGAGACAACTCTGGGGGCAAGAAGGGAGAAAAGCGTCTATAGCGGCTAGGACCGAGATTTGACGCTTACACCCCGTTGAATAAAACGATCGAAAACATCTTTCTGGCCCACCTTAAGTAAGGACGCCTTGGATTTTGTCAAAAAGTGTGAGAGATGTCAGAAGTTCGCTAAGATTCCGCGCCTACCAACGACTGAGATTACTCAAATGACCAGCCCTTGGCCCTTTGCAGTATGGGGAATTGACTTAATCGGCGAGCTGCCAATGGGCCGAGGCGGGGCCTGTTGAATATGCGTCTATATGATTTTTGTTTGATGATAATAAACATATATATATATATTCATGTATTTGATATTGTACTATTTTATTTTTCACAGAATAAATAAATATTTGCTGAATAAAAATAAATAACAATGAATTTGAATTCAAACAGAAATTTTATTCAAACAAATATTTATTACAATTTTGAATAGTACAAATTCTAGCTCTCACTACATCTATACAATTACAATCACAATACAATTACATCACAATTTCATAGTTACATCATTTCCTCACTACATTTCACTCACACTCGTAGTTTTATCTTCAACTTCACTTCAGTATGAATCCCGTATCTGAGCAATCTGCAAAAATATTCACTAACGCAGTAAAATTGAAAAAGAAATATTTTTGCAATATAAAATAAAATGTGGATTTTGAAAATATTATTTGCCTCAGTTATTTGGTTGTTCGTCATCATTTATATTTAAATTCATCACACACGAACGATGTGACATGCACAGTGTATCACTGTACATGTCAAAAGGCCGTGCACACCGATATATATACACTTGATAAATTTACAGGGACAAGTGAGCACAGGTCAAACCCAGATTATCGGATTCAACTTAGGTGCAATAAAACAATGTCACAACAATCAGTACAAGGTCAAACCCGAGCGCTTTAAGCTGGATTCAACACAGGGCTATAGAGTTCAAGTCAGTGCACCAAACAGTGAACCAAGTACTGTACATATGAAGTGAATGCCACTGTGATCTCGACAAACCAGAACTCAAGACCAAAGAGTGCAAGCAAAACAAAAAAGGCAACAGAACTCAAACCAACAGCAAGCCAGGACTAGAAAACAAGACCAAAATAGTGAAACTGGACAAATGCCACCAGACCAGACTACACAGATACAATTCATCAAGGTCAACTCAATGCAAACAAACAGATAAATAAACCAGGAACAAAGTGACACAGGGAACTCAGACAATATCAACAAGTATGGAAGTGAATACATGAATATGCTACAGAGAATCAAGACATGTACAAACCAATTACTCGAATCATCATCGAGCTAAGTAAACAACAAAGTCAATGTTAGTTTCAAAATCTCGATTGCAATTCAAGCCAATACCAAACAGTACAAATCCACCAATATATGCACATATATGCAGAAACAGTGATCAAATATCAAGTTTGAGCAGTGCCCATCAATGAGTTCAAGTATATACGCAAATACATGTCTGTCTAAAATGAAACAGTGGCAACAAAATTAATCAAGTATGATTTTTTTTAAAGCAGCAGTTTTCAAATAATCATGTCAACAGCCGTGTCCAAATCTCAAAATCACAAGTTCAAGCATACAACCAGATAATATAAGTTGTGACCAAGTCAAGGCAAAAATCGAACAGTAAGAACAAGTCAAGCCCGAAGTCACAAAGAAAAATCAACATCGTCAAACCAGAATCGAAACCGTGGTCATCACGAAATCGATCAATGACGTGTGAATCGAATATACGCGCATGAACAAGTCACTATCAGATGAACGAAAAACAAGGAGATGGAATCCTATATAAATACCCTATACATCATCGGCAAAGAGGCATCGAATTCAAGCAATAAAACCAGAAAGCAAAAGGAACAAATTACATACCAGAAAAAATTCGAATTCGATCGAATTGAAGCTGCCGTAGCAAGCTACACAAAGACGCAAGTAGAGTAAGCATCGGTCGACAAAGCTAAGGAGCAAACAATCATCATTCGATCAAGATAAATATAGTCGGCGGCTTCAACAATCAAAAGCCCTAATTTCAGAAGCTAAAGGAAGAGGAACGAACGAAGAAAAATAAACGGGCCATCATTTTTCACAAGCTATAATACAAAGAAAAGAGGCCGGCTTGTTTTTATTAAGGGAGTTTATTTTAGGGTTTTATTTTATAATTGTTTCATTTTAATTTGTGTTTTAAATTTAAAATCTTTTAAACCGTTGTATTTGCTAGTCGTGTGACTAGGGGACAATCTACGTGGCGTAGATTGAGAATTCGCAACTCAGTGGCTGAGTTGTGGCAGGGTTTTGAGCGTAGAGTTAGAGTAGTCAATAGCGGGTATAGCGAGTTTACGTGTGTAAGCGTCTGACTATCTAATTTCTAGTAGAAACCTTGGGGCAGCACGTAGGCATGGTTTTGCCGAAGCTGGATAAATTCTGTGTTGTTCTCTTCTGCATTTATTCTGATATTGTCTGTGCTGTGTTATTCTGCTGTGTTGAAATCTGTGTTGATAATATTAAGCTTTCGCAATAAATTTTAATAATTAATAGTATCACCCTATTCACCCCCCCTCTAGGGTGAAATCGATCCTACAAGTGGTATCAGAGATAGGAATAGAGTCAAATTTTTGATTTAAAAATTCGATTTAAAAAAAAATCAATTTTTGTTTTAAAAATTTGAATTTTTAAAATGGCTTCTTTTAATAATGCTTTTGTTGAGGGTCAGTCAATAGTTAGACCACCAATGTTCAATGGTGAATATGCTTATTGGAAAAATAGGATGGAAATTTTTCTAATAACCATTGACGCGTGGGATATTGTGGAAACAGGATATAACAAACCAACTATAATAGTGAACAATCAGGAAATAAAAAAACCAAAGGATCAATGGATAGAATTAGAAAACAAATTACAAATTACTAACGCTAAAGCAATGAATTCTATTATTTGTTCATTAGATCAAATTGAATTTAATCGTGTTTCACATTGTTCATCTGCACAGGAAATATGGCACACACTCGAAGTGACTCACGAAGGAACATCTCAAGTCAAAGAATCTCGTCTTGCCATGCTAAGCAGTGAATATGAGAACTTCAATATGGCAAAGGAAGAAAATGTCAAACAGATGTATGGACGGCTTTCCAATATCATATACAAATCAAAGGCACTTGGAAAATCATACACAGAATTGGAGATAGTCCGAAAAATCCTTAGAATTCTTCCACGAAGCTTTGAAGCAAAAGTAACTGCCATTCAAGAATCAAAAGATTTAAAACAACTCAAAGTTGAAGAACTCATCGGAAATCTCACCACATATGAGCTAGAAATAAAATTCAAGGAAGAGCGTGAAGGAGGAGACACTCGAAAGAAATCAATAGCTTTAAAAGGGACAACTGAAAGTGAAAATGATGATGATGATGATGATGATGGTGATGCAGAACTAGCTCTACTAATACGAAGATTCAAAAAGTGGAATCGAAAGTATGGCAATCCAACCAAAAATCATCAAGTAAGGAGCAAATTAAACAAAGCACTAGAAAATCTGGAAGAACAAAAGATCATCTGTCACAAGTGCAATAAGCCCGGCCATATCAAACCAAATTGTCCACAAAATCGACACAGCCAAGGAAAGAAACAGAAAAGGAGAAGTTTTGCAGCCACTTGGGATGACAGCGATGAAGATGGAAGTAATAGCACTGGAAGTGAGAGTGATAAAGCAAATTTATGTCATCACGGTGAAATAACTGATAGTGATGACGATGAGCCAAGTGAGGTATCAAAACTTACTCATTCTGAATTGCTTATACATTTTCATGAAATAAACGGTTGTTATGAACGACTTAGGGAAAGATACACCAAACTCGAATCACAAAAGAATACTTTAATAGAAATAAATAAACAACTTGATCAACTAGTGGAAAACTATCAAAGTAGAATCCCTAAGTGTGATAAGTGTCCATCACTCGAAGAAGAAATTGAAAAATCAAAAATTAATATAAAGTCACTCGAGAATGAAATTCTGACTTTGAAAGAGAGTGAAAGTATAAGAAGAGAAAACTCTATCAAAAGGTGCACTCAACTATTAAACGAAAATGAATCCCTCAAAACACAAGTTCAAAAATTGTCTACTACCTTAGAAAAATTTTCCAAAAGTGAAAAATCGTTAAATATGCTACTAGGGAAACAAACTATCAACATTGATAGACAAGGACTTGGGTATACTAAAAAGGAATGCACTAATTGTAGAAAAATTGGACACAAACACATTAATTGTTGCAATAGACCCAAACAAGTAAAAACGATTCCAATTTGGGTTCCAAAAGGCACAAATCTAGAATTTCTCAAAGTTAAACAAATCTGGGTTCCAAAAGGAACATATATAAATAGTTATGGGTCAGCACAAAATTATTCTTCAAAATTTTCTGTCACTAACAACAATGGACCTATAAAAACAAATAGGTCACCAAATTCTCTTCTTGTGTAGGTATGTTGGTAGGCTAAGGAACAACAACAATGGTACTTGGATTCTGGCTGCTCCAGGCACATGACGGGTGACAAATCAAAGTTCCTTAGCCTAGAAAAATTCAGAGGTGGTAGAGTCACAATGGGTAACAATGACAAGTGTAGAATTATCGGTAAAGGTAAAGTAGGTAATAATACATATACCTTAAATGACGTACTATATGTTGAAAATCTCCACCACAATTTAATATCAATCAGCCAGCTATGTGATAAAGGTATGAATGTTATTTTTGACTCCGATTTGTGCAAAATTATTGACCAATCATCAAAAGAAACCTTATTTTCAGGTAAGAGAAAAGGTAATATATATTCTCTATCTTTTGATGATCTCACCTTGTCAAAATGTTTGGTAGCTAAGGATATAGAAGTATGTTTATGGCATAGACGATTAGGGCACACTAGCATGAATGTGTTAAATAAATTGAAAAGAAAAGATCTAGTAAGAGGACTGCCATCACATGACTTTGGAACAGAAATTTCATGTAAAGCTTGTAATATGGGAAAACTTAAAAAATCATCATTTAATGCCAAAAACAATGTAAGCACCTCTAGGGTTCTTGAACTAATTCATATGGATCTTTTTGGACCTAATGACATTGCTAGCTTAGGAGGTAAGAAATATTGTTTTGTATTAGTTGATGATTACTCAAGATACACATGGGTATATTTCTTAGCCAAAAAGTCAGAAACTTTTTCATACTTCACAAAATTCTCAAAATTAGTTCAAAATGAAAAAGGAGTACCTATTATTTCGTTAAGAAGTGATCATGGTGGAGAATTTGAAAATTATGAATTTGAAAATTTTTGTGATGAAAATGGTTTCAAACATGAATTCTCTGCACCACGTACACCTCAACAGAATAGAGTGGTTGAAAGAAAAAATCGAACATTACAAGAATTGGCTAGATCTATGATAAATGAGTATGAGTTACCTTTGCATTTTTGGGAAGAAGCAGTAGATACAGCGTGCTATGTAATGAATAGAGTTATGATTAGACCAATTCTTAACAAAAAACCCTATGAACTATGGTTTAAAAAGAAACCAAACATTGCTTACTTCAAAGTTTTTGGGTGTTCGTGTTTTATTCTTAATACAAGTGATCAATTAGGAAAATTTGAAGCAAAAGCAGATGAGGGCATGTTCATGGGATACTCTTCTAGAAGCAAAGCCTACAGAGTCTACAACAAAAGGACCAAAACAATTGTGGAGTCTATCAATGTGAAGTTTGATGAAGGCATTAATGAACAGGAAACCATCAAAAGCAATGTAGAAGAGGAGAATGAAAAGGATGAAAATGAAAGAACAAAAGAAACCACAACCACACAAGAAGCCCAAAGAAATCTGGATCCAGAAAAATTAAAATTCAAAGTAGACCATCCTCCAGAGCTGGTAATTGGTAATCCTATTGCAGGTATTCAAACTCGGTCTTCTTTTAGAAATTTGTGTGATTTGTGTCTATACAGTGGATTTATTTCAGAAATAGAACCCAAAGATATAGAAATAGCCCTTAATGATGAAAACTGGATTATGGCAATGCAAGAAGAGCTAAATCAATTTGAGCGAAATAATGTTTGGAGTCTAGCACCTAGACCTAAGGATTATCCAGTCATACGAACAAAATGGATTTTTAAAAATAAATATGATGAATCTGGAAATGTGATTAGAAATAAAGCTAGACTAGTCGCTAAAGGATACAATCAAATTGAAGGAGTTGACTTTGATGAAACTTTTGCACCAGTAGCTAGACTAGAATCAATTAGGATATTGTTAGCTTTTGCTTGTCATAGAGGATTTAAACTGAGGCAAATGGATATTAAAAGTGCTTTTCTTAACGGAATTTTAAAAGAAGACGTTTTTGTTGAACAACCAGAAGGTGTTGAAAGTCATGAATATCCTAATTGTGTATATAAACTGAAAAAGGCATTATATGGATTAAAACAGGCTCCTAGAGCTTGGTATGAATGCCTTAGCACTTATCTTCTTGATAATGGTTTCAAAAAGGGTAGTGTAGACACTACACTGTTTCTGTTGCATGAAAACAATGATCTCTTGATTGTTCAAATATATGTTGATGATATCATTTATGGTGCTACTAACAATTTGTTGTGTGAGAAATTTGAAAAAGTTATGCAGGAAAAGTTTGAAATGAGCTTGGTTGGTGAGTTAAAATTTTTCTTAGGATTTCAAATCAAACAAAGCGATAAAGGTACATTCATTTCTCAAACAAAATATATTAAAGAACTTGTCAACAAATTTGGGTTAAAAGATGCTAAACCGGCAAAAACTCCCATGAGCACCACAATTAAGCTTGATAGTGATGTTAAAGGTAAAGCAGTTGATCAAAAGCAATATAGAGGTATGATTGGATCACTTCTTTATCTTACCGCTTCTAGACCTGACATCATGTTTTCTGTCTGTTTATGTGCACGTTTTCAATCTAATCCAAAAGAATCTCATTTAAAAGCTGTTAAAAGAATTTTAAAATATTTGTTGCACACCCCACGATTTGGACTTTGGTATCCAACAAACGATAATTTTGAATTAAAAGGTTTCTCAGATGCAGATTATGCTGGAAGTCTAATTGATAGAAAAAGTACCAGTGGAGCATGCTTTATGTTAGGGCATTCATTAGTTGCATGGTCAAGTAGAAAACAAAATTGTATCGCTTTATCCACCACAGAGGCAGAGTATATTGCTCTAAGTGGTTGCTCTGCTCAAATTTTATGGATGATACAAACTTTACAGGACTATGGTTTAAATTTTAATCGTGTGCCAATTATGTGTGACAGCAAAAGTGCAATTGATCTCACGAATAATCATGTACATAACTCACGGACAAAACATATAGATGTTAGGCATCATTTCATTAGAGATCATATTACCAAAGAAAATATCTGCATAAATTTTGTTTCAACCGAGTCTTAATTGGCAGACATCTTTACAAAACCCCTTCCAGAAAATAGATTTTGCCAACTTCGTCTCAACTTAGGTATTTTAGAAATTTGACCTTTAAATCACTACATTAACTAATCTAACCCCCTGCTAATTATCGAAAAGATAAATAGTGATTGAAAAAGTGATGAGTGTTGATATTAATCATATATTATAACTCAAGAAAGTATATATAGTAAATTTCTTTAGAAATTTAAACAAGAGTTATAAAAAATTTCGTTTAATAAAAATTTCACGACCATTTCTATTTCTATCATTTTCTATCAACCATCACTCATCAAAATCCAATATAGTAAGTCAATATGTGGTATTTTAAACGGGAATCATTCATTTTTCATTTTATTATTTTTAACAAATAAAAAAAAACATCCAAAGTATTCACTCTCATTTAAAAGTCCTCACGGTTATGCATGGGTGAATTACTTTGAATTTGTTACGTGCTTCCATGCTCATTTAAAAGTCCTCACGGTTATGCATGTATGGAATGCATATCAAAAATTAAGTGATTAAATAGACAAGTTGATTCTAATCCCATTTAAAAGTCCTCACGGTTATGCGTGATTAGAGGATACTTGAATTCATTTTAAAAAAAAATTGGAATACTACTAATCTCATTTAAAAGTCCTAACGGTTATGCATGGTTAGTAGATATTCAAATTCCTGTTGTAAATATACCACAAATAGACAAAACTATTTGGTTTTATATGATGACATCATCCCTATCATTCTAAAGTGGAATATGCGTCAAACAGAGTATTTATGATTTTTGTTTGATTTTTTATTGAAATTTAATATTTATACTCGATTGGGAATTAATATTATTTTACTGTCAATCACTTTATCTATTTTTTCTAGCACTATTATTCTTTTGCTGATAACAAAAGGGGGAGAGAAAAGTTAAGATTTTGAAAATAAAGGTCAAATATTTTCTAATTGCATCAAATCTCATTTGAACATTTCTATTCTCATGCATCTATGAAGGGGGAGTATTGTGTAGAGAGGGAGCATTCAAATAAGGGGAGCAAACTGAATAATCAAATACATTTAATATAGTCAAAATTTTAAATATATGTTTGTTATCATCAAAAGGGGGAGATTGTTGAATATGCGACTATATGATTTTTGTTTGATGATAATAAACATATATATATATTCATGTATTTGATATTGTACTATTTTATCTTTCACAGAATAATAAATATTTGCTGAATAAAAATAAATAACAATGAATTTGAATTCAAACAGAAATTTTATTCAAACAAATATTTATTACAATTTTGAATAGTACAAATTCTAGCTCTCACTACATCTATACATTTACAATCACAATACAATTACATCACAATTTCATAGTTACATCATTTCCTCGCTACATTTCACTCAAACTCGTAGTTTTATCTTCAACTTCACTTCAGTATGAATCCCGTATCTAAGCAATCTGCAAAAATATTCACTAACGCAGTAAAATTGAAAAAGAAATATTTTTGCAATATAAAATAAAATGTGGATTTTGAAAATATTATTTGCCTCAGTTATTTGGTTGTTCGTCATCATTTATATTTAAATTCATCACACACGAACGATGTGACATGCACAGTGTATCACTGTACATGTCACAAGGCCGTGCACACCAATATATATACACTTGATAAATTTACAGGGACAAGTGAGCACAGGTCAAACCCAGATTATCGGATTCAACTCAGGTGCAATAAAAAAATGTCACAACAATCAGTACAAGGTCAAACCCGAGCGCTTTAAGCTGGATTCAACACAGGGCTATAGAGTTCAAGTCAGTGCACCAAACAGTGAACCAAGTACTGTACATATGAAGTGAAGGCCACTGTGATCTCGACAAACCAGAACTCAAGACCAAAGAGTGCAAGCAAAACTCAAAGGCAACAGAACTCAAACCAACAGCAAGCCAAGACTAGAAAACAAGACCAAAATAGTGAAACTGGACAAATGCCACCAGACCAGACTACACAGATACAATTCATCAAGGTCAACTCAATGCAAACAAACAGATAAATAAACCAGGAACAAAGTGACACAGGGAACTCAGACAATATCAACAAGTATGGAAGTGAATACATGAATATGCTACAGAGAATCAAGACATGTACAAACCAATTACTCGAATCATCATCGAGCTAAGTAAACAACAAAGTCAATGTTAGTTTCAAAATCTCGATTGCAATTCAAGCCAATACCAGACAGTACAAATCCACCAATATATGCACATATATGCAGAAACAGTGATCAAATATCAAGTTTGAGCAGTGCCCATCAATGAGTTCAAGTATATACGCAAATACATGTCTGTCTAAAATGAAACAGTGGCAACAAAATTAATCAAGTATGATTTTTTTTAAAGTAGCAGTTTTCAAATAATCAATGTCAATAGCCGTGTCCAAATCTCAAAATCACAAGTTCAAGCATACAACCAGATAATATAAGTTGTGATCAAGTCAAGGCAAAAATCGAACAGTAAGAACAAGTCAAGCCCGAAGTCACAAAGAAAAATCAACATCGTCAAACCAGAATCGAAACCGTGGTCATCACAAAATCGATCAATGACGTGTGAATCGAATATACACGCATGAACAAGTCAGTGCAAATCATCATCATTCAAGTAAAATCGAACGGCAAGCAAGAGTGATTGACGAAATCAAATAACTATCAGATGAACGAAAAACAAGGAGATGGAATCCTATATAAATACCCTATACATCATCGGCAAAGAGGCATCGAATTCAAGCAATAAAACCAGAAAGCAAAAGGAACAAATTACATACCAGAACAAATTCGAATTCGATCGAATTGAAGCTGCCGTAGCAAGCTACACAAAGACGCAAGTAGAGTAAGCATCAGTCGACAAAGCTAAGGAGCAAACAATCATCATTCGATCAAGATAAATATAGTCGGCGGCTTCAACAATCAAAAGCCCTAATTTCAGAAGCTAAAGGAAGAGAAACGAACGAAGAAAAACAAACGGGCCATCATTTTTCACAAGCTATAATACAAAGAAAAGAGGCCGGCTTGTTTTTATTAAGGGAGTTTATTTTAGGGTTTTATTTTATAATTGTTTCATTTTAATTTGTGTTTTAAATTTAAAATCTTTTAAACCGTTGTATTTGCTAGTCGTGTGACTAGGGGACAATCTACGTGGCGTAGATTGAGAATTCGCAACTCAGTGGCTGAGTTATGGCAGGGTTTTGAGCGTAGAGTTAGAGTAGTCAATAGCGGGTATAGCAAGTTTACGTGTGTAAGCGTCTGACTATCTAATTTCTAGTAGAAACCTTGGGGGCAGCACGTAGGTAGGGTTTTGCCGAAGCTGGGTAAATTCTGTGTTGTTCTCTTCTGCATTTATTCTGATATTTTCTGTGCTGTGTTATTCTGCTGTGTTGAAATCTATGTTGATAAAATTAAGCTTCCGCGATAAATTTTAATAATTAATAGTATCACCCTGTTCACCGCCCCTCTAGGGTGAAATCGATCCTACAGGGCCAAATATGCTATAGTGGCAGTCGACTATTTCACCAAATGGGTGGAAGCAGAACCTCTGAATAAAGTATCTTCAACAAAAATTATTAACTTTTTGATCAAAAATGTTCTGTGCAGGTGCAGAGTCCCACTCAAAATCATATCAGACAATGGGCTTCAGTTTGACAGCGAGGAATTCGCCGACTGGTGCCAAGAGCACGGAATTCACAAAAGCTTCTCATCCGTAGCGTATCCCCTAAGCAAACGGACAAGTCGAGGCCGTCAACAAAATTCTGAAAACTCTAATAAAAAAGAAGCTCGAAAAGTCAAAGGGCGCTTGGGTGGACGAACTCCCTACGGCACTGTGGGCCTATCGCACATCTTTCAGAACATCGACAGGGCATACTCCTTTCTCTTTGGGATACGGATCAGAGGCTATGCTCCCAGTTGAAACCATTGTGCCTTCCCACCGTAGGGTCCACTATAACCCAGAAGAAAACAAAGAGCTCCTTTACATGTCTTTGGATCTAATTGAGGAGAGAAGAAATAATGCAGCCCTCAAAGCAGCAGCCCACAAGCAAAAAGTGGCAGCACAATACAATTCCAAAGTCAAGCATCGTACCTTATGAGAAGGGGATCTTGTCCTCAAGCGAATCTTCCCTCGCCCCGGAGCACTAAATCCAATCTGGGATGGTGTAATTCATAAAGATCTCCACAATGGAGCTTATATTTTGTCAACAGTGGACGGGGAGGTGTTCCAGAGGGCATGGAACATCTAACACCTTCGTCGATACTTTTCTTAACTTGTACTGCCCATATGAAGTGAATTAACAAAGAGAATCAGTGGACGTAGGCATTTTCGTGCCGAACCACTTTTAAAAAAAAACTTGTCTCTTTTTAACTTGTTCCTTCATATCTTGGCTGCTTGTTAACTTTATCCTTTTCTGTTGAACAAAATCCTGTGCAAATAGCATTTTCATTCAAGGCGCTCCACAGCGCGACTTCTCCTGGACAAGACCTAACAGGTACTATACGAATCTATGCCCTCGCCAATGAGACACTTTTGCTCCGGCATCCCTCTGCTGCGGGTTAACTCATTGCTCGCGACGGCCCTTAAAGTCAACTGTAATGAGCCGATTATAAGCCACCGAGAAGGCCGACTATAGTCGAGGCAGCTCATTACGACGTTCGGCTCGCCGGCAACTGTGAACCGATTATAGGCCCCAACATTAGGTGTGGCCAGCCATGGGCAGTTCACGGTTGACGATCGGCACCCACGCTAGCCGGCCACAGTAAATCGAATAATACCCACGATTACGGGCCATAATGGCCCGGGTAGTTACTGTGCGCGATCTCGGCTCTGATGTGTCTTAAGTGCGGCTGTGGTAAAAAAGAATTAACTCCCCGCGGAGGCGTAAGATGGGTGACAAATGTCTCCAAGACCCACAGCTAGGGAAAGTGACTACAAAGCCCGTTTTCCACGAACTTAAGCACATCGAAGGCCTTCCGTGATTGGAAGTTTTACTATTTCACATATTTCAATTTTACTTAAGAAACTTTTCTCCTATCCTCTGTAACAATCCCTGAAGTGCAGGACACAAAACAGGAGACACTCACTAATAGAAGCGGATACTCACAGCAAGATACTGGACCGCATCCCTTACTTGGTCACACAGGATATTCAAAGATGCCATCTACAAGCAAAATATAAAGGGCGGTATTTCCTTCTTTCATATATGCCTATAATTTGTTCACACCTCACGCTAACACTGCAAGTCATGAAATTATGTTTTAAACAAGAACTTGACGTCAAACACAATTTAATTACATGAATATGCATAACTATATTTCTCATACATCATGTCAAGATAGCAAAAACATTCAAAAGACAACAGAATCAGCTTAAGTTAAAGAATTACACGTCAAGAATAGTGTTGTTTATTACAAGTAGCATAATTACAACCTCAGAGTTACGTTACTATTTTGAGACTAACATATACAACAATGTCAAGTCCACAAAATGATATTCAGGTTCAATCAAGGAGCCGGCTGCGTCGGAGTTTTCTCCTTGTCCTGTTGCCCACCTGTCCGGTCAGAGAAAGAATTCATTAGTGATCAGCAACCAAATTAACGGAAAGACTAGAAAGGAAGATTAACCAGCATCTGCTCCTTGATCATCTTGATCATCATCCTCTACTTGCATACCTGCCTCCTCAGCTGCAAGCAACCGCATGCCCTCCTTCACCGCCACCTTCTCCTCCTTGGTAAACTGGGCGGTAACCACATCCATCCTGAAGGCCACACCACCCTCCTTATCCGCCTCAGCCTTGGCCTCCTCTAGAGCCCTGAGATAGATCCTAGCCATAACCCGGGGGTAATCATCCATCCAGGACAAGTTACCCTGCCTCCAAGTACGAAAATACATATCCTGGAGCATCCCATCCATCATCCCCTCGTTCTCCTCAAACTCCCTCATTCGGACCTCAGAAGCCCGCAGCTTTGCAACAACAGCATCCCTCTCTGATCGATACCGTAAACGGTCAGCCTGAAGGGACCTCCTCATCGCCTCCATCTCCTCCTTCGACTTGGCCTGAGCAAGCTCCGCGGCCTCAAGTCTCCCCAATAGTTCCTCTACCCACTCGAGGTCCGCTTGCCGAACCTCATCCACCGTGGCAATGGCCATGTCAATCCGCTCCTTACAGACGGCCTCCATCCTCCGCAACTCCGCCCTACTAGCCTCTTCAATAGTCTTCCTCAATTGTCTGGATGCGGCCTCATGCTGGGAGATTTGGATGGCTTGGTCGGCGAGTTGTTTAGCCTGGTCGGAAACCATCAACTTTAGCTGAATGTTGGCGCTTCCTATCTCTTCCCCAGCCTTGACCAATCGAGCATGGTGCCCCATCAATTTTCTGGTCTCCTCAGCAACCCGATCCATATTTGCCTTAGCCTCATCCCCCAGAGTTACGACCCAGGTAGTAAGCAGATCAAGGTCCAGGGACTTAGCTTCGTCAAGCACCCGTACCATAGGATTACGAGGAAGGAGATGCTCACCAGTAACCTCATCGAAGGAGATGTCGTGAGATGCCGGGTCCATGTCCGGATGACCCGCAAACGGATTGCGAACTAAGCTAGGATGATCTATCGGGATGACGGTTGGATTCTCAGACAAATGGAGGGAAGGTATAAACTCGGTGTCCTCCTCCTTAATATCATGAATAGGCTGGAGTGGGGCCAGAGGACCAGGAAGAGATTCGAATGTAGACCGACTCCTCTTCTTATTTTGTATATCTTCTTCAATAACTCCAAGAAGAGGACGATAACCGACTACGTCTCCAGGATGGTTAGTAGGAGGCTTCGGCTTGGCGGAAGCTTTGAGGAGTTTGTATTGTTCAAGCCTGTGCCAAAGATCTGAGGTCTTGGCCGTTTTTCCCGCTCCTGGAATGAAAACCTAGTGTCACCAACATGTATTGAGCCATCATTCAAGAATTAAAAAGAGTAAAGAGAAATTCACCTTGAACCGCAGAAGTTGCCTCAGTAGAAGCACTCCCAGAAGATAAATCGACGCCGGTCCCAGCCTTATCAGCTTTTTGGGATTTCTCCGTTTCCTCTAACTCTTCGAAGGCTTGGCGGAGAGCGTCATCTGTCCACTCTTGAATCACGCCTGCCTGCCCAGGGGGCAAAGCCCCGGTGCCATCACCACCCTGTCCTTCGCCACCATCATCACCATGGCGATCACCGTCACCCTCACTACCACTTCCGCTCTCCGCCTCACCTCCTTCGTCCTTACCCTTTTCCGCCTCCACTTTTTCCTCCTCCTGAACATCCGGATGTGTGTTGGGAGAGGGTCCATCGGACTTCTTGAGTTTCTTCCCCCTGGCAACTGGATGCATCGAGAAGAGTCTCCTTTTTGCTGCTTTTCCCCGTGGCCCCTCCTGTAGCTTTGGCATCTCTCTCCTCCGCCGTGTCTCTCTGCTTAACCACGGACTGATGTGGAAGGATCAGGTTGTGCCCCAGAAGTGTAGCATTCCTGATCAAGTAAGAAGCCGACCTATCCCTTCCCGTAATGGCCTCCATTTCCACTGTCGTCTGAACCAGGCGATCATTCTCCACGACTGCAAAGCCACCTGTCGCTAGCAAGGAATAAAAACACATGAGAAGAAGCATTGCAGTAAGAACAAAAATCATAAATAAACTTCGACTTACAGCCTGAGGTGAAGCAACGGATGGAAACAGAGTCATCCTTAACAAAAAACCATTCTTTCTTAAACATGCTGAACTTCGAACATAAGTCCAGGACTGGCTTGAAAGATACGGCTGATTCCAAGCTTATGTATGGAGACCCCTTCTTATAGCCTCTCAGATTGTACAAATACCGAATCTCTCGGTTGGAGGGAGGACGCCCGTATCTCCTTTGGAAAATGACAAACAGGCTCACCAGAATGGCGTAAGAGTTAGGCTGAAGCTGGAATAGAGCCACCTTCAGATATGTGACAAAGCTGACTATCCAGGCATTAAGAGGCGGGATGGCACCACACATACAGTGATACCTGCTGTAAGCAAAGTAGCCTTCAGGGGGGGTAATACGGCATCACTCCCTCCCCCGGCAATAGCATGCGTGCTTTGTCAATCCCAAATGAGCGAGAAATAAGATCAAGCTGCTCGCCTTTGAGTGAGCTAGGGAAACAATCAGGAGGCGAGTTCAAAAGCTCCTGAGGACCATATCCATTTACCAATGATCTCGGAGTGGGCCCATAACGTCCCGATCCTGACTGGACTGGGGGCACGGCAGAAGGCTCTTCTCTGTCCTGGGATTTCTTCTTTTCTGATCAGGTTTCCACTTTATGAGACATTTTTCTGCAAACACAAAAAGCACGTTGTTAGAACGAAAGATGTAGAAATATAAAAAAAGCAAGTGTATGATGTCTGAAGTTTAACATGTAGTTCGAAACATAAACTCATTCGGTATTGAAAGTTTTCATGTCCATTCGGCATTGAAAATCTTTAGGTTCATTCAGTAAAACAAAGAAATTCAACCTTAAAAAGTCGTTCGGTCCTCGGGCCGAATATGGTCGTCCAAACTGAAACAAAGCACGACATATGCTAGCATATGCCCTACTTTGGGGGGCAAATGTTGGGTACGTTTATACCACCACCGAATTAGAATGAGGAAGTAGACACCGAACCATTCGGTACCGAACCGAAGCAAGGAACGAACTACCGGACCAGAAGCATGCTACCGGACCGGATCTTATCTCCCATCTCCCACCGGACCAAGGTCCCACCGATCCAACCATCTACCACCGGACCAAGGTCCCACCGAACCAACCATCTACCACCGGACCAAGGTCCCACCGAACCACCTGCCTCCGATCCATCTCCACTGCCTACCGGACCAGACTTCACCGAACCAACTGCAAAGCATCCCTGCCGAATCAACCTCCACCGAACCAGAGTTCTACCGAACCAGCCACCCTCCATCCACTACCGAACCAAGCACTGTCGAACCAAATTTGCCAGGCCAGATTGTATCAGCCCGGGCCCTTCAGCAGCTGTATACATCCAAGACCCCTACCCCCAGCCTCACTCTATAAATAGAGGGTAGGGGTACAACAATGGGGGACAAGTTTGAGAGCTCAAGCATAGAGAGAACTTTCAAACAACTTTCTTTTACTTGTATCAAATCTTTGTACTTGTAATCAAAATAAGAGAAGAGAAATAACATATAAAGTGAACGTAGGCACATTCTGGCTGAACCACTATAAATCTGCGTGTCTTTTTACAGTTTAGCCCCTGCTTTTCATATATTTTCATAAATCACCCAAATCACTAAGAACAACATAAGATCTACTAAATCATACAACTTTGAGGTGTTTGTCCATTTTTTGTGCAAACACCATCTCTTAAGGATCCATCAAAATATCTTTATATAGTAGAATACGCTATATATGTAATGTCTAATCAATAAGATAAATATTTTTCCTAGCATTAAGGCTTTACATTAATCCCCCTTAACGCGTTTTTAAGCATTGGCGTACGGTTTGCATATAACACTCCAGTAGATGTCGGGGGATAGGGATGCGCCATGATACGACAACACTAAACCAAACTCGGTGGTCTCGTATAAGGATAAAAGTATGAAAAGGCACGCGAGGCAATGCCCAAGGTAGGATACTATGAGTTTGGGTCACATGGCTGGTGGTAACGCATCGTAGCCATGACCGCCCACTCTGTCTATCCATCCCATATCGAGTCAAAGGGAGGTCATCCCAAATCAAGGTGCACCAATCAAAACCAACATCAAGGGTAATAGTATGGACCGAGTCCAAAAAGAAAATCGAAGAACAAATGTCCACTAGAGGTAGCTACCCTCATTGGCCCTATCAACCCGTCCTGTTTTAATCATTTCAAATTGTCACAAGTGTCGGAGCTATCCATCATTGTTCTCTTTCTTCAAATCCAGCAACGTACACCAAATCCAACCACTTCATTCTGCAGTCTCCTCCACGTACACAGTTGTTAAAGTGGTTCCATCATTGACGGAGAGTATGCCAATAATCGGCCTCGATCTCTTTAACAACCAAACGTCGTTTTACACACCAGTTGGTTCTTTTACATTTCAAAAGTGAATCATTACTTGATATTCATAATATCATATTCACTTCAAAATATCATATTTGCTTCAATATGTCATATTCACTTCAAAATATCATTTTATTCACCACGAAATCAATTTCACTTCAAAATCATTATATTCACCTCGAAATCAATTTCATTCAAATCATTAGATTCACTTTGAAATCAATTTCATTTCAAAATCATTTCATTCAAATTTCCATTTTGAATTTCAACTTAGGTTATAACTTAATTTTAACCACATTCACATTTTAAATCAATGATTTACTTAAACAGTTCCCAACATGAACAGTTTGAATTTTTGAAAATAGTTTGAATAATTTAAATAGTTAAAATAGTTTAGAGATTGAAAACAATTTGATATAAAATAGTTTGAGTATTGAAAATGGGTTATATATTAAAATGGTTTGAAAATTTAAATAATTTAAAATTTTAAAAAGATGAATTTTAAAACAGTTTATAGTAAAATCGTTTATAGTGAAAATAGTTTCAAATTTAAAACCATTTCATTCCATTCCTATAAATCTGAACTCAGGTCCAAATTTCAATCAAACTGATTTAATTTCAAATCTTCCAATTAAAATCATCTTCGATCACAAATCAATTTAAATCAACTCAATTTCGATTTCAATTCAAATCAACTCTAATTTCGATTTCAATTCGAATTAACTTTAATTTCAAAACGTTCATTTTAACTTCAAATTTGATTCAACGAATCGATTCAATGGTTTAAATTTCAATTCAATTCTTCTTTTAAACTATTTCAATTTATACAAATTTCAAGTCTAATTACTATTTACCGATTTAAATCACTTAAATCAAATTTAACTTCAATATTCAGTATAAGGTTCAAATCTTTAAAATAATTCAATTCCAAGTCCAAATTTGTAATACCCATTTATATCACTTTTACTTAGATAAATTCAAAGTTCAAGTAAAAGTTCAAAACTTTAAAACAATTCAATTTCTATAATTCAAGTCATATGTTGATTATAACTTCAAATTCCAAAATAAATTCTTTAAACATTTTCTTTTACAAATTCCACCTTCAACATTTCAAAGCTCAAATTTGAAAATAATTCAATCTTTATAAATTTAATTTTTATTTCTTTAAAAGTAAATCAACTAAATAGATTCAAAATCAAGAATTTAAAACCATTTAATTTAACCAATTCGATGTCCGTATATAATTTTATATCCTATAGCCAAGTGATCTGTTATTTCGATTTTAATTTTAGGGATGGATATACATCATTTCAATCCAAATCAAAGTGTTATAGGTATATATCATTTCAACCCATTTCTTAGTTTATTTAAATATCATTCAAATAACATTTTATATGCTATCAAATAATTTACAGGGTGATAACATGATATATATAAAATAAATAAACATCCAATCATCTAATATATCAACCAATAGCATCCAATCTCAATCAACATCAAAATCAGCCTATAAATCACAACAGTTAGCTAGTTATCAATATTGGGTGTTTAACTAGCAATTCAATTTTGATTTAACTATCAATTTAAAATTCCTATCAGTTCAAACCAATTGTCAATTTAAATATCAGTTAAATTATCAAACAACAGTCAATAAAAATAAAGCACTTCATGATTTCGATCTAACCAACATCATAATATTTTAGTATTTCGTAAGTGGTATAAAATACTCACCTTTATTTGAAACTGAAATTTTTTAGAGTCAAACAAATTTGAATCCAACTGTATGTCATAGACGACTTCGATACGAATCCGACGCAACTTATTTCGCTCAAAACAGACCTCGTATGAAAAAGTTATTCAGTAATTAGCGTAACTATATAATTAAAATTTAATTAACTTAATAAATAAAATTTAACTTAAACCTTTCTTCCATCGTTAACAGGCATGCACGCGCCTTATCTTTTTTTTCTTCTCGCGATCCAAATCGATCGCCTCGCCAACACCAACTGAGCCGCCGCCGCCTATAGCCGTGCCTCGCGCGCTACACCTTAGCCGTGACGCCCACCTGCGCGCGCATAAGCAAGATAAATGCGACCGTGCTATCAAGCGGCTGCCTCGGCTCGTCGTTTGACGATCCAACCATTGAACAAGCTCGTATCGATGCTCTCTACATTTCCCCAGTTGAAGTCGTTGGCTAATTTCATCTCTAGAGGCTCCGATCGACGATGGCCATTGGATGGAGGGTTTGGGAAATGGCGGATAGGTTTTTAAGTTAGGTTTAGCAAATGAAAGGAAGTTGAGGGCTATTTATAGAAAATTCTGTGGCACTATTCATCCGTGAAATTTTCGAATTCCAGACGAAGCGTGCCGCCTGGTGTTCTATATGTTATACCCATATTCCGAACACAAAGGAACATATATCGAGAGCCAATTCCATCATATACAGAAGATAGCTTTTCAAAATTGAATTATTTTAATTTAAGTTCCTCTAATTAATTTCTACGCGTTTCGAATTCGCATGACCAAACGATACATCCAATCGCTACGAAATTTGAAATCTTACAATCATTCGCTATTACGGATCCAGTGAAACTGGTTTCGTCGAAATCCGAGACAATACCCAAAAAAACTATTTTTACACGTTAATTAAAACGAGTAATTTCCAAAACCAGATTATTCTTTTTAAGTTCGATTTTAAAATTTCACTATCTTCATTCATATTGAAATAGAATTTAAATCAACTTTCGAAATCATTTTCGTTCATATTAAATTAAGGATTCAATTATTTAAATAATTCGAATATTAAATATAACAATTAAATTGTCAAATAAATCACTATATTTGAAATATATGTTATTTAACTTATAAAATTTGCTTTCAAAACGAATTCAAATAATAAAACAATTACTTCCATTTTATAGTAATTCAACAACTTTGCAATTATTGTATACAACAAAAGTTATTCATTTCTTACCAAATAAATGTTTTCTTATTTCTGAAATTTATACTTATCAAAAATACAATTTCATATAAATAAACTTATGTTTTTACTTTTAATAAACATCCATTCAATTCTTTATTAACTTAACATTGATTATTTCAATTTCTATTATCAATTGCATAAAATTCAATATCATTTAATTTCATTTCTAATATAAGTTATCATCTTTTATCTTTTTGAATTTTGTTATTTAAATTTTTTATCTAAGTTCATATCCAATAAATTACATTAATAAATCATTAAATTTTTATTTCTAATCATTTTTGTTCAATAATTTTATTAAATTTAATAATTTAAAATAGTTAAAAATATGGGTCGTTACAATCTCCCCCCTCTAAACTTTTCATCCTCAAAAAGGGATTAAATAAAGAATCTAACATTAGATATATTTACTCAAAATAATCAATTTACAAAACTTTAAAATCTTATTTGCAAAACCTTTACCACGCTTCCGCTACACCACTCTGATATCGGCGTATTTGTAAAACAAGTTATAAAATTTTAAAGTCTCAAAATTTTCTAACTCCCGAATTTACTAAAATTTTGGGCAGTGTCTCCTTTGCGCGGTTTGATCGCAAAAATTTACAATACACATATATATATCACAAATATACACCTCATCTCAATGATGAAACATCCCGTAGGGAAAAATATAAAAGTACGGTATGTAATCCGAGATATGTACCTTATTATTATTAATATAAGCGAGTTCGCTCATACTAAAGCAAGCAAAATCATGTCGAATCGCATATACGTCCAAACGGTCATCATATGTACCTATCTCAACTCAAGTTTGAATATTAGTCACTTATAATAAGATATAGAAAACATGCATGAGTTTAATAGAACTATATAACATGTATTCTTAATCCAAATCATACGCATAAGCACTAATACACAACATAACAATCATATGTAACCAAAAACAGTTATAACAATGATTTGCAACAAAAGAAATCATTCAACAATTAATATTCATCTAATTAATCCAAACTATATCAATTTACATTATCCAATGTAACCAGTTCATTTATACACTATCATCTCTTATTAGCGTCCATTCTTTATTAACATCCAATTGGTTTAGCTCCAATTTATTCACATCTATTTCATTTACATTCAATTTATTCAAATTTCAATTATTTCACTTTATGTTTAACACATTTCATATCAAATCATTCATGTACCACTTTATAAAATCATTTTATTAATTCATTTCATTTCAATAAGTGAAAATTAATAATTTATAGAGAACGTAAGAACTAAACACCAGGTTTCTTTCCAAATCATTTTGAAATAATATACATACTCATATCTTTTATATATATCAAATCATATTCAAATATTTTAAATCAAAATCTGCTTATCGAACTAAATGTGTAGCAAAGCTACTAAGTGGCCTCCCCCACTTTGAGACTAGAAAATGAATGTCGAGGATGCGGCCGTCATCACCAAAATTATTTTCCAGCTACAAAAAAGGGGAGTACAAGACTTACTTCCTTTTAAAATCCCTTTGAAACAACTTTCATTCGTAAATATTTTTGGATAATACTAATATAATTTTCAAAATCTTAGAAAACAATTTCAAAAGCACCGGATTTTAAGTTCTCAAATTCTCAGTTTAAACTCATTCATTAGCTTAAATTAAAGATAGATTTTATTTCATAACTCATTACTTAAGCTTGTAAACATCCATAAGGAAAAAATTTGCTAAAGTTAATACTTTCAAACTTGGTTTTATAACCTATTCACTTCATATTCAATTTATTTTATAAATCCATTCATTTCATAATTTAAACTTAAAGTTCAAGTTATTTCTTACCACTTTTACGTAAGTGAATAAAAATTTCTTGATTCAAGTTCAAATTAATATAATACTCTCATATCCAAAAGAGTATATACCAATTCAGATTTTGTTTTACTTACACAAATTATTAAACAAACTTCCAAACCATTATTATTCACTATTTTAATAGTTCGAAAATTATATAATTTACGAACTATCAAAACGTGACGGTTTATTTTCATTTATTTTCCAAACCTTTTATACACAAGTTCAATCACTTTTAAAACTTTGCCAAACAAGTTCAAATACCATTAAACTCACATGGATCATATTATGACCTTGCTTAGCTGAAAATCTCAAAATTCGAACACCCAATTTTTACATTTCAAATCATTTTGAAATAATATCATACTTATTTATCTTATATATCAAATTATATCTTTGAAATATAAACAACTTGTTTTAACCAGAAATAAATTCCTTTTGGTAGTAATTCTCACTCAGAAACTCGAAAATGAATAATGACGATACTGTAGTCATCCCTAGAATTATTTCCGAATGACTAAAGCGAGTTCAATGCTTTTATTTCCTTTAAAATTCCTTTTATATATTTCTAGTCAAAATCACTTCCAAAATAATATTATTATTATCTATGAAAACTTTGAAAATGATTTTTGAAAATCAACGGGATTTTTAAATTCTAAAATTTTTCAGCTTTTAAATCCTTTCTATTTATAAGCTATATTATAAATAGACTTATACCATTCCATTACCTTATTATGAAAATATTTCGTTAATTTATATCTTTGTTATTACAAACAATTCTTATTGTAATTAGATTTCAATTCAATCTAATTATCGAACGCTTCATGAAATAGGGTTCAAAAAGTATTCGTATTTAGTTTAATTCAACCAATAATCGATGATAACTAAATATTATCATCTCCTAATAACAAACATCCATAAATAAATTCATATTTTTAGAAACCTATATGGTTATTTATGGAAGATTATATAATTTTATATATAAAATATAATTTAGGTAAAATTATTTCATTTACCTTATTTCAAAACAATATTATATCGACTTGCCTTATTTAAGTGTTTAGAAACCCTTATCGATAACATGACGCCTCATGTACCGACCAGAATTCATAAACAATTCAAAAGACAAGTAAACACAATATAAAACATTTTATAACACTAACAAGTATGTGCTCTCATATATAAATATATACACAAGCAAACTTATTCTAGGATATTACTACCCTATCTCTAATGAGTAAATCCACATCAAAGCTAAGGTTATCGCTAAACCAAAGCTTTGATACCAACCGTGACAACCAACATTTTGGGAGGTTTAAGTCGACAATAAACCACACATGTCCAACTCAAACCAATCTGAAACACGGATAATCAATGGTGTTAATTAAGAAAATAAGAAAAGAAGAAAACAAACACAGAATCTCGTAGCAGAATGACAAAATATAATAATCAAATAAACAGTTCATGAAGCTGTTTACACTATAAATTTGATTATACTTTTACAACATCAATCAGAGTTATACATACAACAGAGACAAAATAAACAATGCAACAGAACAACATGATGTAGTGGGATAATACTAGTAATACAATATACCAAATATTTGCCTTCGTCCTCCAGAATAATATGATCTTCAAGGCACTGAAAACTTAGGGCTGACTCAAGCATAAAGTAAAACAATACACTCGAGTTAGAACTAAAATATCCTTATGTTAGTCAAATCAATATCACATATAACAGGAGTGTAATAGCGTCAAAAATGTTTGGTTTTACATCTCTTATCTAGTGTATAATGTGCGTGCAATAACTCAAGAGATGTTACAGGATTTTTCATATCTTAAGGATCCATCAAAATATCTATATATAGTAGAATAAGCTATATATGTAATGTCTAATCAATAAGACAAATATTTTTCCTAGCGTTAAGGCTTTACATTAATCCCCCTTAACGCGTTTTTAAGCATTGGCATACGGTTTGCATATAACACCCCAATAGAATGTCGGGGTATAGGGAAGCGTCGTGAGATGACAACACTAAACCAAACTCGTAGTGGTCTCATATAAGGATAAAATTATGACAAGGCATGTGAGGTAATGCCTATGGAAGGATAGTACCAGTTTGGGTCGTAGGGCTGGTGGTAACGCATCGTTGCCACGACCGCCCACCATGTCCATTCATCCCATATCGAGTCAAAGGGAGGTCATCCCAAATCAAGGTGCACCAATCGAAATCAACATCAAAGGTAATAGTATGGACCGAGTCCAAAAAGAAATCGAAGAATAAATGTCCGCTAGAGGTAGCTACAGGGTGATAATAGGATATATATAAAATAAATAAACATCCAATCATCTAATATATCAACCAATAGCATCCAATCTCAATCAACATCAAAATCAGCCAATAAATCACAATAGTTAACTAGTTATCAATATTGGGTGTTTAACTAGCAATTCAATTTCAATTCCGATTTAACTATCAATTTAAAATTACTATCAGTTCAAACCATATTGCAATTTAAAGTCGGTTAAATTACCAAACAACAGTCAATAAAAATAAATCATTTCATGATTTCGACCTAACTAACATTATAATATTTTAGTATTTCGTGAGTGGTTTAAAACACTCACCTTAATATGAAACTGAAAATTTTTCAGAGTCAAACGAATTCGAATCCAACTCCATGTCGTACACGACTTCGACACGAATCCAACGCAACTTGTTTCGCTCGAAACGGACCACTTATGAAAAAGTTATTCAGCAATTAGCGTAAAATTTAATTAAAATTTAATTAACTTAATAAATAAAAATTAACTTAAACCTTTCTTCTATCGTTACCAGGCACGCACGTGCCTTATATTTTTTTATATTATTTTCTCGTGCTCCAAATCAATCGTCGCACCAAAACCAGCTGAGGCACCGCCGCCTGCAGCGTTGCCTCGCGCACAACTCCCCTAGCCGCCGCGCCCACCTACGCGCGTGCTTACACATGAAAAACAAGATTGCGACCCCAAAACCGCTCGCGAATGGAGCCCTCCAGCGGCCGCCTCGGCTCGTCATTCGACGATCCAATCGTTGTACATGCTCGTATCAATGATCTATACATTTCCCTAGTTGAAGTCGTTGGCTAATTTCGCCTTTAGCGGCTCCGATCGACGATGGCCATTGGATGGAAGGTTTGGGAAATGGCGGCTAGGTTTTTAAGTTAGGGTTTAGCAAATGAAAGGAAGTTGAGGGCTATTTATAGAAAATTCCGTGGCACTATTCATCCATGAAGTTTTCGAACACCAAACGATGCGTGCCGCCTGGCGTTCTATATTTTATACCAATATTCCGAACACAATGGAATACATATCGAGAGCCAATTCCATCATATACAGAAGAGAGCTTTTCAAAATCGAATTATTTTAATTTATATTCCTTTAATTAATTTCTACGTGTTTCGAACTCGCACGACCAAATGATACGTCCAATCGCTATGAAATTTGAAATCTTACAATCATTCACTATTATGGATCCAATGAAACTGGTTTCATTGAAATCCGAGACAGTGGCAAAAAAGACTATTTTTACACGTTAATTAAAATAAGTAATTTCCAAAATTAGATTATTCGTTTTAAATTCGATTTTAAAAGTTCACTATCTTCATTCATATTGAAATAGAATTTAAATCAACTTTCAAAATCATTTTCATTCATATTAAATTAAAGATTCAATTATTTAAATAATTCCAATATTAAATATAACAATTAAATTGTCAAATAAATCACTATATTTGAAATATAAGTTATTTAGCTTATAAAATTTTCTTTTAAAATGAATTCAAATAATAAAAAAACTACTTCCATTTTACAGTAATTCAACATCTTTGCAATTATTGTATACAGCAAAAGTTATTCATTTCTTAACAAATAAAAGTTTTCATATTTCTAAAATTTATACTTATCAAAAATACAATTTCATATAAATAAACTTTTGCTTTTGCTTTTAATAAACATTCATTCGATTCTTTATTAACGTTACATTGATTATTTCAATTTCTGTTATCAATTGCTTACAATTCAATATCATTTTATTTACTTTCTAATATAAGTTATCGTCTTTTATCTTCTTGAATTTTGTTATTTAAATTTTTTATCTAAGTTCATATCCAATAAATTATATTAATCAATCATTAAATTTTTATGTCTAACCATTTTTGTTCAATAATTATATTTAATTTAATAATTTAAAATAGTTAAAAATCCTGGTCGTTACAATTTTAGATTCTAAATGTATGATTCGATATACAAAGAAGATATGCATTTTATTATTTCAAATCGAGTTGAAATAAAAATCGTGTGTTTAGTTTTGAAATTTTTAGTTAAGTTATTATATGGACTCCAATATCCTATCCATTAGAATAGTTTGGTTTGTTCATCTCGCTTTGATATATTGTTTGGTAATTCTCATTTGTTAAAATGTTTTGAATTTTCGACGACTTTGGATAGTCAAAACCTTATGAAGTGATATAGAAATTGGAGTCAAGTGTTTTGGGTGAAAATACAAGATATTGAGTTTTCGTAACTTATAAATTTGAGAAGATAGTAAGTTAAAACATGTTTTAAATTTGTTGGATATTCATGTTAAGTAAAACAATTCTAAAATTTGTATTTATACTCTTAGGGTGTAGAAGAGTGTTATATGAATATAAAATTAAGTTTTAAAAAGTGTTGATAAACATAAGTGTGTTTTCTAAGATGTTTATAAACATAAGTAATGGTTTTATGAAATGATTCAGATATGATTTTATTATCAAATGAATGTGATTTATATGGAAAAAGTAATTGTTGGAATTAAGAAAACCAATGGAATAAGTACGTAAGTTGTGCATAGATTATTTTATTTGCATAACTGTTCCTGATCTAGATTCGGGTACACCATTTCGAGGTGGTTTACACCGATCCGAACAAGGATTTTTCACTCGATTCTTAACGGCAAACACTGGATACAGATTTTTGACTTGATGAAGTTTTCTATCATAATATATGGCTATGCAAGGAGAATGGAGGTTTCTAAATTAAGGAACCTGATTAGAGTCCGCACTAGAGAAGCCAAGTTTGCGATACTAGTTCGGAAGTGAAATTGTGTGATCGAGCAAGCGATCAGATTTGATGTTGCATATGGATGGTATATGTACATCATACGGAATTTAATATAATTATATGCTTTTGATATTAGGAAATGCAAATTATATGATTGAATATCATTTGTAAGTGAGATGCAGGTTCATGGAAGCAAAAGGCTTGCTTGTTGCTTTAGGTTTCATGAGTAGAACTGATTACTCGACTAATAGGCACACATTTATATTGTTGTTTTGGTTGGACGATTTCATGCCCCAGATATGGGAAATCACTTTTAAGATTTTGTTTTCTTCTATTGGTTTGGGCCTGTTGGGGCAAGTTGTAGTTTTTTTCGATTGAGCTGCACAAAGGAGGTGCTGCCGAAATTTTTCATAACTTTAAGAAACTTGGAAATTTAATAACCCATTTCAACTAATTTATTGGGAACGCTTAAGGGTTTAGAGACAATTTTCTTATTTTGGAATTTTGAGACGAAATTATTTTAAGGGGGAGAATGTAACAACCTAGATTTTTATTGTTTGATTTTGAATATTTAAGTAATTTTTAATATTGAAATAATTTTTTTTAAAGTTTAAAAACTTAAGTTCGAATATAGGGATTATTTCAAATATTTTAATTGTGAATTTAATATTTGAATAGTGATTCAAATATCTGGATTTTGAATTGAATATTAATTAAATGGATCTAATGGTCTTGTTTAACTCCTTTTCATTAATAGATAATAATGGTGAACTCATTCTGTAAATTTATTTGCAATAATAAATAATAAGAAAATTTAATTTTTATTATAATGACTCAATTTTTAGTGATGTATTTTTAATTTAATTTATTTTATTTTTCCATAATTTTTAATTTAGAAATTATTTAAATTATCGTTTGACGATTTTTCATCAAACGACGGTATTTTTATGATTTTACATAATACAATAACCAGTGTATCTTATTATTGTTTTGGGATCATATTGAATTTTTGTGTGTGACTATATTTTTGTTTTGTCGTTCGCAGCTTGTACGTGAATGAAATTCTGTGAAACGAGATGCCAAAAAAATGAAAATATAACTAGCTCAAAACACATAGAAAATCAGTACATTTGCGCTTCTCTCTCTTCTTTTACTGTTCTATCTATTTTGCACTTAAATAAAGAAACTTATAAATCCACTTCTTATAAAATTCAAAACAAAATGTTTTAAAAATAAAAAAAACTAAAAGTTTGTATCTTTGAGTTTAATATGTAGAGATCTACCTTCCTACATGAATTTGGTTACGAGCGATGGAGTTTTGGGGGAGCAGCAACTTGAAACGTGGCAAGCAAAAAACAAGGATTTTGGTTTTCAGGGCTTGTGGTTGACGTTGGCTAATTCGAAGGGTAGTATGGAGTTTGTGGTGGCAAGGAGCATTCGCCGGCCAAGATTTGTTGGGCGCGGCTCCATTTTGAAAGGTGTGGAATTTTGGGCACCCATAGCTGGTCGAGGAGGATGGAAATAGGTCTAGAGGAGTGGGCATAATGAGGTGGTGACTGGCGAGTCGAGTACAAGGAGAGAGACTCGTCGGTGAAGTCGAATCTTGGTTTCGTCGTGTGTTGTAACACACCACCTCTATACCTTTCTACTAAAGGACATTACGAAGTAATGTTGTTGTAACAACCCAATATTTTGAAATTATTTTTTTATTTGAATTTGTTTCATTTGGAAATAATTTTATAGTGAGTAGAAATTTTTCTAGAATTAATGGTATTTTGTTGTAATTTTCATGTTCTGTATCCTATTTTTAAACAATTTCTTCAATTCTTTTGCTATTTTCTCTGAATTTAATTATTTATTTCACTTTGAAAATGTTTTAAAAATCAATTTATTTCAAATTTTGTTTTAGAATATTTTTAAAATGAAGTAAATAATTTTCCAAAGTCAATGGTGATTTATTTGTAATTTCTGGACACTGTTTCCAATTTTTAAGTAATTTCTGTAATTCTTTTTCCATTTCTTTAAATTTAAACATTTAATTTTATTTTATAATACTTTGTTTCAGTTTTTAAAGTAAATTTCTGAGTTTATTTTGTTTACATAAAATTAAAAAGAAAAAGAAATATGAAGAGTTTAAAATGCTTTAGAAACTGAAGTCTTTTCATCTCCAAAATTCTTCATTTCCATAACCATCTCATTATTTTCTTTGGCCGTGACTTTTAATTCATTTTCACATGAAATCTCACTCCTCATTTCACAAAAATTCGACCATTTCAGATCTGAGGGAAAAAAAACTTTGGTAATGGCTTTTCTTTTTCTCTTTATATTCTCCTTTTTCCTATTGATTTTGACATTTTTTTGCCTTGTTCTCTAGCCTATTGTGTTCGGCCACCACCTTGTTTGCCACGGCCATGACCACCACCACCCCCTACATCTCTTCCCTGCCATCACCACCACCTACAGCCCAGGCCTTGACCATGGCCGAGCCCACCATGGTGACTAAACCCCTCAAAAATGCAACCTAATGCCTTGAAACCATGTTGTTTGACCACTACTTGTTCACCACTTCATTTTCTATCACCACCACCACCTTAGGCCGCCTCCACCACCTCTGGCCAGACTACCACACACCTTTCCTCCCACTGACCTAACCCAATTGCCCATGGCCGAGCCCAATTGGATGAACAAAAACAATGTTTTGCCTAAAAACTCTTCCTATTCTACATGGTGTAACTCCTCTAGCTCTTCTAGCTTGTACCCGAGCTTTTACTTGACCAAACCCGAGCCATTCCCTGTTCAAACTAGAGCCAAACAACATCCCTAGGCTGAAAAAAAATATAGGAAGCAAGGCAAAAGATTTGGCATTCATATCTCTTTTAAAAGTTATTCCATTTCAAGTGTATTGAAATTTATGGTTTGTTTTGATTTTTGTTTTGGGTTGTAACACAAGAGTTGTAGCATTGGATCTCGCTCTCCACTCAAATCCGTAGTCTTGTCTTTGTGCTCCTGATTCCGTTGTGTCAGTTGTATGCAATCTCCAGCATTTAGAGGTGAGTAAATCTCACACGACACTATATACTTATGCAATTGTGAAGCGACAACATTTGAATGTGTAGAATTATAAATGATGTTATAACTGCCCGTGATTATTTGTGTATGATGTTAAACCTGTAAATTACATGTCATATCACCTGTTACTGTTGTATATTGTTAAACTATTCTTTTATATCAGTTTATCACACTACAAGTTCCCTGTAGAATAGAATCATTATGGGTTGAAATGATACATACCCGAACAGACTTTAGAATAGGGAAAGATCGTTATGGGCTGAAATGATAAGCTTGAGCGACTTTTAATTAATTTTATTTACTTGGGATTGCGGGTTTGAAATGATAAAACCCGGATATTCTTGGTAAACTACGGATTGAAATGATATATTATCTGTATCACTTGACTTAGGCTAGAAAATATTATACAGACCCCTGGTTATTTTGTATATTTTTCTAGAAATTTTCAAGTATTTTAAAATGTAAAAATATGATAAATTGATTTAAATTGAATTTTTAAAAGATTTATTAAAATGGAAATGTTTTTCTATGTTTTAAATGTAAAATAAATGGATAGAAAATGGTGATTTTAAAGTGTAACTTAAATTGGAAATTTGATTGTTTTTTTTAAATGGAAATTTAAGTTAATTAAATTAAAAATGAAAATTAAGTTTTAAATGGTGAAAAATGGAGATTTAAATTTAAGTGTTGAAATAAATTGTTAAAAATGAAAAATGGGAATTGACACACTTGAATTAAATAAGTGAACTTTCTAAATTTTGATTTTTATTTGTAAAATTTTTCTTTATAAAAATCATAAGTTAAAGGATTTAAATGAACATTTTTAATGTGGAAAAATATGATTTTTATAAGTTTAAATGATTTAAATTGAAGTTTATTTATGGCTGGAATTGTATTTAAAACCTGGAAATTCAATTTATAGTACTTTAGAAATGCTATCATTTCTGGACTAATTCTGAACTAAGTAGAATCTGCAGCACTTGGTAAGTGTTGTGGTTGCATAAATGAACTAAAAGACTAAAATGAACTAAGGCTCTGTTAGCACTTGGTAAGTGCTGTAGTGGCAGGAACTAAATTTAAAACTGAAACTAATGAAGGGGCTACTATAGCACTTGTTAAGTAGGCTGAAATGTGATTTTTGTATATAACTGAACTACTGCAGCAGTTTTAAAACGCTGTCTTTGCTGAATTGAATTAAAACCTTTAATTTGAACCCTGAACTATTATAGCAGTTCTGTAAATGCTGTCTTTTCTGAATTGAACTATTTTTCCTTTAAACCTGAACTGTTACAGCAGTTTATAAATACTGTCTTTGCTTAATTGAATTGTTTTCAAATATAACTTACGGCATCACTTTTTAAATGTTGTGAAAGTTGGAATTTTAATGTTTTAATGTTTATAAGTGAATAAATGAACTCAGAAAATGCTAAATTTTTGGGAATTGAATATTTGATATAAAGGTATAATGACTTTACTTTTAAATGGTTTAAATGAAGTATTTTGATTTAAATACAAACTGTTTTTTAAATTTTATAACCACGGGTTATAATAACGATTGGTTGTTAAAGAGACCGGGATCGGATATGGACATACTCTCCGTCGATACCGAAAACCACTTTAACAACTGTGTATGCGGTGGAGTTTCAATAATGAAGTAGTATGGTGGCGACGATCCTAAGTTATATGCGTGGACCCAACTCCCGTGAGTTGGCATAAGGTGGCTAAAACAGGAGCGATCGACAAGCCAATGAGGTAGCACCTCTGATCGGACACACTTCTTTGATACCATTCTATTACTTTGTGATTGATTGGGTGCACCCCTTGATTTGGGAGTGTTGTTCGAGGTGGGCGGTAGTGGCTGCTATGTATCACCACCAGTCCGGATGCGTAATTGGTATATCTACCCTGGCATTGCCTTGTGTGACGTGTCACCTACCATACCGAGCTTTACTACGAGTTGTGATTTCTCCCGTAGCCTATGGAGTATCGAGGGTAGCCCCTATTTTGGGAGTATGCTAATACTGGATAGACTATTGGGACTATTACGTGTTAAGGGCTATATGGGTAACCCCTTGACGCTATTAAAAAGTATGTTTATTTTATATTAGACATTATTATAATAGCGAATATTACTACATAGTAGATTTTAACAGATCCTTAAAGAATGGACGATCCCAAGCATTCTTTAAGTTACTTGTACCTTTATTATAGTTCACTTGAGTTGGTTTACATTGTATAAGTATGTATGTCCTGACTCGAGTGTTTGTGTTTTATTTACGCTCGGGTCAGCCTGAGTATTCACACCTTTGGATTTCACTTTTCTGGAGCTAGGAATCGCTGGAGTTTCTGCTTATCTAGTTATATATCTATTTCAGTTTCAGTTGTTCTATTTTAGCATTTGTATTAGGGACTTATGTATTTGGATTTCTACTATACTTGTTTCAGAACTGTATTTGTTTTCAGACTATGTATTTTGTATCTGTTTTGAGACTTTGTATTTTAGTGGCTTCATGAACCACTATTTATTTTATTTCCGCTGCGAGTTATTCTGATATTTCTGTGTCTGTGATTCTATGAATGATTTTATTTGCTCCAAATTTATTACAATCTGTTATTTTGTATTATTCAAGTCTGACATGTGTGGATTATTGTCGATTTGAATGGTCCAAAATAGTGGGTCGTTACATTTGGTATCAGAGCTTTGGTTTTAGGCAAACCTTAGCCTATGGAGCAAAAACTCATTAGAGATAAGGTAGAAATACCCTAGAATGAGTGAAATTAACCTCAGAATCATTTCTTTGTGAGTGAACGTATTTTCAAAGTATAAAATGATTTTAAAATGATTTTAAATGATTTTTCAAATGGTTTTCAAAGATTATTTTTATATAAAATTTTCTTGTTTTAAAAGCAATTTTTCTAAACTTCCTTCTTTTAGTATCTACCTTGTTAGAAATTTCTGTTATTAGGATATTCATCCAAGTGATCTTATCTTATCTTTGTCTTCTCTGTACCTTTGTCCTAAAATTTATTCTTGATATTTTCAGGATGAATCGTGGAAATGATAGAGGTTGGGGTCGTGGTACTGCCCCAGCTCCTCAACCTATTGCACCTGTTAGATTTACTATTCTCTGTAAGGAATTCTCTCAACTCGGTGGTACTAAGTTCACCGGTTCAGAGAGCATTATCGAAGCCCAACAATGGTTACAGAGTTTAGAGAGGATATTTACTGGTCTTGAGATTACTGATGCCCAGAAGCTCAGTTAGCAGCTTGGCAGCTGCAAGAGTCAGACTTAGATTGGTAGGAGTCTGTTACAGCTCACACTAACGAAGGTGATCTTTCGTGGGAGCAGTTCAGGTATCCTTTGAGTTATCTTGAATTTTTCCCATTTTTCTTTTCTTTTGAATCTATCTTAAGTTTTGTTTCTGTATCTTCTTTCCAGGGAGGCTTTTATGGCAAAATGGATGCCCGAAGCTGGGAAATCTCAGCTTTATCAAGAATTCATGGATCTTAAGCAGGGCACCATGTCTTTTTCAGAGTATGAGCGGAAGTTCAATGAACTTTCCAAGTTTGGTCCTGGTCTTATTGACACTCAGCTTAAGAAAAATGAGAAGTTCATAGCTGGAGCTCGCCCAGAGTTCTACGATCGTCTTATTTCACATGTTCATGGCACTTTTACCGAGCTTATGGATACGGCTATTCGTTATGAGAACCCTACTTCCAAGGGTCCTGCTGTTTCTAGTGCTCATGTATCTCAGTCTTCCTCTACAACTTCTAAGAAGAGAAAGGCTAATTTCCACCAACAGAAGAAGAATTGGATCAAGAATCCGGGCTTGGGATCTTCATCATCTTCTCCTTCTCAGAGGCATCCTATTGATCTATCTACCATTACCCGCTTCAAATGTGATCAGAAGGGACAGTATGCTAATAGTTTCCCTACTTCGGTTGGTGCTGCTGTTCCTCCACCCCAGGCTACCAGGAACAATCTTTGTCATGTCTGCCTTCAGCCTGGTCATTTTAAGAATGACTGTCCTTTCTATCAGAAGGGCAAGCCATCTGGTGTTTTTGTTGTTACCTCTGATTCTTCTCCTACCGCACTTGCTCCTGCTCCTAGTGATGATCAAGGTACTCTTCAGGGCACCTTTACTTTATTTCATCATCCTGTTCGTGTTTTATTTGATACTGGAGCTTCGCATAGTTTTATTTCTGTTGATTTGTGTGATAAGTTTGAGCGTCTCCTTTCTCCTGAGTATGCTTTTGTTCCTCTATGTGTTTCAAATCCTATTGGTGGTCCCGCAAATCTTAATAAGATTTGTAAACATGTGTAACTCTTTCATTCTGGTTATTGGTTTTTTGGAGATTTCTATGTCCTTGGTTTCGATGCTTTTGATTTATTACTCGGAGATGATTGGCTTAATAGGCATGATGCCCGTATCTCTTGCAAAGCCCGTATTGTGACTCTTGTAGGAGATAAGGGTGATTCTTTGGTTATTCAGTGCCGCATGCCTCAGGATTTTGCTGGAAATTTTATCTACTCTCTGGATTCTTCTCCTGTTGACCTTCGGTCGACTCGTATAGTCAAACTCTATCCCGATGTATTTGGTGAAGTCACTGGTTTACCTCCTAAGCGGGAAATTGATTTCCGCATTGATCTTATTCTTGGAGCTCGACCTGTAGTTCTTCCTCCTAGAAGAATGGAACCCCGCGAGAAGGTTGAGTTAGGGAAGTAGATTGAGGACTTGTCTTCCAAGGGTCTGATCAGACCTAGCTATTCAGAATGGGGAGCAGCGGTGGTTTTCGTCACCAAGTCCGATGGTTCTCTCCGGATGTGTGTTGATTATAGGGAGCTGAACAAGCTCACTATGAAAAACAGATATCCAATGCCTCACATCAATGATATGTTTGATCAGCTTTACGGTGCTACTGTTTTCTCTCAGCTTGATCTTGCCACAGGTTTTCACCAGCTCAGAGTCGCTGAGGAAAGTATTCCCAAGACTGCTTTCCGTACTGAGAATGGATTCTTTGAATGGTTAGTCATGCCTTTCGGTTTGACTAATGCTCCTGCTTTCTTTGTTGATTTGATGAATCATGTTTTTCGTGATGTGCTTAATAAATTTGTTCTAGTCTTTGTTGATGATATTCTCATTTTCTCTAAGTCTGAGGAAGAGCATGAGTCACATTTGAAATCTGTTCTTGAAACTCTTAGAACTCATCAGTTGAAGGATAAATTTTCTAAATGCCATTTCTGGAAGGATGAAGTCCGATTCCTCGGGCATATTGTTTCTGGTAATGGAGTTCATGTTGATCCAGTCAAGATCGCTGCGACCAATGTAAGTCTTTCTTTCCTTCTCTTTCCTTGTTCATTAAACATTTTCTATCTTTCTTGCTGTCCTTATCTATCCCTATTCTGTGCAGGATTGGGAAACTCCTAAGACTCCTACTGATATCTGTAGTTTTCTGGGCCTCGCCGGTTATTACCGGAGATTCATTGAGAATTTTGCTCGGATTGCTACACCTCTCACTACTTTGACTCGGAAGAATGCTAAGTTTATTTGGAGTGATGAGTGTAAGGCTGCATTCAGTGAGTTGAAGCACAAGCTTAATTCCGCACTAGTTCTTACAGTTCCAAGTGGAAAATGAGGGATTTACGGTATACATTGATGCTTGTCGAGAAGGTTTGGGAGTTGTTCTGATGCAGGATGGTAAGGTGATTGCTTATGCTAGTCATCAATTGAAGACCCATGAAGCCAATTATGATGCCCATGATTTAGAGTTGCTTGCTGTTGTTTTTGCTTTGAAGCTTTGGAGACATCATCTTTTGGGAACTAAGTTTGAGCTTTTCACAGATCATCAGTCTTTGAAGTATATTTTCTCTCAAAAGGATTTGAACCAGAGACAAGTTAGGTGGTTAGAGTTTCTTGCTTCTTATGACCACGACATCAACTATACCCCTGGAAAAGCTAATGTTGTGGCAGATGCTTTGAGTCGGAAGAAGGCTATGTTGTGTCAGCTTGTGATTTCTTTTTCTCTTGTGGATCGTATCATGGCTAAGCAGGATGAGGATGAGATGCTTAGATTGATGAAGGAGAATGTTCGTAGCAGGGTAGGTAGTAGTAGTCTTCATAGCAGTGGAGCTCAGATAGATGATAAGGGTATTTTGAGGATTAATAATAGGATTTGTGTCCCGAATGTTGATGGATTGAGACAGGAGTTACTTCGGGAGAATCATCGGTCCAGACTTTCTATTCATCCGGGTGTGACCAAGATGTATCAGGATATGAAGAAGTTGTACTGGTGGAAGGGTATGATGCGAGATATCTCCATTTTTGTTAATAGATGTGTGACTTGTCAGCAAGTCAAGGCAGATCATCAGAAGACCCCTGGTTTGTTGCAGCCTCTTGAGATTCCCAATTGGAAGTGGGAACAGGTTTCTATGGATTTCACTGATGGATAACCTAGGACTAGGAAGGGTAATGAGAGTATCTGGGTTATTGTGGATAGATTGACCAAATCAGCTCATTTCATACTGGTCCGGTCTACCCGTTCTGCTTCTAGTTTGTCTGAGATTTACATGAGGGAGATTGTTCGTCTCCATGGTCTCCCTCTCAGTATTGTTTGTGATCGTGATCCTATCTTTACTAGTAGGTTTTGGAAAGCCTTTCAGGATTCTTAGGGTACTCGTCTGAATCTGAGCACTGCTTACCATCCACAGACCGACGGTCAAACGGAAAGGGTGAATCAGATTCTAGAAGATCTTCTTCGTGCTTGTGTGCTTGATTTTGGAGGATCTTGGGAAGATCATCTCCATCTTGTCGAATTCACCTATAACAATAGCTATCAGGTATAATTTCAATCTTTTGTTTTAATCTTATCTTAATCTTTTATCTATCTCATTTCTATCTTTGAATTCAGGCCAGTATCAAGACGTCTCCGTTTTCTGCTCTTTACGGACGACCTTGTAGATCTCCTTCTTGCTGGATTAAATCCGGTAATCATTTGGTTCTTGGTCCTGAGATGATTTTAGAGGCTTCTGAGAGAGTTGAGGAGATTAGGAGGAAGATAGGATTTCTCAGGATAGGCAGAAGAAGTATGCTGATAGGCGTAGGCGGAGTTTAGAGTTTGTTGTTGGTGATTTGGTTTTCCTTAAGGTCTCTCCCTTAAGGAATGTTATTCGATTTGGTCGTAGAGGGAAGCTTTCTCCTAGTTTGTTGGCCCTTTCCGCATTATGGAAAGAATTGGTTCTTTGGCTTATCGTCTGGATTTGCCCGAGAAGTTCTCTGGAGTGCATAATGTATTCCACGTTTCTCATCTTCGTCGCTATCTGCATGATCCATCTCTTATTGTTCAGCCTTCTGCTCTTGATAGTTTGGATATTGAGCCTAATCTGACTGTTGAGAGGAAGCCACTTCATATTATCGACAGAGGTACGAAGCAGCTAAGAAGGAAATCTGTTAGTCTGGTCAAAGTACAGTGGAGTACTGATGATCATGATTGTACTTGGGAGACGGAGGAGAGCATTCGTGCTTCGAATCCGGAATTGTTTATTCCAGGTACTATTTTGTTTTTCTATCTTGTTTTCCTTATTTTTCTTTGTTTCCATTCTTTTCGAGGACGAAAAGGTTTGAGTGGGGGAGAGTGTAACAACCCAATATTTTGAAATTATTATTTTTATTTGAATTTATTTTATTTGGAAATAATTTTATAGTGAAGTAGAAATTTTTCTAGAATTAATGGTATTTTTTTGTAATTTTCATGTTCTATTTCCTATTTTTAAACAATTTCTTCAATTCTTTTGCTATTTTCTCTGAATTTAATTATTTATTTCACTTTGAAAATGTTTTAAAAATCATTTTATTTCAAATTTTGTTTTAGAATATTTTTAAAATGAAGTAAATAATTTTCCAAAGTCAACGGTGATTTATTTGTAATTTCTGGACACTGTTTCTAATTTTTAAGTAATTTCTGTAATTCTTTTTCCATTTCTTTAAATTTAAATATTTAATTTTATTTTATAATACTTTGTTTCAGTTTTTAAAGTAAATTTCTGAGTTTATTTTGATTATATAAAATTAAAAAGAAAAAGAAACATGAAGAGTTTAAAATGCTTTAGAAACTGAAGTCTTTTCATCTCCAAAACTCTTCATTTCCATAACCATTTCATTATTTTCTTTGGCCATGACTTTTAATTCATTTTCACGTGAAAGCTCACTCCTCATTTCACAAAAATTTGACCATTTCAGATTTGAGGAAAAAAAACTTTGGTAATGGCTTTTCTTTTTCTCTTTATTTTCTCCTTTTTCCTATTGATTTTGACATTTTTTGCCTTGTTCTCTAGCCTATTGTGTTCGGCCACCACCTTGTTTTGCATGGCCATGACCACCACCACCCCCTACATCTCTTCCCTACACCCACCACCACCTACATCCCAGGCCTTGACCATGGCCGAGCCCACCGTGGTGACTAAACCCCTCAAAAATGCAACCTAATGCCTTGAAACCATGTTGTTTGACCACTACTTATTCACCACTTCATTTTCCATCACCACCACCACCTTAGGCCGCCTCCACCACCTCTGGCCAGACCACCACACACCTTTCCTCCAACTGACCTTACCCATACCCCTCTGACCTAAACCAATTGCCCATGGCCGAGCCCAATTGGATGAACAAAAATAATGTTTTGCCTAAAAACTCTTCCTATTCTACATGGTGTAACTCCTCTACCTCTTCTAGCTTGTACCCGAGCTTTTACTTGACCAAACCCGAGCCATTCCCTGTTCAAAACAGAGCCAAACAACATCCCTAGGCTGGAAAAAAAATAGGAAGCAAGGCAAAAGATTTGGCATTTATATCTCTTTTCATTTAACAGTTATTCCATTTCAAGTGTATTGAAATTTATGGTTTTTTTTTTTATTTTTGTTTTGGGTTGTAACACAAGAGTTGTAGCATTGGATCTTGCTCTCCACTCAAATCCGTAGTCTTGTCTTTGTGCTCCTGATTCCGTTGTGTCAGTTGTATTGCAATCTCCAGCATTTAGAGGTGAGTAAATCTCACACGACACTATATACTTATGCAATTGTGAAGCGACAACATTTGAATGTGTAGAATTATAAATGATGTTATAACTGCCTGTGATTATTTATGTATGATGTTAAACCTGTAAATTACATGTCATATCACCTGTTACTGTTGTATATTGTTAAACTATTCTTTTATATCAGTTTATCACACTGCAAGTTCCCTGTAGAATAGAATCACTATGGGTTGAAATGATACATACCCGAACGGACTTTAGAATAGGGAAGCATCGTTATGGGCTGAAATGATAAGCCTGAGTGACTTTTAATTAATTTTATTTACTTGGGATTGCGGGTTTGAAATGATAAAACCTGGATTTTCTTGGTAAACTACGGATTGAAATGATATATTATCCGTATCACTTGACTTAGGCTAGAAAATATTATACAGACCCGTGGTTATTTTATATATTTTTCTGGAAATTTTTAAGTATTTTAAAATGTAAAAATATGATAAATTGATTTAAATTGAATTTTTAAAAGATTTATTAAAATGGAAATGTTTTTCTATGTTTTAAATGTAAAATAAATGGATAGAAAATGGTGATTTTAAAGTGTAACTTAAATTGGAAATTTGACTGATTTTTTTAAATGGAAATTTAAGTTAACTAAATTAAAAATGAAAATTAAGTTTTAAATGGTGAAAAATGGAGATTTAAATTTAAGTGTTGAAATAAATTGTTAAAAATGAAAAATGGGAATTGACACACTTGAATTAAATAAGTGAACTTTGGAAATTTTGATTTTTATTTGTAAAAATTTTCTTTATAAAAATCATAAGTTAAAGGATTCAAATGAACATTTTTAATGTGGAAAAATATGATTTTTATAAGTTTAAATGATTTAAATTGAAGTTTATTTATGGCTGGAATTGTATTTAAAACTTGGAAATTCAATTTCTAGCACTTCGAAAATGCTATCATATCTGGAAATGAACTAATTCTGAACTAAGTAGAATCTGCAGCACTTGGTAAGTGATGTGGTTGCATAAATGAACTAAAAGACTAAAATGAACTAAGGCTATGACAGCACTTGGTAAGTGCTGTAGTGGCAGGAACTAAATTTAAAACTGAAACTATGTAGGGGCTACTGTAGCACTTGTTAAGTGCTGTAGTAGGCTGAAATGTGATTTTTGTATATAACTGAACTACTGCAGCAGTTTTAAAATGCTGTCTTTGCTGATATGAATTAAAACCTTTAATTTGAACCCTGAACTATTACAGCAGTTCTGTAAATGCTGTCTTTTCTGAATTGAACTATTTTTCCTTTAAAAATGAACCGTTACAGCAGTTTAAAAATGCTATCTTTGCTGAATTGAATTGTTTTCAAATATAACTTACCGCAACACTTTTTAAATGTTGTGAAAGCTGGAATTTTAATGTTTTAATGTTTTTTAAGTGAATAAATGAACTCAAAAAAAGCTAAATTTTTGGGAATTGAATATTTGATATAAAGGTATAATGACTTTACTTTTAAATGGTTTAAATGAAGTATTTTGATTTAAATATAAACTATTTTTTAAATTTTATAACCACGGGTTATAATAACGATTGGTTGTTAAAGAGACCGGGATCAGATATGGACATACTCTCCATCGATACCGAAAACCACTTTAACAACTGTGTACGTGGTGGAGTTTCCATAATGAAGTAGTATGGTGGAATAAGGTATATGCGTGGACCCAACTCTCGTGAGTTTGCATAAGGTGGCTAAAACATGAGCGATCGACGGGCCAATGAGGTAGCACCTCTGATCGGACACACTTCTTCGATACCATTCTATTACTTTCGATTGATTGGGTGCACCCCTTGATTTTGGGAGTGTTGTTCGAGGTGGGCGGTAGCGGCTGCTATGCGTCACCACCAGTCCGGATGCGTAATTGGTATATCTACCCTGGCATTGCCTTGTGTGCCATGTCACCTACCATATCAAGCTTTACTATGAGTTGTGATTTCTCCCGTAGCCTGTGGAGTATCGAGGGTAGCCCCCATTTTGGGAGTATGCTAATACTGGATAGACTACTGGGACTATTACATGTTAAGGGCTATATGGGTAACCCCTTGACGGTATTAAAATGTATGTTTATTTTATATTAGACATTATTATAATAGCGAATATTACTACATAGTAGATACTTTAACGGATCCTTAAAGAATGGGCGATCCCAAGCATTCTTTAAGTTACTTGTACCTTTATTACAGTTCACTTGAGTTGGTTTATATTGTATAAGTATGTATGTCCTGACTCGAGTGTTTGTGTTTTATTTACGCTCGGGTCAGCCTGAGTATTCACACCTTTGGATTTCACTATTCTGGAGCTAGGAATCGCTGGAATTTCTGCTTATCTAGTTATCTATCTATTTCAGTTTCAGTTGTTCTATTTCAGCATTTGTATTAGAGACTTATGTATTTGGATTTCTACTGTACTTGTTTCAGAACTTTATTTGTTTTCAGACTATGTATTTGTTTTGAGACTTTGTATTTTAGTGGCTTCATGAACCACTATTTATTTTATTTCCGCTGCGAGTTATTTTGATATTTCTGTGTCTGTGATTCTGTGAATGATTTTATTTGCTCCAAATTTATTACAATCTGTTATTTTTTATTATTCAAGTCTGACATGTGTGGATTATTGTCGATTTGAATGGTCCAAAATAGTGGGTCGTTACAGTTGTCTAGTAATATGGAGAATGTGGTTTGTTAAGAGCAGCCTTACGTAAATCTTCCCTCAGGCTAATACCGATATGTCTTTCTAACCATAATCTGAATCAACCCAAATTTGACATATGCGATATTTGTGCGAAGCAATACTTACTTAGGTTTATAATAACAGAACAATATATAATAAATATTCGTAGGCTCAAAATCACATCGTAGCAGAGCAAAATATGATACACCTTACATAATAGAAAGTGAGTCTCAAATAGAGTACAAAGCTCACTACCCAAAAATATACATCATACATATATATACATATACAAAGGACATGCACTAACTGAAGAGACAACAGATGAAAATCTCGCTAAGCCTAATGATGAGATGATAAAAAGTTGCATAGCACAAAATCCCTTCAAACTCCAAACACGCACATGAATCCATGGTCAATGCCCCTGAACCTCAAATGTCTCGGCCTGACCTGAGCATTATAATAAAACGACACCCATATTAGATTATCTCTAAAATCAAAGGGTAAGATCTCAATAATATAGATATCAATCAAATATCATTTGCAATAAAGTATAACTAAAAATAATTAATATACAAGTGATCTCGATACTACTCAAGTCTATTGAAGACTATTATATACAAATGTGGCAATTCATACATAGCCATTTCAAACCAATAAAATAATTAAATCCATATAAGTTTATTGCTAACCAAAGGTACTGTCCCCTTTTGTGGACTAAGCATATAACACAAACAAATCACACCATGTCACAAAATCATATCAAGTCTCTCATGGGCTATCATCTTAAATATGGTGCTAATACATCAAAATCTTCTAAACAAAAAAATTGAATTCATACCCGAATATGCTACTAAATAATAACTAGCAGTTTGGTCAGTCGCTAACACCACACTAGCAGTTTAGCCAGCCGCTAACACCATACTGACAGTTCGGTCGATCACTAACATTATACTAGCAGTTTAAATCAGTCGCTAACACCATACCACATAATTCGACGATAGGATATTTTTAGTGCGAATTGCTCTCTTCCAAGGGGAGATTGATAAGAAAAGCTTCAGGAGTTTAGCTTACTAAACTCTTATAGTCTAATGGTACCGGATATCCAGAACATATGTTCAACCTAATATTGCAATGCTAAGATTCCACGCAACTAAGGGATGACACAATTTGTTATGATATCGAATATAGCCTAAGGTATAGACTACTTAATCCGTGGTATAGGGCTAGAACCTAAAATGAATACGAGGACTCGAGGTGCGACCTCCGCCGTCAAGCCGCTAGGTCGAACAACTAGCCTATAAGGTCAAGCTAACAAATGCACTAACGAATGTAACGAGTTATACAATAAAAAATAATATTTAATCCTATAGTGCCACATACTCTTTTAATAGTAATTAATAAAGTAAAACTCGTGTACCATGACCACTGGGTGTTGCTTAAGAATATACAATTGACTAGTAAATTTCACTACATTCAAACACTATGCAAATAAGTCATATATTTAAACGACGAAGTGATAATTAATGTCTCATAACCACTTATTATTACTAAATTATTTAATAAAATTCTCATCTCATAGCAAAAGAAATGCTTAGCCTAAAAGCAAAACCCTACGAATCCATTAATTAAATTGACATAAGAATTAGTTTATTTCTCACTTTTTGACAAAATATTCTATTTCATTTTAAAACTAAGATTTCTGAAATGAAAATACTAATATGGTTTTATATAAGCTAGGAATGAATTTTAGAGCAAAAACAGTATACATAATTATAGTTTATAAATTTCTTCATTGAAATCGATTTATAAAATGCTTCCAAAAATCATATATATAGTAATAATTTCATTCTTATCAAATCAAAGTGTTAAGAACATTTTAAATCAATTTTTTATAACATAATTAAAACCAAGAAAAGCAATTACAACATTAAAGTCAAAGTACAACAAAATATGGGTCAAAAACCTAGAGGCATGCTCCAATTTTCTTCATGACCGGTGGACCAGTAGACTCCACCAATCCACCGGTGACCGCAAAAAATCCTGGAGTTAGTCTCCAGGTTTTGTTCTCGAATTCCGATAATTGTTTCGATGATTTAGGCAGTGTTTTTCCTCTTTCAATTGTGCTATATCAATGCAATACATATATACAACATTCAATAACAAGCATGCAATCATGGGTTAGGAAATCAACGTTAAAACTTGCATTTTCTATAGGGTTTCAATTTTCAGTTCTGTAAGTTCAAATAGACATCAAACAACAGAGAATAATCGGCATGCAAATCCTATCTAATTCAATTCAATTACTAATCGTAAGCATTTAAGATTTAGAGATAATTGTGAGTAGAAATCTAACCTTGTTCCTTAGCTAGCACAAATTTAACTACCCTAGCAGCCTTCTTCTTCAATCATTACTAAACCATTTTGTTTGCTAAATCATACCTAAACCTCTTTCCAGCCTTGCTAATCCCTCTAACACCTTTAACAACTCAAATCTTCACCTTTCAACAATTAATTCAGCAAAATCCAAAATTAGAGAATGGATTAAAAATTGAAGTTATTATATTTGAAAGATAGAGATTGAGAAGAGAAGCAAATACCTATTTCGCCATTGAATTATAGAATTTTCTGTGAATTTCTATGATAAAATTTGTTAGCTAGGTTTTGTTTCTTCTCTTTTTTCCTTTTTCTAAAGTTGGAGAAATAAAGTACGTACTAATTTCTGAAGTGAAATGTTGGATGGAGGAGAAATAATTTATGACTAAGGTGATTTTCTTCAGTTTTTTCTCCCATTTAATTTGTTAATGGACCTAAAGCTAGTCTAAAGCCTAACACAAAACTAAAAATGAATTTAACACTTAAGGAATTAATTCTTTCATTTTCTATTAAATGGACTTAAAGTCTAATTAAAGCCCAATATCACTGTACTAAGCAAACTTAAATGCTTAATTAAAGTAATTACAACACCTAATCAATTTTAACACTTAAACAAATTTAGTTAATAAGGAATTCAATCTCTTAATAAATTCCAAAACTAAATTCTTGTTCACATTTCTAAATTCTCATTAATCATTTTATGACATGCCAAAATCAAACTTTTGAGAAAATAAACAATTCCTTGTTTAAGGACAAGTTTACCCAATTATAATTTAGCTTTTAATTAAATTCCAAATCGACATTTATACGCCATTCTTAATTATTGCTTCCCAAAAATCATCTCAAAGCCTTAATTAATTACCATCACAAAATTCCAATTTTACAATTAATTTGAATTTTGTTTTCTAATCATTCACTAATTAGACCATTAAAAACGGGGCTGTTACAGACTCCTCCCTTAAGAAAATTGCGTCCTTGCAATTTCTACTTAGAGAAAATCTATAACATACCTTAACATTAATAATAAATTCAATTCAATCTTAATCAAATAATTAAAGCATCATAACAACCCACTACTCTCTAATTACTTTTATGGGTCAACCATGAAATAATGGTTTTATTTCAACCCTTAGTAAATAAAATAGAGAAACATAAAACTAACCAAACAACACTTACTCGATAATTGAACCTTAGCCTTTACTTAGGCTAATTCATCCATCATATCAAATTCTCACCAAAGAGGATGGCTTGCATTTCTTCTTCTTGTCTATGACTCAAAATATTTTCTTAGTGTTGGAATTTTTGGAAAAATTTGGCAGAGTTTCCTTTATACGAAGAGTAATCCGAAGATTCACAACCTATAGATATCAATATACTTCTCCAAAGAGGCATCCCGACCATGGGGAATTAACAATATAAACTCTACTTCTAGCATATTGCGAAATACACCTTTACTTGCAATAAAAAGCGGACTATTTTGATTTGCCTATGGCCAAAGAGAGCTAGCGCTACAAACTAATCCAAATAAATCCCTTACCACCTATAATTAACTCAACATGAATATTAGTTGAGAGCAAGAAAGGTTAACATGCATATATTCATAAGTAAAGCCAATAATGCAGAAAGCCCTTGATCGTGCCACGCTATGACCAGGTCAAGGAACCTCCTGGAGGGAGGTTGGGTAAGTCCTTGGGTCCTGCTTGTGGATAATCTAACCAAGCGTACCAGACAACAATGGACTAAGACATCCGAGCCCGAGAAGCGGCATATCAAACGATGGACTAAGACGTCCGAGCCCGAGAAGCGGTGTATCAAACGATGGACTAAGACATCTAAGCTTGAGAAGTGGAAAATCAGACAACAACTACATACAAGGCCTAATGTGTTAACACAGGTCAAAAGAGTCAAAACCCAAGGAGCGTTATAGAACAGAAGGCTTAAATGAGAGTCTACAGCCTCCGACTGATTATCAAAGAAGAATTTCTGAACTTCACTTATTAATACATGAATCTGGGTTCCGGGTCTTTTATTATTAAGTTTGGGAATTCACTTATTAATACCCGAATCAGGGTTTCGGTTCTTTACTAATAATCTATGGTCTTCATCATACCCGAATCTGGGTTTCGGGGCTATTACTATTAATTACTGAACTTCACTCATTAATGCCCGAATCTGGGCTTAAGATTTCCATTATAAAGAGTATTATTATAGATGTCTGGTTATCATCCACTAATACTCGAATCTGGGTTCCGGATCTTTTAACTTTTAAATTTCATTCATTAATGCCCGAATCTGGATCACTGGACATCTATTACACGATTATTATTGACTTTCTATTTGCTATCTCTGGAAGATGAATTTTTAAACATATATAATATTGAATTTTTGGTTCTCTATCATTCAGTTTCTGGTATTTTATCAATATAATGGAAGTTGAATTCCTGACTCTCTCTCTCATCATTACCAAGGATGGGTTCAAGACATTCATCTGTATTCAATCATAGAATTACTTTTCACTTATTATCATATGTTTACATAATGATCTGTTAACCTCCTCTAATAATGTGGATAAACTTCTATATAGATTTCAAGTTAACGATAAAGAATATTGTTTACTTTATACTTTTCAGGGAAATAAGATTAGAAAGGAAGACTGAATGGATTAGCAAATACAAAAACCATAGACCAAGCTATCAAAAAGCAGATTCAGAAACAATATTATAAAAAAGGACTGCAAACCAGGTGTTATTTACATAATTTACATAATGCACAAAATTATTTACAAGTATACAACACAAGTGTATGTTTTACAAGTCTTGAATACTCTTATTTACATTTTCAACAATCAAAGGATCAACAATATGTTGAATTTCTATACGAAGGATTTCTTTAAGCTTCTTTTCCGTCTTCCTTATTTCGTCAGTATCATCAATGGAATCAATGCGAGCCTTTAAAGCATGGTTAAAAGATTTATCAGCACCTTTGAGGGTTTTGTTTTTCCTTTTTAAATCTGCAATGTGCTTTCGAAGAAGATATTTATCATGTTCAAGTTTCTGAATCCGAGCCGCATACTCATTTATACGCTGTGAGTACCTCACTTTCTATTGGTCGTCAAAATATCTCATCATTTCGAATTTAACCTTTCTACACCATTTTCCTACTGCACTCTTGTCTAAGCCAGGCGGAGGGTTAGTTGTAGCTGGAATTTTTGAATAGCTAAAGAAGAGGACCTGGTCAATTTCACTACAAACGAGGTGATTGGAGAAATTGGCAAATTGATTTCTGAATATTGTCCCCCCATAATAAACTCCAGAGATTTACAATGGGCTTGACTATCTTTTAATTTTTTCTCTAAATCACTTATCTGTTGAGGGAGTCTAGATATATCTTGATTGAAGTCAACCGAGGGGTTTGATTTAACTTGATGCTTTAGTTGAGAAATTGTTTCGTCCTTGTTCTTGATATCTACTTCAAGACTTGTAATCCGATTGTTAAGGCCTCTAATAATCATCTTCTGAAGCAAAAATCTCCTACGCCATTCTAGCGCTTCAGTGTTTTCTTTGGAGACGAGTAGGCAAAGGATCGTTAAGGAGCTTCCTCTTTTCAATATCTACTAACAACCTATCTCTAATACTGATAAAGCGAGATGTTGAATCTAATAAGAGTGGTGTTGTAGATAACTGTAACTCCTGTTTGAACAAATAAAAAGAAAATAAAGTCAAGACACGAATAATCAGTTTCTTTTATTATAACAATAATGGATTACAACTTCAGTAGAAATGAAATAAAAAGTACTATTTCATTGGACACTTGTTTCACACTTAAAGTTGAGAAACCGCGTTTCTGAATTTACTCAAGGAATTAGCTGAAAGGATAACTATTGAATCAAAGGGAACATTAAATCCTTCTAGGATAATAACTGGAGGATATTTGCTATAATCTCATTCCCCGGCAGGAGGGCTGTCACGACCACATATTAATCTGGTTTAATATGTTTGAATTTCCTTAAGAAGTTTTTCCTTGCCTTTGCCGAGGAAATCGAAACGAAGGGGAGGATGTTCCATTTAAAGTCTCTACAAGTCTCTAAAAAAGCAGTATCTAGCTAATTTTTAAGATTTCAAAAGCAAAGCCTTTTCTAGATAATCTCTTCTTAGTTTAACATACTTGCTTAAATAATCTCTAGAAACAAGGCTGCTTGGGAAACGTTTATTCCGTGATAACATAATAAAATGCAACTAAGTATAAAAGGAAGCTAGAACAAGAAATTTACAAATTGATATTATTACAAAATTATAAGCGATCATCTGATTCATACAAAATTGACTTTTTGAATAACCCTGAAACAAATTTGTCCTTATAATATCTTAGTTTTTCAAGAGGCAACCCATGGGGAATCGATTTGACTCGTGGTAAATTCCAGCAGGCTCCCGGATGTGGATCAGATTCAGATTCATCCAAGTATCTCTTGTTTAAATGCCTAAGTAGACCCCTACTAAAATCACCTAAGTATGAAAAATCTACAGTTGGATGTCTACAATAGACTTTGTATAGAAAATCTACAATGATTTTCCTCTCTTCAACCAACATCCAAAAGAGCGTAATTAACTCCTGATTCTCTTTCAAAAGTTTATCATATCGAAGGCGTTCCCTCCTCAGTCGTGGGGCAACTTCTTGATCTTTGAAAGACACTAACATTGCCGCACTTTTGTTAAGCCTATGATACTTGTTAGAGAGGGTATTGTGTTCTTTTAACTGCTTTTCTAACTCTCTATACAAGCTATTTATTTCTACTTGATTTCTTTCAAGCTTGCTTTTATAAAGGCGGATGGATTTCCACCTTATCTAAAATAAAATATGTAAACTATTATTATCTTGGAAGTGAAAGCCATTTAGACAAGGAATTCCATACCTGAGAAACGGGAATTGTAGTTTGAGAGACCTGCTTTTTCTCTCTTTGTTCTTTAACATTGATGTTCACAGTCTCTTCTTGAAGGTCAGAAGGCTTTGGGGGTTCATGTGGGCTTGCTTCATGGATACTTGGATCAGGGTTGACCTTTTCAAAAGCCTTGGTGATGTCATCACCATCTTCTTTATGAATATCGGTGTGACTACCTCCGTCGCCGCCAGAACCCTGGCCTCTATCCTCGTTATAATCAGTATTATCATCATCATTGTCGTTGTCATCATCATCGTCGTCGTTGCCATCTTCTTCAACGACGGCTTCATCTTCATCACCTTCTTCGTCGGAATCTGAGTCTATTTCGATAGAACGGACTTCAAAAGATAATATTTTGGAGGCATCAATCTCCTCTCTCTTAGGAACTTCAACTCCTTGCTTCATTCTTTTGACTTTGTCCATAAATCTGTTGACAAGAACAGGGTTGAGTGAAGGAAAGCTCAAATCTGTGCATTTTTCAATGTTGTCGGCGTAGGCAAGCATCAAGGCATGCTCATAAGAGTTTACAATGATATCATCGAGGGAAGTGTTTAGAAATTGTAACACCCATTGCTTAGCATCAAAGATAGTACTGACAGCCAACTTTAGAGAATTTTTCTTTTTCTCCAACTTTTTCATGAGAGATGATTGTTTGATCACCATTTGAGCTTTCTCATCTTCGGCTTCTTTCAAGGCCATTTTCAAAGCCATTATTTCATCAGCTAAAAGTTGTCTTGATTTCCGCTCTTCAGAAATAATAGATTCTACCTAAGCGAGAGAGGGTTTCATTCTTTCTAGTTCCTTTATAGCAATATCTTTATCAGCAAACAGGGAAGTGATTTGGCTTTTCAAAGTTGAGATTTCCTTTTGAAGCCTGGAGGTCTTAGCAAAAGACTTTGATGCATTTTCTTGAAGAGAGAGCCAACTTTTGGAAATCCGAAAGGAAAAGTATGATGCAAGTCAGCATTCAGAGAGAAACAATGATAAGAAGGATAAATAATATGAAACGTACCAGAAGTTGTTCTATTAGAGACCGACAGTGACCCGTCAGGTCAGGAATGGAAGAAGGAAGGTGAATAGAAGTAAAAGATGAAGAGTTCAAGATAGATTGCACTATCTTTTCAAAATCACTTGTAGGCACGGGTTACGTGGGTCTAGAAGAGTTCAACTCCTAAGAGGGAATTGAAGTTCCCAAGTCTTTTTGCATCTCCTCAATGACATGAGGAGAGCAAGGAACAACGATACGAGATAAGGGATCGTCCTTTGAGGGAGTCATCTTGGGTCGATCAATAAAAGCTTCAACAATTGGAATCTCCGAAGATTTTCCCATATCAACAGTCTCACCCTCTTCTAGTGGCGGAGAATCTAGAACTTCAACAATCTTGGCCTTCTTGAGGGATGGGCCCGCAATAGCTAACTTGCCCAATTTTCTTTTCGCAATCATCTTTGTCCCAGCAATAGCCAAAGTCAAGGATGACGCATGAGATATGGAAGTTGAGAGAGCTGGATCACTTGTGATTGGTTCAACCTGAGGAGTAGTCGCTGAAGGTTCAAAAAATTACAAGTCAGTGAAGTGATTTAAGGAGTAACACAAAGTGCAAGTACTATGTCTAAGTTTACCAGAGAGATAAGGGAAAATAGGAGACATAGGGTAGTAGTTCTTAGGATCACCTAAGGTTAAGAAGCGTTTTCTCCGAGAAGTGTTTGAACCAGGGGAGGTTGACCAAGGACTCTTTGTCCAGCAGGAAGAAGAGAATGCTTTTGAAGGTTTGAATGATTCAACAGTGTAAGCCTATTCCCGATGCTACTTGTGGCATTAATCAGCAGCTTTACAGTTTTCTTATCTTCTTCATTCAGTTCTTTAATAGAAGGACCTAATAAAGAAGCATAGGTTAGCAAAGGAAAGTAATTGAATAAAGAAAAATACTATGATCAACTTACGAGGTGAAGAAAAGACTCCACTGATGTTGGGAAAGCATTTGACGAAGAAAAATTGTGTCTCCCAGTCTCTAAATTTATTTACCCCTTCAGAGATTAGTTTTTTTTGGGGGGCTAGCCCTAAAGATTTGGTTGTTTAAGTTGCTGATTTTGACTAAGCGGACCAAATAGTCAAGAAATTCAGCATTTAATGAAGGAATTCCTGACTCCAGAGCCATAAGTTCCAAAGAAAGATGGTATGTGTATACATTGGGAGATAGCTTGATGAGAGCAATGCCCAGGTGGGTCAAGAATTTGGTCAAGAAATCCGGGAAAGGTAGGAAGCCACCATGCCAAATATGGATAGTAGTATAAGCAAAATATCCTTTAGGAGGATTTTAAATGTTGTCGCTATCGCTCGGGGGAATGGCTTCTACCACAGTGATGCCAAAGTCATTTAGAATAGCGTCCACCTCATCTTGGGAGGATATTAAAGAATATTTGGAAAATACTTCAGTCTTCTTCGGAGAAGATTCCATCACCGGTACTGTATCTTTTTTTGGTTTTTGAGAGGACTTTTTCACACCCATGAACCTGCCAGGTGAAATAGTTTCAGTAAAAAGTTATAATTTGTTATATAATCAACATATTTCAAGGATATCGAAAATCTATTACAACAATTCAAATATCAATCAAAATATGAAATTTCATATCCTTGAAAGAATGTTAGAGTCGATTTAGGAAAATGAAATTCGTTAAGCTTCCAATAGTGTCGAAAGGGAAAATGGGATTGGAACTCCAACAAACACCCTTCGACAATGTCGAAAGCCCAAGGAAGAATTTATTGTTGAAAGGAGTGGTTAAAGCCTACAAAACTAATTTGAATATAAATATACACTAACAACATTCAATAAACAAGACAAATAAACCTTTCGACACTGTCGAAACCCATGGACTTAGTTTTACTAAGAGAATATGAATGCTGTCGAAACCCTATATGCCAATCGAGTCGAAAGGTTTGGGTTTGAGTAAAATCAATATAAATGAAAGGGATTTAGGATGTTTTGACATTGGTTTTATAAAATGATGATCAAATCTCAATTAAATACAATGGGTTTTGAGTAAGTCGAAAGGGATGTAAGGCTTCGAAAACGTACAAACAACCAAACCTGATTCAGTATAGCAGATTTCGATCAAGTCGAAAGGCTTGGTTTGGTTTTCAACTTAAACAAAATATGTTTTACTCAATCTAATTTATGAAAAGAAGAATGAATTTGTAACTCCTCACATCTCCTAAAATAAATTAGAATTAGGCATGTACTAGAGGTTTCGAAACCTATAAAATAAAAATTATGCTTTTGAAAGTATATACTATGTAATCATTTAGTAAAGCACATCAGGAAACTTCTTCGAAAGGTGTCGGAATATAATAAAGCGTACTTATGCTTTCGAAAAAGTTGAATTCATATTGGCTACATCGATACTTTGGACAAGATTAATTAAGAAATAGATAATGGATCTCCTTTCGACCCCATTGAAAGGGGTTAAAGAAGCAAAACAAAGTTAGCCGCCTTAACCCCTTTCGAAGGGGTAGAAAGGTAAAATTACAATGTCAAATTGTAGTTCGTACAACTTAAACTTCTCCGTGAAGTAACTGGGAAAACCTTTCTTCCTCAAAGTCAATTTCAATCTAGTACTTCAAAAAATTAATAACTAAATTGATTTGAGCGTGAATTTACAATCAACAATCATAAAAATCCCCATAATGTAAATTCGAACCATAAAAAAATCAGATGAAATCTAAATGTAAATTGACATGGGAAATGGAACAATAAGCCATAAAAATGAATCAGAGGATATTTTCAGGTGAATGAAAAACCCAAATTATCTTTACGAAATTAAAACAGTAATTCAAATTCAAACCTCGTGAATTTTAAAATCAAAATTTAGCGTGGAAAATTAGTTCGAAAAGCAGGGTAATAAGGACTTACTTTGAATTTGAGCTTCTGTTTGCTGGAAATAGGAATTTATTAAGAAATCGATAATTTTAATTCTTTCCGGAAGTTTCATTTAATCGTAGGTAAATGAGAATGAAGAAGAAAGAAGCGTGATTTATACGAAAAGTCAACATGAATGATAGACCATACGATCAAATTTAAATAAACGGCCAGGATTTATGCAAGAATATGAAAGGCGGGAAATCTTAATGCTAAAATAAAGAGGAGTACCAAGGTAGATGACTTGAGAAGTCAATGGCATCCCTTCGTGGGGGGAGGGGGGCAAGTGTTACCACCAATTCTCACTTCAACCTTGTCGAAGCCAAGATGAATAGAAAAGAAGGATGTACAAGAAATGATAGCATCAGTAAAGCCTTTTGAAGGAGTTGAAGGGATGCTACAGCCAAAAGTCAGATGTGTTACAAGCTTTTGAAGAGGTCAAAAGGGGCAAAAGCACCCTTTCGCTTCAATTGCTTTCTTTCGAAATAGATGCTTCCGCCTGTATGAAGAAGTTTCGAATAATTTGAGGAATACCTTTCGAAGGCAGCAAATAACAGCACTCATAGGCACGCCAAACCTTTTGAAACCAAAGGTTTCGCCTTCATTCAAACTACTCGAAAAGATGATTTGTTAGAGCAACCCCTTCGAAAGCATAACTAAGCCTTTCGAACCGGTCGAAACCTTTCACAACTAAGAGGGGTTCCGCATCAATCTGCAAGTATATTTTCAAAAGTGACCTTCCGCATTGAACCCTCAGCATTTCAATACCTTTGAAACTCCAAAGATATTATTGACAGAGTCGAAATCTCATGCCTCTTCTTACTTGCAACAACAAAACAACACAGGGTGGAGAAGCGCACCTACCTATTTTGATGAAGACGAAAGCACTTGGGTCCATTCAGATGTAATGCAGAAGAATGCCCAAACATTGACGGAAATGAAAGGTCTCCAACGCCGTCTATTGACCAAGTCGAAAGCATTGAGTCGAAAGGTGCCAACCCGCACCTATAAATAAGCTCCTAGGGGTCTGGTTTAAGGGATCTGAATTCTTTCACTCCATACTTGTATTTTCTTAAAGTTATAAACCCTAATTTTAAATTTAGATTGGGAATTTGATCAATTTGTACTACATGAGTTTAATCAAAGCAAGATTATGGAATTTTTGGATATTTGGTTGGTGTGATATTTCAAATAGATTCAGTTTGTAATCTTCTTATGTCAATTTGATTGAGGGGCACTATTAGAGTTGGTCGGAACCCCTAGTCCAACTAATATCCATAGAACCTTAGCTCCTAGCCTTAAATCGTCAAAAGGTCAACTTCTGAAGGAGTCGGAATCTATTCATTTGATTCACATCCTTGATCCATTAGAAACAACTTTAAGGTCAACTCAACCAATTCGAAAGGGAGGTTTCGAAAGGATACCAAATCGGATTAACTTGTTCGAAAGACAATATAAGAAGGATTTCAATGTCTCGTCTAAATCGAAAGATCCAATAAGAAGGAGTTTTGACTTCAATGGCCTATTCAAAAGGAAAAGTGAAGTGAATAGAATGTTTTATAGCCATCTTAACCTGATTGGGAGATGTCAACTACTTTTACCTTTTTGAAAGAAGGTCTCGAAAGAGTCATCTACATTTTGAATTCAACTTTGGGGTGTTGACAAATTTTCTTGTTAACACTAAACTATGTTGAATTTTTTTCATATTCATGTGCTTCTGATTATTAATATGATTAACATAGCCGCATTTTATCGCCAAGAATTAATAACTATGGATGACTGCAGCTTCCGTAGTAGTTAGATTTGGATCTCAGAATGAGGGTATTACAAGTTGGTATCATAGCATAGGTTTATAACTAAAAGAATTTTAAACCTAAAGAGTTTTTGAAAAAATAATCCTAATGAATTGGAGAAAGATTGGGATATGGGATAACATTATCATATGTACATGTACTTGCAATATATATGTATGTATTCCATCTCTATCTTATCCTCTCTCTTAGACCGTTTTTCTGTATCTTACTAAGGCTCATATGTAGATTTACGAGAAAGAAAGATATGGAGGTAGGAAACAAAAGAGTGAATCTAGGCGGAGGAAGCACCACAACCAACAAAAATGCTCAGCCCACTACTAGAAGGAATCCAGGTCGATAGGAAAATGCTAATCAAAACGCAAATGCCAATGTAGGTGTTGTGACCCCACTAGTGAATATAGGGACTATGTATTAGTTTTTCATCAATCTTATTCAAGCTGGAGCACCTATAAAAGTAACTAGAGGAAATGCTGTTAATACGACAGGAGTCAATCCCATTGCTCCCGTTGGTAATAACTATGCCAAGCTGAGTCATGATTACACCAGCTTAGGTGGGATGCCTTTTCTTGGAACGAAGGATGCTATCGAAGTGGAGAACTTTCTATTGCATTGTGAGAGAATCTTTGCTGATTTGGGCTTGAATGACGAGCATAAAAGGAGATTGGCTTCTAGACAGATGCATGAAGCCGCTTTATTCTGGTGGAACAGAGTTACCATAGGAGTGCCTAAGGAGGAGTTAACTTGGGCTGATTTTCGAAGGAGATTCGAGGAAAGATTTTTGTCTAAATTAGCTAAGTCCGCTTTACTCTGGAAGTTTATGGAATTGGAGCAAGGGAATATGATAGTATTGGAATATTATGCTAAGTTTAATGAGCTATCTAGATATACCTATTCTATTATTAACACCTCGATTAAGAGAAATGAGAAGTTTATCCGGGAGTTGAGGCCGGAGAACGCTAAGGAACCATGCCACATCTCAGAGATCCATCGAACGTAATGGTGGAAATGGCTATCCGGAATGAATAAATGCTTTCTACTTTTGGGAAGGAGAAGTTGGTAGAGACTCAAGGTTCCCAGGGAAAGAAGAGGAAGTTCTTTAAGAAGAAGGGAGCTTAGAAAGGCGTCGTTGCCAAGAAAGGGAAAGCTGATGTTGTCTGCTTCAAATGCGGCAACAAAGTACATTATGCTTATAAGTGTCGGATTGGTGAAAGGAAGAAGGTTGCAGAAAAGAAGAGTTTAAAGTGCTTCAACTGTGACCAGATAGGGAACTATAAGAATCAGTATCCAGAGCCGACAAAGGAAAAGTTTTCACTTTAGAGCCATCATCTTCCAAACCAACTACTGTTGAGAAAGCAAAGTCTATGATGGAAGGTAAGCTTTTGATTCATAGCATATCAGTTAGAGTATTGTTTGATATCGGTGCATCAGATTTATTTATATCACAGTTTTTAGTAGATAAGTTATGTTTAGAACCATCATACCTTGTTACTTCCTTAAGGATAGCTAATCCAATAGGAGGGTACGCAACTTGTTAGCACCAAAATTGGTCACTAACCTCGTAGAAGAAGATTGTGAAGAGATATAAGTGATGAAATCAAATTAAACAGAGAAGACAGTGCTAATCTAAATACAGAAAGTAAGAACACCAAATTTATAGTGGTTCAGCGTAATTGCCTACGTCCACTTTGAGGTTAAACTTTATTGATCTTCTTTATAGTTGATTACAAATACAATTCGTGAATCAAATGCTTGAATGAAGTTGTTAAGTAGAGAAGATGAGTCTTGAAAATGGCAGAGTCTCCCCGGTGTTTTCTCTCCCCAAAAAAGGATCCCTTTCACTGTGACCCTGCCCCTCTATTTATAGGCAAATATGGGCTGGACTTCCCAAGTGGGCTGGATAGCCGAACGCTCAGGCCCCAGTGTAGTGGTCGCTGTATGCCGAACCAGGCGTGCCGAACGCCCTGCACCGAACCATTCCTTCTATGCCGAACGGTGTGTTGGTGTCGTGGGAAGTGTAGGATGGTTGTCTGTTGAAGCCGAACGTGCCCCCATCTCAAGCTCTTGAACGAACGGTGTATGCATGCCGAACGATACCGGTATCTTGAGTAGTTGTGCATACTGAATGTCTTCTGGATGTCGAGTATTACGCCGAACACCATGGGATGCCGAGTACTCCTGTCGCCGAGCAGTCTCGCTGCCGAGTGCTCTTGTATGCCGAGCAGCCTTGATGTCGAGCGCCCTTGTATGCCGAGCAGCCTTGATGCCGAGCGCCCTTGTATGCTGAGAAGCCTTGATGCCGAGCGCCCTTGTATGCCGAGCAGCCTTGATGCCGAGCGCCCTTGTATGCCGAGCAGCCTTGATGCCGAGCGCTCTTGTATGCTGCGCACTCTCTGATGCCGAGTTCCACTGGATGCCGAGTGCTACGCCGAGTACCCCTGGATGTCAAGTGCTTCGCCGAACACTCCTGGATGTTAAGTGCCTCGCCGAACACAACTGGATTTTAAGTGCCTCGCCGAACACTGCTGGATGCCGGTCACTCTCTGATGCCGAGTTCCACTGGATGCCGAGTACTAGTTACCTGGTCAAATCTCCAGGAAACACTTGCCCCCCAAAGTGTATCGCGTGGCCGAACGTGATGCGCTTTGAATCTGGTAAAATTTTCCTCGGAGGTACCTTCTCGAGAATGTTAGTGAAGGAGGTGCAAGACGAACGAGATTTGGATGCCGAACGATACGCTCGAAGCCGAACGTACCTCGTGTGCCGAACGATACTCTGCTATGATGCCGAACGCTTCGGTGTTGACCGGTTCTACCGGGTATAGCCTCTTCAACTTCTACCTCCCTCTATATAACCAGGTCCTTCCCGTCTCTTTTCCTTTTACGCCTTCTTTTCTGTCATTCTAGAGACTTGCAATTCTTGCCATCTTCTCAGATTTGAGACCTAATTGATCCTTCCTCAACTTCGACTTTTGAACTAGGTATCAATCCTTCTGCGATTAGATTACTTCAACACAAGACTTAGGTTGTTTTTATGGGAAACGTGACCTTTCTATGTTCGTATAATATGCATCGAGCAGAAATGGCTCGCATGCTTGGAGTTGTCTAGTTAGGGCTAGCTCCATCGTGCCGAACAAGACTGGAAGGAAAAGAAAGATGGGATGCTGAACGGCGTAGTCTTCGCCGGTGATCTGTCCCTGTCGTTCGGCGCAGATGGAGAAGGTGTAGGGTGGAGTTGAAATCGTGGTGGAGCGCCACTTTTAGCCGAACGATAACCCAAACCGAACAGTCTTAAATGCCAAATGGTATCAATGCTGGACAATTACTAAAATGTAGAGCAATAACTTAGCCGAACGATAACCCAAGCCGAACAATTGACATGTCGAACATTGAATTCAGCCGAACAATTGACATGCCGAACATTGAATTCAGCCGAACAATACAATTGCCGAACACTCTTTAGACCGAGCAAAACACAGCCGAACACTATACTTAGGACGAACAATCTTGAATGCCGAACAGAACTCTTAACAGGACAATGCCTTAACCGAACGAGACCTTTAGACGAGCGAACATACATGCTGACCTATACTTAGGACGAACAATGCAATTGCCGATCATTACTTAAATGCCGAACAGTACAAATGTCAAACTACACTTAGGCCGGTTACTTTAGAAATCATATGTCTTTTGAATCTGGAACTGTAATCACCTCAATGCGAGCTTTTTGAGACGGCCAGAGATGACGGTCTTCGAAAGCGATGATTCGAAGCTAATCATTATATCTTTAAAACATTCTTTAGATTCTTATCGCCTGTACACAATTGCATGCACTAGTTCACACACCACGTGGGGAGGAAAACTCGTGTTGCTAATTCTAACGTTCAACGTTTTTTAAGTATAGCTCTCCCAAGCACTTAGTTATTTATTTGGGATGTCGAGAAAATCTAGCTCTGCTACCATATCCGACAGGCCTGGGCCGTCATCGAGGCAAGGAGCCGCAGATACTTCTAACCCGTCAACTTCTCATGCTCATAACTTGGCGCCTGATGCTCTGGAGGCAACCATCTTATTAGACAATCCGATCGATTCTCAAGCCTCGAAGATCAATGAAGCTGCTCTGCGACGGATATGCTCTATTCACGGGATTCCTTTTGCCGACGTGTTAGTTCCATCAAGACACGATCGCCCTCATCTGCCCCCAGTCGGGTACACTACCTGCAACAAGTTTATGTGTTGGATGGGCAGCGTGCCTCCATTTAACTTATTTCTCCGGGATGAACTGCAGTACATAGACATAGCTCCGTCGCAGCAGCACCCGAACGGCCATGCATTTCTATATGGGACTTATCTACTTTTCATGGCTGTCTTCTCCAGACCTCCAACCGTTGGTGATATCAGATATATTTACATGTTCAAGAGACGGAAAGACAGTCCTTCTTTTATGTTCCTCGAGCCTTACCACAAATGCCAGATCTTGACAGGGGCCTGTAGCAAATTCGCCCTGTACAAACAGGAATGGTTCTATGTGCGCTGCCCTTCTGGTTTCGCTAGGAGATGGGTTGAAGGCAATAAGTCTCTCTGCTGAATCACTATTTGTATTTAATCGGAGTCATACTTTTCCTAACTCTCCATTTCATCTTTTCAGGTATCAACCCGCGTCCGGAAGGCCGAGGATATTCTGAGGCCGTTGAAGCCATTAGAGCTCTTCCTGCTGATGATCGAGACATCCGGACTATCATTTCAAATGAATCGCTGTCGGGGTTTGGCTTGCTAGCCCCTGGTCGTCGGATCAGCCTTCCAGAAGGTGTCACTATTCCTAAGCCTTCGTCTGGTAAAGGGAAAAAGCAGGCCGGACCGTCGTCGCGCCGCACTCCCGATACGCACGGAGAAAGCGAGCGTAGAGAGGATGATGCTCCCGAGACTCAGGGCGAGAACGTGGGTCCCGCTTGGAATCCGGCAATCGAAGTTCAGGATATTGAGACATCATCCTCCCATTCGAAGGGAAAAAAGAAGCTGAAATATACGGTTCAAAAGGAGAAAGTTGGTGGCACCTCAAAATCTACGCCTATCCCTCCTGAGAAAGAGGCTTCTTCGCAGCATCTGGAAAGTTCTCTGAGGGGTCTGTCCAACTTGTCCATCCCCGATGATTTACTTAATTACGGATTCGATGATCCTGAAGCTCTCAAATTCTCTTCGCCCGCTAGAGGCAATGTAGGAGTTCAACTCCCGGCTCAAGGAGACAACACTCCGATTAGCAAAGATAAATGAACGGGTCCGTCGGGGGGAACACTAGGACACACACGCACATGCGCATTCCATAATATACTTCAAGTCTTTTTAGCCCGTGAATTCTCCTTAACTCGTCGTTATCTCCATTCTTTGCAGGTGATATGGGCCGCTCTCACGGACTTGATCGCCTTCAGGGGTCTTCTATATTCCATCACTCTGGACGGGATTCCGGTTCAGGCAGACGCAGGGACCGAGGTGATTATGAAGATAGGGACAATCGTCCTCGTGAGTCGTCTCACCGCAAGAAAGCACATTCTCAATCTTCCCAGCCCCACGATCTTCCTCCTTCATCTGAGCCGGACAAAGAGAAGTCTTCGCAGAAGGGTTATCAGTCTGATGCTGCTCGGGAACAACACTCCAGTTCATCGAGTACGAGGCAAGTTCGAGAGCAACGTAAAAGAACGGAATTCTCAAAGCCTCCTCCTCCTATTCCTGCAGTGGACCCAACTGTTGCGGAGAAAATGGTCGACCTTAAGGCCAAGTTTCCGAAAATCTGCTTTGACGGCTTGAAATTCCTCCCAGCCATCCATCACATTCCTGGGCACGTGAAGCAAAGTGCCATTGCCTGCAACAACGCCGTCTATGTTCAACATGACGCGTTCGTGCACTTGGTGGAGAAGATCTCGGAGGTGTCCGTCGAGCGTCAACACGAGATCGACCGTCTGAATCTGTAGGCTGACAGCGATAAGAAAATCATCAAACTCCAAGACGAAGAGCTCGCTTCGTATAAGTCAAAGCTAGAAGCCGCTGAACAAAGCGCAAAAAATACTGCCGAGGCAGTTACTCGTTTAGAGGTGGCTCATAAAAAAGAGCTTGACGAAGCAGTCCAGCGCAGCGGTGCCCTCGCCCTGGAAAAAGACTCTGTCCAAAAGGAAAGGGACGCGCTTGCTACTCAAGTCAAGGAGCTTAAGGAATTACTTTCCAAGGAGAAGGAAGACAAAGTAGCTACTCAAGAGGAATCGCAGCGATACTGGGATGAGATTGTTGCTACCCGACTCCTGAAGACAAAGCTCGATGACGAACTCACCGGGGTCGAGAAAATGAAGGACGAGTCCCGTGAGGAGGGCAAAAGAATGGCTGTGGAAGAGCTTGATTCTCGCCTCGAGGCGGCCGCAGAAGCCGGCAGGGAAGAGGTCAAAAGTATGTTTGACCCGTTGATAGCCGAGTATGTAGCCCGCGTCCTTATGCACCGCGACTTAACATTTCTGGGCGACGGCTACCTCGAATCCCTGGCTGAGGCGTGGGAAACTCTGATAAGGATCAAGAAGGTCGAGTCGGGCTCCAACGAGGTTGATGAGGATGCCTTGGTGAAGGAGTTCCTAAGGGGGAATGAGCCATCGGACTTATCCGCAGCGTTGGCACTTTATAGCAAAGGCTCTTCCCCTCCGAAAGAGAAGAATGACGAAGCTGGCCCGTTTGGGGCCGATGCTACTACTCCTCACATTGCCGTTCCTTATGCTGCTCAATCGGCCGGTCGGCCAACACTTGATCCATTCGAGCAGCATGCTAGTTATGATCCCGAAGATCCCGGGCTTGGTGTTCCTGTGCTGTCACCTATCCTGGAGGGTGAAACCCCTCGTGCCACCGATAGCCAACCAGACCCTGGTAGGAAATTCTTCTTTCTCTAGAAGTTGAAGAGTTCCCGTCATTTTTCAGCAGTGGCTATTCGTTCTAATGCTCATTCCTTATGTTTTCGTGCAGGTTGTTCTAACGCCGAGCCAACTCCGAGGAGCGATGACGCCAAGGAGGAAGCAGAGAGAACAAGCGACGTTGCTCACGCAGGGGTAACTCCCGGTCCCGACGCCCAAGTGATCGGGGCGCTTGATGATGACAAACTTGATACTTCGTCTCCTGTCGAAGGAAGCGATGAAATTAAAATCACTGGCGCCTCTGAGCATACTTCAGAGATGAGCATGAAGGACCGTCTTGCCGACGAGGAGAAGAGAAAAGTCAAAGTCAAAGTCGAGTCTGAAATACTGGAACTCACTGACCCGCGGAACAGACCTTTGAAAATCATTCTCCGGGCAGGTCCAAACCACTAGATGTTCCGTCTCCTACTCCTGACTCCGTTTCTCTAGCAAGCAAAAAGTCCAAGAAAAAGCGTGAGGGAGAGGAGTCGTCGGAAACATCAAAGGAAGACAAAAAGAAGAAGTCGAAGAAATACTCGATATACTCGTTCAACGAGTTTTTTGCTTAAGTCTTGTAATTGCTTTTATCTTTCACAACTTGCAGTTTGTATAGAGAGGTCTGAATTTTGTAGGAGTGATCATGTATCCCCATTTTAGACTTATCGAATAAAATTTTAGTTTCTTTATTGCTTGAATGATTCTCTTGTCTTTCTTTGGTTTGTTGACTAATTGTAGCCATAACTCAAGTTCTCAAGAGTTGCATTATCTCCCGGTCCGTTCTCGAGTACTTGGACTCTCTCCGACTCTGTGCTCCGGGAACTCGGAGATCTGAGATCGATTATACTCTAGTCCACGCTCTGGGGACTTAGAGTACTCCGCTCCGCATTCTGGGGATTCGGAGATTTGAAGTCGTTTATACTCTAGTCCGCGCTCTGGGGACTTAGAGTACTCTGATCCACGCTCTGGGGATTCGAAGATTTGGAGTCGTTTATACTCTAGTCCGCGCTCTGGGGACTTAGAGTACTCTGATTCGCACTCTGGGGATTCGGAGACTTGGAATCGTTTATACTCTAGTCCGCGCTCTGGGGACTTAGAGTACTCCGATCCGCGCTCTGGGGATTCGGAGACTTGGACTCGTTTATACTCTAGTCCGCGCTCTGGGGACTTAGAGTACTCTGATCCACGCTCTGGGGATTCGGAGATTTGGAGTCGTTTATACTCTAGTCCGCGCTCTGGGGACTTAGAGTACTCCGATCCGCGCGCTGGGGATTCGGAGATTTGAAGTCGTTTATACTCTAGTCCGCGCTCTAGGGACTTAGAGTACTTCAATCCGCGCGCTGGGGATTCGGAGATTTGAAATCGTTTATACTCTAGTCCGCGCTCTGGGGACTTAGATTACTCCGATCCGCGCGCTGGGGATTCGGAGATTTGAAATCGTTTATACTATAGTCCGCGCTCTGGGGACTTAGAGTACTCCGTTCCGCACTCTGGGGATTCGGAGATTTGGAATCATTCGTACGAGTCTGTATGTCGTGCATGATAATGTAATTTATCATCCAATTAAGAGATATAGAAACTTCATAGAAAATATGGCGTCAAGCCTTTATTAATGAAAATCAACTAAATTACTGGATTACAACTTTTTAAAAGGAAACTAAGTCATTATTGAAGGGAATCATGGAGGAAACAACAGTGCCTACAACAAGAAAGGAAAAACATGCTAAACGTAATAGTGCCGCAAATGTTCACTGTTCCATGCTCGGGGGAGTGTCGCGCCATCAACGGTCGCTAGCTTGAATGTTCCTTCCCCAAGCTTCCGTTCAATGGCGTATGGACCTTCCCAGCTGGGATTCATGCGTGATGGTACCGGGAAGACTCGTTTCAGAACGAGATCACCCACATCAAAGATTCTTGGGCGGACTCTGCCGTCGTAGTAACGCTTGACTCGATGTCTGTGCGCCGCCGCCCTTAATTCAGCTTCTTCCCGTTTTTCGTCGATGCAGTCCAGTGATTCCAGCAAGAGGTTTTGGTTCGTCTTGGGATCATAGTATGTCACTCGGTGCGATGGAACTTCATGCTCCACGGGTATAACGGCTTCAGAGCCGTATGCCAAGGCGAACGGAGTGTGGCCGGTCGCGGACTTGTGGGTAGTTCTATACGCCTATAATGCTGTCGGAAGCTCATCTACCCACTTGCCTCCAACCTTCTCCAGACGCTTCTTCAATATGGACTTGATTATTTTGTTAACGGCCTCGACTTGTCCGTTAGCTTTTGGGTGTGCAACGGCGGCGAACTTTTTCTCGATGTCGTACTTTAAACAGAACTCTTTGAACTCTCTACTTTCAAATTGCGTTCCGTTGTCCGTAATGATGGTGCGTGGAAGGCCAAAGCGGCATATAATGTTTCGTACAACGAAGTTAATGACCTTCTTAGAGGTGATAGTGGCCAAAGGTTCTGCCTCAGCCCATTTCGTGAAATAGTCGACTGCAACTATTGCATATTTCGCACCACCTTTGGATAAAGGCAAAGAGCCTATTATGTCGATTCCCCAGATCGCAAATGGCCAGGGACTGATCATTTGTGTGAGTTCCGTTGATGGAGCCCTCGGGATTTTTGCATATCTTTGACATTTGTCGCATTTTCTTGCGTAGTCCGCGGCATCCCGGTTTACGGTGGGCCAGTAATATCCATAGCGGAGGATCTTCTTTGCTAGCGTTTGCCCCCCAGTATGGTCGCCGCATTCCCCTTCGTGAACTTCCCTCAAGACTCGCTTTGTTTCATCATGAGCGATGCACCGCAATAATGGGACTGAGAATCCTTTTCGATACATGGATCCACCCTGCATTATGTATCACGCGGCCTTTCGAAGGACCTGCCGTCTTTCGCTTCTTTTTTCTGGTAAAGCCCCGGTCGTCAGGTACAGTTTGAATGGGGTTATCCACGACTCCTTCTCGATTTCTGTTCCCAACACGCGATCGACTTTCATTTCGTCTATGCTCGGGGCATGCAAGACTTCGACGGGATACAATCCCATTTGTTGCGCATCGTCGGTACTTGCGAACTTAGCCAATAAGTCGGCTTCTTTGTTCTGTCCGCGCGGGATATGCGAGATGTCGTAACGCTCAAGACTTGATAGTAGTTCTTGGACCTGAATGAGGTACGGAGCTAGCTTTCGTCCCTTTGCTTGGTAGTCTCCCCGTACTTGGTAAACCACCAACTGCGAGTCACAAAAGATTTCGACTGATTCGATCCCGAGTTCCCTGATGAGCTTCAAGCCAGCGATTAGTGCTTCATATTCAGCTTCATTATTTGTAGCCGGGAAATTGAGCTTCAGGGCATAACAGATCGATCGGTTTTTCGGAGTTACAAGAACTACGCCCGCGCCAGAGTAACGGTCGTTTGATGCACCGTCAGTGTATAATTTCCATCGAACGGGGGGTTCACGTATTCGTGGATACGAGCTTTGGATGGTTTCAAGTCTTTTGTTTCTAGCTTCATTTGATCGTAGGCCTTCTTGAAGATGATGTTGACTGAACTTCCAGAATCAATCAGAATTCTTTTTACGTATGCTGGTCCGATCGTTGCAGATATGACCATGGGGTCGATGGTCGGAGCCTCTACCTGATCAGCGTCTCTACTTCTGAACACAATATCGTCTGTCATTACGCGCTGTTGCTTAGCAGGGGCTCCGTCCTCCATGTTCGAACAACACTCAAAATCTGCATGCTTCAAGGAACTTGCATATCGCTCCATCTCCTGCCAATTCTTATCCGCGTGGTGAGGCCCGCCGATAATTGTATTTATGACCAGTCTACCAACGGTCCGGGCAGGCTCCTCGGGATGACATGGAGCTGGTGCACGACCTGGGTTGGACGTTCCCTATCCTCCTTCTTGTGGATCCTTCACAAATTCTTGCAATTTCTTCTGCCTGATCAACTTCTCGATAGCGTCGTGCAAGTGTCTACATTCTTCCGTATTGTGTCCATAAGTCTCATGGAAGCGACAATATTTCCCGGTCCGCTTCTGTTCTTCAGTTGATTCCTTTGGACGTGGTTTTCTGTACTGAAAAGTATTGCAGGTGGATAGGTAAATGTTTTCAAGTGGGGCGTTTAGCGGAGTGTACTCGCTGTAGCTTGGAATTCTCGACTTCCACTTTCCTGCTTCTTTCCTTTTCCCTTGGCTTCTTCCTCCGGACTCCTTGGGCTGCCCAGGCTTGTTCTGGACATTGACTTGGACCTTTCCTGAGCTGTCTCCGGATTGCTTCACAACAATGTTGCTCTTTATTGACTCTTGGACAGGTCCTGGTGCCTTATCTCGTCGTACCCACCTAGCTTCCTCTCTTCTTATGAACTGGTGTGCCTTAGAGTAGAAACGCTCTAGCGTAGCTGGAGGTTTTCCTGCCAGCCAGTCTCCAAACTCAGAGTCTGGATCCACACCTCTCATTACATCCATCAGAATTGCATGGTCATTGGGGTTACTGACTTCAGTTGCTGCTACGTGGAATCTTTGCAAATATTCCTTCAACGATTCCCCAGGGTTTTGGATTACACTTGACAGAGACATCACGTCTTTTGGGCGCGTAGTGTGTATCCTGAACTGCTCAATAAACTTCTTTACCAACTCCTCGAAATTTGATACGGATCGCGGAGGAAGTCGGGTGAACCACATAGTAGCGATCCCAGATAGAGTAATCGGAAAACATCTACACTTGGTGGGATCATTCGCTCTGGCTGAATCCATCATCCATTCGTACCTCATGACATATTGTCTAGGGTCAGTCTTTCCTTCATATGCAGGAATAGTAGGCATACTAAACTTCCTGGGGTATGCCGCTTGCAACACAACATCCGTGAACGGAGTATGACTTCTTGACACTCCCCAGTCATCATTTGATAAGCCCTGATTCTCTTTCATCAATTGCCTGATCATGGCTGTCAGATCGGGTGTCTGTATGGAAGGCGGAAGGTTGGCGTCTATTCTACGCGCCTGTCCATGCTGATGCCTCCTCTCTTGGCGATCTGCCAATCGTGCATCTTGAGGTTCGACATCATTAGTATTTTGATGATCTGGGCCTCTATCTTCCATCTGTATCCCGGTCCTGAAGCTTCTAGCTCTTGCTTGGTTGCGGTCTCCAGCTGTTCGAACAGCAGCATCTGCTCGCGCAGCATCAGTCTTACGGCGTCTGCACCTGGGAGGTTCATCAGAGGAAGTTGAGCTGTCAGATGAGGAGTAAGCAGCGGGATTGTCCCCAGCATTCTGTTGCTGCTGTTGAGTGAGTTGTGCCATCAGGTTGGCATTAGCTTGCATCTGTTCTCCTAGTTGTCTCCTGCTCTCCCTAAGTTCTCTCATCAAGTCATTAAACTCTACTCTGGTGACAACTGGAGTCTGTTCTTGAGCGGCAATCCCTGCACTCGGGATCGCTGGTTGATTGCTAGGTCCTGCTTGTTGCACGCTAGCAGTCTCGCGGGCATCCACATTATGAGAAGCTGACCTGGTACGTGGTCTTGCCATTGTAGAGTTATTGGTATGAACTCTGAGTAGAATCAACGGATGTCCTATCAGTGAGTCGGATCTTCTTTGGGGGATTTGTTCAATCCAGTAGCTTCAAAGGAGATCCTTGAGGCCAAAGAATTCGATTCTCAGTGAAAGCACCAAAGTGTTAGCACCAAAATTGGTCACTAACCTCGTAGAAGAAGATTGTGAAGAGATATAAGTGATGAAATCAAATTAAACAGAGAAGACAGTGCTAATCTAAATACAGAAAGTAAGAACACCAAATTTATAGTGGTTCAGCGTAATTGCCTACGTCCACTTTGAGGTTAAACTTTATTGATCTTCTTTATAGTTGATTACAAATACAATTCGTGAATCAAATGCTTGAATGAAGTTGTTAAGTAGAGAAGATGAGTCTTGAAAATGGCAGAGTCTCCCCGGTGTTTTCTCTCCCCAAAAAAGGATCCCTTTCACTGTGACCCTGCCCCTCTATTTATAGGCAAATATGGGCTGGACTTCCCAAGTGGGCTGGATAGCCGAACGCTCAGGCCCCAGTGTAGTGGTCGCTGTATGCCGAACCAGGCGTGCCGAACGCCCTGCGCCGAACCATTCCTTCTATGCCGAACGGTGTGTTGGTGTCGTGGGAAGTGTAGGATGGTTGTCTGTTGAAGCCGAACGTGCCTCCATCTCAAGCTCTTGAACAAACGGTGTATGCATACCGAACGATACCGGTATCTTGAGTAGTTGTGCATACTGAATGTCTTCTGGATGTCGAGTATTACGCCGAACACCATGGGATGCCGAGTACTCCTGTCGCCGAGCAGTCTCGCTGCCGAGTGCTCTTGTATGCCGAGCAGCCTTGATGCCGAGCGCCCTTGTATGCCGAGCAGCCTTGATGCCGAGCGCCCTTGTATGCCGAGCAGCCTTGATGCCGAGCGCCCTTGTATGCCGAGCAGCCTTGATGCCGAGCGCCCTTGTATGCCGAGCAGCCTTGATGCCGAGCGCTCTTGTATGCCGCGCACTCTCTGACGCCGAGTTCCACTGGATGCCGAGTGCTACGCCGAGTACCCCTGGATGTCAAGTGCTTCGCCGAACACTCCTGGATGTTAAGTGCCTCGCCGAACACAACTGGATGTTAAGTGCCTCGCCGAACACTGCTGGATGCCGGTCACTCTTTGATGCCGAGTTCCACTGGATGCCGAGTACTAGTTACCTGGTCAAATCTCAAGGAAACACAACTCTACGGATGAGATGTGACTCTCTAGAATTTGAGTTGCTAGGTTATACTTTTGCCTGCAGTTCGAGTGTATTTGATTTCGTGGGTTCTGGGATTATTTTGGGTTATGGATTGGTTCAGCAAAAATGATGCTAGGATATTTTTCCAAGATAGTAAAATATCATTGAGACTCCATGATAGTAGTGACTGTATAGTATACTCACTTGAGAATATGTGTCTAGAGATTTGTGCTTTATTGGGTGCCATAGAAGTGGAGGACGAATTGAATTGGGTTCTAGATGCAAGGGAATTCGTAGATGTTTTTGAGCTGGTTATAAGACTACCACTGAAACAAGCTATTGAATTTTGAATAGATCTTGTACCAGGAGCTGAACCCGTAAGTAGACCACCTAGTAGGATGACACCTACCGAGATGAAGGAGTTAAAGGTGCAGGTAGTGGACTTAGAAGGAAAGAGTTTCACTAAAACAAGCAGTTTGCCTTGGGGAGCGGCCACGGTATTCATAAAGATACTAGACGGGTCGTTAAAATTATGTATCGATTATCTAAGTTGAATGATAAGCTATAAAGGATCGATATCCTTTGCCGAGAATTGATGATTTATTTGATCAGTTGAGCAGAGCCAAAGTATTTTTCCAGTTGTATTTGCCAACACGGTTCCTTTGAGAATGGCGAAGGACGATATTTCTTTAATGGCGCTTCGAATAAGGTATGGTTCATACGAGTGGTTAATAATGCCATTCAGATTGACTAATGCACTGGCTTTCTTTATGGATTTGGCGAACCAGATTTTCCGAGAGCACTTGGATAGGTTCTTGTCGATGTTCATTGATGACATTTTGATATATTCTAAGGATGAAAGAGATCATGAGATTCATCTTATAACAGTGCTTGAGATGTTGAGGCAGCATCAACTAAAAGTGAAGTTTTCGAAGTGTCATTTCTGGAAGAAAGAAGTGAACTTCCTTAGTCGGGTAGTTTTAGAGAAAGGGTTGTCCATGGATCCAGCCAACATTGAGGCTGTAAATAGTTGGAAGAGACCCGAGACTGTGACCGAGATAAGAAGTTTTCTTGGATTAGCTTGCTATTACTAAAGATTTATCTAGGATTTCTTATGGATAGCAGCACCTTTGACTAAGATAACCAGAAAGGACGTGAAGTATATTTGGTCCGATAAATGTGAGGAAACATTCCTTGAGTTGAAGCATTTGTTGACCAATGCGCCCGTGTTAGCAGTTCGGATGGGAATCAAGATTTAGTGGTGTACATGGATGCCTATGGAATGGGATTAGGAGCTGTATTGATGCAGAGGGGTAAAGTGATTGCTTACACTTCTCGGAAGCTCAGACCATATAAAGTTTGATATCCGACTCGTGATTTTGAGTTGGCAGCGATGGTTTTCACATTAAAAGTGTGGAGACACCACCGCTTAGGAGAACGATTCGAGTTGTACACGGATCATAAGTCTTTAAGGTATTTATTCTCTTAGAAAGATTTGAATATGAGACAGCAAAGGTAGCTGGAGTTTTTAGCAGCTTATGATTTTGGTATTGAGTACACATCAGGGAAAGGAAATAAAGGTGCAGATGCACTTAGCAGGAAACATCAGAATTTGGTCTTAGCTATGTTAGCATAATGGAAGGATCTAGAGACATTAAATAATTGTAGCGTGTAGCTAAGATCGACTATCGGTTCTAGTCAAAGTACTACCATAATGTCTTGTTTAGAAGTCTGACCAGTATTGATTGAAAGGATTGCTTCTAGACAAAGGGATGATCCAGTGTTAGCTGAATGGAATAGGAGAATGGAAAGCTAAAATTGGATCGATGATCTGAAAGATTTTAGTCTTGACTAAAGAGGATGGTTAAGGAAGAAGGGGCGATTGCGTGTTATAGATGTTAGACCTAAGGAAGAATTTCTTAAGGAGTGTCATCGAGCGAAGTTTACGATTCATCCTGGGGGAACCAAGATGTATCAAGATATAAAGAGAAGTTTCTTCTAGGAATGTATGAAGAGTGTAACGACCCGCAAATTTATCACTTTGATAAATTATATTTATTTTCAAAACATTCAAATATATCCTTTTTAGCATAAATTATGTTGTCTTAAATAATAAATAATGATGGTAATCTTATTTTGGAAAAATATTTACAAAAATATATACTTTGGAAAAATATCGATAAACTGACCAAAAAATGTTTTATCAATAAACAACTCTATAATAATCAGAAGTCGCGCACGGAGCTTTGATACATACACTTATCTATCCATTTAAACAAGATTATAAAATAAAAGTATTTATTTTATTTTTGGGAAATTAAATGTACTTATGACATCATCAATAATGACATCCTATTTAATAATTGATTTATGAATTTGAATTGAGATTTAATAATTTAATAATTATTACAATTATTCAAATAATTGTTTCTAAATGATAATTATTCATTTTAATTAGTTATAAAGTGATAGTAAATCATTTGTAATAGTTTTATAAAGATATATACTTGATTTAAAAATAAAAGAAAATTAATATCACATTATCGATATAATAGTACTATTTGTAAATAATTATTTAATATGGATTTTTATGGTTTTACAATTCATATGATATCATTTTAATTAATTAATAATGATAACAAATTAGTTTTCAAATTTTGTTTACGTTCATATGAAATTCAATTAAGAAGTAAAAATATAACCGGAGATCGGAATTGGAATTCGTAACGGTTTAACCTATAGAAGTTGTAAACAAATCAATACAATGTTGTGATACATATACACATACATGAATACATATACAAATGTATACCAATACATTTAATTATGTTTAGGAATTAGTCAAATCAGGCGTAGAAAATATCCAAATACATATCTATATATACAAGCTCCTTATGTGTAAACAAGAGATAAAAACAAAGCACCACATTACATCACAAGCCAAGCACATGGAGGGAGGAGTGGGCTTCATGGTTGGCCGAAGTGATGGGGGGTGGTGGCACATGGTGGTGAGGTGTAAAGTTGATGTGAAAGATGGTGAAAATGTCATGATATTTGTTTTCAAACATTTGCCTATAAATACAAGGCCTTAGATCTCTCATTTCATTCATCCATTCACTTCTTCTTCCTACTTATTCTTAAAGCTCTAAGAGCTCTTCTTTAATGGCTTCCATGCCTTGAAAAAATATTTGCAAAGTTATTGCAAAATAATATACACACGTACATATACCATGTCGATCCACTTCCAAACCAAAGCCAAATCACTCCACATCTCCACTCGTAGCTCAGGGCCACCACCTCCTACCACTCAAAGCCGAGCCTAACTAAATTTACAAGCTTAGGCCGATCCCATTCAAAGGTCCAAGGCTCGATTCCATAGGCTTTGATCCGATCGTAGCGAAGCTATAATAAAATTTCATAAAGTTAGAAACCAATGGAGGTGAGAAACTCTACTTATATATATAATGATGATGTGATATGATTGTTGTGGATGTTTACACTTCTTTGATCATCAAGTATTGGTTGTTTTAATATAGTGTTTAATTGTGTAAACAAGTCACATTAAATACACATCGATATTACATAAGGAAATCACTTTTCAGATCAATGTATAAAAGTAATATGGAATCATTAAACCCTTTAGAAATGATTTAAAATGATTTATAAATATTTTATAAACACTAAAATCCAATTTGATGAAGTTTGGACAAGTTATGAAAGTTGAGTCAAAAATAGGTGCATTGTGTAATGGTAGTTAGCGATTTCGCGCCATAAAAGTTTAAATCCATTTAAACGACGGATTCAGAGTCGGAATTCTTTGAAATAAGAATTTAATGAACTCTTATAATCCTAGTTTTTAAATAAAAGAACAGGATCGCGGTTTCTTATTATATATTTTGAAATATGAGTTAATCAAGTTTCCAAAATAGTCGTGCTTTGGCAGTTCGGAAACCAAAGCGATAAATTCTTTATAAATGATATCTTTAATTCTTTAAAATATAAAATAAATTTTATAAATATTTTAAAATGTTTTAAAAGATATTTGATTTATAAAAATGAATTTTTAAATGATCGAAAAGTTGTTTTGATCAAATAAGCATTAAAAGCACTATTCGCAGCACTTTTTGCAACACTTTTAATAACTTTTGAAATATGACTGTAAACTTAAGTATTCTTTCCTAAATATTTTATAAATGTTTTTAAATAAATAATTAAGTATTTTAAAGATGATTTGAAGGTTTCATAATTTATTTTAAAAAGTTAAAATAAATGATTTAAAGAAAAGCTGTTATAATTAAGTGATTTAATCTTGGCTCTAAAAGTCGATGAGTAGACTGGATTTCTCTATTCATGAGATTCGAATGTGAGGTGCTTAAACTAAGGAGATGTTCAGGAGCAACTAGTGCTCTGGCTCACTTGGCCTCTTTCCTGGGCGAGGAATGGATAAGTTCGTAATGTGAGAACGAGGCAAGTATAAAAGATTTAATTTTTCCAAAATTAATACAACTTGGATTGTATAGAAATAATCTTCTTACACTTGGTATTAAATTCCGAAGAGGGAAACCCATACTATCCATGTGAATTTAAAAGGTGTTCCAATCCGAAAACCACTTCGAACCAATTTATGAGTTCGAAAGCGAAGACATGTTAAAGACAATGAAGTTGAAGGCAGCGATCTTCATAATGGAACGACTGCTTATTGATAATTTCAGAGTAGCTCTCGAAATAAATAAATAAATAGAAGTGGTCCTCACACTAGGGGAATTGTGAAATGGTGGTTGCTTTAAGGCTCAGTGGTTCGCAACCATAAGGGTATGATATCACCTTTCTAGATGTATTTATTTCTACCCACTATAATGTCGAGTTTAAATTTTATGGTGTATGCTATGAGACGTCTTGGAGAAGTCAGAAACGGTCGGGGTGATATCATATTCTGTGCTATCTGTACCATCGGTTGGTCTCGGGTAGGCTGGTCTTAATTCGTTGAGGACCATCTATTGATAGCCTCAGTACATTCCACTAGAAAAGTACTATACGGAAGGTAGTCCCTTGCCTCGCTATTCGTTGGAAATCCATTTTCCGATAAGTGCCTTCGGAATTAGTTGTAAATCTATCATGTCGTCAAATTTAACCAATATAACAATTTTGGCTATTTGAATATGTTTATTTGAAAGGTTTTTCAAAGAATGTCATTAAAAATAATATCCCTGGATTTTACATAGAACTGATTTGGTTATCATAAGGTAAAAACATGTTTCCTATTTATGTATGGCGTGGTCTTATGAGATACCCTTTGTTTTCAAATACTCGTATTTTGAGTTTCTCACACCAGTCCCATGACTGACCCAGAGTTTATTTTCTTTCCTCTAAACTTTGGGTGCCTTATTTTTCTAAGCAGCCTAGTAGTCGGGTTTAGTTTGTAGCATTCAGAAAGAGCTCGGAGAATGGAGCTAGAAGATTCTTCTGAAGATTGCTATCCATTTCCGCCACACTTATGTACTATTGTATTTCGCATTTATAGGGCTAGAGATATATAACTGTCCATATTGATGTTAAGTTAAACTCTGATAAATGTATTTAAAATTTTCCGTTGTAAAGATTATATGTTGAAATAATATATGTTATTCTATTCATGTAAAATTCTATTATGTCTTTATTTTCCTTTTACCCTTTACTATTCGTCCTTCTGACACTTGGTTTTGCGGTACGTGAATACCGAGGATGTATTATTGTCGATTTTCAAGGGTTGAAAATCCCGTTCGTCACAATTGGTATTGGAGCTTATGTTGAGCAAACACCTAAGCCTGGTTGGGGTATGTCTCATCAGAGATAGTGTAACGGTCTGTATTTTTGATAATTAAAAATATTTAATTAAATAAGATTTTTGGAATTTAATATTGGGAGAAATTAAATTTTTGATTTATAAATGGGAAAATTTTATTAAAATGTAGTTTAATAATGTTTATTGAAGGAAGATTGACAATTGTTAATGTGATTTCAATCAATTGTAATGGTAAAGCTAATTGGGAAGGTAATTATAGAGCTTAAATTGGAAATAATTGTAAGTCAATAAGGAATGAATTAAATGATGTATTAATGGTGAAATAATATGTATTTAATTGAGATTAGTTAATATAGAATATGAAATCAACTTTCGTAAGCAATTTATAACCCTTGGTTGTAAACAATAAGTTAATAAATAGGAATCATTAATGTAAAACAAGTGTTTTAATTATTACCTTATTTTTAATCCATTTGAAATTAATTTGGTAATAAATGGAATCAATGCAATTGAAATATTGCAATTAATATGGTAAAAGATGATAACTGTAGAATATGAATGTAATAAAAGGTAAACTAATGTTAATTATATTCATAAGGTATTGGATGGTTGAATAATAAGAGTTTAAATTGGAATAAAAGAATTTGATTGAAATTAAATATAATTAGGGGATTTTATTACATTTGTAATTAAACGCTGAAATTAGTGTAATATTTAAATATTGGATTTAACATGGAAAATTTATTTTAAAAAGATTATAAATTTCTATGTAATCAAGAATGATAAAAAATTTAACTTTTAAATTTGAATTTAAAAGAGATTAAATCAATTTAATAATAATTTATTTAATTAACGTGTAAAATTGGGGTTTTGGGCATTGTCTCGGATTTCGACGAAACCAGTTTCATTGGATCCGTAACAGTGAATTATTCTAAGATTTCAAGTTTCGTAGCGATTAGACTTATCGTTTGATCGTGCGAGCTCGAAAGGCGTAGAAATCGATTTATGAAAATTAAATGAATATAAATTGATTATAAAAGCTAACTTCTGTTTACAATGGAATTAGGGTTTGAGACTAGTTCCATTGAGTTTAAAAATATCGAAAACCTATATTTTGATATATGGGATGACCTACTTTTGTTTCAGGAACGAACGGGCTTTTAGGTCGTTGTTATCGTTTCGACCCAATTCGATCTGCCCATTCGTTCTTATCCATCTCTGTCTATATAAATAGATATTTTCTGAAACCCTAGCAGCTTTTATTTCTAATTTTTGTATGTACTTCTTATTTCCATCTACTCCTTCCCTTCTTTCCAATGTCAGACATCAAAATCCTAAATTCCTAAATTTCAAATCAAATCAAAAAATTCAAACTCCTCAAAACCTATCGAATTATATGTCGTTACGAAGCTCTCAACGAGCGTAATCTCTATCTGTGGTTCATTTTTGCAATTGAGTCTCAGTTTGGCCAGAATTTGGTGAGGAAGTTTTGGCCGTCCATCCTAGTGTTTTCGATCCAACGGTGGATCTTCACCCGATCGACGATCGGAAGTTGCTGCAGCGTAGAGGACGACGAGTGGAGCAGATCCATGCGATTGGAATGTCGACATCAGCCATGATTTTGCCAGATCTGGCCATTTTTCATCGGTGGTGGTGGAGAAAAGGACGTGGCCGGGGATGGGTCGCGTGGCACAGGCGGAGGCGGCGTGGCTTCGGCGTCATGGCAGTGGGCTTGGATCATGTCGAAGACGAACGTGGTGGCGGCGGCAACGTCGTGAAGATGGCGGCTGGATGGGTTTCGCGATCTGTAAGCGTTAGGGTTTTAAGAGGAAGGTGACGTGTTATTCTCCTATTTTCCCTTTTATTTATTTTTGATTTAAATTTAAATTTTCAATCTTCTAACGCTAATAACTTTTTCATACAAGCTTAGATTTGGATGCGGTTTCTTCCGTTGGGATCATGTCGACATTCCAGACAATATTGAACTTATTTGGTTTATGATCGTGTCGACATTCTGGATAATAACCTTCTTATATTAGTTGAATTAAGTTTATGATGTGATAAGAAATTCATTGGTTGTTGTTTGGTAATTTAAATTGTCATTTATATTTAATTTGAATTTATATTGAATTAATTTTCCATTTAAATTAGAATTGAATTTAAATACTTAGTTAAATACCTGATAATGATAACCAGTTAATTGTTGTAATGACCCACTATTTCGAGCCACTCAAATCGACAATAAACAACCCATGTCGACTTGAATTGTTCAAAACAACATATTATTGTATAAATTTGGTGTAACGACCACGACTTTCTCTCCATAGAAAGTCGTATCGCTAATAAGAAAGAAAGGGATAGAAAGAGAAAAGAAGAGAAAGAAAGAACTAAACAATATCAGAATCTCACAGCGGAACGAAATAAAATATATTATATCACATAAATATTACATAGCATCATATACATCATCTATCAGAGTTACACAACATATACATCACATACTAGTCAGTTATAAACATCTGTCTAGACATTACAACTCAAATACAATACAAACACTATCACAGAGATCTACACAGCGGAATACTATATCTACGAACGCCGAAGCCTCCTGCTCCATTGCTCCTCCAGAATATTCGTCAAAGCTAAACCTGAATCCCTTGGCTACTCGTAAAAATTTGAGTACCCAAGAGTTTATAAAACAGAAATAAACAACTTGGGTCAGACATGGGTCTGGTGTGAGTAACAGGTTAAACTTGCTTAACTTCAAAACCTTTTGAAGAAAAAAAGTATCACGTAAGACTTCCCACACATAAACATGGGTAAGTTTTTACCTTACGCTAACCAAAACATTTGATAGGAAATTTGATTGTATTATAATAGGGTCTAGGGTTTTCAAATAAATATGAAATAGCTGAAATGCTTACATCTCACATTCCAACATAGTTGGGCACAACTAATACGTACGGCACTTATTGGAGTTTGGATTCCATAAAATGGCAGGGCTACCGGGGTACCGCCCATCACAGTACGTGGCCTAGATCACCGTACCGAGGATCACTCCCAATCCCCTGCAACACAAGGCCGGAACATCCCTTACTGGATAATTCTCGCACAAGATACCTCACGGTTGGGATCAGCAACCGCACACACTAAGCCGAAATAAGAAGGGACTTCTAGACAGAGGTAATCTTGTCCTACTTGGGTGCTACCCACTAACCTTGCTGCACCTCCCCTGTTTTAGCCATTCCCGGTTTGTGAGGCTTGAGGTCACGATTACCTTAGAAAAGAACACATCACTTAGAATGCTCATCGTCCACCTGACGATGTTCTGAAAGCATTCAATCCATACAAGTTCGTTCCGGGTTCGAACGAAACCGAAGGCATTATCTCGTTACACTCGTTTTGGAATCACCCTCAGAGTTAACGACAATAACCCTTGCACTCTGAATCTTCATCTTCACTTGATTCACGACCTATCGTTAATTTGGATCGATGTGGTATTCGGGTCTCCAGACCTGGAAATCCGGTATACGGAAACCCGATCCCGGTCTCATCGAAATCCAAAGCGTATCTTTTAAGGCCAAGTTGTTTTAAAGGTTAAAACAATTTCAATTCATTATCTTTATACACAAAGAAAGATAATTCCCAACATTACAATAGATAATCAACATTATCAATATAACAGATAATCCATATTATCATCACAATTCAACTAAACATCCATATCACACAGCATATATCTCATCAGAGATATCAATCAATGCAAAGTATTCAATACTATCACCCATTCATAAGTAATGATTTATAACGTCTCTAATTAATTTAAAGTAAATTAAATTAATTACTTCATTTTATAAATCCTTCTTACTTAACCATTAATTAATTACAAATTAATTAATTATCCTCTAATTACCTTTTTCAATTAATCATCTTTGATTAATTATCTTTTAATTACCTTCAAGTAATTTATCCTTAATTAATTACTCAAATTAATTATCCTTAACCACTTATTGTAATTAACCTTTAATTACATCATTAATTAATTAACTAAAATTAATTAAGTTAATCAACTATAATTACTTACATTAATCCTTAATTAATTACATTGATTAATTACTTCATTTATTAATTATTACTTAATTAATCAATCTTAATTACATCATTAATTATATTAATTAATGATCCTTAATTACAACTTAATTATTAATTACCTAATTAAATTAATTACATTAAGTAATTAACCTTTAATTAAACAACATTTATTAATCACCCTTGATTAATCTTCAATTAGTAATTAATTACCCTTAATTACTTTCATTAACTAAATTAATTACTCCTTAATTAATTTCTTAATTAATCCCTTGATTAATTTTTCCAAAGTAATTAACTCAAATTACTTCTATTAATAAAATCATTTATTCAACTAATTACTTCCAGTAATTATCTTATTATTTACTTCCTTAAATAATCATACCTTAATAATTACATTAAATAATTATTATCAATTCATCTCTTGATTTTTCTAAATTAATTAAACTTAAATTAATTTACTTAAACTAAATCAAATTAACTTAATTAATTACAATAGTAATTAATTTCTTAATTACTTCCATTAAGTAATTACATTTAAACCATTTTCACAAATGATTATCTTTAAATCAATTGATCTAAGTAATTATCAAAATTAATCACATTAATTATTTATTTAATAATCCATAGTTAATGACTTTCATTAACAATTATTTAATTACTTTTCTTAAGTAATTAACTTATTTTAATTATTATTAATTCTAAATTAATAAATCTAAATAACCAATTAGTTAAATCTCTAATTATTTAATTAATTAAGTGTTAACCATAACTTAATTAATATTTAATTACTCTATTAATTAATCCTTAATCATTAATTAATACTCTAATTTATAATCCTCAATTATAAATTAATCATCCCTAATTAATTAATCTTAATCATAAATAAATTATTTTAATTCTTTAATTACCTATTTAATTAATCCAAATGATTAATTAATCAAATAAATTAATTATCCATTAAATTTCCTAATTAATTTAATGAACACAAATCTTTAATTACTTTAAGATAAACTTTGTTCTTATTGAAAATCAAGTTATCATTTACAAAGTAATTTAAATTGATTTACTTAAATTTTATCTTCAAAATTTCATTTTAAATTTAAGATTTAAAATGAAACAAATTATCTTTAACCATGTTTAAACAACATTTATTAATCTCTTTTATTTTACAAGTTAAAGGAATTATTCATCTTATAAATAACTAAAGAATTTGAATCAAATTTAACTTTAAATTCTACCATTTAATATACATTTTAAACAATAAAGTTATTTAAACAATTTAATTTAAAAACTGCTTTTATTTTAAATCTAAGATTCAGATTTAAACTAGATTTCAGATTAAACTTTAGATTTAAAATTTCTGATTAAAATTTTCTTTACAAATTTAAATCCAGTTTAAATTTTAAAACATACAGGCTTTTAAAAACCTGGCAACACAAATGTTCACGAGACCCCTAAAATTTACTTCGAGTCGCACCCTTAAATGCTTCGAGCATCTCACGAAACAACTCGAGAAAAACTCGAGTACACTCTGTTTAAACCCAGACTTTACTCAGATACAATCTTCGATCTCGTGCACGCGCACCGTCAACCTCATCAACTTCGACCATCGACGACGACTCCACCATATCGGCGATCAACCACAAACCCTATTACGACCATCCAACCTTCAATCAACAATCGAAATCGCAATCGAGCATCAAAACCAAACCTGAACCCAAAACTGGAACATCCTTCAATTCCTGGAAACTGCCTCGTCTTCGAAATCCCGACCACCAGTGGTTCTACAACTCCGACCATGTTCTCGTCAATGACCAAACTTCTCTCTCTAAAAATCCTGAAGCACTCGATCGACCAAAGAAAACGTGGTGATCAAATTATCACGACCAGTTAAAACTAGGGTTCTAACAAAGAATCCACTACTGCTACCTCCTCCATGAATTAAACATCTTCCAGATAATTTTCCTACCATCACCGTTCATTCCTCTATCATTATTGAAGAATATGACATACCAAACCATCGAGATCAACAGTATTACCCAAAAATTCATATTTAGCCAAAAACAAAACTGCACCTTCATTACTAAGCTATAAATTATGATTTATGTTTTAAAAATCAAGTTTTAGTATAAGAAATCAATTTATACTCCTGGATCAATGAATCTGGACTTTTGATTTTTCACTTACAAAATATTTGTCCTGTTATATTTTCTTTTACAGAGACACAGCAGTTTTTATTTTATATTAAATAAAATTTCAAACTATAATTTGTTACATACCCAAACTTTGTTTAAATCTTTAGCCTTAATAAGGATTCGAACAAGAAATCATTGATTTTTGATCAGGATTTAAAACTGGCATACTAGAACAGGCAATAACATATCAAACCATACATGCATACAATACATCCATTGTTTTCACAGCAACTTCTACTTATACATACAAACAATGCATATTTATCACAAGGATTTATCATGCAATCTTATTCATAACCTACTTTTAGAAACAGTAATGTTACTCACCTGATATTCATTGAAACAGAGGCAGCCTCTTTAAATTTGAAAAGCTTTTTGAAAACTTGAAACAGTTTTGACTTTAAACTGGAATGCCTTGCTTTGAAACTTTAACTTGCATGCCTCATTTGATTTAAAACTTGAGTGATTGCTACTGAAACTTGTATGCAGGCTTCCAGTGTTGAAAATGAAGACAGTCTTTTTTTTTGAAGATGATGTAGATTTGAAAAGAATGCATACTAGTTTCTTGAATTGAATCCAGATTGAAGAAAATGATTTGCATGTTACTGGAAACTTTATGTTGTTGAGGTGATTTCAGTTTTGCAACTTGGTTACAGGGTTTACATGTTTGGATTGATTTCTAGTTTTGAGGAAGTGTTTGCAGATTTGTAAATGAATATGGTTTGTAGGCTTTTGATTTTCAGATTTGAGAAATGAATTTCAGGCTTTCTAAATTTGATTACAGGTTTTTAGAAAAATGGTTTATAGATTGTTGTTGAGGAATTCGTACAGGGTTTTAGTTTCTCTGGTTTTGAAAAGAAAAATAGAAAGAATGAAATAAAGAAATGCCAATGTTTATATATATGTAAATTTATGATTTTATAAAAATAAAAGAAAAATGAAAATAATAAAGACACTTGTCATTACATTGATTACTTACATTACACATGTTAAGACAAAGCTTTAGATAAATGACACTTGTCTTTTAAGTATTTATCTTATTTTTATTTAGTTTAAAAGTATAAAAAAACTTTTTCTTATTTATTAAAATACTTATCTATATATATAACTTTTAAAAGAACAAAACTAATTTATATTTATAAATAAAAGTTTATACAAATATTCTAAAATTCCAAAACAATTTAAATATTTATCCTTTTGAATTTCAAAGCTTAAATTCAAATTGAAATAAAATTAAATCCTAAGATTCAATTTAAAAAGTCAAGTTATATATATATATACACAACTACTTATCAATTTAAAAATAACAATTCCATAGTCTTTAAAATCTATTCATATTTATAAAAATAATATATTATACTTACTATTTGAAATTAACATATTTGATACTTAAAATAATTTATCTAAGAGATTATATTATCAAGTAATATTTAAAAAAAAAAAACAAGCCTTTTTGTTAAATCTTATTTATTTAAACTTAAGTTAAAATATCTCTTAAACAAAAATATTTACTTAGAGTATATTTAAAACTATAAAATTATTAATTTAAATAACTTTGAAAAGTCATATTAAATTAAATCTAAATTCCCAATTTTTTTCCAAAGCTTTCTATTTACAATATATATAAATAAATATATATATTCAAATAGAAAATATCTTATTAACTTTTAAAAGATAAAATCATCAATTAATACTAATTTAATCAGATTATTAAATTAAATTCAAATTTTATTATCAAAGATCATCCATATCAATTTAATTATTCAACAGATTATTAAATTGATATTGTTAAAATTTCCGGGATATTACATTCCTCCCCCCTTAAAATAATTTCGTCCCCGAAATTTAAACAAAGGTAATTTAATAATCTTATTAAAGATTTAAATTTAAAACATAAGCATATACTATCATCCATATGCTAACAACCATAGCAGCCAAATCATCCAATCAAACAATTCTAACTATCTAGACTAAATTCTAGATAAAATTCCTCGAGTTTCCCCAAGTATATATATATATACTGGGATACTCGCTCTACAAACAATCTAAACTACTAAGCTATAGATCTCCTACTCATCTAGATCTACAGAACTAAACAGAATATCAGACTACAGATGAGTCTGACTCAACTACCAGGCTTCCCAAACTGCAGATTCTAAAACCAGAGATAGATCAAACACGTACTCCCTCAGAGATACGTAAAACACAATGAATTCCAGTTATCCAAACTGACAATTCAACCAAGTAGACCAATTACTTATCCAAATCAGAACACAGACGAGATCCAAACACAACTCTACTTCACAACATCAGTAGATTCTAAACTTACTTCTCCCATCCAGAGATACACTCCAAACTACTTTCGCTGCTCAACTCTGATCTGAGGTAGAACACAAGCACAGACTGGACAACTCACTTCTAGAAATAAGGTTCACTGATCCATAAATAAAACTCAGATACTCCAGCAAAACTTGAGCTGTTTCACCAATTCCATCTCTAGGAAACATCCTTCCACTAGACTGAACCACCGGTATCACTCCTGGAATCCAGTCGATAAGAATACTCAACCTTCAGATGCGGACAAACTTCTGACTTCCCTGAAGACATCCAGAAAAATTCTGACAACCCAAGAGAACACTCAGACAATCGCAAGTCACTTTTGCGATCAACCCAACCTATTTCCAAAGAAAAACTGTTCCTTTTTACACAATCAGAACAGCTCATACTTAACTATCCAATCCATCTAAGAAATGGATCCACTCTGCTGCTTCTGATCTTCACTTCCAGAAAAACTGCTCATCCAGAAAACTTCCTGCCAATGCACAGAATACTCCGAGCTGCACTACTGCCACTGATGCTCCTATCCAAAGCTCTTCGAGAAACTCGAACTCCAAACCAAAGCAGAAACACCATGCTGAACTCAGCCACAATACCAAAGCATACACACTTCCTTAATCTTGTTCCAAAGAAAACATCTTCGGGAACATCCATCGTCACTGTATCTCATCATACAGCTACTATTACCTGAGGTATCAAGGTACCATCACTCGCTTCTGCCTTATCGACAGATCCAACTCTACTCATCCAAACTTCAGAGATAAATTCCGAACCATTACAGTTTCCTTCGGAGATCGATGAAATCCTTCACCACAGCAAAGCTTACTCGAGACGGTATTGGGTCTACAGTCTCGACAAATACACTTCCAACCTCAACATTTAAACTCCAACCATTGGTAGTCGTGTTTCACACACCACTACCCCATCTACCTTTATAACTTATATTGGAAAACCCGAACAGGTAACCCAACAAATAGGTAGAAATATATATATATTTAAAATGATACTTTTTATATAGAAATTATTTCTGGGTAAAATTATTTCATTTACCTCTTTAAAACAATATTGTGTCCGTTGGCCTAGTTCAAGTGTTTAGAGATCCCTATCAATAACGTTAGCTACTCGTATTGACCAGAATCCATATACCACTCAACCGATCAATTAACACAATATAAAATCATTTTTATATAACTAACAATTACGCGCTCTCAAGATAGACACCACTTCAGAGCCTAGGTATTCACTCAACCTACTGCTCTGATACCACTGTAACGACCACGACTTTCTCTCCATAGAAAGTCGTATCGCTAATAAGAAAGAAAGGGATAGAAAGAGAAAAGAAGAGAAAGAAATAACTAAACAATATCAGAATCTCACAGCGGAACGAAACAAAATATATTATATCACATAAATATTACATAGTATCATATACATCATCTATCAGAGTTACACAACATATACATCACATACTAGTCAGTTATAAACATCTGTCTAGACATTACAACTCAAATACAATACAAACACTATCACAGAGATCTACACAGCGGAATACTATATCTACGAACGCCGAAGCCTCCTGCTCCATTGCTCCTCCAGAATATTCGTCAAAGCTAAACCTGAATCCCTTGGCTACTCGTAAAAATTTGAGTACCCAAGAGTTTATAAAACAGAAATAAACAACTTGGGTCAGACATGGGTCTGGTGTGAGTAAAAGGTTAAACTTGCTTAACTTCAAAACCTTTTGAAGAAAAAAAGTATCACGTAAGACTTCCCACACATAAACATGGGTAAGTTTTTACCTTACGCTAACCAAAACATTTGATAGGAAATTCGATTGTATTATAATAGGGTCTAGGGTTTTCAAATAAATATGAAATAGCTGAAATGCTTACATCTCACATTCCAACATAGTTGGGCACAACTAATACGTACGGCACTTATTGGAGTTTGGATTCCATACAATGGCAGGGCTACCGGGGTACCGCCCGTCACAGTACGTGGCCTAGATCACCGTACCGAGGATCACTCCCAATCCCCTGCAACACAAGGCCGGAACATCCCTTACTGGATAATTCCCGCACAAGATACCTCACGGTTGGGATCAGCAACCGCACACACTAAGCCGAAATAAGAAGGGACTTCTAGACAGAGGTAATCTTGTCCTACTTGGGTGCTACCCACTAACCTTGCTGCACCTCCCCTGTTTTAGCCATTCCCGGTTTGTGAGGCTTGAGGTCACGATTACCTTAGAAAAGAACACATCACTTAGAATGCTCATCGTCCACCTGACGATGTTCTGAAAGCATTCAATCCATACAAGTTCGTTCCGGGTTCGAACGAAACCGAAGGCATTATCTCGTTACACTCGTTTTGGAATCACCCTCAGAGTTAACGACAATAACCCTTGCACTCTGAATCTTCATCTTCACTTGATTCACGACCTATCGTTAATTTGGATCGATGTGGTATTCGGGTCTCCAGACCTGGAAATCCGGTATACGGAAACCCGATCCCGGTCTCATCGAAATCCAAAGCGTATCTTTTAAGGCCAAGTTGTTTTAAAGGTTAAAACAATTTCAATTCATTATCTTTATACACAAAGAAAGATAATTCCCAACATTACAATAGATAATCAACATTATCAATATAACAGATAATCCATATTATCATCACAATTCAACTAAACATCCATATCACACAGCATATATCTCATCAGAGATATCAATCAATGCAAAGTATTCAATACTATCACCCATTCATAAGTAATGATTTATAACGTCTCTAATTAATTTAAAGTAAATTAAATTAATTACTTCATTTTATAAATCCTTCTTACTTAACCATTAATTAATTACAAATTAATTAATTATCCTCTAATTACCTTTTTCAATTAATCATCTTTGATTAATTATCTTTTAATTACCTTCAAGTAATTTATCCTTAATTAATTACTCAAATTAATTATCCTTAACCACTTATTGTAATTAACCTTTAATTACATCATTAATTAATTAACTAAAATTAATTAAGTTAATCAACTATAATTACTTACATTAATCCTTAATTAATTACATTGATTAATTACTTCATTTATTAATTATTACTTAATTAATCAATCTTAATTACATCATTAATTATATTAATTAATGATCCTTAATTACAACTTAATTATTAATTACCTAATTAAATTAATTACATTAAGTAATTAACCTTTAATTAAACAACATTTATTAATCACCCTTGATTAATCTTCAATCAGTAATTAATTACCCTTAATTACTTTCATTAACTAAATTAATTACTCCTTAATTAATTTCTTAATTAATCCCTTGATTAATTTTTCCAAAGTAATTAACTCAAATTACTTCTATTAATAAAATCATTTATTCAACTAATTACTTCCAGTAATTATCTTATTATTTACTTCCTTAAATAATCATACCTTAATAATTACATTAAATAATTATTATCAATTCATCTCTTGATTTTTCTAAATTAATTAAACTTAAATTAATTTACTTAAACTAAATCAAATTAACTTAATTAATTACAATAGTAATTAATTTCTTAATTACTTCCATTAAGTAATTACATTTAAACCATTTTCACAAATGATTATCTTTAAATCAATTGATCTAATTAATTATCAAAATTAATCACATTAATTATTTATTTAATAATCCATAGTTAATGACTTTCATTAACAATTATTTAATTACTTTTCTTAAGTAATTAACTTATTTTAATTATTATTAATTCTAAATTAATAAATCTAAATAACCAATTAGTTAAATCTCTAATTATTTAATTAATTAAGTGTTAACCATAACTTAATTAATATTTAATTACTCTATTAATTAATCCTTAATCATTAATTAATACTCTAATTTATAATCCTCAATTATAAATTAATCATCCCTAATTAATTAATCTTAATCATAAATAAATTATTTTAATTCTTTAATTACCTATTTAATTAATCCAAATGATTAATTAATCAAATAAATTAATTATCCATTAAATTTCCTAATTAATTTAATGAACACAAATCTTTAATTACTTTAAGATAAACTTTGTTCTTATTGAAAATCAAGTTATCATTTACAAAGTAATTTAAATTGATTTACTTAAATTTTATCTTCAAAATTTCATTTTAAATTTAAGATTTAAAATGAAACAAATTATCTTTAACCATGTTTAAACAACATTTATTAATCTCTTTTATTTTACAAGTTAAAGGAATTATTCATCTTATAAATAACTAAAGAATTTGAATCAAATTTACCTTTAAATTCTACCATTTAATATACATTTTAAACAATAAAGTTATTTAAACAATTTAATTTAAAAACTGCTTTTATTTTAAATCTGAGATTCAGATTTAAACTAGATTTCAGATTAAACTTTAGATTTAAAATTTCTGATTAAAATTTTCTTTACAAATTTAAATCCAGTTTAAATTTTAAAACATACAGGCTTTTAAAAACCTGGCAACACAAATGTTCACGAGACCCCTAAAATTTACTTCGAGTCGCACCCTTAAATGCTTCGAGCATCTCACGAAACAACTCGAGAAAAACTCGAGTACACTCTGTTTAAACCCAGACTTTACTCAGATACAATCTTCGATCTCGTGCACGTGCACCGTCAACCTCATCAACTTCGACCATCGACGACGACTCCACCATATCGGCGATCAACCACAAACCCTATTACGACCATCCAACCTTCAATCAACAATCGAAATCGCAATCGAGCATCAAAACCAAACCTGAACCCAAAACTGGAACATCCTTCAATTCCTGGAAACTGCCTCGTCTTCGAAATCCCGACCACCAGTGGTTCTACAACTCCGACCATGTTCTCGTCAATGACCAAACTTCTCTCTCTAAAAATCCTGAAGCACTCGATCGACCAAAGAAAACGTGGTGATCAAATTATCACGACCAGTTAAAACTAGGGTTCTAACAAAGAATCCACTACTGCTACCTCCTCCATGAATTAAACATCTTCCAGATAATTTTCCTACCATCACCGTTCATTCCTCTATCATTATTGAAGAATACGACATACCAAACCATCGAGATCAACAGTATTACCCAAAAATTCATATTTAGCCAAAAACAAAACTGCACCTTCATTACTAAGCTATAAATTATGATTTATGTTTTAAAAATCAAGTTTTAGTATAAGAAATCAATTTATACTCCTGGATCAATGAATCTGGACTTTTGATTTTTCACTTACAAAATATTTGTCCTGTTATATTTTCTTTTACAGAGACACAGCAGTTTTTATTTTATATTAAATAAAATTTCAAACTATAATTTGTTACATACCCAAACTTTGTTTAAATCTTTAGCCTTAATAAGGATTCGAACAAGAAATCATTGATTTTTGATCAGGATTTAAAACTGGCATACTAGAACAGGCAATAACATATCAAACCATACATGCATACAATACATCCATTGTTTTCACAGCAACTTCTACTTATACATACAAACAATGCATATTTATCACAAGGATTTATCATGCAATCTTATTCATAACCTACTTTTAGAAACAGTAATGTTACTCACCTGATATTCATTGAAACAGAGGCAGCCTCTTTAAATTTGAAAAGCTTTTTGAAAACTTGAAACAGTTTTGACTTTAAACTGGAATGCCTTGCTTTGAAACTTTAACTTGCATGCCTCATTTGATTTAAAACTTGAGTGATTGCTACTGAAACTTGTATGCAGGCTTCCAGTGTTGAAAATGAAGACAGTCTTTTTTTTTTGAAGATGATGTAGATTTGAAAAGAATGCATACTAGTTTCTTGAATTGAATCCAGATTGAAGAAAATGATTTTCATGTTACTGGAAACTTTATGTTGTTGAGGTGATTTCAGTTTTGCAACTTGGTTACAGGGTTTACATGTTTGGATTGATTTCTAGTTTTGAGGAAGTGTTTGCAGATTTGTAAATGAATATGGTTTGTAGGCTTTTGATTTTCAGATTTGAGAAATGAATTTCAGGCTTTCTAAATTTGATTACAGGTTTTTAGAAAAATGGTTTATAGATTGTTGTTGAGGAATTCGTACAGGGTTTTAGTTTCTCTGGTTTTGAAAAGAAAAATAGAAAGAATGAAATAAAGAAATGCCAATGTTTATATATATGTAAATTTATGATTTTATAAAAATAAAAGAAAAATGAAAATAATAAAGACACTTGTCATTACATTGATTACTTACATTACACATGTTAAGACAAAGCTTTAGATAAATGACACTTGTCTTTTAAGTATTTATCTTATTTTTATTTAGTTTAAAAGTATAAAAAAAACTTTTTCTTATTTATTAAAATACTTATCTATATATATAACTTTTAAAAGAACAAAACTAATTTATATTTATAAATAAAAGTTTATACAAATATTCTAAAATTCCAAAACAATTTAAATATTTATCCTTTTGAATTTCAAAGCTTAAATTCAAATTGAAATAAAATTAAATCCTAAGATTCAATTTAAAAAGTCAAGTTATATATATATATATACACAACTACTTATCAATTTAAAAATAACAATTCCATAGTCTTTAAAATCTATTCATATTTATAAAAATAATATATTATACTTACTATTTGAAATTAACATATTTGATACTTAAAATAATTTATCTAAGAGATTATATTATCAAGTAATATTAAAAAAAAAAAACAAGCCTTTTTGTTAAATCTTATTTATTTAAACTTAAGTTAAAATATCTCTTAAACAAAAATATTTACTTAGAGTATATTTAAAACTATAAAATTATTAATTTAAATAACTTTGAAAAGTCATATTAAATTAAATCTAAATTCCCAATTTTTTTCCAAAGCTTTCTATTTACAATATATATAAATAAATATATATATTCAAATAGAAAATATCTTATTAACTTTTAAAAGATAAAATCATCAATTAATACTAATTTAATCAGATTATTAAATTAAATTCAAATTTTATTATCAAAGATCATCCATATCAATTTAATTATTCAACAGATTATTAAATTGATATTGTTAAAATTTCCGGGATATTACATTTAGGGTAAATAAGAATCAATCACAGAATCACATACACAGAATATTACAACATCACGCATCGGAATAGATAACATAGTAGTTCATAAAGCTACTACATAAACATCAAAGTCTAAAGCAAAATAACAAAAATCCAAATACATAGAGGTTCGCTAATACATAAGAAAATGACAAATGTCTGAACAGAAGTAACCGAAATGAATAAAATAGCTAAATAGATAGATAGATCTCCAACCAGTCTCCAGCTCCAAAAGATGAATTTCGAATGTTGTGATACTTAGGCTGACCCGAGCATAAAGCAAAACAAAGCACTCGAGTCATGATTAACATTCTTATATATGTAAATCAACTCAAGTGAAATGCAATAATAACTCAAAGGATGCTTGGGATTCCCATCCTTTAAGGATTCGTTAAACTATCTACATATATAATAAAATACGCTACATAGATAGTGTCTATCATAAAGTAAAGTATTAAAGTAGAGTTAAGGCATTACCCATATACCCCTTAACACATTTTTATATAAATATCGTAGTCTATACAGTACTATAAGCTCCATTGTAAACTGGTGGGATACTCAGGGAGCACTCCATAGGTACGATACAAACCAAAGTCGTAATGTGCTCGATCAGCATAAATATGACAAGGCACGCGAGACAATGCCCAGGGTAGGATTCTACCGTTTTGCACTCCCGGACTGATGGTAACACATAGTAGCTACTACCGCCCACCTTAAGACACACTCCCATAATCAAAGGTGCTCACCAATCAAATCATAAAGTAATAGATATGGTTTCGAAGAAGCGTGTTCGATAGGGGGAGCGACCCCACTTAGCTCGGTATAGCTCTTGTTTTAGTCATTTTAACTATGACCTGAAAGTCATGGCTATCCATCACCGTTCTCTTACTTTATTCAAGTAGTGTTCTCCAAACCATCCTACTTCATTATGGATTCTCCACCACGTGCACAGTTGTTAGAGCGGTTTTGGTATTGACAGGGAGTATGTCAATATCCGACTCCGGTCTCTTTAACAACCAAACGCTTATTTCACACGGTGGTCATTTTATAAAACATTTTCACAATTTAAATCCCAAGTTACAATTTAAATCAATAATTAAATATTTAACTTCAATTATATTTAATTTTGAAACAATTTACTTAACACTTTTAATCAAATCAAGTTATTACAATTTAAAATTATATCCTTTGAAAATCTCATAAACAAATAAGTTTAAATCAAATCTTATTTGAAACAAATCTTTCAATTAAATTTTAGTCTTAATTATCTTTCCAAATCCTTATTTATTAAAGTTATTACAAAAATCTATTTTTTTATATTAATTTAAATTTTAAATGATTTTAAAACATATTTTATATTTTTATTAATTTAATTTTTTATTAAATTAAATCTTATTTTATTACATTCTATATAATTAAATTTTTTATTTTGTTAAATTTTATTAAATTAAATTTTAAATTAAATTTTAAAATAATAAAGTTATAAGTTAAGAAATTTATAATTTACCTTTTTTATTATTAACTTGTAAATTTAAAACTTCATAACATATAATTTTTTTATTTAAAGTTATATTTATTTAAAATAAATCTTTAAATTAAATTTAAAAATCAATTTTTATTAAATCAAACATATTTCAAAATTCCAAAAATTACTTTAAAAATCAACCAACGGTGTCGGTATCTAGTTTTCTATCCAAGGGTCAAGTGATTTAGGTATTTATCATTTCAACCCAAAATTATTAAATTTTCCGAGTATATATCATTTCAATCCGCATCCCAAGTCAATAATTTCCTAATCTATATAATCGTTTGGTTATGTATCATTTCTATCCATAGTGATTTTCCTAACATCTAAAGGAACTTGTAATGTGATTGAAATAATAATAACATGACATATATATAAAAGGAACTTGAAATGTGATTTAACAAATAAAATAACATAACAATAACCATACATGTTTCATAGCATATCACATAGCAACAAATAACATATCTTGTAAATCAGCATATTATATATGTGCCAAACTAACATATTATCTATGTGTCAAATTATATGTCAAAAGGGAACATCATATCAATTCATAAAAATAAAAATAAAAAATTTACTAACAAAATTCCTAGCTAAAACTAACATTTCAATGGTATTTCAATTTCCATAGATTCACTTATCATAACCATGTTAGTCGTGAGTGATTACTCACCTTTCGTGGCTACGAAGGTGATAACAACACAAATGAATACGGAGTGGGGATCACAAGCTAAACAAATCCAAATCCAAAGTAATAACAAGATCTAAAGCAATCCAAGATCCAAACAAATAAATGATATGAACAAGCTTTTTTTTAAGAGAGGGGGAGAAGAAGAGGGAGCATATGGTTCGGTCTATGCTTGCAAAGAGGTGTAGTGCTCGGCCAAAGTGGAAAGGTGGTGGTGGTCGATTTCGAATGATCGTCGATTTCACCAAAACCATACCTGAAAATAAGTCATATTTAAGAAAATATTTGGACCAGAATATTATAGAATCTGTAAAAGCGACTAACTAAAAAGTTGTTGAAAATTCTTTTCTCTCCACTTTCAAAAAAAGAATCGCTCAAAAAGCTTATGTCTTGAGAAAGTTATGTTCAAAACAAACAGAGGTATTTTCTGAGTTGAAAATCTGAGTACAAAAACACTTTGAAAAGATTTGAGTTTTTGGCATAGCAACTTAAGGAATTTGAAGAACTAATCTAAAAGAAAGTTGAAGCCATTGGAAAAATAAATGGTTTGAAAAAAAGAATGACAGTTTTTCAACCAGAATGAAGAAGTTCCGTTGTAATGAAAATGGGGAAGAAAGAGAGAGGAAGGAGAGGAGAGGGAAATGAGAGGAGAGGAGTGGAGATTGGAGTTTTAGTTTAGGAATTTAGGGATTTATGAATTTAGGCAAGGGGAGAAGAGAGAGGAAGGAGAAGAATACAGAGAAGTTTTTCAAAGAGAAGAAATGAGGAAGTGAGAAAGATTGTATGTACTTTGTTTCATCAGAAGTGTCTATTAGTATCCATTAGTATCCCTAGGAAGCCTAATAGTCATTAGGAAGTCCAATAGCCAAAGTGGAAAACCCAAGAGTCAATGTAAAGAGAATAACACTAGAATTACAATAGGATATGCAATATATAAATGTACAAGGGAATACACTGTACATTTATGCGAGTTTTTCACTGTAAATTGCATATTTACAGTTCTAGAAGTCCGATTTTGACGAAACGAAAAGTGGAATCGTTCTTAGAATTAAGTCTAGATTTTTTTTCCAGCAATAAAATTAAAATTTTAAAACTTTTAAATTTTCAACCAAAATTCAAAATTTGACTAAGTTTGACCAAAAGTTGACTTTTCACGAAATTTTCCATGGAATGTTGGTTACACACTTGAATCAGATTTGAATAATTATAATTTCAAAACTAACATTTTTGTTTGAATATAAATGATTGTAAATTAGATATGAAACTAAAATAAATTTCAAATTCCACAACAACAAATTTAGTTTTCATTATTCATAAAAAAATGTTAAATCATTCAACTTGAGTTTAATGTATTCAACGTTTAATGTTACAATACTTTATACTAACTATTTCCGCTATTTAACATATGTAACTTTTGTTTGAATTCACGTCTCCTATTCTTATAAAATCACACAAAAAATATGTTCATTTTTTTATCATAACTTTGTTTTGTTACTGTTATGATATTTAAATCTAATTTAACACAAATGGATGATGCTCATATTGCATTAATTTACCATTAATTTATCTTTATTTTAATTAAAAGGTTTCCAATAATTTCAATTGTAATAAGTTCAATATTAAATTTCAAAATGAATACAAATAATACAACCACTGTTTTCTTTACATTTTATATATTCCAACATTTATTAGTTTATTTCATACAACAAATACACACATTTATCAAATAAATGTTTCTTATCAACTTCTCTTATTAAATGTTTTCTTATTAGAGGTCAACTTATCATATACAATTTAATAAATAAATTTAGGTTTCTCCTATTAAATAGCATTCATTTTATTATTTATTCACATTGAGCCTTATTATTCAGTTGCTGTTAATTATTACGTACAGATTAATATCATTGAATCATATTGCAATAATTGTTACCCACTCCTCATATCATAATTTTTCATTTAAGAATTCATTTTAACTTCATATCCAATGAGTTTACATTAATAGATCATTAAATTTATTTCTACCCATCTTTATTAAGAAATTTTATTTAATTTAATAAATTCTAACAGGTTAAAATATGGGTCGTTACAATTGTTGTGATTTATTGGCTGATTTGGATTTTGATTGTGATGGATGTTTATTTGTTGACATTTTGGATGATTGGACGTTTATATCCCTGTTATCATTATGGGTTGAAATTTTACATACCTGAATGATCTTATCGATTAGGGAAAATCATTATGAGTTAAAATTATACATACCCAAGCGATTTTATTGACTTGGAAATTATTGATTCGGGATATGGGTTGAAATGATATATACCCGGAAAATTTAACTATTTTGGGTTGAAATGAAACATACCCTATCACTTGACCATAGGGTAGAAAGTTATATACGGACACCGTTGGTCAGTTTTAAATTATTTTCTAAATGGTAAATCATGTTGATTTACAAATTTGATTTTTAAATTTAATTTAATGATTTTATTTAATAATTTATATTTGGAAAATAATTTATTTTATATGTTTTAAGCTTCAAATTATAAGTTCATATATGGTTTTAAATGTAAATTTAAGATTTTAACTTATAATTAATTTTATTTTTAAATATATTTTTTAAATAGTTTAAAATTTAATTTAATAAATATTTAATATAGTTTTAATATATATATATATATATTAAATTTAATTTAATATAATAAATATAGTTTTGATTTAAGATAATTAATATAGACTTTTATAATAACTTTAATAGATAAAAGATTTTGTAAAAGGCTTTAGGATTTTGTAAAAGGTTTTGTAAGGAATTAATAAAAGTTTTGTAAGAGATTTTGTAATGGATTTACAGAAGGATTTTATAAAAGATTTATATAAAGGATTTATAATGGTTTTATAAAAGAGTTATAAAGGTTAAAAGGATTTTTTAAAGGTTTTATAAAAGAACTTGTATAAAGGGATTTTGAAGCGTTTTAAAGGTATTTGCATAGAAGTTTATGAAAGGGGAAGAGTTGTAAACTGTTTTGGAATTTATAAATAGCTTTATAAATGGTTCTAAAGCATATCAATAGTTTATAAATGGTTTAAGAGAGATTTATAAATTATTTTCGAAATTGATTGAAAGGAATCTTCCTCGGTATTTATGAATATATTTATACTTTTGGAATAAGTATATGGATATCTTAATATGAAGGTATAAACTATTTACTGGATTTATTATTATTAATGTTTTATAAAATGACCACGGTGTGAAATAAGCGTTTAGTTGTTAAAGAGACCGGGGTCAGATATTGTCATACTCTCTGCCAATTCCGAAACCACTTTAACAACTGTGCACATGGTGGAGAATCCAGCACGAAGTAGGATGGTTTGGCGAACGCTACTGGTATGAGGTAAGAACGTAGCCCTGACCTTCAGGTCAGCTTGATATGACTAAAACAGGAGCTATACCGGGCCAAGTGAGGTCGCTCCTCCGAATTGACATGCTTCTTCGATACCATTTCTATTACTTTTTGATTGATTGGTGGCCACCATCAATTTGATTATGGGAGTGTGTTTCAGGTGGGCGGTAGTAGCTGCTATGCTTTACTACCAGTCCGGAAGTGCAAAACAGTAGAATCCTACCTTGGGCATTGCCTCGCGTGCCTTGTCATATGCCTTATCGAGCCCACTACGATTTTGGTTTGTGTCGTACCTATGGAGTGCTCCTTGATAGCCCACCAGTTTACGGTGGAGTTTACATTACTGTATAGACTACGATGCCTATAAAAATGTGTTAAGGGGGATATGGGTATGTGAAGACCCAAATTATTGAGATGAAAATAATTTTATAAAAATCAGTTAATGGAAAATATTCAAAGAATAAAATAGTTTGAAAATAAATATCAAGAATGAGTGAAATAAATAAGGAAGAGGATAGTTGTTTTCGGTAAATAATAATGAGAAGAAAATAACTAAGTATGAATGAGTTTTATATTCACATATCTTATATATATATTGTATATAAGTAGCCAGAGGAGTATAGAGTGATAAAATAAACTCTTATGATGATTAAAATATATGAAACCAGTTTAGTATTATATATGTATAAATACATTTTAAAATCAAGAGAAAACAAATGGTTTGAAACATTAGCAAGGAATTTATTGATAAAAAGATATATATATATATATATATGTGTGTGTGTGTGTGAACATTACAGATTTGTCTTAAGAAAATAAATAATGTAGATAAGTCACATGAAAATAGTGTGTATGTGAAACATGCAAATGGCATGTACACAGAAAAAGAAGAAAAGCAACTGTAATACCCGAAATGGAATCAAAAAGAAAATGGCATATTTAGCCCTAAACATATATACAGAATTCTCTTATTTGTGTGGGGATAAAATGGGTTTTTCACTCCACTAAAACTCTAGCTAAATGTTTTAAAAATCAAAGGATAAGCAGCAGTTTATTTTTGAAAAAAGAAAGATATTTTAGAAAATAAAAAGAAGAGCAAACTCACACTGTTTTCAAGTTAGAGCATTCTCGGGGAAAGAAGAAGGAAGGTGAGTGATTAATCATCTTATGAGATTTAAGGCATTAAGACCCAAGTTAAGGGCAACCATATTGCTTTTATAAAACCATATCATGTTTTTGTTTAATTTTATTCTCTGAATAAATAAATGTTGATTATGGTTGGTGTTTTGGCTGAGTCTTTGGTTGATGTTTTGATCTGTTTTGATTGCTTTGATTAATGCTTTGAAAAGACAAACACCTTGATCACAGAAATGGATTCTGTAACTTATAATCCAGTTTTTATATGGAGATGAGTTAAATATTTTACTGAGAAATAAGGTATTAATGAAGAATGAAGTAGGCAGTGTGAATAAGGGGATTCATGCTTATGTCTAGTTCATTTTAAAAATGATATGAACAATGCAATATTATATATATATATATATGTGCTGATTTGTTCAAATCACAAGTTAATATGTTTTTATGGGTTTTTCTCAAAAAAAAACCATATCCTATGTTCATAGTAAAATAAATGTAATATTTTATATGACTTCACCAGATTTATGTAAGAAATGAGAATATTTTCAGAAATAAATATATGCAAGTTTTAGAAAATATGATTGAATAAAAATGACCTTAAAATGGGATGTGGTGTTTTGCATGAATGCTTTGTATGTCTAGCTGAAATCCCTGAGTGAGTTTAATACTCTTTAATTTATGAAAGGAAGAAAACAATATAAAGCATTTCAAGAATTAATAAAATTCTCCTGAAAGAAAATGAGAATGGTCTCTAGATTATAAAGCTAATCTAGGAGTAGTGCCTTGATCTATTCATCATTAGGTGAATGATGGGTATGTGCATGACTTGTTTAAGTCCTGTAGGCCTCTGTGTAAAGGGTTAACAGAATTGAGCCCCTTTGCAATGCACACATGGTGTTCACTGGCAAGAGTTAAGACCAAATAAATGATAAATGGAGATTGAGAAATTGAGCTATGGAATTAAGGGAGTTAATCCATAGGAGTACATGTACATATAACTGAATTGTGTTGATGAATGAATGCTTGTGTGCATGTATGTTAGTAAGAGCTTATATATGTATATATATACTCAGATTTTAGTATGAATTTAAATAAACATCAAACATATAAATCTTTGCACAGTATTTAGTAATTACAAGTTATTTATAATCTATGATTTCACTCACACCAGAATATATTTTCTGACCCTATTTGCTGCCTTTGCAATCTTTGGGGTGTCTCATTTTCATTGAGGCAGTTCACAGTGTTGCTGCAGGGAAAGATGCTTGAGTAGCTTGCTTGTATGGATGTTTGAAAAAACTTGTTGAATTTAAAATGCTTTAGAGAAGTAGAAGTTTAATTGTAATAAATAATCTAGGCAAACTCTCTTATGTCTTGTGTATTTCCAGGATTGATACTTGCTTTGTTTTCTTGAAAAGAACATGTAAAACTTAAGTATTATATGTGCTTGTGAGTTGTTGATTTAAGTAGCAGACTCTGGAAATAATCCAGTGGATTAGAATGAAGAAGAACATGCCATATAATCTGATATGTGGATATATTCTCCTTGGTATGTTTGTTATAATTCAGTTATAAAGTTAAAGTTGTTTTTGAATAAATATGTGCCAAAGTATTAAGTAGATGTGTTGAACATGGTCTTGGCTAACCAGTAAGGCTTGTACATGTCTTGTAATTGATACAAGTACATGCAAAAGCTTGAAGTCATAGTCTTTAGATTCCTGAAGCAAACAAGACCATAGTGTAAGCTAATTTGAAATGCAACTAAATTCTATGATATGTCTAGAACAAGAGTAGAATTATGATACCATAAAACCTGAAAATCATAAGTATATAAGGATTTAGGAATTGGAATTGGTAAAATCTGGAACTGTCTTCAATATGAAACTGAAGTAGCAAGCCAGAAATAGGGATAAACAATATAGACTCAAACAAGAATGTAGAGTAATTTTGTTAAGTGTTTAAAAATCCAAAACATCACACTTTATATTCTTTTAGCCAGAAATGTGCAAAGATCTTTCTAAAATCATATTCAACACTATTTCCAATCTAAATATTAGAATCTGTATGACCTTTAAATTAGTTTACAACTTTATTACTCACATGATTATTACATGCTTTATGAACCTAGATATGTGCATTTTGATTGACCTGAATTGCTTGTGCATGTTTGTGCATGTTTTGTGCATGTTTATATTTAAATCCTGAATCTGGGCTAGACAAACCAGTGATCCATAGATCAAACCAAGTTTTAATATGTTTTATCACTCTAAAACAACATGTATGAATTCCTGAATCCCAAAGATCAAATACATGGGTTATAAATCCACAAATTAATCAATTTGGTTTATAAAATAATCTGGAAAATGAAGAAGAGAATATTAGATGCTAATACTTGAAAAATGTATTAGTCAACCTTGAGTCATTCCAAAATGATAATACCTGAATATGTATTAGTCAATCTTGAGTCATTTTAAGGTGGTAACACTTGAATCGTGTATTAGTCAATCTTGAGTCAATAAAAAGATTAAAGTGTAGAAATAGCTACGTGACACAAAACCTCTCAATTATGGAAAATATTGTGTGATTAAATTTCTTTGCTACTTTAACACTTTGATTGGCAAAGAAACATTTATATATCTTCAAATATATAAATGATATGACTTGATTTAAATACTGATATTTTTATATTAGTAAATTCTGGATCTTGGGAAATTAATTAAAATAAATAAAAGAGGAAAGAAAAGAAGTGATCCCTTGTTTAAAAAAACTCAACTAAAAATCATTAAAAATATAGGTGAAGAAAAGTGGGTCACTTCAATTGGTATCAGAGCTATGTTACCAAAAACATAGCAAAAAAATCTAATTTTCTTATATGGATAAAATCCTAAGGAACAAACCACATAAAAATATTTTCAGTAGGAATAAATTACTGAAACAATTAAATCAAAAACAAGACTAACTAGCTATGTAAATTGTATAGCGAATCATGGTAGGAAGACTACCCAACTCTGGAGCAGGACCCTCTAATGCAACACCATTGGTCAATTTGCAAGATTTGGTGAGGGCATTTAGGGAAGGAGCAGTGCAGAGGGAAGAAAATCCTCATGAGGAGTTATCTAAGCTACTGAAAACATTCTCAAATTTATGAGGCAAGGATTTTGAAGGCACTGAAGGAGTCATGGGTGTGCAAACATGGCTAAGAACTTTGGAAAGGATATTTGCAGACATGCAAATCAATGACCAAAGGAAGAGGCAAATAGCTTCCAGAAGGCTCAAAGGAGAAGCACTGGATTGGTGAGAGGTAATCATCACAGGAAGACCAGAAAATGAAATAACATGGGATCAGTTCAAGGATATGCTTGAGGCTAGATTTGTCCCAGCAACAGCTAAGGCAACATTGCTTGAGGAGTTCATAAGATTGAGGAAAGGATCAATGAGTGTGACTGAATACACTCAAAAGTTCGAGAGCTTGTCTAAGTATGGAACCATGCTCATAGGGAATCAGGAATCAAAGAATTCAAGATTTATTCAAGGACTTAATGGTGGTTTAAGTAGAGCAATGCTACCATACAAAGACAAAACATTTGATCAAGTCATAGATCTCACTCTTTCTTTTGAACAACATGATAATGCAAGGGAGAAATTCAGGAACATGAGAGCTAATAACAACAACAAGAAGGGGAAAAATAGAGCACATCCTTATGACAAGAAGAATTCAGATAAGAAGGTTGAAGGAGCAACCAGTGGGGAAGTTAAGAAGAAAATTATTTGCTGCAACTGTGGCAAGGAAGGACACATGAGTAATAGGTGTCAAGCAGCTAAGAAAACCCCATTCAGTTGCTATAATTGTGGGAAAGAAGGTCATATCAAAAAGAATTGCCTAGAGTTCAAGAAAGGAGCAAAGGTAGGAGCATTGGAAGGCAAAGCAAAAGCAAATGCAGTGGGAAATTCTGGACAATTGGAAGGTATACTCCTAATTAAAGATTATCCAATCTCAGTTATATATGACACTGGGGCTACACATTCCTTAATATCACAAGACATGGTGATTAAATTGGCTCTCACATGCAATTTAGTTGATAAACCTTTGTTTATTCAGAGTCCCCTAGGTAGTTATTGCATGCTAGGAATTAAATGTTTAGGAGTAGAATTAAACATAGGTGAAAATATGTTTAAATCTGATTTGTTTGTGTTAAAATATCCTGGAATAGGAATTATTCTAGGAGTAGATTGGTTGAGTAAATTCAAAGCAATTTTGAACTTGGAAAATTTTACTATTTCTTTGAAAACAAAAAATGGTAAAAATATTATAGTCATGAGTGAAATAGCCAAAACAAATTGCCTTAATCAAATGTGGAGCATGACTGAAAAAGAATTAATTCTGGAAGACATAAAAGTAATAAATGAATACCCAGATGTCTTTGGAGAGGTTATAGGAGTTCCAGAAAATAGGCAAGTTGAATTTCAAATAAGATTAATCCCAGGAGCAAGTCCTATCATCAAGAAACCTACCAGAATGGGTCCTAAAGAATTAGTGGAATTGAAACAACAATTGGAAGAATTGGAGTAGAAAGGCTTCATAAGGCCTAGTAGTTCAAACTGGGGTTCTCTAGTGGTATTTGTAAAGAAACATGATGGTACAATGAGGATGTGTATTGATTATAGGGAATTAAACAAAGTTACCATCAAGAATAAATATCCACTCCCCAGAATTGATGATTTATTTGATCAATTAAATGGAGCAAGAATCTTTTCAAGGCTAGACTTAGCCTCTGGATTCCATCAAATGAAGGTTGAGGAGGAGAGTATTAAATACACCGCATTCAACACAAGGTATGGGCTATATGAATTTTTAGTAATGCCTTTTGGATTGACAAATGCACCATCCTAGTTTGTAGATTTAATGAATAGGATATTCATAGATTTTCTAGATAAATTTGTAGTTGTTTTCATTGATGATATATTGGTGTATTCAAAATCAGAAGAGGATCATGCAAAGAACTTGCATCTGGTTTTGTCAAGATTAAGAGCACATGATTTAAAGGCAAAATTTACTAAGTGTACATTTTGGCAGAATGAAGTCAAATTTTTGGGACACATTATATCTCAACAAGAGATTTGTGTAGACCCAAAAAAAGTAATGGCAGTGCAATCATGGAGTAGACCCAAATCAGTGACTGAGGTGAGGTCATTTTTAGGAATGGCAGGCTACTATAGAAGGTTTATAAAAGACTTTGCAAGGATAGCCATTCCACTAACCAAGCTAACCAGAAAAGAGCAACCATATGTGTGGACAGAAAAATGTGAACAAGCTTAATCATTGAAGAAGGCATTGATGGAAGCTCCAGTCTTGCAAGTTCCAGAGGGAAATGAAGGATTAGTGGTTTATACTGATGCTAGTGGGTCTGGGTTAGTGGCAGTACTCATGCAACATGGAAGAGTCATAGCATATGCATCAAGGCAACTCAAGCCAAATGAAACCAGATATGCCACTCATGATTTAGAGCTTGCTACCATTGTTTATGCATTGAAGCTATGGAGACACTACTTATTAGGTACTAAATTTGAACTATTTACAGACCATAAATCACTTAAGTATTTGTTTTCTCAAAAAGACTTGAATATGAGACAACATAAGTGGGTAGAGTTTTTAGCTGCCTATGATCTTGAAATATTATATACTCCTGGAAAAGCTAACAAGGTAGCAGATGCTTTGAGTAGACATCAAGCAAGATTGGCTAGCTTAATGATGATTGAGTTCAAGGATTTAACAATCCTTAGTGAAGTAGAAATGAAGGAAGAAATTGGTGCATCAGACAATGTACATAGTGACATGATTGAATATGGAAAATTAAGTCTCATCTCCTTAAGATCAACCCTGGTTGATAAAATAGGAAATATGCAGAATCAAGACACTAATTTAAAAGAAAAGAAGGACATGATATCACAAGGCATGTCAGTGCAAAATTATGAAGTTGATGATATAGGCTAGTTAAGAAAGAAAGGGAAACTCAGCATACCCAATGTAGAAGAACTGAAGCAAGAGGTTATGGATGAGCATCACAAGACAAAGTACACTATACATCCAGGTGGTACAAAAATGTACCATGATCTTAAAAGAAACTATTGGTGGCCAGGAATGAAAGGGGCAGTGGCAAGATATGTGGCAAAGTGTTTAACATGTCAACAAGTCAAGGCAGATTATCAAAGACCTTTAGGCCTACTACAACCTCTGGAAGTGCCTACTTGGAAATGGGAAAGCATTTCAATGGATTTTGTGGATGGTTTGCCAAGAACAATAAGAGGCAATGATAGTATTTGGGTTATGGTTGATAGACTCACAAAAACAGCTCACTTCATTCCAGTGAATTCAAATAGAAATGCTCACAAATTAGCTCAATTATTTGTGAAGGAGATAGTGAGATTGCATGGAATCCCCAAGACTATCATTAGTGATAGAGATACCTTGTTTACCTCAAGGTTCTGGGGTAGCTTTCAAGTGGCTATGGGGACAGAATTAAGCTTGAGCACAGCTTACCACCCACAAACAGATGGGCAAACTGAGATTGTTAACAAGATTTTAGAGGATTTGCTTAGAGCATGTATACTTGATTTTGGAGGCAACTGGGAAGGTCATCTCTATTTAGCTGAATTTTCTTATAACAATAGCTATTAGTCCACTATAGGTATGGCTCCATTTGAGGCTTTGTATGGGAAGCCTTGTGTATCTTCTGCATGCCGGATGGAGGCGGGTGAAAGATTGTTGCTTGGACCAGAACATGTGAAAGAGACCTCTGCAAGGATTGAACTTGTAAGGCAGAGAATGAGAGCAGCACAAGAGAGACAAAAAGCCTATGCAGATAAAGGGAGAAGGCCAGTGGAATTTGAAGTGGGAGATTATGTATTTCTCAAAGTTTCACCAACGAGAAAAATATTGAGGTTTGGCAAGGCAGGAAAATTGTCACCAAGATATATAGGGCCATATGAAATTATTCAAAGAGTAGGAACTTTGGCTTATAAGTTGAAATTGCCAGAGGAATTAAGTAATATACATGATGTATTTCATGTATCTCAATTAAGAAAATGGGTGCATGATAAGGAGACCATTCTGGAATCTCCTACACAAGTTGAAATTCAAGAAAATCTGGTTTATAAGAAGGAACCAGTGGGTATTGTGGCTAGAGAAGAAAAGAAATTGAGAAATAAAATAATTAAATTGGTTAAAATCCAGTGGAGTTTAGATGAGAATGATTGTACATGGGAGACTGAAGATAGGATGAAGGATAAATATCCTAATCCATTTTCTACTTAAAGGTATGCGTAAAATTATGATAAACTTAAACATTACTTATATATGTTTGATTGGTTATGAATGCATGAGTTTCTGAAATTTCTGAAATGAAATTATGCTTTGTATACATTTGGATGGAAATGTATGAGAAAAATAATTGTGGGACACAATTCCTTTTAGGAGGAGAGTATGTGAAGACCCAAATTATTGAGATGAAAATAATTTTATAAAAATCAGTTAATGGAAAATATTCAAAGAATAAAATAGTTTGAAAATAAATATCAAGAATGAGTGAAATAAATAAGGAAGAGGATAGTTGTTTTCAGTAAATAATAATGAGAAGAAAATAACTAAGTATGAATGAGTTTTATATTCACATATCTCATATATATATATATATATTGTATATAAGTAGCCAGAGGAGTATAGAGTGATAAAATAAACTCTTATAATGATTAAAATATATGAAACCAGTTTAGTATTATATATGTATAAATACATTTTAAAATCAAGAGAAAACAAATGGTTTGAAACATTAGCAAGGAATTAATTGATAAAAAGATATATATGTGTGAACATTACAGATTTGTCTTAAGAAAATAAATAATGTAGATAAGTCACATGAAAATAGTGTGTATGTGAAACATGCAAATGGCATGTACACAGAAAAAGAAGAAAAGCAACTGTAATACCCGAAATGGAATCAAAAAGAAAATGGCATATTTAGCCATAAACATATATACAGAATTCTCTTATTTGTGTGGGGATAAAATGGGTTTTTCACTCCACTAAAACTCTAGCTAAATGTTTTAAAAATCAAAGGATAAGCAGCAGTTTATTTTTGAAAAAAGAAAGATATTTTAGAAAATAAAAAGAAGAGCAAACTCACACTGTTTTCAAGTTAGAGCATTCTCGGGGAAAGAAGAAGGAAGGTGAATGATTAATCATCTTATGAGATTTAAGGCATTAAGACCCAAGTTAAGGGCAACCATATTGCTTTTATAAAACCATATCATGTTTTTGTTTAATTTTATTCTCTGAATAAATAAATGTTGATTATGGTTGGTGTTTTGGCTGAGTCTTTGGTTGATGTTTTGATCTGTTTTGATTGCTTTGATTAATGCTTTGAAAAGACAAACACCTTGATCACAGAAATGGATTCTGTAACTTATAATCCAGTTTTTATATGGAGATGAGTTAAATATTTTACTGAGAAATAGGGTATTAATGAAGAATGAAGTAGGCAGTGTGAATAAGGGGATTCATGCTTATGTCTAGTTCATTTTAAAATTGATATGAACAATGCAATATTATATATATATATATATGTGCTGATTTGTTCAAATCACAAGTTAATATGTTTTTATGGGTTTTTCTCAAAAATAAACCATACCCTATGTTCGCAGTAAAATAAATGTAATATTTTATATGACTTCACCAGATTTATGTAAGAAATGAGGATATTTCTGGAAATAAATATATGCAAGTTTTAGAAAATATGATTGAATAAAAATGACCTTAAAATGGGATGTGGTGTTTTGCATGAATGCTTTGTATGTCTGGCTGAAATCCCTGAGTGAGTTTAATACTCTTTGATTTATGAAAGGAAGAAAAGAATATAAAGCATTTCAAGAATTAATAAAATTCTCCTGAAAGAAAATGAGAATGGTCTCTAGATTATAAAGCTAATCTAGGAGTAGTGCCTTAGCAATCTTAGATTTTATAAAGTTTTTATATACTCAGATTTTAGTATGAATTTAAATAAACATCGAACATATAAATCTCTGCACGGTATTTAGTAATTACAATTTATTTATAATCTATGATTTCACTCACACCAGAATATATTTTCTGACCCTATTTGTTGCCTTTGCAATCTTTGGGGTGTCATTTTCATTGAGGCAGTTCAAAGTGTTGCTGTAGGGAAAGATGCTTGAGTAGCTTGCTTGTATGGATGTTTGAAGAACTTGCTGATTTTAAAATGCTTTAGAGAAGTAGAAGTTTAATTGTAATAAATAATCTAGGCAAACTCTCTTATGTCTTGTGTATTTCCAGGATTGACACTTGCTATGTTTTCTTGAAAAGAACATGTACAACTTAAGTATTATATGTGCTTGTGAGTTGCTGATTTAAGTAGCAGACTATGGAAATAATCCAGCAGATTAGAATGAAGGAGAACATGCCATATAATCTGATATGTGGATATATTCTCCTTGGTATGTTTGTTATATTTCAGTTATAAAGTTAAAGTTGTTTTTGAATAAATATGTGCCAAACTATTAAGTAGATGGGTTGAACATGGTCTTGGCTAACCAGTAAGGCTTGTACATGTCTTGTAATTGATACAAGTACAAGCGAAAGCTTGAAGTCATAGTCTTCAGATTCCTGAAGCAAACAAGACCATAGTGTAAGCTAATTTGAAATGCAACTAAATCCTATGATATGTTTAGAACAAGAGTAGGATTATGATACCATAAAACCTGAAAATCATAAGTATATAAGGATTTAGGAATTGGAATTGGTAAAATCTGGAACTGACTTCAATATGAAACTGAAGTAGCAAGACAGAAATAGGGATAGACAATATAGACTCAAACAAGAATGTAGAGTAATTTTGTTAAGTGTTTAAAAATCCAGAACATCACACTTTATATGCTTTTAGCCAGAAATGTGCAAAGATCTTTCTAAAATCATATCCAACACTATTTCCAATCTAAATATCAGAATCTGTATGACCTTTAAATTAGTTTACAACTCTATTACTCACATGATCATTACATGCTTTATGAACGTGGATATGTGCATTTTGATTGACCTGAATTGCTTGTGCATGTTTGTGCATGTTTATGTTTGAATCCTGAATCTGGGCTAGACTAACTAGTGATCCATAGATCAAACCAAGTTTTAATATGTTTTATCACTCTAAAACAACATGTATGAATTCCTGAATCCCAAAGATCAAATACATGGGTTATAAATCCACAAATTAATCAATCTGGTTTATAGAATAATCTGGAAAATGAAGAAGAGAATAATAGATGCTAATACTTGAAAAATGTATTAGTCAATCTTGAGTCATTCCAAGATGATAATACCTGAAAATGTATTAGTCAATCTTGAGTCACTTTAAGGTGGTAACACTTGAATCATGTATTAGTCAATCTTGAGTCAATAAAAAGATTAAAGTGTAGAAATAGCTATGTGACACAAAACCTCTCAATTATGGAAAATATTGTGTGATTAAATTTCTTTGCTACTTTAACACTCTGATAGGCAAAGAAACATTTATATATCTTCACATATATAAATGATATGACTTGATTTAAATACTGATATTTTTATATTAGTAAATTCTGGATCTTGGGAAATTAATTAAAAGAAATAAAAGAGGCAAGAAAAGAAGTGATCCCTTGTTTTAAAAAAAAACTCAACTAAAAATCATTAAAATATAGGTGAAGAAAAGTGGGTCACTTCAGGGTAACGCCTTAACACTATTTTAATACTTTACTTTACTGATAGACATTACATATATAGCGTAAATTACTACATATATATAGTTTAACGGATCCTTAGGAGATGGAAAAACTTGAAACATCTCTTAAGTTATTGCACGCACGTTATACACTGGATAGGAGATGTAAAATCCCGTAAACATCTCTAAAGCCATTACACTCATATTTACTTGTTGATTTAACTTACATAAGATCTTTTAGTTATAACTCGAGTGTTTTGTCTTTTCATTACACTCGGGTCGGCCTGAGCATTTCAGTGTTGAAGACTTTATTTCTGGAGGATAAAGACGGAGTTTGGTATATTATATTATTAGTAATTTTTCCATTGCATCATGTTGTTCTACTGCATTATCCTATTATACGTGTTGTATGTATAACACTAATTGTCTTGTAAAAGTGTAATCAATTCTTATTTGTAAAACAGTTTCATGAACTGTTTATTTGATTATTATATTTTGTCACTCCGTTGTGCAATTTTGTGTTTGTTTTTCCTTCTTTCTCTTATTTTCTTATTTACCCCATTAACAATCCTCCATTTTGAATGGCTTGAGTTTGACATGTGTGGTTTATTGTAGATTTAAACCGTCCAAAAAGGTGGGTCATTACAGTTAGTATTAGAGCTTTGGTTTATAGATACCTTAGCCTGTTAGGGTTTAAACTCATTAGAGATAGGGTTAGTAATACCCTAGAATGAGTCTGAGTGTATATATATGAGAGCGGTACTTGTTAGTGTTATAAAATGTTTTATATTGTGTTTACTTATCCGTTGAGTTGTTTATGAACTCTGGTCGGTGCGTAGGATGCCATGTTATCGATAGGGGTTTCTAAACACTTAAACGAGGCAAGTCGACATAATATTGTTTTTGAAATATAGGTAAATGAAATAATTTTACCTAGTATTATATTTTGTATATAAAAAAATAATTTTATAAATGGATATAGTTGTATGTGATATGTTTGTTTGTTAGGTGGTGAAATTTTATAAACATTGGTTGCAAAATAGGATTTACAAATAAAGTGAATATGAATTGGAAATTCGAGAACTTAAGTTTCGGGGTTTTGAAATTGGTTTTCAAAGATTTTGGAAGATAACATTAGTATTATTGGAAAGTATTTTCGAATATAAATATTTTCAATGTGATTTGAAAGAAATGTTTTAAAAGAATTTTAAAAAAAGGAAATTAGTTTTGTACTCCCTTCTTCTATTGCTGGAAAATAATTTCGGTGATGATCGCGACATCATCGACGTTCATTTTCGAGTTTAAAAGTAGGAAAACCACTATATTAGCTTTTCTACACCTTTGTCTTGATAAACAGATTTTAATTTTATTTTCTTAAGTATGATTTGATATATATAAAAGATATGAATATATATATTATTTCAAAATGATCTGAAATAAACCCGGTATTTAGTACTTAAGTTCCTGTTAAATTAATGATTTTCAGTTGTAGAAATAAAGTGAAATTTTAATAGTTGGAAACTTCTAAAATGAAAAAAATAGAAATAAGAAGCTAAGTGGTTAATGAAACTGTAAAGAAATTGGAGACTTGTCACTTGTAAAATAAAGGGTAATAATGTTTAGAACATGTAAATTATTGAATATTTTGCTAACTAAAATGAATAAGATAAATTTGTATAACATTCAATTACATTCTGAAAACCTATATAAAACTTACCAGAAGTGTTTAAAAAGTTGTAATGTTAATATGAATATGTAACAGAATTTTATACAAGTAAAATTTAAGTAATGGAGTTATGTCTACAAATAAGAATTATGATGTACAAGAAATATTTTAAACATAAGTTAATATTTTGAAATGCTAGTAATTAATTTAAATAGAAAAAAGTGAATACTATTTAAGTAAATGATTATAAACTCAAGAAAATAACTGAAATGATTCATTGATGGATATTAATATTAAAATTGATATTAAGGTTATAAGTGAATAATAAATGTGAAATAAACTACAATAAAATGTACGTAATACTTTAATAATGGATTCTTTGATGATTTCAAATATTGAATGGGAAATAAATTATGTAAGTAATGAAAGAAAATTTATAAAAGATAATTATTGTATGAATGAATGAAAATAAATGGAAGCTAAATGATAAGGAAAGAAACCAATAGAAGTAACTTAAATAATATTTAAAATTCATTGTTGTTTGGCTTATGTGATCTTTGGGAAATGATACTTCGATTTGTTTGAGGTTGTATGAATAATCTATTGAGTAAGTACCAAAGGCTGTTGAGCATAAGGTACACTTGATAGCTTATTCATCACCCTTGTACGATGAAAGGTGTCTTAACCTAGACAAACCGTTAGTTTGGTTACTATGGATGTATGATTGATATTTTTGATTGCATGTAATGGTTGTACTGCTTTTGTTTGCATATGATTATTTCATATTGTTGTGTTGTTTGTGCTATTTATTAAAACAACTAATATATTACTCTTTTTACATAATTTTAACTCTTTGGATTATATAAGTGAGATACAGGTTTATGGAAGCAATAGCGATTGCTTTTGGTTTCATAAATAAAGTTTGTTTACCCGACAAATAGGTATGTCTTCATATTATGGTTTTTGGAACGATATTTTATTGTTTTCCCATGGTTTGGGATGTTTATTATTGAAATATGATATATATTGATATTATTATTTTTTGGATCTAGCCGCGCAAAGGAGACTCTGTCGAATTTTTTCGTGAATTTAGGACTTAGAAAATTTTGTGAAAGTTGAGTTATTTTCAAATTCTTACTAAAATAAATTATGTAAATTAATTGTTAATAAATTGATTATTTTGAATAAAAATATATCAAACCTCTTGATTCTGTCGTGTTCCTTTTCGGGGACGAAATGTTTTGAGTGGGAGAGAGTGTAACGACCCATATTTTTGATAATTGAAAATATTTAATTAATTAAGATTTTTGGAATTTAATATTGGGAGAAATTAAATTTATGATTTATAAATGGGAAAAATTTATAGAAATGTAATTTAATAATGTTGATTGAATGAAAATTGACAATTGTTAATGTGATTTCAATCAATCATAATGGTAAAGCTAATTGGGAAGGTAATTGTAGAGCTTAAATTGGAAATAATTGTAAGTCAATAAGGAATGAATTAAATGATGTATTAATGGTGAAACAATATGTATTTAATTGAGATTAGTTAATATAGAATATGAAATCAGTTTTGGTAAGCAATTTATAACCCTTGGTTGTAAACAATAAGTTAATAGATATGAATTATTAATGTGAAACAAGTATTTAAATTATTACCTTATTTTTAATCCATTTGAAATTAATTTGGTAATTAATGGAATCAATGCTATTGAAATATTGCAATTAATATGGTAAAAGATGATAACTGTAAAATATGAATGTAATAAAATGTAAACTAATGTTAATTATATTCATAAGGTATTGGATGATTGAATAATAAGAGTGTAAATCGAAATAAAATAATTTGATTGAAATTAAAATATAATTAATTGGGATTTTATTACAGTTGTAATTGAACGCTGAAATTAGTGTAATATTTAAATATTGGATTTAACATGGAAAATTTATTTCAAAAAGATTATAATGTTCTATGTAATCAAGAATGATAAAATTGTTAACTTTCAAATTTGAATTAAAAAGAGATTAAATCAATTTAATAATAATTTATTTAATTAACGTGTAAAATTGGGGTTTTGGACACTGTCTCGGATTTCAACGAAACCAGTTTCATCAGATCTGTAACGGTGAATTATTCTAAGATTTCAAGTTTCGTAGCGATCAGACTTATCGTTTGATCGTGCGAGCTCGAAACGCGTAGAAATCGATTTATGAAATTTAAATAAATATAAATTGATTTTAAAAGATAACTTCTGTATACAATGGAATTAGGGTTTGAAACTAGTTCCATTGAGTTTAAAAATATCGAAAACCTATATTTTGATATATGGGATGACCAACTTTCGTTTCGAGAACGAAATGGGCTTTTAGGTCGTTGTTATCGTTTCGACCCAATTCGATCTGCCCATTCGTTCTTATCCATCTCTGTCTATATAAATAGACATTTTCTGAAACTCTAGCAGCTTTTATTTCTGATTTCTATATGTACTTCTTATTTCCATCTGCTCCTTCCCTTCTTTCCAATGTCAGACATCAAAACCCTAAATTCCTAAATTTCAAATCAAATCAAAAAATTCAAACTCCTTAAAAGTTATCGAATTATATGTCGTTGCGTAGCTCTCGATGAGCATAATCTCAATCAGTAGTACGCTTTTGCAATTGAGTCTCGATTAGGCCAAAATTTGGTGAAGAATTTCCAGCCGTCCATCGGAAGTTGCTGCAGCGCAGAGGATAATGAGTGGAGCAGATTCATGTGGTTTGAATGTCGAGATCAACCACAATTTTGCCAGATCTAGCTAGTTTTCATCAGCAGTGGCGGAGCAAAGGATGTGGCCAGAGGTGGGTCGCGTGGCACAGGGGAGGCGGCGTGGCTTAGGCGTCATAGCAGTGGGATTGGATCATGTCAAAGGCGAACGTGGTGGCGGCGGCAACGTCGTAAAGATGGTAGCTATATGGGTTTCGCGATCTGTAAGCATTAGGGTTTTGAGAGGAAAGTGACATGTTATTCTCCTATTTTCCCTTTAATTTATTTTTAATTCAAATTTAAATTTTCAATCTTCTAACGCTAATAACATTTTCATACAAGCTCGGATTTGGACGCGGTTTCTTCCGTTGGGATCATATCGAAATTCCAAACAGCACGGAACTGGTTTGGTTAGATTCTGAGACTGTTCAAATTTTGGGCTTTATTTGGATTTTTAAATCGACGATAAATCATAGATGGGTGATTTAACCCACTCACAAATACTAAACCTTCTTATGTTTGTTGAATTAAGTTTATGATGTGATAAGAATTCATTGATTGTTGTTTGGTAATTTAAACTATCATTTAAATTTAATTTGAATTTATATTGAATTAATTTGCCATTTAAATTAATATTGAATTTAAATTGTTAGTTAAATACCTGATAATGATAACCAATTAGTTGTTGTGATTTACTGGCTGATTTGGATGTTGATTGTGATGGATGTTTATTTGTTGACATTTTGGATGATTGGATGTTTATATCCCTGTTATCACTATGGGTTGAAATGATACATACCCGAATGATCTTATAGATTAGGGAAAATTGTTATGGGTTGAAATGATACATACCCGAGCGATTTTATTGATTTGGAAATTATTGGTTCGGGATATGGTTGAAATGATATATACCCAGAAAAGTTAACTATTTTGGGTTGAAATGATACATACCATATCACTTGACCGTAGGGTAGAAAATTATATACGGACACCGTTGGTCAGTTTTAAATTATTTTCTAAATAGTAATGTATATTGATTTACAAATTTGATTTTTAAACTTAATTTAATGATTGTATTTAAAAATTTATATTTGGAAAATAATTTATTTTATATGTTTTAAGCTTCAAATTATTAGTTAATATATGGTTTTAAGTGTAAATTTAAGATTTTAACTTATAATTTTATTTAGTAATAATTATATATTTTAAATAGTTTAAAATTTAATTTAATAAAATATTTAATATAGTTTTAATATATATATTTTAAATTTAATTTAATATAATAAATATAGTTTTGATTTAAGATAATTAATATAGACTATTATAATAACTTTAATTGATAAAAGATTTTGTAAAAGATTTTAGAATTTTGTAAAAGGTTTTGTAAGGAATTTATAAAAGTTTTGTAAGAGATTTTATAATGGATTTATAGAAGGATTTTATAAAAGATTTTTATAAAGGATTTATAATGGTTTTATAAAAGAGTTATAAAGGTTTAAAGGATTTTTTTAAAGGTTTTATAAAGAACTTGTATTAAGGGATTTGGAAGCGTTTTAAAGGAACTTGCGTAGAAGTATATGAAAGGGGAAGAGTTGTAAACTGTTTTGGAATTTATAAATAGCTTTATAAATGGTTCTAAAGCATATCAATAGTTTATAAATGGTTTAAGAGAGATTTATAAATTATTTTCGAAATTGGTTGAGAGGATTCTTTCTCGGTATTTATGAATATATTTATACTTTTGGAATAAGTATATGGATACCTTGATATGAAGGTATAAACTATTTTCTGGATTTATTATTATTAATGTTTAATAAAATGACCACGGTGTGAAATAACCGTTTCGTAGTTAAAGTGACCGAGGTTGAATATCGTCATACTCTCTGCCAATTCAGAAACCACTTTAACAACTGTGCACGTGGTGGAGAATCCAGAACGAAGTAGGATGGTTTGGCGAACGCTACTGGTATGAGGTAAGAACGCAGCCCTGACCTTCGGGTCAGCTTGATATGACTAAAACAGGAGCTATATCGGGCCAACTGAGGTCGCTCCTCCGATCGGACACGCTTCTTCGATACCATATCTGTTACATTATGATTGATTGGTGGCCACCCTAGATTTGATTATGGGAGTGTGTGCCAAGGTGGGCGGTAGTAGCTGTTATGCGTTACCACTAGTCCGGGAGTTCAAAATGGTAGAATCCTACCCTGAGCATTGCCTCGCGTGCCTTGGCATATGCCTTATCGAGCCCACTACGATTTTGGTTTGTGTCGTACGTATGGAGTGCTCCCTGATAGCCCACCAGTTTGAAATAAAATGTTTGAAATAAAAGTTTTATGAAATGTTTTCATAAAAAAATTGGGAAGGTTAATAAGTACATATAAGGTGCATAAATCATTTCGTCGCACGATTTTGATCTAAGACTCGGGTAGGGAACTTTGAGGTGTTTACACTGGTCTGAAAAAGGATTTATCACTCGTTTCTTGATAAAAAACATTGATGAGGGTTTGTGGTTGGATACTTGAGTTTTCTATCATCGTTTAGAGCTATCAAGGAAAACTAAAATTCTGATCGAAAAGCCTGATCGGAGTCCGAACTAGATGATCAGAGGATCAATACTAGTTCGAAAGTAAAGTTGTGGGTTTGAATAGTAGATTGAATCAAATATTTCGTACGGATGATCTATATACAGCGTATGAGAGTAAGTTTAAAAATAAATGATTTGGTCAAAAACCTTTGTGTTTTGCATCGTAATTTCGAGGATGAAATTCTTTTAAGGAGGGAAGTCTGTAACGACCCGCAAATTTATCACTTTGATAAATTATATTTATTTTTAAAATATTCAAATATAAGCTTTTTAACATAGATTATGTTGCCTTAAATAATAAATAATGATGGTAATCTTATTTTGAATAAGTATTTACAAAAATATATACTTTGGAAAATATAGATAAAATGACCGAAATCATTTTATTAATAAACAGCTCTATAATTATCAGAAGTCGAGCATGGAGCTGGATACATACACTTATTTATCCATTTAAACAAGATTATGAAATAAAATTATTTATTTTATTTTTGGGATATAAAATGTGTTACTGACATCATTAATAACGGCATCATAATTAATAATTGATTTATGAATTTAAATTGAGACTTAATGATTTAATGATTATTATAATTATTCAAAAAATTGTTTTTAAATGATAATGATTCATTTTAATTAGTTATAAAGTGATAGCATATCATTTATAATAGTTTTATAAAGATATATACTTATTTGAAAATAAAGGAAAATTGATATCGCTTTATCGATAAAATAGCACTTTTTGTAAACAATTATTTAATATGGATTTTTATGGTTTTATAATTCAAATGAGATTATTCTAATTAGCTAATAATGCTAAGAAATTACTTTTCAAATTTTATTTGCATTTATATGAAATTCAATTAAGAAGTAAAAATATGACTGGAGATTGGAATCGGAATTCGTAACGGTTTAACATATAGAAGTTGTAAACAAATCAATACAACATTGTGATACATATACATATACACATACATGAACACATATACAAATGTATACACATATACATTTAATTTTTTTAGGAATTAGTCAAATCAAGCAAAGAAAATATCCATACATATATGTATATATACAGGCTCTGTATGTGTAAACAAGAGATAAAAACAAAGCACCACATCACATCACAAGCCAAGCACATGGAGGGGGAATGGGCTTCATGGTCGGCCGAAGTGATGGGGGTGGTGGCACATGGTGGTGTGGTGTAAAGATGATGTGAAAGATGGTGAAAATATTGTGATATTTGTTTTCAAACATTTGCTTATAAATACAAGGCCTTAGCTCTCTTATTTCATTCATCCATTCACTTCTTCTTCCTCTTTCTTCTTAAAGCTCTAAGAGGTCTTCTTTAATGGCTTCCATGCCTTGAAAAATTGTTGCAATGTTATGGCAAAATAAAGTAAAATATATGCACATATATACCATGTCGACCCACTTCCAAACCAAAGCCAAATCCCTCCACATCTCCACTCAAAGCTCATGGCCACCACCTCCTACCACTCAAGGCCGAGCCCATCTCCATTTGCAAGCTTAGGTCGCGCCCATTCAAAGGTCCAAGGCTCAAATCCATAGGATTTTAATCGATCGTAGCGAAGCTATAGAAAATTTTCATAAAATTAGAAACCAACAAAGGTGAGAAACTTTATTTAATCATATATATAAAATGATGATGTGATATGATTTCTATGGATGTTTACTATGCTTTGATCAGCAAGTATTGGTTGTTTTAATATAGTATTTAATTGTGTAAACAAGTCACGTTAAATACATGTCAATATTACACAAGTAAATCACTTTTTGAATCAAGTTAAAAAAGTAATATGGAATTATTAAACCCCTTTGAAATAATTTAAAATGGTTTATAAATGTTTTATAAACACTAAAATCCAATTTGGTGAATGTAACGACCCTAATTTTGATTAACATTATTTAGGACATTTAATTAGGCAAATTAAATGAAATAATGTAAATGGTTAAGGGATTGAGATTTGAATAATATGGGGTAGCCGTCCCTAATAAACTAATGAACAAAAAGGGAATTAAAATGAAATAAGTAAGGGTGACAGATAAGGGCAAAATAGGAATAGGTCATATTCTTATACCCTAAATCCTCATGCACTCTCATTTTACACGTTCATAAACAAAATTAAATTTATCAAGGCCGACTACCATTAGAAGAAGGTAAAGGGGAAGATAAGCTAAAATCAAGAAGAAGAAGCTTAATCAATTCAATCAAGAGCAAATCTCAAACTCCTTAATCACAAGCTAAGGTGAATAATAGGTTACATCTCATATTTTCTTATTTTCGGTTTTAGATTAAACCTGAATATGTTTTGCAAAGTATTATGCCTTGTTTTGAATGATAAATAGAAATATATGCTTGTTAATGAATTTTGTTTGTTCATATAGATTTTCATGATAAGTTATGATTGAAAAACCTATCAAATGACATTCAAATGCCTTACTATTTTGATATAAGGTCAAAAATAATATTTTAGAAATGGGTTTCAAGTTTCATAATTTTCTAAATTAATGTGGATTTATTATGAATTTTCTAGTGAAGAAAATGGTTAAATTGGGTTTAAATTAATTACGGCTATTATATGTTAGCTTTAGGTCAGAAATTTATATATATTAGAAAACATATTAAAAGTGATTTATGGGAATTTTCGAAGAATTTTCCTAAGTGTTTTAATAAGTATATAAATTATTTAAGGTATGGGACTTAAATGTTTTATATGTTTATAAAAGGAGAAGGGGCAATTTGTAATGTTTTAAAGTGTTAATCTTTGAATTTCGGCAGCATTTTTAGAAAAGATTTTGGAAAAGTATTGGCAACCAATCATATATTGACAAACAAAGAAAATTAGTTAGAAATAAAATACTTTATAGTTAAAAAGCAGTTATACAAGGTTTTGCTGTTTCACCACTTTTGGCAGCTGCCTTTAGACACCATACTTCCGCCTCCTTCCTAGTCGAAACCAATACACATGTTATCAAAGACTTGGTACGTAGTGGATTGGAGATAGGCGAAAGGTATAGAGTCGAAACGTGCCTACGAAGGGGTCGAGACCTTGTTTTGCTTTTAAAGGAAATGTGCTTGCTTTGCTTTCGAATGAGATAGCTTTCGACTTGGTCAAGTGTATTAAAGAAAAGAGCTTTCAAAAGGGGTTGCCACCTTTGTTTTAAGAATATTCTTTCGAAGGGGTTGAAACCCCGCCGTCGCATGTTACCTTTCGAAGCAATGCCTTCGGAAGGGTTCTTTTTCTTTAAATCCTGAGCCGCTTCTCTAATGCTTTCGAAAGGGTTGGTTTTGACACCATCCACTTCTTTTATTTAGGAAAATGCTTAGAAAAAGGGTTGCCTTCGTCCCGATTGTTTTAAGACCCTTTTTATATTTTGAAAGTTAAACCCAAAGGTTTCGAAAGTAATGGTTTTAAAGGTTTCAAAACTATGTTCCACAAACTTATACTTGAACCCAATGCTTTCGAAAGGTATGTTTTAAGTAAAGGACTTTACCTAATGAAGGTTTCGAAGGGGATGTTCCCAGTGTTTTCGAAAGGTATACGATAAAGGTTTTGAAGGGGTGATTCCCCAATGTTACGAAAGGTTTACCTTTAGTAAATGAATGAAAGGTTTCCAATGTTTTTGAAAGGAAAATTTGAAGTGTTTTAAAAGAGGATGTCTAAGGTTTTATAAAGCTTTTGAAAGGACACTTTCAATGGTTTTGAAAGGTCTATTATAAATGGTTTCGAAAGGTATGTTTTGTCCTTTCGGCCTAGAGTTCTAAGTAAAGTAGTTAACTGATTTCGAAAGGGGTACTTTCAAGGGTTTTGAAAGAGAATGTTTAAAGGTCTTAAACAAAGGTTTTGAAGGTTTTCATCAACAATGTTCTGAGTAAAGCATATGTCATGGCAAAGAGATTTGAGTAAAGCAGATAGTATGTTTTCCTTATTTAAGTATGATTTAAAGGGTTAAATCAATTTGAAAGGGTTTTCAAGGAAAATTTTGATGGGTAGTTAACCCTAAGTAAATGACTCGGACATTTGAATACCAGATGGGACTGGTATAGGGTCGCACCCTTACATTAGCTATAGCCCCTAGCTAATTTAGTCCAAATTTCTAGTGTGTAGGGCTTAGTCATAGGCAAGACTTAAATGATGTTACATACAGAAAGGAATATATGAAGAGAAGGAGGATAGGTTATTGGTGAGCCCTCAAAACCATTAGGATCAGGTGACTCTGGGAGAAGTAAGTTAAGGACAGACCGTCCAGAAGTTTGTCTAATAGATGTTAAATTATTTATTTTGTCTAGTAGGCCCGAGTCAGCCAATGGTTAGTAGTTAGCCAAACAAAACTATATTGTTCGGACAGATGGTCCATCTATTACCTAATTTATGAGCATATATGATATTGCTATTATTGTTTTAATCCGTCTGATTGCAGGATTCTGAATTGCAAAAAGATATATTTAAACGGATATTAGTGAGGGGAAACACGTTCCACTAAGTGGCATGGTCTCACTTTATATCAGTAAACCAAGATGGAATAGTATTATTCACACCAGGCTTAATGCCTGACTCAAAGTTTAGGTTTTCCCCTTAAACTCTCGGGTGCTCAAAATTAATTTGAGTAGATTGAGAGTTAAAGTTTTTCAAGTTTAGTATGTTGGATGAATAAAGCTTCCGAAGACGTGCAGGAGGAAGAGCTAGCTATATAGGAGCTATTTAGTTTTATTTCCGCCGTGTTGTATTAGACCGTTATGTCTATTTAGTACTCTGGTCATCTAAGGGGGCATCTTCATATGTCGCTCTTGGCGTATTTTGTAATAATTATATTTGATCAAAACCTAGGGATCGTTTGAGATTTTGTAATGGAATATGAAACATGATTTTGTAATGTAATATGTAAAGTTTTTTTTGAATCTGTGATTTTGTTTCATATTCATGTGCTTCTGATATTATGGATACCATTAACATCACCGTATTTTGTCACTGGAAGTTAATACTATAGATGACTACAGCATCTGTAGCGCTTAGCTTCGAGCCTTAAGATAGGGGATATTACAGTGAAGTTTGGACAAGTTATGAAAGTTGAGTTAAAAATAGATGCGTCGCATAACGGCAATTCGCGATTTCGTGCCACACAAGTTTAAATCCATTTAAACAATGGAATCAGAGTCGAAATTCTTTGTAATAAGAATTTTCTGAACTCTTATAACCATAGTTTTGAAACAAAAGAAAATGATAGAGATTTTGTTTAATAAATATTGAAATATGAGCAAATCAAGTTTTCAAAATAGTCGCGCTTTGGCAATTCCGAAACCAAAGCGACAAATTTTTTATAAATGATATTTTTATTTCTTTAAAAATATGAAATAAATTCTATAAATATTTTAAAATGTTTTATAAGAGAATTGAGTTATAAAAATGGATTTCTAAATGTTCGAAAAGTGGTTTTGATCAAATAAGCCTTAAAAGCACTATTCTTAGCACTTTTTATAACTTTTGAAATATGACTTTAAACTTAAGTACTCTTTCCTAAATCTTTTATAAATGTTTTCAAATAAATAATTAAGTATTTTAAAGATGATTTGAAGGTTTTATAATTTATTTTAAAATGTTTAAATAAATGATTTAAAGAAAGCTGTTATAATTAAGTGATTTAATCTTGGCTCTAAAAGCCGATGAGTAGCCTGGATCTCTCTATTCGTGAGATCCGAATGTATGGTGCTTAAAATAAGAAGATGTTCAGGAGCAACTAGTACCATGGCTCACCTGGCCTCTTTCTTGGGTGAAGAATAGATAAGTCTGAAATGTCGGAAACGACGCAAGTATAAAAGATTTAATCTTCTTATACTTGGTATTAAATTCTGAAGTGGGAACCCATACTATCCATGTGAAATTAAAAGGTGATTTCACCGTTATTCGATGGATAGTAAAGGTTGAATATGGAAATTGATGTTCAGTTGAATTAGTATAATTTCTATCGACCCTTTTTACTCAAAAAGGTTTTGCAATATGATTTATGAGAAATGATTTTCATTTGGTATTTCCAAAGATAAAGAGAGGTTTAATGATCCTGTATATACTTAATAGAAATGGATTTAAAAGATATATATCTTTAAGAAGATATTTTGGATATAAGGACACAAATTAATGGAATATTAATCACCCACTTAACATCTTTTTATCTATATTGGTTCGGAGAAACCGAGTTTGGATTTGGTGGATTCCTATCTGAAAACCTCTTCAAACCAATTTACGTGTAAGAAAGTGAAGACATGTTAAAGACAATGAAGTTGAAGGTGGGTATCTTCATAATTGTAACGACCCGTAAATTTTCGATAATTAAAATGGTTAATTTAATAAGATTCTATGATTAAATATTGAAAAAAAATTGTAATTTAATAATGAAATAAACACTAAAATGAAATGTAACAATGTTAAGTAAAGCTAATTATTAAGAATTTGAATGAAATTCCAATAAATGAAATATTGTAAAGGTTATACAGTGTGAATATAGGGAAAAAATGTAAATATTCAATTCATTAATGAAATATTATATAATAAATGATAATTGAATAAAAATCTGTGTTATGTAAGTAATTGTAACATTTGTTTGTAAATAATGAATTTAAAAGTGTGATTAAGAGTTAATGGCAACAATTATTGTAAGTTACCTATTTTGTTAGTTTGTTAAGTTTAATTTGAAATCAATTGCAATTAATTCACTAAATTATTGTAGTTAATGTGGATTAAATTGGTAAGTGAAGAATGTTGATTCAATAAGATGGAACCAATGTAAATTCTATACATAATATGATAATTGATGTAAATAAAAGAATGAAACCAAGATGAAATAATTAATTGAGATTTTAATATTTTTTTTAATGTGTAAATTTGACAAAATTCCAATATAATTGAAATATAGTAATTAATACAAATAAAAGATGAAAATTGGAAGATATTAATGTAATGGAATATAAAGCAATGTTAACTATGTTAGTTGATTAATAATTGATTGAATATTAAGTTTGGAATCAAATAAAATCAATTTATTGGAAATTAATTATGATTAATTGGATTAATTACAGTTGAAATTTGAACACTGTAAATTTTGAAATAATTAACATGGAAATTGATATGTAAATTTACTTTAGATTATTATAAATGTCTAAGCTATCAAAGGTGATAGAAATTGTAAACTATAAAATTTGAATTGAAAATTTGATTTAATTAATTTAATATTAATTTATTGAATTAACTGAAATATAGCCATTTTGGTCACTGACTCGGATTTCAACGAAACAAGTTTCATCGGATCCATAATGGTGAATTATTTTAGGATTTTAAGTTTCATAACGATCGGACTTGTCGTTTGATCGTATGGGCTCGAAACGCCTAGAAATCAATTTAATTGAAATCAATCGAAATCAGCTGATTTTTACATAACTTCTTCATACGATGGAATTAGGACTTGAAACCTATTCTATTGAATTTGAAATCATCAAAAACATCTATTTTGATATATGGGATGACTCATTTCGTTCCAGAGACAGAACGGACTTTTCGGGTCATTTATCGTTCAACGTGTAAACCAATCGCGTCCATTCATCTCTATTTCTAACCTACCTATAAATAGTTCGTTATAAACCCTAGCCACTTCTTATATTCATTTGTCTATACGTACATCTCCTTCTCATCTCCTCTTTCCAATGGCAAACAACCCAAAACCAAAATTCCAATTCAATTGTAAATCAAATTCAAATAAAAAAAATCAAACTCCTCAAACTATATCGAATTATATATCGATTTGAAGCTCTCAACGAGCGCATCTCAGATCTATAATTCGTTTTCCAATTTGAACCACTGTTTGTCCTAAAATTGAAGAACAAATTGCGGCCGTTCATCGAGTCGCGATCAACGTTGCCTGATCGTCGATTTGAAGGTACTGTTCTATAGAGAGGACCGAGGGGAGTGCATCTATGTGGTTGTTTTCATGAGTTGATGGTTGGATCGACGGCTTTAATTCGATTAGGGTTCACCCTAAAGCAGCGGCTGGGAGCTATTGGATTCCGGTGGTGGTTTGGGGTGGCCACACGGAGGAGATCGAGGCTCGTGGCGTGGTCGACACTCGAAGGGGCTGGCTCTGGCAAGCCGCGACTGGAGGCAGCGTCGTAGGCGAACGATGACTGGTGATGGCTGTTTTAGGGCATGGGTTCGGTCGTGTAGTTGAATTTCTGAGAAGACGTATCGGTGACGTGGCGTGTAAGGTAGCAAATTATTATATGTTTTATATATTTTATAATTTAAATCGTTCAAAATCTTCTAACGCCAATAACTTTCACATACGAGGTCGAATTTACGCGCGGTTTGATCCTCTGGGATCGTATCGAAATTTTGGACATTTTGACGCTACTTTGGACGAATTCTGAGACTGTTTGAATTTTGGGCTTAAATTGGATTTAATTTCAAAGGTGAGTGTTTTAACCCACTCACGATTTCTAAAATTTCTTATGTTTGTTAAATTTAATTTGTGATGTGATTAGAAATTTATTATGGGTGTTTGGTATATTTTAATCGTCATCTCAATTAATTTGAATTTATTTGAATTAAATCATTATTTAATTTATTATTGAATATAAATTGCCAGTTAAATACCTGTTATTGATTATCAGTTCTATATTGATATTTATTGATTGATTTGGATGATGTTTGTGATGAATGTTTGATTTGTTGTATTGGATGAATGTATGTTGTATTTATATTGTTATAATTGCAAGTTCCCTATGGGTTGAAATGATACATACCCGAATGATCAATAGATTAAGGAAAAATCGTTATGGATTGAAATGATAGACTCGAGTGATTTTATGGATTTTATTATTAATTCGGGATTGCATTTTGAAATGATATATAACTGTAAAATTTTAAATTGCCGATTGAAATGATAAATATCCATATCACTTGACCCTAGGGTAGAAAATTATATACGGACACCGGATTGGTTAAATTTAAAGATTTTGAACTTCTTAATTTTTTTGAATTAATTAAATGATATCTTGAAATAAAATTTGATGTATATAAGTTGAAGTATTATTGGAAAATCAAGTTTTGTTTTGAAATGTGAATTGGTTTAAAAGGAATTGCTTTAAGAAATTAAATTGGAAGTTTAAAGTTAAACTTTTAAGTATAAATGAAATTTTATCGAAATTAAGTTATTGAAGTTGCTTGAAAATAACTTTGAAATATTTTGAAATTGGAGTAATCCGAATTGATATTTGAATATGGATTGAAAAGATATGAAATTCAATAGTTTATTGAAATGCTAAATTGAAAGGTTTGGAATTTGGTTTGTTGACTTGGAAATTGAAAACGGTCCAAATGTGTTGAAATGAAATGAATAGTTTAATTTGATATTAATTCCAAATTCATGTTCTAATATAAACTGTTTTAAAAATATATTATTTCAAAATTTCTAATTATTAAGATTTCAAAGTATTAAACTATTTTAACCTGTATTAATTATATTAAATCATTTTAACCTATTTTAAACCATTTAATTTATTTAAACTAATTAACCTATTTTAACTTTTTTTAAATCTAATTAATCTATTTTAAAGCTATTTAATCTATTTAATCTATTTTAATTATATTTAATCTATTTTAAATCTATATTAACTAATTATAACTATTTAAAACTATTTTCTTCTAAATTCCAAACTAAGTAAAATGGATGGGTTTATATTCAAATTCTCGATTTTTTAGTGAATATGGTTAATGATGTTATAACCTAAGTTGGGAATTAAATAACATATTTGGTTTAATATGATATTTTGAAATGAGAGTTTAGCCTATTTTGGAAATATGTTTTTGAAAGGAAATATAATTTCGAACTATGATTTCAAATGTGATATGATTTCAAAGGTGAATATGATTTCGAAAGTAAGTAATGATTTCAAAAGTGATATGATTTGAATTGAATATGATATTTTGATATCAATTATGAAATGATTTTGGAAATGTACAAGAACCATCCGGTGTGTAATAAGCTATTGGTTGTTAAAGAGACCGGGATCGGATATTGTCATACTCTCTGCCAATACCGAAAACCACTTTAACAACCGTGTACGCGGTGGAGATTCCAGAATGTAGTAGGATTGTTGGAGACGATCCTATATGAGGTATATAGGTAGACCTGAATCCCATGAGTTAGCTTAAGGTGGCTAAAATAGGAGCAATTGACGGGCCAAGTGAGGACATTCCTCCGATCGGGCACACTCCTTCGATACTATATTTTGACTTTGTGATTGATTTGGTGGCCACCCTCGATTTTTGATTTGGGAGTGTGTTCCGAGGTGGGCGGTAGTAGCTGCTATGCGTTACCACCAGTCCGGAAGTGTAATTGGTATATCTACCCTGGCATTGCCTAGTTGTGCCGTGTCACCTACCCTATCGAGACCACTACGAGTTTGTTTTGTACCATACCTATGGAGTGCCCTTTGACGACGTCCAGTACAGACGGGATTACTGTAACGACCCGAAAATTTCAACTGTTTTAATAACGTAATTAGTTGAAATTTTGTGAAATTTTAAACGATAAAATTTTGAAATATAAATTTGATATTTGGAATGTGTCTAGTTAAACATAGCAACTGGTAAATTTTCGTCCGAAAATATGAAAATTTATTCCGCGCGTAAATTCACTTCAATTTAATCAGTCAAAAAGAAATGAAAATAAAATATTTCCGAAACCCAAATATTTTTACATAGAAAAATTCTAAACCATCTTCTGAGCAAGATGTCAGTTCGTCGTTTTTCCAAATTCGGACATCTTTGGCTCCGTCGATCTTATTTTTCAGTGTTTTTCTTGCATTTTCCATAGTAGAAAATTCGAATTTTTATAATTCAACCATACCACTGATATCTGCATACCGTTTTGATCGTCTCGTCGTACTGATCTCCATGATATATTTACTTTTGTATTTTGAAGTCAGGTACGTGGCGGAAACCACGAATTGGTAAATCATATCGGTACCTATTTTGAGTCCTTTCGTTTTTGAGTCTTTTCGTTTCCGCTGTCTATTCACTTCCCAGTGTAAAGCTGTCAACCACTAAAATTAATTATTTCTGGGTATTCACGTTCGACTTTTGGTTGTCCACTTTCATATCTGTTCATTATCTTATCTCTGTTTCTATTTCTTACTTTCGTTCTACTCCTTCCTTCACAGGAAATGTTTTATGTAACAAGTTTATTAAATCAAGCTTCTTCATGCTATGCCTGTAGCCTATACCTCCTTACTTCCTCCTTCTTTCTATTTTGCTTCTCCAGATCCACACATTCTTTCTCCGACCTACCCTGCTTCTCCCCACCCAGCAAGCCCTCGTCCCTCCATTCCATCAACCGGCCTCTCCTCCCATCTGTTCCCTAATAGCTTGGCCAAACACCCACCTTGTAGCCACGTGCAGCAGCACCTTCCCACGCCAAAACCATCCAAACCGCACACCTCTGCCTTTTCTCTTCCTCCCCTCATCGCCTTGCTCCGCCATTACACCGACGTCACCAAAGCCAACACCATCACCTAGAACACAAACACCCTCTCACCAACCTACACCACCATCCCCTCGTCGTTAGCCTCCTCCGCCTACCTCGCCAAAGCCCTGCATCCCCTCCGCCCCAGCCTTAAACCACCGCCTCCTCTCCGGCGTGCCTTCCCTCCTCCTGCCGAGCACCCACCTCACCTTCCCTTCCGCCATGCTGAGCCAAGTCCGAGCACACTCAGCCTTCTTTTTCTCCGCCTGGAACCCAGGCTTGTATGTAAGTATACAGGTGATGCGTTTATGTGTTATATATTTTATATTATGTTAGTTATAATATGAGTATATTATAGTATATAAGCCTACTATATATGTTACAGTGTTATGTTTATATGAGTCTTCAGTATATATATTTGTATAGCACATAATTCAATTCATATTATAGAAAATATGTTTAGTCTGTTATATAGATATGTTTAAAAGGTATTATGTATAGTACTATTTTGTAAAGTTCACTGTGTGTGTTATGGTGTTTGTTATAATAAGTATACACGTTTATTTATTCCCTAAGTACTATGTATATAGGTCACAGTGTCGATATAGGTGGCAGTGCACATGTATTTATATAAAGGCTTTTGCTTTGTTTATAAAGGGAAAGGATAAAGGGAAAGGAATGTATATAACTTTTTTGATTATTGTTAAAGCTGTTCGTACTTGTCTAGCGAACAGGTATGTTACATATCTTTTCATATAAACCAATTATACAGTTTACATAACTTTTGTTGTTGTTTGCATACTTATGTCACGTTAGTTTTTACTTATGCTAGTTTTACATGTTTGTCATTTATAAGAGTATATAGAGTTATAAAAGTTTATTTTATTTGGGTTGTGGTCGGCAAATCAGTTCATAAAACATTATATTTCCAAAACTTTGTATAAATTGTTAGCTTATATTATGATATATGTTAGCCTGCATACGTTTGTATTAAAGAATATATATATTTAATGTTTGTTATTGTATGAAGGGATGGTGCATATTATATATAATAAGTTGTAAAATGGTAACAGTATTAGTTGTATGTCAGTTTTACAATTATATGGATTTACAGTGAAGTAAGTATATTGACTTTTGTAGTTAATACATTTTTGCTTGCGGTAGCCAAAATTTAATTTTTAAATGATAAAATATATATTGCGTCAGTATTTTTCTATATGGTTGTTTTAAAATGAAATATATATAATGTATATATGCTTGATTTTATAAATATGTTTTAATTTTAAACTATGATTTTTGGAAAACCATATATATATTTAATTTAATATATGTTTGAATATTAAATATGATTTTATATATAGTTATATGATCACTTATACCAAATCTCTTCATCGCTCTCGTTCTGATGTATTCAATCGATTTCTGTTATCAGCTTTGATCGCTGTACTCGTGCCGATTTGCTTTGCTTGGACTCGTAACTCAATTTCCACACCGTATCAGTGTGCGTATCTGGGCCATCTTCTCGCGAATATCTAGCCTCGAAAGGTGAGCAATCACTCACGATTAATGTTCTTTTATTTATTAAATCTGATTTCAATAGAAACAAAAATTGAAATATGCTGCTGTTAGTTAATTACACTGTTATATATGCTATTGCCTGTATCAGTTCACCTGTGACATCTGACACCATTATATGCTAATTATTTATGCAATAATAATACAGTTTGGCTGATAATTGATTGATTGTTGATGTTTATATTGGACGTTAAATTGTTAATGTTAAAATGTTAAATAGTGTGAAATTGAAGTTGATATAGGATAATTAATTGTTAAATTTGATTAACTGACATTTGTATAATACGATCCCTTTAACTGTTGAACTTATTGACACGTAGGATTTGTTTAATTACATTTTGAACCACTGAATGTATGTTGTTAAATTGATGATGTATGAAATTGTAAATAGATGACAAGTGAGGAACCGTAAAATAATAATCTTTAATCTACATGAAATGATAGTGTAGATTCTAGAAGTAATTATATTAATTCGTACAAATAACAATGCGAATTAATACGGTTATTTGGGGATTATTTGAATTGATTATTGGATTGATATTGATTGTTGTTATTGCTTGTTTATTTACTTTGACACCATCCCAGTTATCACACTGCAAGTTCCCTTTTACTATGCTTTGATTTTGAATTAAATTGGAATCGGGTTGAAATGATAAATACCCAAAATTTAACTTTGACTTAGGGTAGAGAATTAAATAAAACCCGATTGGTCAATAAATTGATTTAAAAATATAATTGAGATTTTTTTGAATAAATAATATGGTTTTGAAATGAAGTTGAAATTTGAATTTTAATGAAAGGAAAATGTTAATATTTAATAATCTGAAACAAAATATTAACAATGTAATTGATGAAAGAATGTTGTTTAATTTGAGAAATGATTGAATTAACTTGGAAATGATTTAATAATTAAGTTTGAAATTATAATTAAGTTTGAAATTATAATTAAGTTTGAAATTATGAAACTTTGAAATTATTTAATAATTAAGTTTTGAATTATTTAATAATTAAATAAGGTTAACTATTTAATGATTAAATTGAATTGAAATTCTTTAATAAGAAAAATTAAACTTTTGAATAAGTGAATTCTACTTCGTAAATAATTGAAATTGAGTTTTCTTTATTAAGTAAGTTTTGGAAAATTATTTAAGTAAGTAAATAAGTGAGATTGAATTTCTTTAACAAGAAATAAAATGTGATTTATTGAAATTAATGTAAGACTTGAAATTAAAGGATTTGATTTGATGAATTTAATTTAATTCAAATTGTAAGTTTTGAAATAAGGAAGTTGAATTTAAATAATGGATTTAATGAATTGGAAATTAAACAGAAATTGTTTAAATGAAAATTTACTTAACGAACATTGAATGAAATTGATAAATGGATTTAAATTGGTTTGAATGTTAAATTAATTTAAATGATTCCGGAATGAAACTTATATACGAATTTGAATCAATATTTGAATTGTTTTAAATAGAAATTGAAATTGAATTATAAGATTTTGAAATTGTGAATTTGGAAGTTTTGAAACGTAAATATTGGAAATTGGTTTAGAAAGACAAATGAAATGTTGATTTACGAATTGAAATTGAAATTGAAATTGATTTGGTTTTTGAAATATATAAACGACCAATCGGTTTAATAATTACGAAAGTTATTAAAGAGACCGGAATTCGGTTATGGATATACTCTCTATCTAAACCGAAAACCACTTTAATAACTATACGCGAAGTGATGATCCAAAATGAAGTGGTTGGAATGATGTACGTGTTGACTGAAGAAAGAGAACGATAATGGATAGCCTTGACACTTGTGTCAAAATTGGAAATGACTAAAATAGGAGCTGTGCCGGGCCAATGGAGGATTAGCTACCTCAAGTGGACACACTTCTTCGAACTACTTATACTTGTTGTCGATTGGTGCACCCTTGATTTTGGGAGTGTTGTTTCACGGTGTTGCGGGCGCTGCGGCATTGCGTTCTCACCAGTCCGGATCAGGCGAACGGTAGTATCACTACCTTGGGTATAGCCTCATGTGCCTTGTCATACTTGTATTCCATTTATGCGCGACCACTACGATTTTGATTTGTACCTTTAGTATATGGATTGCCCTCTGGTGACTTCCGGTTTTGGGGAAACTACGGTCTTGTATATGCTTTTGGGAATAAAAATGTGTTAAGGGTGGAATGGGCCATGACTTAACGCTATTTTGATATCTTTTTATATTACTGATAGACATTATCTACTTAGCGTATATTACTACCTAGTAGATAGTTTAACGGATCCTTAAAGGATGGTTATTCCAAACATCCTTTGAGTAACTTGTATTTCAATTGCTATTTCACTTGAGTTGGATTTATTAATATAAGAATGTTAATCCTGACTCGAGTGTCTTGTGTTTTGCTTTACGCTCGGGTCAGACTGAGTGATCCAGTATTCGAGACTCACATTTGAAGTTGGAGCTTTGCTTGAAGATCCAGCTATCTATCCAGCTTTCAGATATTCGATGATTCCAGTGATGTATTCTGCTTTGTATCTGATGTATCATATTACTCTTCCGTTGTATCTGGTTTAACTCTGATGTAACTTATATATTTATATAGTAGCTTCATGAACTACTATTTCTTTTATTTCTGCTGCACTTATTACTCTGTGTCTGTGATCTGTGATTATTTATTTACTGTATATGTTCAATTTTGCCAAATTTAAATTAACAACGCGGTATTTTGAGCAATTCAACTCCGACATGAGTGTCTACCTATACACTTATAATGGACGCGAATGGTCCAAAATGGCGGGTCGTTACAGTTGGTATCAGAGCTTTGGTAGCTCTAGGCAAAACTCAACATATAGGGTAAATGTATTTACAGAATCACTCTCATTCGAGTTTCAATCTCTTCCTTCTGATTCAATTCCTTCGAATTTTGGAACGTTCCCTGCGGTTCCAAAATTCATTCGTGTCCCTCACTATTCGTCTTCTTCCAATTCTGGAGCACCCCATAACTCCATTTTGAATGATATCTATAATAGGTCGGCGGTCTCGCCAATCTTAGAATGTTTCGTAAAGGAGTAAACTCCTTTATAATAGGCATCGATTTACTGGAGATTTCTGTATCCTCGGTTTACGATGCTATCTATTACCTGCTATACTTGAATTCATCTCTTGGGATCAAGTACTGATTTACCTCGGAATTCAGCATCGATCTTATTCTTGAAGTTACGGACGACCCGGTTAAGGTTGCCCGTGAATTAAATAAACTCATCCATCTCCTGATTGTGGTAATCGAATTATCTTATCTTCTGTTTCAAACTTATTTTCAAATCAAAATTCTCTTTGTTTTGAGTCCATCAAATTTGAATCTCTGTCTTTGCTTTGGAATCTATTCTTATATAGTCGAGCGAGGAAGTGTATTTGTAAATTAATATCGTTTTCAAATTTGGTAAATGGAATAAATTTGTTTGATTATATTATAAATATTTATAAGTAAAATTTTCTGGAATTTAATAGGTAAATTAAATTGTTTGTTTGAAATGATAATATTTGATTTTCATTTATTGTTCTAAATAAATGTATAAATACGGTTTATAAATTGATTTGGAATTTGAAATGAATTTAATTCATAAATTTGAGAATTTATTAGTTTCCGGTGATTTCGAACTTTGTTCTTTTAAATTTTAAAGTATATATTATTGAAAGTATTTTCGAATAGAAATCGTTTTCAAAGAACTTTTAAATATTGAAATCAGTGCTCTTCTCTTTGTCGCTGGAAAATAATTTCGGTGATGGTGGCCGCATCATCGACGTTCATTTTCGAGTTTCGAAGTGGAGATACTATTCTGTAGCTTTGCTACGGTTTTGTTTTGGAAAAATATTTTGATTTGAATTTCTTCAGTATAATTTGATTTATATATATATAAGTATCTTATTTTAAAATTTAATTTGATTTGATATAAATATATTATATATATCTCTAATTGTTTAAAGTTAATCGGAAATCTAATTCTTAAATTTTGTTAAAAGATGATTTTAATTATAAATAAAACCAAAATTATGGAATAAATATTTAAACTTGAATAATTAAATTTGGAAATTTTTATTTATATATTGTTCAACTGCATTCTAATACAACTTACCTAAATCATTCAGAAGTTGAATATGTAATTGGATAATATATAAGATAAATTGAATTTATAAATAAAATTTGAGTGTTTATAATAAATGTTATACACTAAATTTTGATTATAAAGACGTTAATAGAGTTAGATAGGATAATAAGTAAAACTCAGCTAATAATGAAATAAATTTGTTTTGAAAGAATTAATAAATTGAAATTTGATCAACTTATGAAAATACCTTGAATTTAAAAGCAATTAGTAAATATAAATTAATTTAAATCAAAACTTTTATGTTTTAAATTAATTTATATGGGTTAAATATATGTGAATAGATATATTAAGTAGAATAAATTTAACAGTAATTTGGAATAAAGAAGAATTTAAAATTGTTGAAGAAAATATGATTATAATAAAAGACTATTCAAATTTATGGTTTTAGAAATTATAAATTGAAGAAAATGAGATAATAAGATAATGAATTTAGAAATAGTTGAGATTGATTTTTAGTGAAATCAAATGGATTAAATAAATTATTGAATATCAATTAATTTAAATTTGAATTTATATGGTTTAAATTAATTGTTATTTTGTATTTCAAAATCCGTTTTCTTTCTGGGTGTTTCTATTCTCCTACCTCGTTCCTTTTCGGGGACGAAAAGTTTTGAGTGGGGGAGAGTGTAACGACCCAAAAATTTCAACTATTTTAATAACGTAATTAGTTGAAATTTTGTGAAATTTTAAACGATAAAATTTTGAAATATAAATTTGATATTTGGAATGTGTCTAGTTAAACATAGCAACTGGTAAATTTTCGTCCGAAAATATGAAAATTTATTTCGCGCGTAAATTCACTTCAATTTAATCAGTCAAAAAGAAATGAAAATAAAATATTTCCGAAACCCAAATATTTTACACAGAAAAATTCTAAATCATCTTCTGAGCAAGATGTCAGTTCGTCGTTTTTCCAAATTCGGACATCTTTGGCTCCGTCGATCTTATTTTTCAGTGTTTTCCTTGCATTTTCCGTAGTAGAAAATTCGAATTTTTATAATTCAATCATACCACTGATATCTGCATACCGTTTTGATCGTCTCGTCGTGCTGATCTCCATGATATATTTACTTTTATATTTTGAAGTCAGGTACGTGGCGGAAACCACGAATTGGTAAATCATATCGGTACCTGTTTTGAGTCCTTTCGTTTTTGAGTCTTTTCGTTTCCGCTGTCTATTCACTTCCCAGTGTAAAGCTGTCAGCCACTAAAATTAATTATTTCTGGGTATTCACGTTCGACTTTTGGTTGTCCACTTTCATATCTGTTCATTATCTTATCTCTGTTTCTATTTCTTACTTTCGTTCTGCTCCTTCCTTCACAGGAAATGTTTTATGTAACAAGTTTATTAAATCAAGCTTCTTCATGCTATGCCTGTAGCCTATACCTCCTTACTTCCTCCTTCTTTCTATTTTGCTTCTCCAGATCCACACATTCTTTCTCCGACCTACCCTGCTTCTCCCCACCCAGCAAGCCCTCGTCCCTCCATTCCATCAACCGGCCTCTCCTCCCATCTGTTCCCTAATAGCCTGGCCAAACACCCACCTTGTAGCCACGTGCAGCAGCACCTTCCCACGCCAAAACCATCCAAACCGCACACCTCTGCCTTTTCTCTTCCTCCCCTCATCGCCGTGCTCCGCCATTACACCGACGTCACCAAAGCCAACACCATCACCTAGAACACAAACACCCTCTCACCAACCTACACCACCATCCCCTCGTCGTTTGCCTCCTCCGCCTACCTCGCCAAAGCCCTACATCCCCTCCGCCCCAGCCTTAAACCACCGCCTCCTCTCTGGCGTGCCTGCCCTCCTCCTACCGAGCACCCACCTCACCTTCCCTTCCGCCATGCCGAGCCAAGTCCGAGCACACTCAGCCTTCTTTTTCTCCGCCTGGAACCCATGCTTGTATGTAAGTATACAGGTGATGCGTTTATGTGTTATATATTTTATATTATGTTAGTTATAATATGAGTATATTATAGTATATAAGCCTACTATATATGTTAGTGTTATGTTTATATGAGTCTTCAGTATATATATTTGTATAGCACATAATTCAATTCATATTATAGAAAATATGTTTAGTCTGTTATATAGATATGTTTAAAAGGTATTATGTATAGTACTATTTTGTAAAGTTCACTGTGTGTGTTATGGTGTTTGTTATAATAAGTATACACGTTTATTTATTCCCTAAGTACTATGTATATAGGTCATAGTGTCGATATAAGTGGCAGTGCACATGTATTTATATAAAGGCTTTTGCTTTGTTTATAAAGGGAAAGGATAAAGGGAAAGGAATGTATATAACTTTTTTGATTATTGTTAAAGTTGTTCGTACTTGTCTAGCAAACAGGTATGTTACATATCTTTTCATATAAACCAATTATACAGTTTACATAACTTTTGTTGTTGTTTGCATACTTATGTCACGTTAGTTTTTACTTATGCTAGTTTTACATGTTTGTCATTTATAAGAGTATATAGAGTTATAAAATTTATTTTATTTGGGTTGTGGTCGGCAAATAAGTTCACAAAACATTATATTTCCAAAACTTTGTATATATTGTTAGCTTATATTATGATATATGTTAGCCTGCATACGTTTGTATTAAAGAATATATATATTTAATGTTTGTTATTGTATGAAGGGATGGTGCATATTATATATAATAAGTTGTAAAATGGTAACAGTATTAGTTGTATGTCAGTTTTACAATTATATGGATTTACAGTGAAGTAAGTATATTGACTTTTGTAGTTAATACATTTTTGCTTGCGGTAGCCAAAATTTAATTTTTAAATGATAAAATATATATTGCGTCAGTATTTTTCTATATGGTTGTTTTAAAATGAAATATATATAATGTATATATGCTTGATTTTATAAATATGTTTTAATTTTAAACTATGATTTTTGGAAAACCATATATATATATTTAATTTAATATATGTTTGAATATTAAATATGATTTTATATATAGTTATATGATCACTTATACCAAATCTCTTCATCGCTCACGTTCTGATGTATTCAATCGATTTCTGTTATCAGCTTTGATCGCTGTACTCGTGCCGATTTGCTTTGCTTGGACTCGTAACTCAATTTCCACACCGTATCAGTGTGCGTATCTGGGCCATCTTCTCGCGAATATCTAGCCTCGAAAGGTGAGCAATCACTCACGATTAATGTTCTTTTATTTATTAAATCTGATTTCAATAGAAACGACAATTGAAATATGCTGCTGTTAGTTAATTACACTGTTATATATGCTATTGCCTGTATCAGTTCACCTGTGACATCTGACACTATTATCTGTTAATTATTTATGCAATAATAATACATTTTGGCTGATAATTGATTGATTGTTGATGTTTATATTGGACGTTAAATTGTTAATGTTAAAATGTTAAATAGTGTGAAATTGAAGTTGATATAGGATAATTAATTGTTAAATTTGATTAACTGACATTTGTATAATATGATCCCTTTAACTGTTGAACTTATTGACACGTAGGATTTGTTTAATTACATTTTGAACCACTGAATGTATGTTGTTAAATTGATGATGTATGAAATTGTAAATAGATGACAAGTGAGGAACCGTAAAATAATAATCTTTAATCTACATGAAATGATAGTGTAGATTCTAGAAGTAATTATATTAATTCGTACAAATAACAATGCGAATTAATACAGTTATTTCGGGATTATTTGAATTGATTATTGGATTGATATTGATTGTTGTTATTGCTTGTTTATTTACTTTGACACCATCCCAGTTATCACACTGCAAGTTCCCTTTTACTATGCTTTGATTTTGAATTAAATTGGAATCAGGTTGAAATGATAAATACCCAAAATTTAACTTTGACTTAGGGTAGAGAATTAAATAAAACCCGATTGGTCAATAAATTGATTTAAAAATATAATTGAGATTTTTTTGAATAAATAATATGGTTTTGAAATGAAGTTGAAATTTGAATTTTAATGAAAGGAAAATGTTAATATTTAATAATCTAAAACAAAATATTAACAATGTAATTGATGAAAGAATGTTGTTTAATTTGACAAATGATTGAATTAACTTGGAAATGATTTAATAATTAAGTTTGAAATTATAATTAAGTTTGAAATTATGAAACTTTGAAATTATTTAATAATTAAGTTTTGAATTATTTAATAATTAAATAAGGTTAACTATTTAATGATTAAATTGAATTGAAATTCTTTAATAAGAAAAATTAAACTTTTGAATAAGTGAATTCTACTTCGTAAATAATTGAAATTGAGTTTTCTTTATTAAGTAAGTTTTGGAAAATTATTTAAGTAAGTAAATAAGTGAGATTGAATTTCTTTAACAAGAAATAAAATGTGATTTATTGAAATTAATGTAAGACTTGAAATTAAAGGATTTGATTTGATGAATTTAATTTAATTCAAATTGTAAGTTTTGAAATAAGGAAGTTGAATTTAAATAATGGATTTAATGAATTGGAAATTAAACAGAAATTGTTTAAATGAAAATTTACTTAACGAACATTGAATGAAATTGATAAATGGATTTAAATTGGTTTGAATGTTAAATTAATTTAAATGATTCCGGAATGAAACTTATATACGAATTTGGGTCAATATTTGAATTGTTTTAAATAGAAATTGAAATTGAATTATAAGATTTTGAAATTGTGAATTTGGAAGTTTTGAAACGTAAATATTGGAAATTGGTTTAGAAAGACAAATGAAATGTTGATTTACGAATTGAAATTGAAATTGAAATTGATTTGGTTTTTGAAATATATAAACGACCAATCGGTGTAATAATTACGAAAGTTATTAAAGAGACCGGAATTCGGTTATGGATATACTCTCTATCTAAACCGAAAACCACTTTAATAACTATACGCGGAGTGATGATCCAGAATGAAGTGGTTGGAATGATGTACGTGTTGACTGAAGAAAGAGAACGATAATGGATAGCCTTGACACTTGTGTCAAAATTGGAAATGACTAAAACAGGAGCTGTGCCGGGCCAATGGAGGATTAGCTACCTCAAGTGGACACACTTCTTCGAACTACTTATACTTGTTGTCGATTGGTGCACCCTTGATTTTGGGAGTGTTGTTTCACGGTGTTGCGGGCGCTGCGGCATTGCGTTCTCACCAGTCCGGATCAGGCGAACGGTAGTATCACTACCTTGGGTATTGCCTCATGTGCCTTGTCATACTTGTATTCCATTTATGCGCGACCACTACGATTTTGATTTGTACCTCTAGTATATGGATTGCCCTCTGGTGACTTCCGGTTTTGGGGAAACTACGGTCTTGTATATGCTTTTGGAAATAAAAATGTGTTAAGGGTGGAATGGGCCATGACTTAACGCTATTTTGATATCTTTTTATATTACTGATAGACATTATCTACTTAGCGTATATTACTACCTAGTAGATAGTTTAACGGATCCTTAAAGGATGGTTATTCCAAACATCCTTTGAGTAACTTGTATTTCAATTGCTATTTCACTTGAGTTGGATTTATTAATATAAGAATGTTAATCCTGACTCGAGTGTCTTGTGTTTTGCTTTACGCTCGGGTCAGACTGAGTGATCCAGTATTCGAGACTCACATTTGAAGTTGGAGCTTTGCTTGAAGATCCAGCTATCTATCCAGCTTTCAGATATTTGATGATTCCAGTGATGTATTCTGCTTTGTATCTGATGTATCATATTACTCTTCCGTTGTATCTGGTTTAACTCTGATGTAACTTATATATTTATATAGTAGCTTCATGAACTACTATTTCTTTTATTTCTTCTGCACTTATTACTCTGTGTCTGTGATCTGTGATTATTTATTTACTGTATATGTTCAATTTTGCCAAATTTAAATTAACAACGCGGTATTTTGAGCAATTCAACTCCGGCATAAGTGTCTACCTATACACTTATAATGGACGCGAATGGTCCAAAATGGCGGGTCGTTACAATTACGGTACTGTATAGACTATGGGAATATATAAAAATGTGTTAAGGGGGAAATGGGTAACGCCTTAACGCTATTTTAATAGTTTATCTTACTGTATACATATTATAATAGCGTATTGTACTACATAGTAGATAGTTTAACGGATCCTTAGGAGATGTGAATCCCGAACATCTCTTAAGTTACAGCACTCACGTTAGACACTGGATAGGAGATGTCAAACCCCATAAACATCTCTGACGCCGTTCCACTCATAGTTATTTACCATTGATTTTACTCACATAAGATCTTTTAGTTCTGACTCGAGTGTTTTGTCTTTTCAATTCGCTCGGGTCAGCCTGAGCATTTCAGGATTTGAAAACCTTATTTCTGGAGGACGAAGACGAAGATTTGTACTACTATTATTTACTATATTTATTCCACTACATTCATATTGTTCCGCTGCATTATTTATTTATCTCTGATATGTGTAACTCTGATTATGGGTTGTATAAATATAATCAAATGTTTTTTAAACAGCTTCATGAACAGTTATTTGATTATTATATTTGTCATTCCGCTGCGATATTTTGTATTTGTTTATTTCTTTCTCTTTTTCTTATTTACCCCATAACAATCTGCCCTTTTGAATGGTTTGAGTTTGACGTGTGTGTCTGCTTAAAGCGTCCAAAAAGGCGGGTCGTTACAATAATGGAAGGGTTGCTTGTTGATAATTTCAAAGTAGCTCCCGAGATAAATAAATATCAGTGGTCCATTCATTCTGGGATCTTTGTATGCAAGGACTACTCGCTACTAATCCTAGGGGTTATTCCCAACATGATGTGGTAGGAGAGTGCCTTATGTTTGTCCTATTCCTAGACAACTTATATGAATGGATGTTTGATATTGCATTTCTAATATCACAGTGCATTGATCGGTACAAACGTACATCTGTTTGGTGATGTAGGAGGTAACCCCTCTTATGCTTAACACCCTTCTCTATGACGTACGAGCTCAGAGGTTGTATTTTTGTTTAAATTAATAGTGTGTTGTTGGAAATGGCAATGTGACATTTTAAGTGAAAATATTCTAAGAAAGGTAAACGTTACTTCAAGCCTCACACCCGGGGAATTGTGAAACACGGGTTGCTTTAAAGCTAAGTGGTTCGCAACCATTAGGGTATGATATCACCTTTCAAGATTTATTTATTTCTACCCGTTATAAAGTCGGGTTTAAATTTTGTGGTGTATGCTATGAGATATCTCGGAGAGGTCAGAAATGACCAGGGTGATATCATATTCGATGCTATCCATACCATTTGTTGGACTCGAGTATACCGGTCTTAATTCATAGAGGACCATCTTTTGATGTCCTTTGTACGTTCCTCTAGGTACATTCCTCTAGAAATGTACTGTACGGGAGGTAGTCCCTTACCTCGCTATTCATTGGAAATTCATTCTCCAATAAGTGCCTATGGACTTAGTTGTAAACCTATTATGCCATCATATTTAATCAATGTAACAATTTCAGCTATTTGAATATGTTTATTTGAAAGGTTTTCCAAAGAATGTCATTAAAAATAATATCACTGAATTTTACATAGAATGAATTGGTTATCACAAGGTAAAAACCCATTCCGTGTTTATGTGTGACGTGGTCGTATGAGATACCCTTTGTTTTCAAATACTTGTATTTTAAGTTTCCCACACCAGTCCCATGACTGATCTGGAGTTTATTTTATTTCCCATAAACTTTAGGTTCCCTATTTTTCTTAACAGCCTAGTAGTCAGGTTTAGTTTGGAGCATTCTGAAAGAGCTCGGATCATGGAGCTAGAAGATTCTTCTAAAGATTGTTATCCATTTCCAACACACTTATGTACTATTGTATTCCACATTTATAGGGATAGAGATTTATAACTGTCTATGTTGATGTTAAGTTAAACTTTGATAAATGTATTTAAAATTTTCCGCTATAAAGATTATATGTTGAAATAATATATGTTTTTCCATTCGTGCAAGATTCTGTTCTATCTTTATTTTCTTTTTACCCTTTACTATCCGTCGTTCCGGCATTCGGTTTTGTAGGATGTGTATATCTCGAGGATGTATTAGTATCGATTTTCGAGGGTCGAAAAGCTCGTTCTTTACAAAGAAGGATGTAGGCTTATGGGTGAAGCAATGTGCAAATTGCCAGTAAGTGAAAGCCGAACATCAGAAGCCAAGTGGATTGCTTTAGTCTTTAGATATACCAGTTTGGGAATGAGATTCGATATCAATGGATTTTATTGATGGGTTGCCAAAGTCAAATCGAGGAAATTAAAGTATATGGGTCATAGTGGAAAGATTGACCAAGAGTGCCCATTTCAATCCTGTTAGTCAACCAGTACGACATTTGTATTGGCCAAGTTGTTTATGAAGAACATTGTTAGACTGCATGGTTTCTAGTAGTATAGTCAGTGATAGAGATACTTTGGTTACTAGCGAGTTCTGAAAGAGTATACTGAAAGTGTTAGGTACCAAGCTTAAGAGGAGTACCGCTTATCAACCTCAAACAAATGGCAGATGGAGAGAGTCAATAAGGTACTCGAGTATTTGTTGAGAGCTTGTGTTCTAGATTTTGGTGGGTCGTGGGAGGTCCATTTACAACTAGTTGAGTTTTTTTATAATATAGTTATCAGACTACTATAGGAATGGCGCTTTTTGAAGCTTTATATGTAAAGCATGCAAATTACTAGCATGTTCGTTCGAGACTGGAGATAGATTGGTCCTTGGTCCAGATACGGTAAGAGAAGTCATGGAGAAGGTTGAGTTAATCTAGGCTAGGAAGAGAGAAGCTTAGTCTAGGTAGAAAAGTAACAAAGATAAGAGGCGTAAGGATCTTGAATTCTCAATTGGAGACCGTGTTTTTATTAAAGTATCACCGATGAACGGTGTGGTATGGTTTGGGAAGTCAGGGAAACTGGCACCAAGATATATTGGACTGTTCCCTATTATAGAGAGGATCGAAAAACTCACATACCGAGTAGAGTTACCGAGTAGTTTGGCAGGTGTCCACAATGTGTTTCATGTATCTCATCTTAAAAAGTATGTGTACAATCCAGAGACTACTATTTCTCCGACTGCACTGGAATATTTAATAGTAGAACCTAATCTAACTTTTGTGAGACGACCAGTTTGGGTTGTAGTGAGAGATGAGAAGAGATTAAGGAAGAAGATAGTCAGATTAGTGAATTCCAATGGAGGGACAACGAGAAAGACTGTACTTGGAAGACATAGGACATGATTAGAGATACTTATCTTGAGTTGTTATGATTGTTTGTTCTATATTTGTTGTAAATAGACTTTATAGTTGGTACGGTATACTAGCTTAGGTCATTACAGATGTTTGCATGTTTGATATTCTTGTTTATAGTCCTCACTGAATTTCTTGGACGAAATTCTTTAAGGAGGGGAGTCTGTAACACCCTTAATTTTGATTAACATTATTCAGGAGATTTAATTAGATAAATTGAATAGATTAATGTAATATGTGGTATGATAAGGGGATTGAGATTTGATAAATATTAAGGTCGGGCATTAACTAAATAAATTGATAAGATTGTTTTGATAACCTTAAACATAGAAAATATATGAGAGTGGTAAAATTGGAATAGATAAACCTTCCATCCATTAAACCCTTACCTCCCATATCATTCACGTTTTCATCAAACTAAAACAATCAAAAAGAAAAATCAAGGCCGGCCATAAGCAAGAGGGAAAGAGGAAGAAAACCTAGGAAACCAAGTTAAAGCTAAGGAGAATCAAATCTACTCACTCAAGTCTCAAATCTCATTATCAAATCAAGGTTAATAATGGTAGACCATCTCATTTTTTATACCTATTTGGTATCGAATCTTGTTTGGGTTGATTATGATGATTTGTTGTCTCATGTTGATTATATCATTGTTTGGGCAAAAAATGATTTATTGAAATTGTATGAAATTATTTGTACAAGTTTTAAGGGTAAAAACTAAGATTTTTATCTCCAAACAATTTGATTTTGGATATGTTAAGTAAACATTATTTTGAAGATGGGTTTTTAATTTCATAATTTCCTAAGGTGGCGATTAGGGTTAATTTTGGGTTTTAATTATTAAAAATAATTAAATATGGTTTTTTGGCTTCGAAAATGTATATGTCAAAGAAAAAGACATTCTCTAGTGTCTATGAATTTTTGTGATTTTTCCCAAGTGATTTCGATTTATGGTGAATTTATTATGCTAGATAAGCATTTTAAAGGTTACTTAACTATGGATAATAATTAATTGTTTTAAAGTATGTTTTGGTACTTGAATAATGAGTGCAATTGAGATATATGAAATGAATTTGTAAAATATTATTTTATCCAATATAAATGGGACAAGAATAATAATTTAGTGAAAAGAGTTTGCTTTATTTAGAAAAAAATCAGTCGTTACTATAATTACGATAAGGCCATACCACTCCATTGTCTTCAAGCCTAAGACAAGGCCGTATTCCATGAGTGTCGATATCGTATTGAAAGGAAGCATCGAATAGTTACTTCAGTAACTATATAATGGTTCCAGGTAGGCTGAAGTCAACCTCGTCGACGACATAGGGTAGGTGGGAATGGTACTTCATGTTGTACTTAACGTTTAAAAGCTAATGTGGACGATGTTGCTTGTCTTCACCGCATTTTTAAATAATACCGCATCTCATCTCTTCATTGTTTTCCAAACTAAAGTAGTAATGCCACCTTTACTAACTTCGACTTCGACTTTATATAAGAAGCGACATAGTAGCTAAAGTAACTTAAGTATCAAAGTTTATAACATCATTGAGGATTTTTGGGGTCGATGTGCATTAAGGTCAGTGGCTTTATATGTTTTGATGTCTCCTAGACACGACATCACACCTTTTCTTTTTAATGCTGGAGAGGCTTGTTTTTGAAGTTAATTAAAACTATTTTTAAGGAGGGCGAAGAAGCCTACGTTTATGAGAGTCAATATCCCTATATCTTTAGTAGTGAGCCACAAAACTTATGAAGGTTTTAAGATTTTGTCTTCGACCTAGATGAAGGTAGACGTGGTTTATACCGCATGTGTTAAACTCTATTTTTATATAAAAAGGTGAAGAGCTTTAAGCTACCATGTCGACATTATAAATGACGTCAACTTTGGTACATTTTAAACAATTTAAAGGGCTATAAGTTTTCCTTGTTTTAAATATGATTTAAGGGGACTAATCATATATCATGGTGAAAGTGATTTCAAGGATTTTAATTATAAAATAGCCCAAGTTGCATTAAAACTTTCTAATGAGAATATTACTTAAGATTAACTAATTTGAACTTATTTATTGATGAATGTTATATGTTCTTATGTATTTGATAAGTTATTATGCATGTTGTTATCACATCATTTATGATCCATAACTGCATTTTGGGGTGTTAAGGAGCTAAACAGCTAGATTGACCCAGTAGTGAGTATTGCATCCAGGAAATCAGGTAGATCAGAAGAAGTATAGGGTGCCCAAAATGGATCAAAATATTATTGATTTAGACAGATTATTGGAAGGGTCCAATAGGTTCGTTGTCATCCCATAAAAACTATGACATGAGAAATGTTATTAGAAGGGTCTTGTTGGCGTCAAAATTGGCCACCAACATCCAATTATATGTGAAAGTACCAAATATCCAGACACGGATCACAGATAGTATTATGTAGAGAATATAATATGAAGGATAATCGAATTAAAGTGGAAGCAAGTAAAAGAGACAAGGTTTATAGTGGTTCGGCTAATTATGGCCTACATCCACTCCAGAACAACCCTTTTTATTATACTAAAATTTGATTACAGTTACAATCCAAGATTCTAGAATGAAAATGGTAGAGTAACCTCTAGGTAAAAGTTGAAGAGAAGCAGAATGAAAGTCCCTTTTCTAAAGCCAAGCATGTTGTATTTATAGGTGAAACTTCGGCTACAGGGTCTTCTCACCTACATCGGCTCACCATAACGATCGGCAAGCCCAATTCGTCCAAAAATAACAATTGGCATAGGCATGCCGAACGTTATCCCTTCATTCGAGTTAATACCGATCGTCACCTTTTCACACTACTATGCCAACCTATCTTCCTCCAATGTATTATGCCGATCCATACACAAATGTCGATCCCTCCTACTTCATGCAAAATTTCGATCCATTCATCCAGGGAAATGCCGATCCCTCCTCCTTCATGTAAAATGTCGATCCCTTCTCTTCCTGAGGGTGCCGATCCCTCTTTACCCCAAACGCTATACTGATCCTTCCCACGTTGATCCCTACTATGTTGCTTCATGCCTTGTCGATCCCTTGGGTTCCATCGGACGATGCCGATCCTTCTCGTATTACCAGGCTACGCCGACCCCTTCGATTCATCAAACAATGCCGATCCTTATATATATTGGAGCACATCTATCCATCCCAAGAGCTAAACTATGTCGAACCATCCATGCCGACCCTTTCCATGCCGATCACAATCATGCCGACACCTTCCTATGCCGAGCCTAATCATGTCGACCCCTTCCTATGTCGAGCCCAATCATGCCGACCACTTCCTATGCCAAGCCTAATCTTGCCGATCCCTTCCTATGCCAGGCTATGCTAATCCAATACATGTCGATCCATTTTACACCGAGTCCTCCTATGATGATCCTTCCTTTTTCAAGCCAAAATTCACCTTCCAAGCATCGTGCATCGTTTATCCACCGACTATGTTTAATCCTGGCTTCATATTATTATCCGTAGTCGATTAACCATTCATCCATCTGAGCCAAATCCATGATATCCCAGCCTCGGTAACCGTGAAGTCTATTGGGGTAAATTCGCATATATATTGCCTTGCCAAAAGGTTGGTTAACACTTTGCCCCCCAAACATGCTTTGCGATAGGAAGTCGTGTTTTGAATTGCCATAAGTCCAAAATTCGAAGTCCGTAATCCATTGATTGTTATATTATCCAACCCAGCATCTGATCCTTTGCCAACTGGATTCCTTGATCTCTCTGGATCATTACCGAAATCCATGACTTTTTTGAGTCGATATTCAATTCCAAATCCATCCCAAATCCGTTAATCAAACTCACGATCTCTCTGGATCGTTTTATCAAAATACAGGACCACTTCGGGTCCATATCCAAATCTGGGACTGCTTTGGGTCCATATCCAAATCCATAGACCAAATCCACGTTCTCTCCAGATCGTTTTATCCAAATTCGGGTCCATATCCAAATCCATAGACCTCTCTGGGTCATTTTATCCAAATCCGGGACCACTTCGGGTCCATAACCAAATCCATAGACCTCTCTGGGTCGTTTGCCTAATCCAAATCCTTGATCTCACCGGATCCTTACTGAGCACAATCCACACTCGATGACCTAAGTAGGCTGATCCTATCGCTCTCCGGTGAAGTGGCCTACCCCTTTCCAGGCATAATTCATACCCGATGACCTTGATCTCTCCGGATCCTTGCCGATCACAATCCATACTCGAAGACCTGTTGGGTTTTATTCTCCAGCCTCGACACTCCAGTCGAGGGCTTAATCCGTAGGGAATCCTTCTTCGGCCTCGATCCCCGGTCGAGGACTTGATTCGTGTACGAGTCCATCCCATCACTCTCCGACGAAGGGACTTTCACCTTGTAGTAATTGCCTCGTCTCTCCGGTCGACGCCACAACCGCGACCTATATTATTTATTATATTGATCCAGACTTAAGCATCCCTAAGTCTATAAAATAAAATTCCATACAAGCTATAAACCAAAGTTCAAAGCAAATAACAAAAACCAAAATTTCACAAACCCAAGCACTATGGTTCATCATCATCTCAGAGCATGTCTAGGAACCATCCTCGATCCCGTACATGTGTAAGTGACTTAGCCGTATTACTATGGAGTTTATTACTCATTCCTTGCCATCCCGATCTATTGATGACAAGTTGGCGATGATGCCTCATCCCTGTGCCATTTTCATTCGAGGTGGACGGTGGCTGCTCATGTTCCATCGTCGCAGCCCGAGTCCTTATGTATTACTGTAACTAACCATTCCTCACGTGTTCCTCAATGATATCCTTTAAATGCCTGCATTCGTTTGTATTGTGCCCATCCAGCTTATGAAATAGGCAATGCTTTCATGATGCACGCTCACGTTTGGAGGGTTCCCTCCTTGCCGGCCTTCGATATTGAAGGCGTCCCCGAGTATCCAAGTAAATCGTTTCCAAAGATTCGGTCAAATCCGTATAAGAAGAGAACTTTGGCTCTCTCTGCTGCTTCTTTGACTCACTTGTGCCATCATTCATTTTCCTTTTTCATTCTTAATTACATTTCCTGATGATCTCCACTTTTAACAGCACTCACTTTCGATTTGTTTGCTCATGCGTCTTCCTATTGCAAAAACCTTTATGCTTCATGATAAAATTCCCCGAGATCCATAGGTGGGTCCCGCGCCAATGAATCCTTGAACTACGTGCCATCAGCAATTCTAGATACAGGTGCCATCAAAACCATAGATGGATCTAGACGTTCCACTAATGCCGTCGCGGCATTAAACCGTGTTAGAAAACTTCTCAGGGACTCTCCGTCCTCTATTTCGGTATTGCCAAACTCATCACATTTTAGGGTCTCGAGATGTGAAGTCTAAACTGCCACAGAAACCCTTCTATCAATTCTGTCCATGTGCCAATAGAGCCACTTTCCAATTGTTTGAACCATAGTGCAGCTATATCTATCAAGTATAATGGGAAGTACCGTGCCATGACTTCCTCCGATTCCCCAGTACCTCCATATGTCTCATGTATCTTGTTAGATGTACATCAGGATCCGTTTTTCCATCATATGTCTCAAGCGTTAGCAGTTTAAACTTTGGTGGATTCCTAGCTCGCCTGATATTAGGAGCGAAGGGACTCCTATTTACATCTTCCAAATCCCTATTCACCTATCCTCCACGCATAGCTCGCCTTATCATCTCTGTAAACCTTTTATTGTCTTCCAATGGAAGTCTCCTATCACCATGCCCAAGCTACCCCCCGAGTCGACGAGGGGATTCTGGGACGTACTCTTCAGGTCGATCATCCAAATTCTGATTGACACCAAGCTCCATAGGATTGATCGCAGGTCCTCCAGCATCGCGACTCACCAAACCCGGGGGCATGCCCCCCGGCCTTTGGGGATTGGTGTTGATCCCTCTAGGTTAGCAGGGGGTTGCCTCTGGCTGTTCTAGTCCATTCCTTTGCCTATTAGTTCCATCCCCGTGTCCCTGGTTCTGGTTTCCAGCGATTCCTGTAGCCTCAGCTCCTTGGCCCATAACTCCAGTAGCTCTCATTGCTCCAAGTCTTTGGTTTTGCATTTCTGCCACTCCTATGGTTCCAGTTTGTCCAATTTGTCAGAGTAGATTCTGCATCATCTCCTTTTGCCTTTTCAGCATCCTCTCCCACATGGCATCCATCATTGTTTCCATTTCATCCCTAGTGATGTAGATAGATGCTTGATTAGCTCCAGCTCCTGAGGAAGCCTCCTGACTCCCTCCATGGTGGCTCCTTTCCGGTAGCGTTCTCATTGTTGACTGCCTAGCCATTACTTCCTATTTCCATGTATCCAAGCTTCAAAATCTGAACTCCTAGCTTCGAAATCCGTTTATGCAAGCCCTCTCAGTGAAAGCACTAAAATGTTGGTGTCAAAATAGGCCACCAACACCCAATTATACGTGAAAGCACCAATATCCAGTAACAAATCACAGATAGTATATGATGTAGAGAATATAATATGAAGGATAATCAAATTAAAATGAAAGCAAGTAAAAGAGACAAGACTTATGGTGGTTTGGAAAACTCCAACCTACGTCCACTCCAGAACAACCCTTTTTATTATACTGAAATTTGATTACAGTTACAATCCAAGATTATAGAATGAAAATGGCAGAGTAACCTCTAGGTAGAAGATGAAGAGAAGAAGAATGAAAGTCCCTTTTCTAAAGCCAAGCCTGCTATATTTATAGGTGAAACTTTGGCTACAGGGTCTTCTCACCTACATGGGCTCACCATAACGATCGACAAGCCCAATTCGTCCAAAAATAAAGATCGGCATAGTCATGCCGAACGTTATACCTTCATTCGAGTTAATGCCGATCATTCCCTTTTCACACTACTATGCCAACCTATCTTCAATGTATTATGCAGATCCAATCACAAATGTCGATCCCTCCTCCTTCATGCAAAATGTCGATCCATTCATCCAAGGAAATGCCGATCCCTCCTCCTTCATGTAAAATGACGATCCCTTCTCTTCCTGAGGGTGTCGATCCCTCTTTACCCCGAACACTATATTGATCCTTCCCACGTCGATCCCTACTATGTTGCTTCATGCCATGCCAATCCCTTGGGTTCTATCAGATGATGATGATCCTTTTGGTATTACCAGGCTACGCCGATCCCTTCGATTCATCAAACAATGCCGATCTTTATATACATTGGAGCACATCTATCTATCTTAAGAGCTAAACTATACTGAACCCTCCATGCCGACCCTTTCCATGCCGATCCCAATCATGTCGACCCCTTCCTATGCTGATTCCAATCATGCCGACCCCTTCCTATGGCGAGCCCAATCATGTCGATCCCTTCCTATGTCGGGCTATGCTCATCCAATCCATGCCGATCCATTTTACACTAAGTCCTCCTATGTCGATCCTTCCTTTTTCAAGCCAAAATTCACCTTCCAAGCATCGTGCATCGTTTATCCACCGACTATGTTTAATCGTGGCTTCATATTATTATCCATAGTCGATTAACCATTCATCCATTTGAGCCAAATCCATGATATCCCAGCCTCGGTAACCGTGAAGTCTATTGGGGTAAATCCGCCTGTATACTGCCTTGCCAAAAGGTGGGTTAACAGGTCTAATAGGTTCCTAGTGATCCCATGTAAACATTTTCTGGATGATGTTATTGATAGAAATCAATAGGTTCATAGTGATCCCATGAAATGATTTGAGAGATGTTATTGGAGAATCTAGAGGTTTATAGTTGGCCCATGAAAACTATGATTGGAAGGGTATTGGTAAAAACCAGTAGCTTCGTAATGGTCCAATGAAAACTATAAAGTTGGATAGGTTGTCCCTAAGAATTGAGACAGGTTATTAGTCAGCCCGTGAAAACTAATAGGTTCATGGTGACCCTAGAAAAACTATAAATTTGGACAGATAGTTAGATAAATTGGGATGGGTAATCCAGGGTATATTGCATTCTTGCATATCCTTATATATTACTATGTTTCAACCATTATCGAAGTAGGAGAACGGTATATGGTTAATGTATTTTGATTAAGATACTAGTTAGGGGAATACCCATCTCGCCTAGCAGCATGGTCTCACTAGATATCTATTTGGTTCAAGATGGTAGGTTATTATTCACACCAGATGTTTTGTCTAACTCGAAGTTTTTGTCTTTCCCCTTGAAATCTCTGGTGCTCATTTGAGTAGATCGAGGGTAAGGTTTTTCAGGTTTTCGATTAGACGAATAACCTTCCGAAGACGTGCAAGGAGCAATCTAGCTATTAAGAGCTTTATTTGTTTTCGTCGTGTAGTTTAGTTTTATCTATTTGGATATAATGGAAAAGTTGCATAATTGCCGAGTATTTGACTCAGATCAACCAAAGGTGCATCTTCATATGTCACACTTAGAGTATTTTATAATAATTATATTTTCTCTGAACGTGGGTTTACGAATGGGATTATGTAATGAATGTGAATTATCATATGTGAAAATTTTATTGTTAAACCGTGTTGAAATTTTTTCATATTTATGTGCTTTTGATTATTGATATGATTAACATAGCCGGATATTATCCTCAAGAATTAATAACTATGGATGACTGCAGCATCCATAACAGTTAGTTTTGGACCTCAGAATGGGGATGTTACAATGCCGACGTTGGACAATAAGTGGCTATAGGAAGACGATTGTTAGATGGGGCCTGGTTCTAATGGGAGTTCACATATAATGGATATAGGCACTGGACAATAAGTGACTACAGGAAATCGATTGTTAAATGGAGCCCGATACTAACAGGAGTTCACCTACCGTAGGCATTGGAGTGGTATAATAAGAAGCTTTTTACTGCGATGATTGAGAGATGGACACGGGTGCATACAATGAGTCAATTTGTGAGTTTGCGTTACGGTGTTCTCCCTCTCCAGGCATAGTGTGAGTAGAAAGGGGATAGTAGATCCCGATTCGGCTGATCGATAGTGTGAGATTCGATTTGTAGATTGACCCTTTGTGTTAGACAAGTATCATTAGGTGTATGACCATAGAATTACACAGACATGGTATGTGCACTCTATATCACTTAGAGTGGATTTAGAATTAGTTGCACTTAATCATCATATTAGTCTTATTCTCATTCACCAAACTTTTGTCTCATTTTCCCACACCATAGGATGACAGGTTAGCAGTGATTGGACATAGTACGGAGGAAAAAGGAGCTCAACGATGGAGTTCCCATATTATCAATTGTTTCTATTGTAGTCATCTATTGTATTAAATAATTGTAGAGTTTACATTGTACTTTGAGATAGTGTGTGTAACATCCCGCCTTTTTGGACGTTTTAAGCAGACACACGTGCCGACTCAAACCATACAGAAGGGTGGATTGTTATTGGGGTGAATAAGAAAAAGAAGAGAAAGAAAAAAACCAAACATAATCTCGCAGCGGAATGACAGAATATAATAATCAAATAATAGTTCATGAAGCTGTATACAAAACATTTGATTATACTTATACAATACAAAATCAAAGTTACACATATCATAGATAAATAAATGATAATGCAGCGGAACAGTATGATGCAGTGGAATAATATAGTAAATAATGATACAATCGTCTTCGTCCTCCAGAAACAAGTCTTTGAATCCTGAAATGCTCAAGCTGACCCGAGCGAATTGAAAAGACAAAACACTCGAGTCGGAACTAAAAGATCTTATGTAATTCAAATCAACGGTAAATAAATATGAGTGTAAACTGCGTCGGAGATGTTTACGAGGTTTGACCTCTCTTATCCAGTGTCTAACGTGAGTGCGGTAACTTAAGAGATGATCGGCATTCACATCTCCTAAGGATCCGTTAAACTATCTATTATGTAGTACAATACGCTATTATAATATGTCTACAGTAAAATAAACTATTAAAATAGCGTTAAGGCATTACCCATTTCCCCCTTAACACATTTTATAATGCCAATAGTCTATACAGTACCGTAACTCCCGTAAAATGGGGCCGCCAGAGGATACCCCATAGGTAAGACATAAAACAAACTCGTAGAAGGCGCGCTAGGGTAGGTGACACGGCACAACTATGCAATGCCAGGGTAGATATACCAATTACACTTTCGGACAGGTGGTAACGCATAGCAGCTACTACCGCCCACCTCAAAACACACTCCCAAATCAAAAATCGAGTGTGGCCACCAAATCAATCGCAAAGTCAGAATATCGTATCGAAGGAGTGTGCCCGATCGGAGGAATGACCTCACTTGGCCCGTCAATTGCACCTATTTTAGCCACCTTAAGCTAACTCATAGGAGTCAGGTCCACGTATTTACCTCATATAGGATCGTCGCCAACCATCCTACTTCATTCTGGAATCTCCACCGCGTACACAGTTGTCAAAGTGGTTTTCGGTATTGGCAGCGAGTATGACAATATCCGATCCCGGTCTCTTTAACAACCAATCGCTTATTACACACCGGATGGTTCATTTACATTTCCAAATTCATTTCATAATTGATATCAAATATCATATTCAATTCAAATCATATCATTTTCGAAATCATCACTTACTTTTGAAATCATATTCACCTTGAAATCATAGTCCGAAATTATATTTCCTTTCAAAAGTCATATTTTCAAAATAGGCTAAACTCTCATTTCAAAATATCATATTAAACCAAATATGTGATTTAAATCCCAACTTTGGTTATAACATCATTAACCATATTCACTTAAAAAGATCGAGAATTTGAATATAAACCCATCCATTTTACTTAGTTTGGAATTTAGAAGAAAATAGTTTTAAATAGTTATAAATAGTTAATATAGATTTAAAACAGATTAAATATAATTAAAATATATTAAAAAGCTTTAAAATAAATTAATTAGATTTAAAATAGGTTAATTAGTTTAAATAAATTAAATGGTTTAAAATAGGTTAAAATGATTTAATATAATTAATACAGGTTAAAATAGTTTAATACTTTGAAAATCTTAATAATTAGAAATTTTGAAATAATATATTTTTAAAACAGTTTATATTAAAACATGAATTTGGGATTAATATCAAATTAAACTATTCATTTCATTTCAACGCATTTGGACCATTTTCAATTTCCAAGTCAACAAACCAAATTCCAAACCTTTCAATTTAACATTTCAATAAACTATTAAATTTCATATCGTTTCAATCAAATATCATTTCGGATTACTCCAATTTCAAAATATTTCAAAGTTATTTTCAAACAACTACAATAACTTAATTTCGATAGAATTTCATTTATACTTAAAAGTTTAACTTTAAACTTCCAATTTAATTTCTTAAAGCAATTCCTTTTAAACCATTTCACATTTCAACACAAAACTTGATTTTCCAATAATACTTCAATTTATATACATCAAATTTTATTTCAAGATATCATTTAATTAATTCAAAAATTAAGAAATTCAAAATCATTAAATTTAACCAATCCAGTGTCCGTATATAATTTTCTACCCTAGGGGTCAAGTGATATGGATATTTATCATTTCAATCCACAATTTAAAATGTTATGGTTATATATCATTTCAAACCGCAATCCCGAATTAATAATAAAATCATAAAATCGCTCGAGTCTATCATTTCAACCCATAATGATTTTTCCCTAATCTATAGATCATTCGGGTATGTATCAATTCAACCCATAGTGAATTTGCAGTTTATAACGATATAAAATACAACATCCATCATCCAATATCAATAATCAAGCATTCATCACAATCATCATCCAAATCAACTAAATAAATATCAGCAATTAACTAATTTACAATAATAGGTATTTAAGTGGCAATTTAATTTCAATAATAAATTAAATAACGATTTAATTCAAATAAATCCAAATTAACTAAGATGACGATATAAAATATAATAAATAGTCATATACAAAATTTCTAATCACATCATAAATAAATTTAACAAACATAAGAAACTTTAGAAGTTGTGAGTGGGTTAAAACACTCACCTTTGAATTTAAATTGAATTAAAATCCAATTTAAGCCCAAAATTCAAACAGACTCGGAATTGGTCCAAACCTGCGTCAGAATGTCCGAAATTTCAATACGATCCCAACGGATCAAACCGCGCGTAAATCGGACCTTGTATGTAAAAGTTATATGCGTTAAAACACTAACGATTTAAATTTTAAAATAAAATAAAAAAAAAATGAAAAATCACCTCTCTCGTTCGGCCACGTCAACATCTGGAGCCCCCTTCTAGCCCTAGCGTGCACGACTCGTGCACGATGAATGCCGCCATTAAAACGAAGTCAGGCCGCCCTCCTGACATGCTGCGACGCTTCCCATGCGAGCATCTCCGCCTGTGCCACCTTGCTGGCCAACCCCGACACTCCCCCTCACCGTCGATCGACGTCCATAGCTCCGGCCGCCGCCATCAATTAAAACCCTAATCGATTTTTTCAGGACCATCCAACCGTCAACTCATCGAACAACCTATACTGATGAACAGCATGCAGCGATCTCCACATCCTGTACAGTTTATTTGACGATTGGTCGACGATTGATGAAGGCGCGATGAACGGCCGTGACTTGATCGTCCAATTCCGGCCACACAACAACCTAAATCGAAAAACGAATTACATAATTGACTTGCTCTCATCAAGAGCTTCAAATCGATATATAATTCGATATATATTGAGTAGTTTAAATTTTTGATTTGGTTTTGAAATTGAATTTGAAATTTGGGAATTAGGGTTTGTCTGCCATTGGAATGAGGAGCTGAGAAGAAATGTACGCACAGACAAATGAGAATGAGGAGTGGCTAGGGTTTATAATGAGGTATTTATAGGAAGATCAGAAAATAGAGAGAACGGATCAGATTTGATTTGGGTTTTGAACGATAAACGACCCGGAAAGCTCGTTCTGTCACCGAGCGAAAATGGGTCATCCCATATATCAAAATAGATGTTTTCAAAAAATTTAAATTCAATGGAATAGGTTTCAGATCCTAATTCAATCGTATGAAGAAGTTATGATAAAATTAGTTTAATTCAAATTGATTTCAATTAAATTAATTTCTAGGCGTTTCGAGTCTATACGATCAAATGACAAGTCCGATCGTTACAAAACTTGAAATCTTACAATAATTCACTGTTTCGGATCCGATGAAACTGGTTTCGTCGAAATCCAAGATAGCTGTCAAAGTGGCTATATTTTAGTTCATTAAATAAATTAATATTAAATTAATTAAATCACATTTTCATTCAAATTTAATAATTTACAATTTCTGTCATTTTAGATTACTTGGACATTTACCATAATTTAAAATAAATTTATATATTGATTCAAAGTTAATAAATTTACCCATTACAGTGTTTAACTTCAATTGTAATTAAATCCAATTATTTAAAATTTAAATTTCAAATAAATTGTTTTTATTTGATTTCAATCTTTATTTATACTCAATTAATTATTATTCTATATGCATGGCTAACATTTGATTTACATTCATTACATTAATATCCTCCAATATCTATCCTTTATTTGTATTAATTACAATATTTCAACTATATTGAATTTTGTCAATTTTTTCACATTTATTAAAATTTAAAACCCCAATTAATTTATTTATCTTGATTTCACTATTTTATTAAACCAATTATTACATTATGAATATAATTAACATTCCTATTCACTTTATTACGTTCACAAATTTCAATTATTGTCTTACTCACATAAATGTAATATATAACTACACTTAATTTCAATTGACTTCCAATTAAGTTTAATAGACTAATTAAACGAGTAACATATAATTATTACCATTAACCTCAATCACACTTATAAGGGTTTCTTATTTTCAACCAAATATTTAAATTACTTCCATCATATTGATTGTATTCAATTACCATTAATTATATATTATCTCAAAAAAAATCAATTCATATTTACATTAATTTCCTTATATTAAATTTATAACCAAGTTATAACATTTACATTATGTCAATCAATTGGAATTCCATAGGAATTGTTAAAAATTAACTTACACTAATATTGTTACAATTCATTTTGGTTATTATTTCATTATAAATTTACAAATTTTCATTTCCTTAATATTAGATTACCAAAATCTTATTAAATTAACTAAATTTTAATTATCGAAAATTTAGGGGCCGTTACACTCTCCCCCACTCAAAACTTTTTGTCCCCGAAAAGGAAAAAGGAGGGAAAAGAAGGGATTTAGTATTCAATATATATCTTATTCAAAATATTAAATATTTAAACAAATAAATTTACAGGATTAATTAATTTAAATACAATATATCAACTTAAAACCATTAAATCCTTTTATACTCAAAGTAGTAAAGTTTGGAAATCATTTCTCAAAATTTCAAAGTCCAAAATTTTCAAAAAATTTTGGTAGAGCCTCATTTGTACGGAGAGGTCTAGGAGAAATAATAATATCAATAATAATAATATATATCAAAATTTTCAAAATAATATATTCCAACAGCGGGAAAACAATATAATATCTCTAGAAAACCGTAATCCGAGAATGTACCTATTTGTCGGGCAAACAACGCTTAATTACGAAACCAAAAGCAGTGGCAATTGATTCCATAACCTGTATTTCACTTATATAATCTAAAAGAGTTAATAATTGTATAAAATGAAATATTTAAAGTTGTTTCAACCACTAACAAACAAATCAATATAAACAACAATCACTGGCAACCACGGCATACAATCATTATATGAAATCAATAGAATCAACTATCCATCCATAGCAAACAAAAAAATGGTTTATTCAGGTTCAGAAATGTTTAACCGCCTAAAATGAAAAATAAACTATTGAGTGCACCATTTACTCAACAATCTTAGATGAACTCAATAGATTATTCATACATCTTAAACAATTAGAAGTATCATATCCCAAATAACCCATAAACCAAAACAAACAATAATTTACAATGTACTTGAGTTATTCTTATTAAATTTCTTTCACAACATTTACAGTTTTTATTTTTCTTTTCATTCATACAAGGATTATTTCTTTAACTTACATTTGTCTCTTACAAAATTTTATTCCCATTCATTCAGTGTTTATTTCATTTATTTTTCCTTTATTACTTACAAAAATTCATTTTCATTTATTCATATCATGTCAATTTCTTTCATTGCATTACATTCATTTTATTATTTACTTTAATTATAAATAGTTTCAATATTAAGTTCAAAATCCTTTACTTGCAGTACTCATTTTCTATTTCATTTAATTAGTAGTATTACAATTTTAACTCAAGTTTATAACTATTTTCATATCAAATTTCTTATTTATAAAAATAAATTTCATTGAACACTTCCATTACATAAGTTTTACTTGTAAAAAATTCCATTACATATTCTTTTAACATTTCCACTTTTATAATTGGTAAGTTATATATATGTCTTTAAGAATGCAATTGAAAGTTACACAAGTTAGACTTACTTACTCTAATTAACTTAAGGTTCAATAGTTATCATTCCTTATTTTCATATTCTTTTCGTTTACAAGTTACAAATTTCAAATTCCTTGTATATTTCAGTTATAACTTAGCATATAATTTCTTATTTTCATTTAGAAGTTTCAATTATTAAATAGTTAAAATTTTTATTCCATTATAATAATTGAAATCTCTAATTTATAGCAATTTAAGAACTAAATGCGGGGTTTCATTTTAAATCATTTAAAATAACATCTACATATATATATATACTCATAACTTTTATATCCAATCATATTTAAACTTTAAAAAATTTATTTGTTTATCACAATAGATCTATAGTAAAACTACTACAATGGCCTTCCCACTTTGAAACTCGAAAATGAATGTCGATGATGCGTGCACTCATCACCGAAATTATTTTCCAGCGATAGAGAGGGGAGTACAGAACTTATTTCTTTCCAAAATTTCTTTAAAACAATTCTTTTAAATCATATTGAAATATTTATATCAGAAAATACTTCTAAATAATATTATTATTATATTCCAAAATCATTCAAAAGAAATTTCCCAAAAACACCGGAGTTTTAAGTTCTAAATTTTTTTTCAAATTTTATTTTCTACCAATATTTATAAATTTCACAACCTAACAACCGACATATTACAACCAAATATATATCATTTATAAATCGTTATTTTATATATAAAAATATACAATAAGCAAAATTATTTCATTTACCTATATTTCAAAACAATTATTGTGTCGGTCTGTCCTATTAAGTGTTTAGAAATCTCTTCGATGTCATAACGTCCTATGCACCAACCAGAATTTATAAATAAAAAACTGAACAAATTAACACAATATCAAAACCTTTTGAAACACTAACAAATATGCTCTCTCATATATATATACACTCAGCGACTCATTCTAGGGTATTACTACCCTATCTTATAAGAGCCAGACCCCACAAAGCTAAGGTTTTCGCTAAACCAAAGCTCTAATACCAACTGTAACATCCCGCCTTTTTGGATGTTTTAAGCAGGCACACGTGTCGACTCAAACCATATAGAAGGGCGGATTGTTATTGGGGTGAATAAGAAAAAGCAGAGAAAGAAAAACCAAACAGAATCTCGCAGCGGAATGACAAAATATAATAATTAAATAACAGTTCATGAAGCTGTATACAAAACATTTAAATATACTTATACAATACAAAATCATAGTTACACATATCAGAGATAAATAAATGGTAATGCAGTGGAACAGTATGATGCAATGGAATAATATAGTAAATAATAATACAATCTTCGTCTTCGTCCTCCAGAAATAAGTTTTCGAATCCTGAAATGCTTAGGCTGACCCGAGCGAATTGAAAAGACAAAACACTCGAGTCGGAACTAAAAGATCTTATGTAATTCAAATCAACGGTAAATAAATATGAGTGTAAACTGCGTCGGAGATGTTTACGAGGTTTGACCTCTCTTATCCAGTGTCTAACGTGAGTGCGGTAACTTAAGAGATGATCGGCATTCACATCTCCTAAGGATCCGTTAAACTATCTATTATGTAGTACAATACGCTATTATAATATGTCTACAGTAAAATAAACTATTAAAATAGCGTTAAGGCATTACCCATTTCCCCCTTAACACATTTTATAATGCCAATAGTCTATACAGTACCATAACTCCGCATAAACTGGGGCCGCCAGAGGATACCCCATAGGTACGACATAAAACAAACTCGTAGAAGGCGCGCTAGGGTAGGTGACACGGCACAACTATGCAATGCCAGGGTAGATATACCAATTACACTTTCGGACAGGTGGTAACGCATAGCAGCTACTACCGCCCACCTCAAAACACACTCCCAAATCAAAAATCGAGTGTGGCCACCAAATCAATCGCAAAGTCAGAATATCGTATCGAAGGAGTGTGCCCGATCGGAGGAATGACCTCACTTGGCCCGTCAATTGCACCTATTTTAGCCACCTTAAGCTAACTCATAGGAGTCAGGTCCACGTATTTACCTCATATAGGATCGTCGCCAACCATCCTACTTCATTCTGGAATCTCCACCGCGTACACAGTTGTCAAAGTGGTTTTCGGTATTGGGAGAGAGTATGACAATATCTGATCCCGGTCTCTTTAACAACCAATCGCTAATTACACACCGGATGGTTCTTTTACATTTGCAAAACCATTTCATAATTGATATCAAAATATCATATTCAATTCAAATCATATCATTTTCGAAATCATTACTTAATTTCGAAATTATATTCACCTTGAAATCATAGTTCGAAATTATATTTCATTTCAAAAGTCATATTTCCAAAATAGGCTAAACTCTCATTTCAAAATATCATATTAAACCAAATATGTTATTTAAATCCTAACTTAGGTTATAACATCATTAACCATATTCACTTAAAAAAATCGAGAATTTGAATATAAACCCATCCATTTTACTTAGTTTGGAATTTAGAAGAAAATAGTTATAAATAGTTATAAATAGTTAATATAGATTTAAAATAGATTAAACATAATTAAAATATATTAAACATCTTTAAAATAGATTAATTAGATTTAAAATAAGTTAAAATAGGTTAATTAGTTTAAATAAATTAAATGGTTTAAAATAGATTAAAATGATTTAATATTATTAATACAGGTTAAAATAGTTTAATACTTTGAAAATCTTAATAATTAGAAATTTTGAAATAATATATTTTTAAAATAGTTTATATTAAAACATGAATTTGGGATTAATATCAAATTAAACTATTTGTTTCATTTCAACGCATTTGGACCATTTTCGATTTCCAAGTCAACAAACCAAATTCCAAACCTTTCAATTTAACATTTCAATAAACTATTGAATTTCATATCGTTTCAATCCATGTTCAAATATCAATTCGAATTACTCCAATTTCAAAATATTTCAAAGTTATTTTCAAACAACTTCAATAACTTAATTTCGATAGAATTTCATTTATACTTAAAAGTTTAACTTTAAACTTCCAATTTAATTTCTTAAAGCAATTCCTTTTAAACCATTTCACATTTCAACACAAAACTTGATTTTCTAATAATACTTCAATTTATATACATCAAATTTTATTTCAAGATATCATTTAATTAATTCAAAAATTAAGAAGTTCAAAATCATTAAATTTAACCAATCCGGTGTCCGTATATAATTTTCTACCCTAGGGTCAAGTGATACAGATATTTATCATTTCAATCCACAATTTAAAATGTTACAGTTATATATCATTTCAAACCGCAATCCCGAATTAATAATAAAATCCATAAATTGCTCGAGTCTATCATTTCAACCCATAACGATTTTTCCCTAATCTATAGATCATTCGGGTATGTATCATTTCAACCCATAGTGAATTTGCAGTTTATAATGATATAAAATACAACATCCATTCATCCAATATCAACAATCAAGCATTCATCACAATCATCATCCAAATCAACCAAATAAATATCAGCAATTAACTTATTTACAATAACAGGTATTTAAGTGGCAATTTAATTTCAATAATAAATTAAATAACGATTTAATTCAAATAAATTCAAATTAACTAAGATGACGATATAAAATATACCAAACAGTCATAAATAAATTTCTAATCACATCATAAATAAATTTAACAAACATATGAAACTTTAGAAGTTGTGAGTGGGTTAAAACACTCACCTTTGAATTTAAATTGAATTCAAATCCAAGTTAAGCCCAAAATTCAAACAGTCTCATAATTCATCCAAACTAGTGTCATAATGTCTGAAATTTCAATACGATCCCAGTGGATCAAACCGCGTGTAAATCGAACCTCGTATGTAAAAGTTATACGCGTTAGAACACTAACGATTTAAATTTTAAAATAAAAGAAAAAAAAAGAAAAATCTCCTCTCTCGTTCGGCCACGTCAACATCTGGAGCCCGCTTCTAGCCCTAGCGTGCACGACTCGTGCACAATGAACGCTGCTAGTAAAATGAAGTCGCGCCGCCCTCCGGACATGCTGTGACCCTTCCCATGCGAGCATCTCCGCCTACGCCACCTTACTGGCCAACCCCGACACTCCCCCTCGCCATCGATCGACGTCCATAGCTCCGGCCGCTGCCATCAATTAAAACCCTAATCAATTTTTTCACGACCATCCAACCGTCAACTCATCGAACAACCTATACCGATGAACAGCGTGCAGCGATCTCCACAGCTCGTACAGTTTATTTGACGATCGGTCGACGATTGATGAAGGCGCGATGAACGGCCGTGACTTGATCCTCCAATTCTGGCCACACAGCAACCCAGATCGAAAAATGAATCACATAATTGAATTGTGCTCGTCGAGAGCTTCAAATCGATATATAATTCGATATATATTGAGTAGTTTAAATTTTTGATTTGGTTTTGAAATTGAATTTGAAATTTGGGAATTAGGGTTTGTCTGCCATTGGAATGAGGAGCTGAGAAGGAATGTACATACAGACAAATGAGAATGAGGAGTAGCTAGGGTTTATAACGAGATATTTATAGGCAGATCAGAAAATAGAGAGAACGGATCAGATTTGATTTGGGTTTTGAACGATAAACGACCCAAAAAGCACGTTCTGTCATCGGAGCGAAAATGGGGCATCCCATATATCAAAATAGATGTTTTCAAAAAATTTAAATTCAATGGAACAGGTTCCAAATCCTAATTCAATCGTATGAAGAAGTTATGACAAAATCAGCTTAATTCAAATTGATTTCAATTAAATTAATTTCTAGGCGTTTTGAGTCTGTACGATCAAACGACAAGTCCGATCGTTACGAAACTTGAAATCCTACAATAATTCACTGTTTCGGATCCGATGAAACAGGTTTCGTCAAAATCCGAGATAGTTGTCAAAATGGCTATATTTTAGTTAATTAAATAAATTAATATTAAATTAATTATATCACATTTTCATTCAAATTTAATAATTTACAATTTATGTCATTTTAGATTACTTGGACATTTACCATAATTTAAAATAAATTTATATATCGATTCAAAGTTAATAAATTTACCCATTATAGTGTTTAACTTCAATTGTAATTAAATCCAATTATTTAAAATTTAAATTTCAAATAAATTGTTTTTATTTGATTTCAATCTTTATACTCAATTAATTATTTTTCTATAGGCATGGATAACATTTGGTTTACATTTCATTACAATAATATCCTCCAATTTCCATCCTTTATTTGTATTAATTACCATATTTTAACTATATTGAATTTTATCAATTTTTTCACATTTATTAAAATTTAAAACCCCAATTAATTTATTTATCTTGATTTCACTATTTTATTAAATCAATTATTACATTATGAATATAATTAACATTCCTATTCACTTTATTACGTTCACAAATTTCAATTATTGTCTTACTCGTATAAATGTAATATATAACTACACTTAATTTCAATTGACTTCCAATTAAGTTTAATAGACTGATTAAACGAGTAACATATTATTGTTACCTTAACCTTAATCACACTTGTAAGGGTTTCTTATTTTCAACCAAATATTTAAATTACTTACGTCATATTGATTGTATTCAATTACCATTAGTTATATATTACCTCAAAAAAAATCAATTCATATTCACATTCATTTCCTTATATTAAATTTATAACCAAGTTATAAGATTTACATTATGTCAATCAATTGGAATTCCATAAGAATTGTTAAAAATTAACTTACACTAATATTGTTACAATTCATTCTGGTTATTATTTCATTATAAATTTACAAATTTTCATTTCCTCAATATTAGATTACCAAAATCTTATTTAATTAACTAAATTTTAATTATCGAAAATTTACGGGTCGTTACAGTGTGTAAGTAAAATAAGTATTTTAGAAATTGTTTTTCTAAGATGTCTATTTTGTATACTTATATTTTAATTCTTTCCACTGTGAGATCTAAAAGTTTAGAATGTCTTACAACTCCACCCTTTTTCTTATGCTTTGTAAATGTTTTTAAGATCCCAACAGCTATTATTTTTCAGCATAGTTCGTGTTGAGAAGTGCAGGTTGTAACATCATTGTTGGACATGATACAAAGCAACTAGGGAGGAAGACTGTGGCATTAGTGAAGGTTCAATGTGTTAATACCACAGATATTGGTTTTGTTGATAACAACCATATAAATGTAGATACTAATGTTTTCCTAAGTTGTATATAATATTTTGCAGGATGTTAAGTATTATATAGGTTTATACAAGTGCAGGATAATCAAATTTGAAGACTGATCAATAAAAAGACTAGAGATCGAAATTCAGAATGATTAATGTAATTAAAGACTCGCGAGTTTAAAGACAATGACGTGAAGAGTTCAAAACTATAGTTTATAGTTAATAGGCATTAGGTTAATTTGTTAAAGTCCTTGAATAGAAAATTTCTTTTCTTTGAATACTTTCTTATCAAAATATTTATTTTGTCACAAAAACCGGAGACCTTATAGAGAAGAAAACAAATCAAATAAGGGGTATCCGGTTTTTGTGTTCTTCTCTTTATAAGGTCTCCGATTTTTGTGTTCTTCTCTCTCATATTTATTTTTTTTCAAAATATATTTCTAAAAATATTTTGTAAGAGTTTTACATATTAAAGTATTTAAAAACTATGTTTAAATAATTTTATAAAATTCTAGAATTTTGAAACACCCTAAAAGTGTTTCTGATTTTCAAAATGAACAAGGGTATGTCGATATACCCTACCTATATATGTCGACATATGCACCGCTGAAGAGTGCCTTTTGAATTTTGAATAGTTGTGATTTTTGGCTATATCTTTTCACGAATTGACATGCCCCTTCAAAAACTGTATAAAGGGGACTGAAAAATGAATTATATAGCTTCTTTCTCCATATTCTTCTTACTCCAAATTCTCATGATATATTTATTCTTTTTACTCCAAATTCTCATTATATATTTCACAAAATCCACTTTCTATACTATTCAAATTCATTTAATTTCAATCTCTACCTTACTACATTCATACTCTACAATTTACTCACTGATTTAAAAGTATTCTCCCATCAATTCAAAGATCAAAGTGTTATCAAAGGGCTGTGGGATATTCTATATCCAAAGTACAATAAATTATATTTGGAATCAGTAATTCTCAACTACTATTTATGTAGGTGTGCTTGTTGCTCGTTCAAATCAATTGGGCGGCTTATCACCCGTTCTAATCAAGTGGGTGTGCTTGTTGCCCATTTAAATCAAGTGGATGATCTTACCACCTAGTTAAATCAAGAGAGTCTAGCCTTAGCTTGGAAAGTCAAGAGGGTGTATCTTGTTGCCTTGAAATCAAGATTGTATTCTAGATTACTTGCTACCTGATTAAAGTAGGCGTTTAAAAGGAAATATGTACATATACTGTATAGGACTGGAAGTAGGATTGGTTAACCCTAACCAGTATAAAACTCATATTGTCAACTCTTTTACTTTTACTTTATTTTACTGCATTTATATATATCTACGATTGCCTGTTAATATACATCTATATTGATTATTTGTGTTTGAATTTAAATCTTGAAACAATTTAGAAAAGTTTTATATAAGTTCTAAAACACCGCTTTCCCTCCTCTAGTGTTAAGTAGCCTTAAGATTCGTTCAGACTAGCATAATTTATACTACACCATTTCCTACATTTGGTATCAGAATCGTAGGTTTTCAAAAACTCATTATTCGATTTTTGAAAAGTATAAATGGCTAGTAACAGTGGTAGTAGACTTTTTAGCACTTTTGTAGAAGGACAATCAACTGCTAGACCCCCACTATTTAATGGTAGTAATTTTAGTAACTGGTCATGTAGGATGAAAATTTATTTATAATCCAATGATTTAGATATTTAGAACATTACACAAAGAGATACACTGAACCCCAACTGAATACTCATAATGGACAACAGACCAAAATACACAAGCACTCAACAACTCCAAAGCCATGAATATTTTATTTTTCTCCTTAAATAAAAATGAATTTAATAAAGTTTCTATTAGTAAGTGTTAACCCAAAAAATGGATCAACGCCCTAGATTGAGTGTGAAAGCACCAGCCCTGTTCTTACAGAGTAATAATATAGAAAATAAATGTAAAAAGAGCAGATATAGTAAAAAGACAAGAATATTTTTATAGTGGTTTGGCTGTTAAAGAATCCTACGTCCACTTTATAACTTTCTATTAACTGACTGCTATTACAAGTTGAATCGAATTACAATGTGACTGAATCTTCCAAGTTAGATCAAGTCACAAGTACCACAGTTCACTTGAGAATCACAGTGAACCCATAGATGATCATTATGTGGGAGGAGAAGAGTGAATAATAACTTATGTAGAGTTCCAACAGCTAGTTCAAAAGATCCCCTTTATATTGCAGATAGGTGAGTATTTATAGGGATTGGAGAGCTATTGGGCTTGGCCACTTCACCTGAAGCCTATACTTGATGGTACGAAGACACTCCAAAAATTTCATGGTGAACCGACTTATCCTGATGGATCGCTAGCGATCCATAGGGCATGGATCGCTAGGGATCCATGTGGTTCAAGTATATTTGGATCGTTTCACTTAAATTGAACTCTTTGCCTTATGCAGATGCTCTTCATGTAATTTCATAACAACTTGTCTTGCTTTGATAGTGATTCATATACAAGTTGCATTGAACTATGACTAGAATCAGATGAATGCTCGCTTCTTGAACTAGCTTGCTTGGAATATCATGAAACTTGGAAAAAATCCCTAGAAAAGGCATTGGTTCATATGCAAGAAGTTTGGCGGATCCATGAGCAATCCTTATGGATCATTAGCGATCCATGGCTAATGGATCGCTAGTGATCCATCCCCTTAGCCTATTTTTGCATCTTTCCTCTTGGGTCTTTCTTAGCTTCTTCTTCTGGTCCTTTTAGTTGATTCTTGAGTTGTTTTGACTTGACGAGGATGTTCTAGTTCCCATTAAATTTTGTTGAGTTAAAAACCCAGTTAACATTTGCCCCCCAGAGTATGCCTTCGTTGGAAAAAAGGTGTGCTATGGAAGTAACTTCTTTTGAGTTCCCCTTTCATGAAGTTTAATTGATCGTGTTGAAGCTATCATGCGAATTTAGCTATGGCTATTCAGCTGTCTGTTGAGTCTTTATTGTGAACCATCATTGCTTGTAACGATAAATCAATTTTAATCCCACAACTTTCCAAATTCTTGCAAACAAAACTTAGATCATACTTGGCGAGTTTGGAGAAAATCGATTGCAACTCGATGGATCGCTGGCGATCCATAGTCCATGGATCGCTAGCGATCCAAGGACTTAGCAAATTTTTTCCATCAATCTCCTACTTAACTTTGTTCGGGCCGACCTTTCATCATTTCATGATTTCCTTTCGAACCGAGCTAACCTCTCTTGTGACCCGATCAAAATGCCACCAAACCCTAAGATCGCTCATGCGATCGCCGTCGTCAATCTCCACCATCAAAGCATCCTACAACCTACCTCACTCGACTTGGTCGTCACCTTGAGCCAACCCCTAACGCCTGAAACATCGCTCGTATGAATTGCTGCCGAACTTGCCTACTTTGGATTGCAAATAACTTGGAATTGTCCATGTTTGCCTTCTGACTTGAGGTTATTGATATGAATTTTGGCGTAGTATTAGCGATTGGTAATGAAGTTATGTTAGTGTCGGATGCAGTTGAAAATTTGGGCTGATTGTAACTTTGTGGAAGAAGATAGTAAATTGAGTCTTGAATTCCTTATGGAACAAAGCCAGGGTTTTGCCCCAGTGCTTGACATGTTTTGCTATCTTCATCCATAGAGTCAGAATTAACTTGCACCAAGTTACACTATTGATCCCGGCATGGCATCTTGCGGATTGATTTTGGTTTTTCTGGGAGGTGATAATAGCTTGGGGTAGCATCTTGTATGTAGCTCATGCTGATGAGGTTAAGTTGAAAAAGGAGCTTGAAATTCGAGATGACATCATAGAAGCTTAGAAGAGGACTATTGCTGGTCATGATGGAGCCGTTGAAGCTTATAAAAAGGCAATTGCTGATTAAGCGGAAATGGTGGGATCCTATGACAAGACCATTTATGACCGGGCTCAAATGATTTCTTCACTTTAGGAAAGAGTCGTGCAGCTTAATGTTGAAAAGACCCAAGTTGAAGTTGAGAAGGATGTTGTGACGGCGGACTACTTAGAGCTGCAGGATACCTTCAAAAGGAAGATGGAGAAGGTGAATGACACCATCTTGAATTTCTACGTCAACTCCATACTGCATTAGGGCAACCTCAGCTATCTAGGCCAGAAATTCCTATGTACTCTTGTTGTGGTTTAGGAAGAAGTCCTGGCCCATTTTTGAAAAACAGGGATGTATACACCGAGCAAGAGTTGGAGGACGACTATCTCAACGAAGAGTCGAAGAGGGCTTTGGTAGAGAGCCGAAAGATTATTTAGATTGAGAGGGAGCGAGAGGCCACCGATGCTACTGCAACTGCAGCTGCTAAAGCGGTATCAGATCCTTTCAGTTCCGGGCCTGGCAAATCATTAAAGCAGCCTCGTGATCAGTCAGGAACTATTCCGAGTTCAGCCAGTACTGCCTTGTTTTCTGTCTCTTCAACGGCTGTTTCAGAAGCCTTGGGTGATCCTCGAACATCATCAAAGATCATGTACCATCAAAACAAGGAGACGGTGGAGAGTATGAGGTTGAAATTCTCGGTCACACTTCTTATGTAGGTAACCTTCTTGTCACTCCCGAGTTTGAGAATTTTCAGCTCAAGCCGCAAGAACAAGACAAATTGAATGCCTTCATTTCTTATCTTATAGGTCTGTCTTCTTTGCCTATCGAACTGCCAATTTCTTCTATCCCGAGGCCTGCTGCCATTTCGACTACTTCGACGCTTGTTTCTGTAGCTGCTTCGATCACAAAGCCCGTGTCTGGCTCGCAACCAGGGCCGGAATCCGAGAAGATTGTTGCGTTGCATGTCCTAGACGACCCTTCTGTATCTTTGGAGGGCGATTTAATAGTAGTTAACACTCGAGAGCAGACAGACCAAGCTAGACATCTAAGTAAAACTGAACATCAAATGGTGGCAGTTAAGAGGGAAAAGATTGAGGAGAAAATTCTTCGAGGAGCTCTCGCAAGTCCCGAAAGCGCAAGACCAAGGGGGAATCTTCCAAGGCGGTCGAAGGACATGGGCACGGAGGCAATAATTGATATCACTAGTAGCGATACAACTACTGGTGGGGATACTAAGAGGAATAAGAAACTTCATACCAAAGGCGGGAAGGGAAGTAGTGGAAAGAAACACTAATAGGCTCGAGTGACAATGGAGCCAGATACTGGAACATTCTGATTTGTTTGACATATATTTTGTACAAGTGCAGAGTATGCACTTATTACTTTTGTTATTGTAGCATCTGTACTTTTCTTTTTGTTGGCCGATGTTGAGTGGATACGGCCCCTACATTTTGACTTTGTACAGAAAATGTTATAAGGAATTAATTGATGTTTCTATAATCATCTCTTCTATGTTCTTCCCTATTTATCACGTACTTAGCTTGTTTTTATACTTCTTATGTGTGCACGTGGCACGATTTCTTGTTCTATAATATCTATACTTCACATTGTCGTGCCATGTTTCGCGGTATATGATGCCTTTATTTCCATGATTTCACGCATTATGTATGCATTTTTTAACTTTATAACTAGATCCATTGTGATTGCCAAAAAAATTGTCTGGAGAAACGGGCCTGTGGAGTAGTTTTCCTTTCAACTAAATGTTTTTGTGTGTATGCCCCCTACTTTACAGGGTTGCTTTTTCCGAACACTTGACAAATGACCGGCTGATCCGATTGATTCCATGGATGTCTGTAACCGAATCTAGTTTGCGGTTCCTATCTTCGAGAACTTATGACTCGAGCATCTCGATTCCAGAGATTTTGTCGATCAATGATCGAAATTCTTTGCCGATTTCTAGTTATGCGACATTGTTGGATTCATGTCAATTACTTTTGATTGTGGGAGTGGATACTTATTAGTCCTGCAATAGACGAGTTTCCCAATGTTTTCAGGACAATACCGGTACTTACAAGATCTTCATGGTTTGCTGATGGTACCGAAGCAACATCAAGCAGTGCCTGCGTAGAATGCGCGGCTTATGAAATGCGCGGCTTTTAAGAGTGTGCGGCTTACGAAATGCGTGGCTTTTTAGAGTGTGCGGCTTATGAAATGCACGACTTAAGTAATTATATTTGCTTGATTCCACCACCCAAGAAGCGGTGCACGGCTAACAAAATGCGCGGCTTTGATTTGGGCCTTCCCGATGTTGCCAGAGCAACACAGGTTTTTAGAAGGCAAGGATAGAGCTCCGTCGATCAAATGGTTTCAGTCAATTTGCTTCCGTCGACTTGGTGGGTAGATGGGGCGTGCTTGAGCGTAGTTCCTCTATCTCAAGCAGTGATTGGATGGTTTTGAGTCGATTTGATCCCATCGACTCAGTAGGTTACTTTTGTGCACATAGTTTTATTGGTTCAGAAAGCAAAGCAATTTTATTAATAAAAGTTGGGCAAGTTCTGCCTATTTACAATGCCTTCGGTATTCCGGGATGGATTATTTGCGAGAAATAGGAAATACATAAGATAGACTTAGATAAAGTAACGACGTAGCGATTCGTTGTTTCAAGCTCAAGGAATTTGGTTTCCATCAACGGTTGTTAGCTTGAATGTGCCATTCCCTAGCTTCTGGCCGATCACATAGGGCCTTTCCTAGTTTGGTCCGAATGTTCCTGGTATAGGGTAGACAAGTTTGAGGACAAGGTCTCCCACTGAAAGTACGGTTACAAACTTTGGAATTGAAATATCGTGCGACCCTTTTCTGGTGAGCAGCAGTCCTTAACTCGGCTTCTTTTCTCTTCTCGTAGACCATATCAAGGGACTCGAGTAGGAGCTGCTCGTTTTTCCTTTGATTAAAGTTTTACTTTCGATAGGAGGGGACTTCTAGCTCGATTGGGATCATTGCTTCTAAACCATATGTCAGTGCGAATGGGGAGTGCCCGGTTGCATATTTGTGCATTGTCTTATAAGCCATAGTGCGAGTGAAAGTTCATCAACCCAATTTCCTTTAGCTTTAGTTAGCTGCTTTTTAATGGTGGACTCGATGATCTTGTTCACTACTTTCACTTGCCCGTTTGCCTACAGATGTGCAACAGCTGAAAAGCTTTTTTCGATTCAGAAGCGTTTGCAAATGTCTTTGAACTCAGCACTTTCAAATTAGGTCCGGTTATCCATGATAATTTTTTATGGCACTCCAAACCTGCAAATAATGTTTTTAGTGACAAAATTAATAACTTTCTTTGTGGTAATAGTGGCCAGCGGTTCCGCTTCGGCCCATTTGGTGAAATAGTCAATAGCAATTATAGCATATTTGGCTCCTCCTTTGGCCATTGGTAATACACCAATCAGATCAATTCCCCAGATTGCAGATGGTCACGGGCTGACCATCTATGTCAACTCCGTCGAAGGAGTTCTTTTGATCTTGTTGAATCTTTGGCATTGGTCGCACCATCTGGTATAATTTGCTGCACCGTGGTTACTATTGGCCAAAAATACCCATATCGGAGAACTCTCTTTGCGAGGGTTTGCCTCTAAGTGCGATCTCCATAGTCGCCTTCATGAACTTCCTTGAGGATTCTTCGGGCTTTGTCGTTGGTCACGCACCTGAGCAAGGGGGTAGAGAATCCCCTTCGGTAGAGCATCCCATCCTGTACTACAAACCGCAGTGCCTTCCAAAGAAGTTTTTTCCATTGATTCTTGTCTTCAAGGAGAGTTCCTCTGAGCAGGTATTCCTTGATCGATGTCATCCACGTTTATGGTTCTTTGGTTGTTTTAAAAATCCAGTCGATATCCATCTCGCTTATGCTTGGTGCGGTCAGAGTTTCAACTGGAACTAGCCCCAAGGATTCAGCTTCTCCAGAATTAGCTGGTTTAGCTAGATAGTCTGCCTTCATGTTTTGTAACCTTGGGATATAAGTTATGGTGTAATGTTCAATGTCATTCAGTAGTTCCTGCACTTTAGATAGATACGGGGTGAGGTTCTCTTCCCGAGCTTGGTATTTGCCTTACACCTGGCAGACAACTAGCTGAGAGTCGCTATAGATGTGTACGGACTTTATCCGAGTTCCTTCACAACTTTCAGCCAAGCTATCAATGCTTTGTATTCCACTTCGTTATTTGTTTCAGTGAATTCCAAGCATCAGGCATAGCAAAAGGATTGTCCTTCGAGAGTTTCGAGCACTACTTCTGCCCCAAGCAGAAGTTATTAGATGCACCATCGACGAACAACTTCCAACGTGTCTCCACTTCTGGAGTAATTTCTTCTTTGTTATCTTGTATCATAAACTTGATAATGAAGTCTGCCAGTGCCTATCAGTTGATCGCCCTTCAAGAATGGTAAGTGATTTTGTACTGAATTAATTCGATTTTCCATTTGATGAGCTGTCCAGCGGTCTTAGGGTGGTATAACACTTGCTTCAAGGGTTGATCTATTAGCACTTTGATCAGGTGTGCCTGAAAGTACGCTCGTAACTTTTTGGATGCGATCAAGAGGTAGTATACTAGTTTTTCCAATTTTGGATAGTTCTTCTTGGCACCGGTGAATCGTTTATTGATGTAATATATGGGTCACTCTATCTTAGCTTCTTCTCATACAAGCATGACACTTAATGCATGGGTTGAGACTGTTAAGTAGATAAACATGTCTTCTCCGACTACCGGCTTAGACAGGGTTGGCGGGCTTTCCATATGTCACAGAAGCTTTTCGAACGGACAAGCTTGATTCCATTTGAAGTTCTTCTTTCCCTTCTTTAGCGTATCAAAGAACGATATACATTTGTCGGTTTCTTTTAAGATGAACCGGCTTAGTGCTGCAACTTTACGATTCAAGCTTTGTAATTCCTTCTTGTTCCTCGAGGCCTCGACTACCTGTAAAGCGGTAATTTGTTTGGGATTTGCTTCGATGCCATTGGCGCTTACAATGAATCCCAAGAACTTTCTAGAGGCTACATCGAAGTGACATTTAAGTGGATTGAGTTTCATTCCATATTTGCGGAGTTTTTCAAACATTTCGGTGAGGTTGTCCAACTGATTTGCAACTATGTGCGATTTAACCAACATATCGTCTATATAAACTTCAATAGTCTTCCCGATCTGATGTTTGAACATGGCATTCACTAGTCAATGGTAGGTTGCCCCAGCATTCTTTAAGCCAAATGGCATCACTTTATAGTAGTATAACCCCAGATCAGTAATGAAACTGGAATTTTCCTGGTCAGGTTCGTACATCATGGTCTGGTTGTAACCCGAGTAAGCAACCATAACTGATAGTAGTTCACGCCCAGCTGTCTTGTTCACAAGTTTGTTGATTCTAGGCAGTGGAAAGCCGTCTTTCGTGCAAGCTTTGTTTAGGTCCGAGTAGTTGATACAAGTTTGCCATTTTCCATTGGACTTCTTGACCAAGACAGGGTTGGATACCCATTCAGGGTAGGTTGCATCATGGATAAAACTATTCGCCATTAGCTCATCCACTTCTTCTCTCAGCACTTTGGACCGTTCGGGTCCTAGGCTGCGTCTCTTCTACTTCACTGCTGTATACTTAGGATCAATATTAAGTGCATGGCATGCGATCTTTGGTGAAACCCTGCACATATCGGAATGTTTCCAAGCAAATACGTCCAGGTTGGCACAAAGAAATTTGACGAGTTCCAGTCGCATCTTGTTTCCAAGATGTGATCCAATTTTCAAGGCCCGTGTTGGGTCATCCATATCAACTGGGACAAACACCGTCAATTCTGCTGGTGCTGCCCGTTCCTCACCTAAACTCTTCTTTCTAGGGTCCAAAGCCTTGTCGAATTAGCTAAGGTCCCCAAGCCAAGGGCAGCTCTATAGTTGTTATTCAGTAGGTTCATGAATATGGAGAGTTCTCCCCACATTCTTCCCCTTTTCTTTTCTTCTAGACTCTCGTAGTTCTACTATGTAGCATTCTCTAGCGCCACTTTGGTCTCCTATGATCACCCCAACTACATTCTTTGTCGGAAATTTCATAGTTGGACACCATTGAGCTAAAGCAATCCTGAAATCTGCCTAGGTGAGCCGACTTAAGAAAGCATTGTAGGTGGATATTTCATTTACAATCACAAAGGTCTGGATGAGGACGACTCTTCGGTCGCCTTCTCCAAGTTCTATGGTAAATCAATTGTTCTGATAGGTTGATTAGGTTCACCAATGAATCCCATGATCTTTGTTCGACAAGCGGATACGTCTTTCATACTGATCTTCATCTGATCAAACGTGTGTTTGAACAGGATGTTCATAGAGCTGCCACTGTCCACTAATACACGTCAGACCATGGCTGGTCTGATTCCTACCATCATGACCATGGGGTAAAGGGTTGGAGCTTATATTCCTTCAGTGTCTCAATTCTAGAACACTATGTCATCGTTCAGGGTCCTCTGCTGCTTGGTAGAAGTTTAGTCTTCGATCGCGAAGCACGAATCTTTAAGAGCGTGTCTTAGTGAGCTTGTGTATTGCTCCATTTCTCTCCAACTCTTCTGCGCAGGATGAGGTCCTCTAGATATTGTTCCGATGATGAGTCTTTGATTGGTCCATTTGGATCCCTCTTCACTGGTTCCAGCTTGGTTTCCCTGGTCTCTAAGAGCTTGGGGTGCTAAAGGCTGGTCATGATTTTATGGTTTCCTCACATACTGCTGAAGCTTGTTTTCCCAAATCAGTTCTTTAATCAGGTTCTTAAAGTGACGACACTCATTCGTGTTGTGACCAAGTATTTCATGGAAGCGGCAGTACTTTTCGTAATGCTTTTATTGTACAGTCGCTTCTTTTTTAGGTGGCTTCTTGTACTCCTCCGTTCCTTATGTCGCAAGGTAGATGTTCTCTAGAGTATCATTGAGTGGGGTATAGATTTTGGGCCTCAAGCCTTTAAGTCGCTTGTTACTTCCATTTCGCTTGTTGGAATTCTGGTTCTTCCTTTTCTCATTTCCATCCTTCCCTGCGTTTCCTGCAGCAGTTTCGGAGGTATTTGCGTCTTGGTTCACCGCCATACCATTTGCCCAACATTGTTTCGTTGTAGGTTAGCAGGTTTTCCTTCTAGCTCCTCTGCCTCTTCCAATCTCAGTACTGGCTCGCCTTTCGATTAAAGTCCTTCCTGGTGGTAGGTTATTTCATTTTGATCCATTTTCCGAATTCAGCGTTGGGATGGATGGCGTGGACCAGGGCCATGAAGACAATATCTTCGTTTGGGTTACTTACTTCAGAGACTGCAGTGTTAAACTGACTCAAGAAGGATTTCAGAGATTCATTTCGTCCATAGAATAGGCCCGGTAGGGACATCACGTCTTTTGGTTGTGCTGTGTTGTGAAGCCTAAACTAATTAAGGAACCTTATTGCTAATTCACAGAAAGTGGAGACAGATTTAGGTGGAAGCCTAGTGAACCATATCGAATGGAATTTGAAGCATTCGCTCTGTCCATGTACCAACTGTACTTGTATAAGTGAGGTTTCGGGTCTCTAGCTCAACCGTAGGATGAAATGTTTGGCATAGTGAACTTTTTAGGATATCATTCATTCAGAATGTCATCAGTGAAGGGAGTCCGGCTTGGAGCAGATCCCCATTCATCATCTCACCTATTCTTACTTTGTCCATTAGGCGCTTGATCATGTCCGCGATATATGTCTCTGATGTTCGATAGTCCACGGGTTGGCTGTCAGTGACTACACCAAGTGTTTGATCTTGCAAACGATCTTGGTAAGTGGGCTGAAGCCTAGGCTCTCCTATCTTCAGGAGAGCCCCTCCCTCGGAGTTCCATTGGCTTGCGGTCCTCTCTGCGGGTATTGAGTGCGTTAGTGTTTTCTTTCAACTCATTGTTGTCAAGTTGTTCACCATCTTCAGGGTCGGAGAGATCCACTACTATATCTTACCGTGGGGTTTTCTTCTCCAGATTCAAGTTCATGGCGGGATGCTTTCTAGTTGGTGGAGTGCTTGCATTTCCTTCTATGGTGATTCCTACTACTCTCTTTTGCTGCTGCTTTTCGTTTCTCGTGTTTAGGATAGAAACAGAAGAGTATTCCTGCTCCATGGCAGCCGCGGGCTCTGGCATGGTTCTCGGAGTAGAGAGTGATTGCAAGGTCAAGAGGGCATTTAATTTTTCCATAAGATCTTTTTTGCTATTCTCCATCTTTTGATTGATTTCATCAACCATCTTGTTTAACTCGCCTCTAGTGACAAGTTCATGTTGGATAGAAGATCCCAGCACCTGATCTCCTGTGTTTGCGCTAGAATTTTCTCTGACTAATGGGTTGTTGGCACTGTTGACTTCAACTTGCTGAGGGTTGGTTTCTTCTCTAGCTATTATAGCTCCTATAGATCTTCCGGAAGCAGTTCCCTTTCTTCCTGGTGCCATTGATTCTCAGTAGAAAATCTTCTAAGCAAAGAACAAGGATCTAAATTCTTAACCTGTCTGATCCAAAGTAGATAGGTAGATCTTAGCCTGAGTTGGGTTCTCAATGAAAGCACCAAAATGTTAACCCAAAAAATGGATCAACACCCTGGATTGAGTGGAAAGCACCAGCCCTATTCTTACAGAGCAATAATATAGAAAATAAATGTAAAAAGAGCAGAGATAGTAAAAGGACAAGAAGATTATTATAGTAGTTTGGCTGTTAATGAAGCTTGCGTCCACTTTATAACTTTCTATTAACTGACTGCTATTACAAGTTGAATCGGATTACAATATGATTGAATTTTCTAAGTTAGGTCAAGTCATAAGTACTAGAGTTCACTTGAAAATCACAGCGAACCCTTAGATGACTATTGTGTGGGAGGAGAAGAGTGAAGAATAACTTCTGCAGAGTTCCAGCAGCCGGTCCAGAAGATCCCCCATATGTTGCAGATAGGTGAGTATGTATAGGGATTGGAGAGCTATTGGGCTAGGCTGCTTCACCAGAAGCCTATACTTGATGGTACGAAGACGCTTCAAAAATTTCGCATCGAACCGACTTATCCTGGTGGATCGCTAGCGATCAATAGGGCATGGATCACTAATGATGCATGTAGTTTAAGTATTTTTGGATTGTTTCACTTAGATTCCACTCTTTGCCTTATGTAGATGCTCTGCATGTAATTTCATAAAGCGTTTTCTTGTTTTGATGGTGATTCATATACATGTTGCGTTGAACTATGACTGGAATTAGATGAATGCTCGCTTCTCGAACTAGCTTGCTTGGATATCATGAAACTTGGCATACATCCCTAGAAAAGGCATTGGTTCATGGTGCAAGAAGTTTGGAGGATCCATGAGCAATCCTTATGGATCGCTAGCGATCCATCCCCTTAGCCTATTTTTGCATCTTTCCTCTTGGGTCTTTCTTAGCTTCTTCTTTTGGTCCTTTTGGTTAATTCTTGAGTTGTTTTGACTTAACATGGATGTTCTAGTTTCCATTAAATTATGTTATGGTAAAAACTCGATTATTAGTAAGACTACTTTAGAAACTTGGAGAACGCAACTTACACATGAGGGAACTAGTAAAGTAAAATAAACTAAGGTTTCTATGCCGACCAACTAGTTTCAACTTTTTTAAAATGAAACCTAATGAGACTATTTCTGACATGTATTCTAGATTTCAAGATATAGTTCATTTATTAGTATCATTAGGGAAAAACTTCTTAGAAGGGTATCAAGTTAAAAAAATCCTTAATTCACTCTCTTTTAAATGGGATCAAAAGACATTAGCAATAGAGGAAGCCAATGATATTATTATATTGAAAATTGAAGAATTAATTGGTAATACAATGTCCTAAAAAGCACAGTTGCAGGGTAGAAAGGAAAATAAGGCGACTAAAAAGAAATTAATTGCATTCAACGTAATTAGCTGATGATCAAGATTTATATGATGATGTAATGATGAGGAGATTGCTCCTATGAATCGAAATTTCAAAAAAAATTCTTAAATACAGAATATTAACAACTTTCATAAAATTGAAAAAAAAAATTGAAAATAGAAACGTTTTTAAGTGTTACGATTATGGTGAATCTAGCCATCTACGAAGAGACTGTCCAGAGTAACAGAAAACAAAGAATTCACCAAACATCGATTCATTCAAAAAGAGAAAAGGGCTTATAACGCAACTTTGGATGATTCTGATACAACATTCAGTGACAACGAACCAGACAATGAAAATATCAATATGTGTTCCACCGTGATGGAAGATTAATCAGATCAAACAATGGAAATGGAAAGATTGGTACTTTTTACATTTCATATTATATTTTTTATTTTTTGAAAATTACTCAATATAGAAATAAATATATAATATAATAATAATATATATATAATATAGATATATTTCTTTAAAACTTTGAAAACTTTGGCATATATGTCGACATATGCCTCCTAGGTATGTAAACATATATTGTAGAATTTGAGGAGTGTTAACTTAAACTTTTGAACTTCCCACTCTTTTGCATTTGATTCAAAATTTTAAAAGCCACTATTTACCTGCCACATGATAATTCAACTTCTATTTATTCACTCCTTCTTACATCATCTTCTACACGCACTTTATTTCAAAAGTCAAACATATTCTTCACTCTCTTTCCTCAAAAAAACCAATAATGTCTTCCTCAAGCCAATCCTCTTCATCCAAAGCATTACGCTTACCAAAAAGATCAAAAGTCAACTTTTTAATGATTAAGAGTCCATTGAAACTTACATCGAGTATGTTACTTACGGAAAAGTCTTTTTGGGAAGAGCTGCTAATTTTAATGAGTTTATTCTGATGGTTTACAAGATCTTGCTTTGAAAAATGATATTTTTGGTTTAAGCAAATTATCTCAAAATGATTTTGATTGCTATCCCAATTTGGTTAAAATGTTTTATGCTAATTTAAATGGAAAGTTTAATCAAGAAGAAGAAGGCCAAATTTCAAGCCGTGTAAAATATAGTACTATTGGTTTAGATTGTGAAATTCTCGGTTGTAGAAGTAGTATGATTTGTTTTCAAATGATACTACTTTTATGCATGATTGATTACGGAACAGACTCCACTTTTGAAATTGATTATGGAAATTGAGAAATTATGCATGATTTGTTTTCAAATGATGAAGAGTATGGTTTTAAAGGCAAAAATCTTAGGCCAAAAGTAAGACTAATGAGTCTTATTTTACAACAAAGTAGTACACCAAGGATTGGGAATTGCAATAACCCCACTCAAAAAGTTTTTAAAGCTCCTTTTGCTATTTTCGGAGAATATGGTATAAATTTTTCTCAATTGATTTTGGATGGCTTTTTTCAAAATAAAATTTCTAGACATGAAAATGCACTTTATCATGGTGTGTACCTCACTAGAATTTTCAACTATTATTGTATTGATTTAAGAGGTGAAAACATTTTACGTCATAAAATTTTCAATAAAACAAACCTCTCTCTCATACACATCCCTCTTGAATTTGAACCTCATGAGTCTCTTACCAAAAAGGAACAAAGATCAGCAAGAGAAGAAGAGAAAAAGATTCTTCAAGAAGAAGAAAGTGATGATATGGAAATTGAAGAGGAATAAGAAAGAGAAGAAGAAGGGGTTGAAATGGATACAACTCTTGAAAGCTATAACAAACCGTTTCGTTGTTCAAACAAAGTGATATTTAGGAATCAAGAGAAGCTTCTTAATAATCAAAAGGAGTTTAAGCTCTCTTTCAGTAAGAAGTTCACTAGCCTCTTAAACAAAGTCGATAAGTACTTTGGAAAGATAATGAGAAAGATGGGTGGAAATTCTTGTTCTTTATCATCATCTTTCTAGAACTACTTACCTATCCATACGTTCTTCTAGTTTTACTTATGTCATTTTATGAATTTTCACTATGTTTATGTATCTCTCTATTCTATTAATAAAATTTTCTTAGAGATTTCATTTCTGTTGTTAAAAATGTTCTTTTGTTCTCTGGAATCATCAACAAAAATAGTATAAAATATAAACAAAAATTAAAACAAAAACAAGAAACATGCAAATTACTACATATGTGTCGACATAGGTCATTTATATATGTTGACATACTCTGGTTTTCTAAAATATGTCGACATAGGTCATTTACTTTTTGGAGGGATTATTTATTAATTTGACTTTTCACTTTTATAAAACCATATTTCTTCCAAAAAAACTTAAAAATTAATTCATCCTCTTATCTGATTCCTCTCTACACATCTCTTTCCATAAGAATGAATTCAAACATTAATTTTTCAAAACCAAACTTAGTGATAATCTAAAAGAAACTCTTCAATCATTTAAAAGTGATCTTTGCTTCATTCTTTGCAATCAACGACACTAGGAGTTGAGTTAAATGCAAATGATCAAAGAACAAGAAAAATAATAAGATTCTTTTCGATGTTTAATTTCTAGTTTTGCCAAAGAAGTTCAAAGCAACGCCCCAGAATGCTCGAACTATAAAGTGAAAGTGGAACATAAAGATTCGGAAGTTATCAACACCAATCCAATCTTTGTATCCGAAGGATGAGTTGAAGTTCCTAAGAAAAGTTAGTTTGCATTAATAATTCGTAATTATTATTTATACATTTTAGTCCGTATAATTAACTCTAGCTTTATTTTGTTCTTTTTATATAATTAAATATATAAATGTATATAGACTGTGATGTATGGTTGAAACAAATGTAATTTTAATTGTATATATATATTGTTATTTCTCAAAAATATTAATTTTCAATTAATATTAATTTTGATTACATATACAACATTACCACATTTCATAGTATTTAATATATGTCACATTTATGGGGTGTTTATTTCTCTTTTCCCATTTTCGTGATGATAAAGAGGGAGAAAATATAGAATATAATATGTGCATATACTAAAAGAGATTTATTCATAATAGGGGGTTAACTATTTTAGAGGGAGGTACATTATATTTTATAATAAATGTATTTACATGGTTGTTATCATCAAGAAGGGGAAGATTATTAATACCACAGATTTCGATTTTGATGGTAATAACCATATAAATATAGATACTGATGTTTTTCCAAGTTGTATAGAATATTTTGCAGGATATTATACAGGTTTATACAAGTACAGGATAATCGATTTTGAAGACTGATCTGTAAAAGAATAGATGTCGTGATTTAGAAATGGTCAACATAATTGAAGCTTCATGAGTTTAAAGATAAAGACATGAAGAGTTCAAGACTATAGTTTATAGTTAATAGACATTAGATTAATTTGTTAAAGTCCTTGAATAGCAAATTTCTTCTCTTTGAATACTTTCTTTTCAAAATGTTTATTTTATTACCAAAATATTTATTTTATTTTCAAAATATATTTCTACAAATATTTTATAAGAGTTTTACATATTAAAGTATTTAAAAATATGTTTAAACAATTTTACAAAATTCTAGAATTTTAAAACATCTTAAAAGTGCTTTTGGTTTTCAAAATAAATAAAGGTATGTCGACATACCCTACCTATGTATGTCGACATATGTACTGTTGAAGAGGTGCCTTTTGAATTTTGAATAGTTGTGATTTTTGTCTACATCTCTTCATGAATAAACATGTCCCTTCAAACACTATATAAATGGGACTGGAAAATAAATTTTTCTAACTACTTTCTCCATTTATATATATCCTCGATTGTCTATTAATATATATATGTGTATTGATTATCTGTGTTTGAATTTAAATCTCGAAACAATTTAGAAAAGTTCTATATAGGTTATAAAAAACTATTCACCCCCTCTAGTGTTAAGTAGCCTAAAGATCTGTTTGCAGTAGTATAATTTAAACTATAAAGTTTCCCACACAATAGGGTAAGAGAGAAGGCGATTGCATATGGGAGACCAAGTAGGGTATGAGGATAGCTTATCCGAAGTTCTTCACTTGGTAAGATTTCCATTTTTACTATTAGCTTTCACATTTGATGCTTTATATAGGGTAGTTCAACACTGTACATGCTAGGGTAGGCATAGATATTATTGATTGCTTATGATTGTATGGTTGATGATTGATATGCTTGCTTATGGTTGTTAGGAATGCGGGATAACTATGATGTTTGATTTTGCTTTGTTGATGGGATTTCGGGGGAGAAATTCCTAAAGGTGGAAGAGTGCAACGACCTATATTTTTTATACCGGAGAATCGTAAAATATTATTTTTAGTTCATATTGGGTCGTATGATGTTATAACCTTGAGTAATGTTGATATCAACATTTTTTACCCTTAAAAATTTTATTGGGTGGTTTTGACTCTGAAAACTTATAAGGCATATAACTTTTGATAAGAGCCGAAGTAGGGTCTAAAGCCACTTCCAATTGAAATATATTATGATTTTTCTTTCTGTGTAGTGGTCAAATAGCTTTTTGAACTTACTGGCTAGGAGATATGACATTTTAAAGTTAGATGGTTTTTAGATAGCTTAGTGGGTAATTAGTGAGGCTCAAATTAGGCCTAATATCCCATTTTGGTATTTGTTCCAAAGGGAGATGATGGGACAACATCCTATTCATTTTCCCGATTCCTGAAATTGATCGAAACCACCACTAACCTTCCCCATAGCCAAAAACCATCATATTTCTTACTTTAATTAGCTAAATCTTATCAATAGAGGGAGATTAGTATGGTAATTAGCTTATTTTATGTTTAGAGAGCATTGGGAATCGTGAAGGCTATTATTTATCATGGGATTGCATTGATATTTGTGCATTTTGGTAATTAGTGAGTGGTTTGTCCTTCTCACTTTACTATGCTAGTTAATAAATGATGTTTTAAAATGTTTTTCAAATGTTAAAACAATTTCAATGATAAATATAACCTTAACAATGGTTTAAAGATGGTTTAAAATAAATAAATGTTGACCTTGATTTGTTTTTGACCATTTGATCACACCGGTCGTCATTTGCTATTTTTAGATCTAAGATGATATAAGTGTTTGAATTGCATTTGGATTGCTTGTATATGATGTATTAATATTAAATATTTCTATATGAAGTTGTTTGATTGTATTTTGATCCGTTTGATTCTGATTTGAGAGTAATCGTCATTTGAGAGAATCGATAGTCAAAAATGCTCAAAATGCAATGCGACCAAAATATGGTGTTCTTAGATGCCTAGGAAGCCAACACTTTTGTAACACCCCATATTTTCAGTAACATTATTTAGGATATTTAATTAGTTAAATAAAATAAAATAATGTAAGATGATAATGGACTGAGATTTGTGATTAAATAAGAGGTAGCCATGCCACGTAAACAATGAACTAAAGAATAAAAGGTTACGAAATATGCAAGGGCAAAATAGGAACAAGGCACTTCCTTATACCCTAAACCCCTTAGGAATTCATTCTACATGTTCATTCTATTTTCACAAACAAAAATAGAGCTAAGGCCCGCCACCGTTAGGAAGAGCAAAGAAGAAGAACTAAAGAGGAATAATTAAATCACTTAATCAAGATCAAATCTCACATCCTTAATCAAAAGGCTAAGGTGAATAATGACTACATCTAAATTTTTAATGGTTTTCGGTTTTAGTATGAAATCTGAATTATCTGCAAATGTTTTGCCATGTTTTGGATGATAAAATGTATATCAATGTTGTTAATGATTTATGCTAATTCAAATAGATTATATGATATGTTTTGATATGAAAACCCTATTATATTACATGCAATTGCCTTACGAATTTAGATTTAGATCAGAAATGATATTTTAGAAATGGCTTTCAATTTTCATAATTTTCTGAATTCATGTGGATTTTATATGAATTTTCTAGCGAAGAAAATGCTAATTTGGGTTTAAAATTAATTATGGCTAAATTATATTGGCATATGGTCTGAAATTTATATATGTTAGAAAACATATTAAAAATGATTTTCTAGAATTTTTGTAGAATTTTCCTAAGTGTTTTAATGGATATATAAAATTATTTAAGGTATGGGACTTAAATGTTTTATATATTTATAAAAAGGAGAATGGGTATTTTGTAAATAATCCAAATTCTTATTTCTGAAAATTGGCAGTAGTTTTAGAAAAGAAAATTTTGCATCCAATCATAATTTGACAAACAAGGCAGGTTAGGTACGAAGAAATAGTTTAAAAAGTCAACTCTACATGCTTTTTCCTGTTTCAATGCTTTCGGCATAGGCTTCCGACTCCTTACCTCCGCCTCCAACTCCATCGAAACCAATGCACATGGTATTAGATAACTAGTATGTAGTGAATTGGATATAGGCGAAAGGTATTAGGTCGAAACCAGGGGTTTCGAAGGGGTAGAAGCGCTACTTTGCTTTTAAATGAAAATGCAATGACTTTGCTTTCGACTGAATAGTTTTCGACTTGGTCGGCTTTCGACTGGGTCAATGACATTAAAAGAATGGTTTTAACAGGTTGCACCTTTTTTTTTAAGTAACTGCTTTCGACTAGGTCGAAGCCCCTGACTACCGCTTTTTACCTTTCAACCTAGATTGGTTTCGAAAGGGTTACCTTGTTTTTAAAACCAAACTGCTTCTCCAATGCTTTCGAAGGGATGGTTTCGACACCATCACTTCTTTACTTAGGAATGCTTTCGACTTGAATGTTTTAATGACCCTTTTGCTCTATAAAAGGTAGAACCTAAATGGTTTTGAAAGAGATAGTTCTAATGGTTTCGAAAGGTGTTTCCACATGTTATAAATTGAACCCAAATGCTTTCGAAAGGCTTGATGTTTTAATTCTTTCGAAAGGTTTAAAGAAAGGTTGCTAAGGGGTGGTTCCCCAATGGTTTCGAAAGGTCTAAAAGGAAAGGTTTTCCAATGGTTTCAAAAGGCAATGTTAAGTGTTTTAAAGAGGATGCCTAAGGTTTTAAAGCTTTCGAAGGAGAAGTTTTCCAATGCTTTTGAAAGGATAAATATGAATGGTTTCGAAAGGAATGATTTCGAAAGGTATGTTTTGGCCTTCGGCTTAAGGTTTTACTTGTATTGTAAGGGATACTTTCAAAGGTTTCAAAAGTGATACTTTCAATGGTTTCGAAAGGATTGTTTAAAAATTTTAAACAAAGGTTTCGAATGAGTTGCTTTTGGCAATATATCCCAAGTGTTTTTAAGTTAAAAAGGGTTTTAACTTATTTTGGAAGGATGAGAAATCCTTAATGATTTTGTCAACCCAAAAAATGGATCAATACCCTGGTTTGAGTTTGAAAGCACCAGCCCTGTTCTGACAGAGCAATAACACAGATAACAGGAATAGAAAAAGACAGTAAAAGAAAGAAAACAAGGAATTTTTATAGTGGTTCGGCTGTTAATGAAGCCTACGTCCACTTTATAGTTTTAATATAGGCTGATTTTTGTTACAAGAAGTGTTTGGTTACAAGGCTTTTGATTATCCTTAGCTAGATAGAATCCTCGGAGTTGGAGTCCACTAGAGAATCATAGTGAATCCCTTTGGAGATTGTTGCGAGGGAGGTAGAGAGAGAAGAATGTTTCCAGCAAAGCTTCAGCAACCAGTCCGGAGAAGATCCTTTTTATGTTGCAGGCAGGACGGTATTTATAGAGATTGGAGAGCTTCTGGGCCAGGCCAATTCGTCAGTTGCTTGTAGATGGACACAGGACGACCTAAGGGAGTTTAGCTCGTGATCCGAGCCAAAACCATGGATTGCTAGCAGTCCATAGATTTGGCTCGCTCGTGAGCTAATGACTTAGGTGCTTTCTCCATCACCTCAATATGCTAGGTCGCATTCAATAAAAGCTCCAATGGATCATTGGTGATCCATCGTGTATGGATCGCACTTAGTATTTTTTGTTTCTGTCTTCTAGGCTTCTTTTCTCCCACGTGCCATAGCTGCTTAGCAACCCACTGGTGAAGTTTATGGATCACTAGTAATCCATGGTGTATGGATCATTGGCGATCCATATACTTGGTTTATTTTTGAACTTTTTAGTATCTGGCATTCTCTCATCGCCTTGTATCGACATTGTTCACATAGTCCCGTTTCACGTTGCTTCGTTTCGATGACGATCTACTTGCTAGTTGCATTTGGCTGCTAGTTGGGCTGGATGGATGTTTATCTCTTGGTTTGGTCAGACTTAGCCGTTGCTTTGGTAATATGGCTTGGCTCTCGTTAAATCCTTACCTTAGCCTCTTTGGTTATTAAGTTCTAAGTCATTCCCGTGTCACGATATTACTCTAGTTTTTAGTGGGTCCTGCTGGGTTAAAAACCCGGATAACATTTGCTCCCCCAGAGTACGTCTTCGTTGTAAACAGGGCATGCTCTAGAAGTTATCGCTTTCAATATCTGTTGGTCGAATTCCAAGTGTTCACATTAGAGTTTTACGGATACGTGGCAGGTCATGCTGTTGATCACCTGGCTCTAGTCTCGACTGTTATTGCTTGTCATAACGGATCAAATTTCTTCTTATAGCTTCCCGATATGCTTCGAAATGATGGCCAAATGTCGGAACACGAGTTCGAGAAAAAGTTGCCTCCAACCCATGGGTCGCTAGCGATCCATGTATAATGGATCGCTAGCGACCTGACCACTTGAATAAAGTTTTCCCTCGAAATGATGGGTCACTAGCGATCTATGATGTATCGCAGTCGACCCAATGACTTAGCAAAATTTTTGCTTTGTCATTTCTATCTGCCTATATACGTGTTCGAGCTGAGCTAACCATTCATTTGACCCGAGCCATTTTATTCCTTCACGCAATTTGGTCTTCATGCGACCCAATTTCAAGTGATTCAACAGCATCCCAGTGCTTCGATCCGTCGATCTTTGGCGATTCCATCCTTTCACCTGATCTTCTCTTGCGCCACCGTCTTTGGAGCATCGCCATTGACTTTGATCCAAACCCTAGTTTGTTACTACCTTGAGTAGTTGCCGATCCACCCCTTAGCTCGCCACCGGTCCATCTACATCTTGTTGATTCTACGTCTTTGATCATTTCTGTGTTCTAGAATTCAATCAAAGGTAGGTTTGCTAATTAGTTTGCTAATTACAGCGTTCGTGTAACAATTAGATGGCGAGTTTGCATTTGCAGTGTTGGTCATGAGAAGTTTGAGTTGATTGTGGTCTAATGGGGGAAGATAATAAACCGAGTCTTAAGTTTTTCCCAGAACGTCATTCGGGCCTTGGTCCAATGCTTGACACGTTTTGCTACCTTCATCCATTAGGCCAGAATTGACTTGTGCCAAGTTTCGTAGCTGATACAGCATGATACATCGCTAATCGGTTCCGATTGTTCTAGAGGATTTAGATTTATCTTGCTTGCTTATTGCACGCTCGGTGTCCCTGTAGTGAGAAGAGTTTTCCGCATCGCTTCGGACAACGGATCCGTTATCGATCATTGATCGATAATGGGTAAGCGTACAGGAAGTAAAAACAAATGGGAGCGATGTGGGAAATTCTTTTCCATTTCCACTGTGAACGGATGATCTATATAGGATATAGCATTTGTAGTGTTTCGGATACCGAGCTCACCCCCTATAGACAGCACGCTGCACTTGCCCCAGTTCACACTTAAAGTCCATTGCGTGGGCACGAATTGATATCTCTCCGGAATTCAAGTGTTGCGGGGAAAATTTATTAATTTAGAATAAAATATCATGACCATGTTGAATACGAGTTCCGTTATTTTAGAATGAAGCACCCATCTTCGCGCCGTAAATCGAGTGGAGGAAGCTTAGCACTTTCTGCAGCCGAGTCGTCATTCGTCACACTTTCTCCTACCACGTCACAGGAGAATACGGTCAGTTGGTCTCGGTCGGGCCAGTCGTGGATCGAACGCCTCCCAGCTTTAGAGTTCTACTCAATCCGCTTGAGAGGGCTTCTTCGGTGGTTTCTGCTAAAGTTCTTCATAACATTTGTGTGAAGTACGGTATACCAGATGAGGATGTACGTCTGCTAGAGAAGGATGAGTTCGCTCATATGCCTCCTCTGGAGTATACTGCTTGCCACCGGTATATGTGTTTGAATGGAGTTGTGCCTCCCTTTAACTACTTTCTACGCGAGACACTTTCGAACTTGGGCATTGCCCCATTTCAAATTCATCCCAACAGTTATGCCATCTTGACTTGCCTACATGTTCTTTTCATGCGGACGTTCAACCGCACTCCAAGCTTTGATGAGTTGCGGTACTTTCTATCGTTCAAAAGGAGAGATGACTTCCCCTTCTTGATCGTAATTGAAGCCCAAAGAAATCTAAAAATCATTATATGTCTGCGGAGCAACTTGTCGCAATTGAGGACGTAATATTTCTTCGTTAGATGCCTTGAGGGGTTTAATCATCTGTGGACGATAGAGGGTAAGTTCCTTTTCATACTTATCAAGCTTCGATGTGTTGCTACGGAGTTTCTAACGAGCTGTATACTTCTTGAAATTATTCCAAGGCCAAACAGGGATGTGTCTCTTGATGAAAATTTTCAGACTCTAAAGGCTATTGATGCCGAGGCGAGATCCATCAAAGTTTTGCTGACCGACGAGAACTTGTATCGATATAGATTATTGTATCCAGGTAGATCCGCTGTTCAAGTTGAAGTCCCCTCTCCTGCTTGATCCAGGTTTCGCACAAGGTCTACTTCTTCTTCCCGCAGTTCCGAAGAAGTCGCCTCTCAAGAGAGAGAGAGCCTGTTCGGAGGATCAACCGAGGAGGCCCGTGCAGAAGGAGACGCTACTGCGACTGGATTTAGCGGCCCGGTTAGAATGCCTATGATCCCGGAGGAAGGAGAAGAAGAGTTCAGGCAAAGGGAAGGCAAGGCCGCATTGTACTCAGAAAAGGAAGAGAGGGATTTTAGAGTAGCAGCGATGAGTCTACTACAAGTGATGACCTTTACGTAGAATCCGATGATGAGGACTCAGAATTGTGTGATGAAACTCCGAGAATGAGCCTCATCCTTCTGAGCTCACCCCTTCCAGATACGAGCGTTAAAGACAAAGCCCCAGAGATCGGAGGGCGTCAAGATTCTCCAAGTAAAGACGCTGGAGCGGAGTTTGGTAATTTGAGCGACGTTTGTGTTGATTTTGATGCGCTTATGGGGGAATATTTTAAATTTGAGGAAGTGCCCCCCCATTCGGGCAATTCTGCACCCGATGTTAGTCCGTTTTGCCTACAACAGCTGCCCGATCCAGTTCGTGATGACGCTTTAGGCCTTCTCCCATAACACACTACACATATCACTAGGATTACACTTACTTTTCTTATATTCTTTCTGTGTCTATTTTACGCTTTTGAAACCTTTTATTTACGCTTTGTGCTAGGTATGACGAGAGGACACGGCTTCTAAGATGACTTCGAGGAATTCACTGACTCTCAACGCTGGTTTAGGCATCCTTCTGGCCATCATCAACCTCGAGAGATGGAAGAAGACTACAAGAGAAGAAAGGATTTGGAAGCCGAGACCCTTCGCCAAGAGGAAAGAGATCGGAGCCGATCGTACAAAGGTGGGTATGAGAAGCGGAGGTCTCTTGATGAGAGGGAGGAGCCATCGAAGAGATCAAAATTCGACCACCATTTGCATTCTTTAGAACAACAGGTTTCTACTCCGATGCGCTCCTCAATGGGTCAAGAAATCCCCGTGACTTCTGCTCCTACTCCATCTTCAACTTACATCCCGCCAACTTCCATCGTTACTGCTCCCAGTGCTTCGCGTCCTCACAGGAGACCAGCCTATATTCTTCCTTCGGGCCCTCCTAAGCTTGAGGCAACGCTTCCCGGTTGGTTCTTGAAGGGAGTTAAGTTTGATCGCAATCTGCACCCAGTTCAAAGATTCGTACATGCCTCACCTTCAAGCTATTCAGAGCGATTTGGATCGGGCCAAAGGATGGGAGAGATTGTGTAAGCAGTTGGCGAACACCAATCGCAATAACTACCAAGAAATCCTCTCTTTTGAGTCGGAGAAAGATGATTTTGAAAGATCGCTATTTGAACGCGATGCCAAAATTAAATTGCTGGAGGAGGAGAAGGCAATGGCACTGCAAGAGGGCAAGAGGAGCGCGGACTTGCTAAAAGAAGTAAAAAAGGCTCATGCTAGAATTGAGATCGTCTTTAGAGACGAGATAAAGAAGGCTCATGCCGAAGAGGCGAAACTAAAAGAATAAGTGGCTAATTACAACGCAATGATTGAGGCTCAAAGGAAAGCCATTGCTGATCATGACCTCATCGTTGAGGGGCACAACAAGACTATTTTCGACCAAGCCGAGACAATTGCCAGGTTACAGGCTCAGGTCGCGCAGCTCAGTGCCGATAGTCTGCCGTTGAAGTTGAGAAAGTCACCGTCAAAGCGGATTACCTGGAGCTTCAAAATGATTTTGAAAGAAAAATGGAGAAGCTAGATGCGACCATTTTGAATTTTTATGTTAACTCCCTATTGCACCAGGGGAGTCTCAGCTACTTGGGTCTGAAGTTCTCATGCACTCTCGCTTTAGTTTGGGAAGAAATCTTATCCCTCTTTTCCGATAGCGGTGACGTCTATACCGAGCGGGAGTTGCAGGACGCCTACCTTAATGAACAATCAAAGAAGGCATTGCTCGAGAGTCGGGAGGTTCTTCGAGTCGAAAGGGAGAAAAAGGCCACCGACGCTGCCTTAACGACTACCGTCGAAGTGCTCGCCAAGCCTAATATTTCTGGCGCAGGGGAATCATTAGAGCAGCCCCATGACCTGCCAGCAAGTTCAGAGCTCGAGACTCTTCCTCAGGTAGTGGAACCATCGAAAGAAGGTGAAGGTGGTGAATATGAAATCGACATTCTCGACCATTCCTTCGGTGCAGGTAATGTTCTCGCTTCCTCCGAGTTGGGAGCTTCCAACTTATGCCGCAAGAGCAGGAAGAATTTAGTGCTTTAATTTTTGATCTTATAGGTCCGTCCACCTTTCTTGTTGATGTGCCAGCTTCCTCAGCTCCTGGACCTGCTGCTATTTCTACAGCCTCCATGATCATCTCTATTCCTGTTCCTGTTTCTACGTCCGTGTCTGGCTCGCAGCCGGGGCCAAAGTTCGAAAAGATAGCCACGCTTCAAGGCCTGGATGACCCTTTTATGTCTTTATAAGGCGACGTAACAGCAGCAGAAATTAAGGAGTAGGAAGTTCAGACAGAGCAGCCTCACAAGACTCAGCATGAACTGGTCGCTATCAAGAAGGAAAAGGTTGAAGCAATCAAAGCCTCAAAGAGCTCCCGCAAATCACGGAAATGTAAAGCGAAGGGAGAATCTTCTAAGAAGGCTGCAGAGGAAGAGGAGGACATTGCCACTAAGATGTTCGTTGACATTACCAGCAGTGACACCACTCCTGAGACGAAGCAGAAGCTGCCAACAAAGGGTGGAAAGGGGAGCGATGGAAGGAAGCATTGAGAGGCTTGTGTGAAGACTGATCTGATTTTTGGTTCCTTTTGAGTCATTTTGTTCATGTGCAGAGTCTGCACTTAGTGTTTTTGCCGTGGAGTCTGTATTTTCATTTTGTTGGCCGGTGTTGTGTGGGCACGGCCCCCACGTTTTGACCCTGTGTAAAGAAGATTATAAGCAATATATTGATATTTTGACTGTATCCTCATCTGTCTGCTCATATATATTCTGTGCACCTATGCTTATTTTATTTTTTACTTATCTTATTCTGTGATTACTGCCAAAATCCTTCGTTTGAAGTAACCAAATTTAAAAATTGATAGAACTTAAAAATTCTTTGTTTAAAAATTCTTTGTTTGGAGTGACAGAACTTGTGAACTTATTATTTTCACATGTTTTTATTCAAGTACCGGTGTATGCCTCCTAGTTCACAGGGTTGTTTACTTCGAACAATTTTCAAATGACCGGTAACTTAAGGTTTCTCATATCAAACTGAAATTTAGCTAAGTCACAGCTTGATTTCCTATTTTCGGAAGTTTTGCAACTTTAGCATGTAATCCAAGTTTTTTGTAATATTCCAGCAAGTATGCAATATATGCGCGTTTGAGAGGTGCACATTGCATGGGTTAACTGAGGGCAGTTTTAATCATTAAGTGCCCTTAGTTGACTTTTCTGTTGGTTTGTAGCATTCCAATTTTGTTGGAGTTGTGCTCATTATTCCTGATTATAGAAGCAGTTGGCACTTGTTATGAGATAAGCAGTTTTTGGTGCTCCTCGGCGTTGCCTATCTTCGGGCCACGCGAGGAGCATGTGTCTTAGTGCTCCCCGATGCTGCCTATCTTCGGGCAAGATGAGGAGTTTAAGGTTTAAGAATTAGTGCGCGATTTTTCATGCTCCTCGGTATTGCCTATCTTTGGGCAACGTGAGGAGCTAGTGTTTTGGAATTTAGTGTGCGACTTATGGAGTGCGTGGCTTTTGATACTCCTCGATGTTGCCTATCGAAGGCAACGTGAGGGGTGTGTGTTTTGGCGCGGCTTATGATATGCACGGTTTTTAGTTCTCCTCGGTGTTGCCTATCTTCGGGCAACGTGAGGAGTTGGCATTTTGGAGATTAGTGCGCGACTTACGAAATGCGCAGCTTTTCGTGCTCCTCGGTGTTGCCTATCTACGGGCAACGTGAGGAGCGTATGTTTTGGAAGTTAGTGCGCGGCTTACGAAATGCATGGTTTTTCGTGCTCCTCGGTGTTGCCTATCTTCGGGCAACGTAAGGAGCGTATGTTTTGGAAGTTAGTGCATGGCTTACGAAATGCACGGCTTTTCATGCTCCTCGGTGTTGCCTATCTTCGGTCAACGTGAGGAGCGTATGTTTTGGAAGTTAGTGTGCAGCTTACGAAATGCGCGGCTTTTAGTGCTCCTCGGTGTTGCCTATCTTTAGGCAACGTGAGGAGCATATGTTTTAGCCTTCCAAATGTTGCCGGAGCAACACCGGTTTTTAGAAGACCAAGATTGGGTTCCATCGATCTAACGGTTTGAGTTGATTTGCTTCCATCGACCTGGCGGGCAGTTATTATGAACACGGTTTTGTTGGTTCAAGAAGCAAACTTTATTAAGGAAAGCAGGGCAGTTTTTGCCTATGTATAATGCCCCCGGCATCCCGGGATGGTTTATTTACTAGAAAGTACCAAGTACATAAGGTAGCTTTCAGATAAAGTAACGGCGGAGCGATTCGCTATTCCATGCCCTGGGAACTTGAGTTCCGTCGATGGTTGTTAGCTTGAAAGTCCCCTCTCTTAGCTTTTGATTGACGACATACGGTCCATCCCAGTTTGGTCCGAAGGTCCCCGGAATGGGGTAAACTCGCATGAGCACAAAATCTCCCACTTAAAAGTTTGATTGTGACCTTTGGAGTTGAAGTACCGAACCTTTTTTGGTGGGCGGCAGTTCTCAACTCTACTTCTTCTCTTTTTTCATCAATCATATCTAGCTATTCGAGTAGGAGCTATTCGTTTTTCTTTTGATTGAAGTTTTTCCTTCGGTGCGAGGGGACTTCCAGTTCAATAGGAATCATTGCTTCTGAACCATACGCCAAGGCGAACGGAGTGTGGCCGGTTGTCGCTTTGTAGGTAGTTCTGTAAGCCCATAGTGCGAGTGGAAGTTCATCAACCCAATTTCCTTTTGCTTTTGTTAGTTGCTTTTTGATAGTGGACTTGATGATCTTGTTTATCGCTTCCACCTGCCCGTTTGCTTGCGGATGAGCCACCGCAGAAAAGCTCTTTTCAATTCGGAAGCGCTTGCAAAAGTCTTTGAACTTGGCACTTTTGAATTGAGTTCCATTGCCTGTGATGACTTTTTGTGGCACACCAAACCTACAAATAATGCTTTTAGTACCGAAATTAATGACCTTCTTTGTGGTTATGGTGGCCAGCGGCTCCGCTTCGGCCCATTTTGTGAAATAATCTACGGCAACTATAGCATATTTGGCCCCTTCTTTTGCTATTGGCAGGGCACCAATCAAGTTGATTCCCCATATTGCGAATGGCTACGGGCTGACAATCTGTGTTAGCTCCATTGAAGGAGTTCTCTTAATTTTGCTGAATCTTTGACAGCGATTGCATCTTCTGGCGTAGTCTGCGGCATCGTAGTTTATTGTTGGCTAGAAGTATCCGTACCGGAGGACTTTCTTTACAAAGGTTTGCCCCCTAGTATGGTCTCCGCATTCGCCTTCGTGCACTTCCTTTAAGATTCGATTGGCTTTGTCGTCGGACACACACCTAAGGAGGGGGGTCGAGAACCCTCTTCGGTAGAGTATTCCATCTTCTATCATGAATCGGGGTGCTTTTCGGAGAAGCTTCATTCATTGATTCCAGTCGGTTGGAAGAGTCCTAGCAAGTAAATATTCCTTTATTGGTGTCATCCACGTTTCTGGTTTGACGGTGATTTCAAGAATCCAATCGACATCCATTTCGTCTATGCTTGGGTTGGTTAAAGTTTCAACTAGGACTCGCCCCAATGACTGAGCTTTTCTGAAACTTGCGAGTTTGGCCAAATAATCTGCCTTGGTGTTTTGCTCCCACGGAATGTGAGTTATGGTGTAGTGTTTGATGTCGCTGAGCAGTTCTTGTACTTTTGACAGGTATTGGGCAAGATTCTCCCTTCGAGCCTGGTATTCCCCCTTTACTTGACAGACAACCAGTTAGGAGTCACTATATATGTGAATAGATTTTACCTTGAGTTCTCTCACAACTTTCAATCCTGCAATCAGTGCTTTGTATGCCGCTTCGTTATTCATTGCAGGGAATTCCAAGCGCAAGGCATAGCAAATGGCTCTCCCTTTGGGGGTTTCGAGTACTACCCCTGCCCCCTGAACAGAGATTGTTAGATGCACCATCTACAAAGAGTTTCCATTGAGTCTCCACCTCCAGCGGCGCTTCTTCTTCGTCGTCCCTTATGGTAAACTCGGAGATGAAGTCTACTAACGCTTGCCCGTTGATGGCTTTCCTAGGATGGTATGCAATATCATATTGACTTAGCTCTATGTTCCATTTGAGGAGTCGCCCTGAAGTTTCGGGTCGGTACAACACTTGTTTCCAGGGTTGGTCAGTTACTACTTTGATTGGATGTGCCTGAAAGTATGGTCGTAACTTTCGAGACACGATCAAGGGGCAATACGCTAGCTTTTCCATTTTTGGGTAATTCTTCTCGACTTTGGTGAACCGTTTGCTAATGTAATACACTGGTCGTTGGATTTTGCTTCATCCTGCACGAGAGCGATGCTCAGTGCATGCGGTGAGACTGCCAAGTAAATGAATAGGTCTTCTCCATCCACCGGCTTAGACAAGATTAGCGGAGCTTCCATGTGTCGTAGCAGTTCTTCGAAAGTCGTTTGACAAGCTTCACTCCATTCTAAGTTTTTCTTTCCCTTCTTTAGTGCATTAAAGAACGGTATGCACTTGTCTGTAGCTTTTGTGATAAATCGGCTCAGTGCTGCGACTTTTCTATTCAACCTTTGAAGTTCTTTCTTATTTTTCGATGCTTGGACTTCTCGTAGCACCGTTATTTGTTCTGGATTTTCTTCGATGCGTCGGGCACTTACTATGAACCCTAAGAATTTCCCAAAGGCTACTCCGAAGTGACATTTGAGTGGATTGAGCTTCATTTCATACTTCTGGAGTATTTCGAACATTTCAGCGAGATTTTCTAGATGGTTAGCAGCTGCTCAAGATTTTACCAACATGTCATCCACGTAAACTTCCATAGTCTTTCTGATTTGGTGTTTGAACATAGTATTCACTAGCCTTTGGTATGTTGCTCTGGTGTTTTTTAAGCCGAATGGCATTACTCTGTAGCGGCACAGTTCCAAATCGGTGATGAAGTTGGTGTTCTCTTGATCTGGCTCATGCATCATGATCTGGTTGTAGCCCGAGTATGCATCCATAATTGACAGCAATTCATGCCTCGTCGTTCCATCCACAAGGGATCCATTCTAGGGAGTGGGAAGCTATCTTTCGGGCAAGCTTTATTTGGATCTGAGAAGTCAATACAAGTTCGCCATTTTCCATTAGACTTCTTGACTAAGACCGGGTTTGATACCTATTCAGAGTAAGTTGCATCTCGGATGAAGCCATTAGCCATCAATTTATGCACCTCTTCTCTCAGTGCCTTGGACTGTTTAGGGCCCAAGCTGCGCCTTTTATACTTTACCGGTGTGAATTTGGGGTCAATATTGAGCGCGTAGTAGGCAATTTCGGGTGATACCCCACACATGTCAGAGTGTGTCCAAGCAAATACGTCCAAATTGACGTGGAGGAATTTAGTTAGTTCTGACCGCATCATGTTTCCAAGGTGCGATCTGATTTTCAAGACTCGTGTTGGGTCGTTCATACAGACTAGGACAGACACCGTCAATTCTGCCGATGCTGCCCAATCCTCCGCTGAACTCTTCTTTCTAGGGTCTAAAGCCTTGTCGAATCGGCTATGGTCCATGAGCCATGGGCAGCTCTGTAATTGCTATTCAGGGGGCTCACGAATATGGAGAGTTTCCCCCACATCCTTTCCTTTTTCCTTTCTTCTTGACTCATGGAATTCTATGATGTAGCATTCCCGGGCGGCGCTTTGGTCTCCTTTCACAATTCCGACTCCGTGCTCTGTAGGGAACTTCATTGTAAGGCACCACTGGGCCAATGCTATTCTAAAATCAGCTAATGTGGGCCATACCAAGAAGGCGTTGTATGCTGACATTTCATCCACGATCGCAAAAGTCTGAATGAGGGTGACCCTTCACTCACCCTCTCCAAGCTCCACACGTTGGTCAATTGTTCCCACCAGTTGTATGGGCTCGTCGGTAAACCTCTGAATCTTTGTTTGGCACGCGGATACGCTTTTCATGCCAATCTTCATCTGATCGAAAGTACGTTTGAAGAGTATGTTAATGGAGCTTCCACTATCAACCAACACCCGTCGAACTACAGCAGGGCTGATTCCTACCGTCACCACCATCGGATTGAGAGTTGAAGTTTCGATCCCTTTGGTGTCCCGATTTTGGAATACTATATCGTCATTCAAAATCCTTTGCAGCTTGGCCAGAATTTCATCTTCAATTGCTAAACATGATTCCTTTGGAGCATGCTTCAACGAACTTGCATATCGCTCCATTTCCCCCCAACTTCTTTGTGCGGGGTGTGGTCCCCCAGATATTGTTCCAATAATAAGCCTTTGGTCAGTTCATTTTGACCCTTCTTCACTAGTTCCCGCTTGATTCTTTCATTCTCTAGGAGGCCGACGAGCCACAGATTAATCAAGGTTTTTAGGATTTCTTACGTACTGTTGGAGCTTATTGTCCTGGATCAACTCCTCAATGAGATTCTTTAGATGGTGGCATTCGTTTGTATTGTGGCCGTGTGTCTCGTGGAAGCGGCAGAATTTTCCCGAGTGCTTCTGCTGCTCAGTTGCTTCCTTTCTGAGGGGCTTTTTGTATTCCTCAGTCCCTTGAGTCGCGAGAAAAATGTTTTCCAGTGTGTCGTTTACGGGAGTGTAGCCTTCGGGCCTAAACCCTTTGAGCTTTTTATTATTGCCATTACCATTCTTCTTATTAGAGTTTTGACTTTTTCTCTTTGAATTTCCTTCTTTCCCGGTGATTCCTTCAACAGTCTGATAAGTGTGCGCATTTTGATTCATTGCTACATCAGTTTGTCCACGTTCATCGGTTGCACACTAGTAGACTTCCTTTCCAATTCCTGCGCTTTCTCCAACCTTAGGTAGTGACTTACTTTACGATTGAAATCTTTCCTGGTGGCAGGTTGCTTCATCTTAATCCACTTTTCAAATTCAGTTTCTGGGTGAATGGCACGGACTAATGCCATAAAAACCATGTCTTAGTTGGGGTTGCTTACTTCCGTTGTTGCGGTGTTAAACCTGTTCATGAAAGATTTCAGTGATTCGTTGCGCCCTTGGAATAATCCGGAAAGGGATATGACGTCTTTTGGCTGCGCAGTATGGAGTCTGAACTGATCAAGGAACCTTGTCGCCAGTTGGTCAAAAGTAGAGATAGATCTTAGTGGAAGCCTAGTGAACCACATTGACGTAACTCCTTCAAGAAAGATAGGAAAGCATCTACATCGAATAGCTTCAGAGGCATTAGCTCCATCTATATACCAACTGTATTTGTATAGATGGGGTTTTGGGTCCTTCGTCCCATCGTAGGAGGGGATTGCTGGCATAGTGAATTTGTCTGGATACCTTTCGTTCAAGATTTCATCGGTAAAGGGAGTCCGACATGGAGCAGATCCCCATTCATCATCTCTTCGGTTTTTACTCTCGTCCATTAACTGTTTGACCATGTCTACTATGTATGCCTTTGATGTTCGGTAGTCCTGGGACTGGAAACCAGTCACTACGCCATGTGTTTGGCTTTGCAAACAGTCTTGGCGCATGGGCTGAAGCCTAGGCTCTCATGTCTTCAAAAGAGCCACTCTTGCGAGACCCCGTTGGCTCGCAGTTGGCTTGGTTGGGGTAGTTTGGATGTTTCTAGCATCATCCAACGCGTTGGCATTTTCTTCAATTTGATGGTCTTGCTCTTCATCTTCTGAATCGGAGAGATCCATAGCTATATCCTCTTGTGGGGTCTTTGCCCCCTGATTCATGTTCAGAACTGGTTGCCTTGTGGCGGGTGGAGTATTCACATTCTCTTCCACATTATGTCATGTTGTCACCCTTTTTTATGGTTGTTTTCTGTTTCTTCTATGTAGACCTGAAACGGAGGAATTCTCCTATTCTATAGCAGTCGTGGGTTTAGGCATAATCCTTGGAGCATGGTTTGACTGTAAGGTTAAGAGAGCGTTAAGTTTATCCATTAGAGCCTTTTGACTATTTTACATTTTCTGGTTGATCTCATTAACCATCTTATTCAACTCATCCCTGGTGACAACTTCATGTTGACTGGAGGATGATGGTGCCTGATTTCCTAGGTTAGCATAATTTACTTTAGTTTGTAGGGGATTAACACCTTCTCCAGCTATTACTGCCCCTATGGATCTTACAGAGGCAGTTCTTCTTCTTCCAGGGGCCATTTATTCCAAACAGTGGATTCTTCAGGCAAAGATTGTGGATCTAACTTCTGGACCTATGGGATCCAAAGTAGATAGCTAGATCTGGATCATGAGTTGGAGTTCTCAGTGAAAGCACCAAACGTTAACCCAAAAAATGGATCAACGCCCTGGTTTGAGTTTGAAAGCACCAGCCCTGTTCTAACAGAGCAATAACATAGATAACAGGTATAGAAAAAGACGGTAAAAGAAAGAAGAAAAGGAATTTTTAAGGTGGTTCGGCTATTAATGAAGCCTACCTCCACTTTATAGTTTTATTATAGACTGGTTGCTGTTACAAGAAGTGTTTGGTTACAAGGCTTTTGATTATCCTTAGCTAGATTTAATCCCCAGAGTTGGAATCCACTGGAGAATCATAGTGAATCCCTTTAGAGATTATTGTAAGGGAGGTAGAGAGTGAAGAATGTTTCCAGTAGAGCTTCAGCAACCAGTCCGGAGAAGATCCTGTTTATGTTGCAGGTAGGATGGTATTTATAGAGATCGAAGAGCTTCTAGGCCAAGCCACTTCGTCAGTTGCTTGCAGATGGACAAAGGACGACCTAAGGGAGTTTAGCTTGCGATCCGAGCCAAAACCATGATCGCTAACAATCAATGGTCCATGGATCGCTAGCGATCCATGGATTTGGCTCACTCGCGAGCTAATGACTTGGTTGCTTTCTCCATCACCTCAATATGCTAGGTCGCATTCAATCAAAGCTACAAATGGATTGCTGGTGATTCATCGTGTATGGATCGCTGGCGATCCATACACTTAGTATTTTTTGTTTCTGTATTCTAGGCTTCTTTGCTCCCACGTGCCATAGCTGCTTAGCGATTTACTAGTGAAGTTTATGGATCGCCGGCGATCCATAGTGTATGGATCGCTGGCGATCCATACACTTGGTTTATTTTTGAACTTTTTGGTATCTGGCATTCTCTCATCACCTTATATCGATGTTGTTCGCATAGTCCTATTGAACATTGCTTCGTTTCGATGACGATCTACTTGCTAGTTGCGTTTGGCTGCTGGTTGGGCTGGACGAATGTTCGTCGCTTAGTTTGGTCAGACTTAGCCGTTGCTTTGATAATATGGCTTGGCTCTCATTAACTCCTTGCCTTAGCCTCTTTGGTTGTAAAGTTCTAAGTCATTCTGGTGTCATGATATTCCTCTGTGTTCTAGTGGGTCCTATTAGGTTAAAAATCCGGATAACAGATTCCATCAACAATATTTTGGGTAAAGTATATATAACATGGCAAATAGCTTAGAGTAAAGCAAAGAGTATATTTTCCTTGTATATGTATGATTTAAAGGTTTAAATCATTTTGAAAAGGTTTTTAAGGAAAATTTTAAAGGGTAGTTAACCCTAAGAAAAATGGCTCAGATATAGAGGACCATATAGGACTGGTGTAGGGTCGTGCCCTATACATTAGCTTTATCCCCAAGCTAATTTTAGTCCATATTCCAGTGTGTAGGGCTTAGTCAGATAGACTTAAATGATGGTTACACATAGAAAGGAATATATGTGCAGAGAAGAAAAAGGTTATTGGTGATCCCGCAAAATCATTAGGATTAGGAGGCCCTTGGAGAAGTAAGTTAAGGACAGACCGTCTAGAAGACTTATCTAACGATTGTTATATCATATTTATTATTTTGTTTGGTAGGCCCGAGTTAGCTATAACACCCCATATTTTTATAACATTATTTAGAATGTTTAATTAACAAAATTAAATAAAATAATGTAGAGATTAATAAGTTGAGAATTGACTAGCTAAGGGTAGCCGTGCCATGTTAGTGTATAAACTAAAATGAAATAACATAAGCTAATGTGTTAGGATATGAGAAGGGCAATATGGAAAATAAGAGAAGGGCTTATACCCTTAACCCTTAGGAAATAGAACTGACGTTCATTTTCATTTTAGCAAACTAAAACATCTAACGCCGGCCACCATTATCATTCTCAAGAGAAGATTAAAGCTAGGATTCAAGTAAAGAAAGATAATCAACATCAAATCTCACATCTTTTGGTCCCAAAGCTAAGGTGAATAATTACTACATCCCATTTTCTTGTGATTTCGGTTTTAAGAATTAGATCTGAAATGTATTTGCAAGTATATGTCATGTTTTGATGATTAAAGTTATATATATGCTTGTTGATGAATATGTTCATGCTAATTTTTATGATATGTTTGACATGAAAACCCTATTAGATGACATCCAATGCCTTGAAAATTTAAATATAGGTCAGAAATGATATTTTAGAGATGGATTTCAATTTTAATAATTTTCTGAATTAATGTGAATTTTATATAAATTTACTAGTGAGGAAAATGATTTATTTGGTTATAAATTAATTACGGCTAAAATAATAATTATCTGGGTTTGAAATTTTTATATGTAGGAAAACATATTGAAATAGTTTTTCTGGGATTTTTCCAGATTTTTCCTAAGTTAGTTGATGAATATATAAAATTATTTAAGGTATAGGACTTAAATGTTTTATATATTTAATTAAGGAGAAGGGGAATTTTATAAAATAAAATTATTATTTAATTCTGAAAGATAGTGGCAGCACTTTTCTGAAAAGTATTTGTTAACCAATGAGAATTTGACAAATAAAGGCAGGTTAGTTGAAAATTATTCTTTTTAAGTTAAAAACAAAGAAATAATACTTTTGGCACGTCACAGCCAATTCTAGCATTAAACCTTTCGACCCAGACCATCCGACATGGTTGAGAGGTTCAAAGCTTTCGAAAAGGCCAAACCAATGCATATAATATCAAGTTACTTGGTATGTAATGAGTTGGACAGATTCGAAGGGTTCTTAGTCAAAAGGTTGGTTGCCGAAGGGGTTGAAGTATGTTTGTTTTATAAGCCAAAGAATCACCAACATTGCTTTTGAATAAGAGCTTTTGAATTGGTTGCTTCCGACTAGGTCAAATGTTTAAAATAAAGGTTTTAAACCTTTCGACAAAGTCGAAAGGTTACTGCTGCTTTATCACTATTTTGTTTTGAAACCTTCCGACACAGTTGAAGGGTTACTGCCACTTTATAAATGTTTTGTTTTGAACCTTTCGACAAAGATGAAAGGTTTACTTGTTTTAAAACTAGCCCCTTCTCCATGCTTTCAAAAGGAAGCTTTCGACTTAGGTGATTTACCCTTGTTTTATAAACTGAAGAATAACCCAAGCTTTTGAAGGAGTTGTTTTAAAGGCAATGGCCTGTTGTTTTAAATAAAATGTTTTAAAGCTTTCGAAGCAAACCTTCCGACAAGGTCGAAAGGTTGTTTCCAATGAAGTCGAAAGGTTTTAAAAGAAGGTTTTCCGCTTATTTTAAATTGAACCCATTAAGTCTTCGAAAGGTTTGCTTTGAATGATTTCGAAAGGTTTAAGTTCAATGATTTCAAAAGGTTTTAGTTGAATGATTTCGAAAGGTTTAATGAATGGTTTCAAAAGGTTTTAGTCCATTGGTTTCGAAAGGTTTTAATTCAATGGTTTTGAAAGGTTGAGATGGAATGTTTTCCAAGGTTTTTCTAAGGCAAAGTTTTAAAGAGATTTTTAGAAGGATGTCCAAAGTTTCATTGCTATCGAAAGGTTTACTTTTCAATGGCTTCGAAAGGTTTGATGAGTGGTTTTGGAAGGTAAGGTTTTGGCATATTGGCCTAGATAATTAAAAGGTTTTCACTTGGTTTGGAAAGAGGTACTTTTAAATGTTTTAATGTTTTCATCAACTAAGGTTTGAGTAAAGATGATATATATATATATATAACATGGTAATGTGATTTTGAGTAAAGCATAAAGAATATATGTTTTCCTTGTATAATTTTGATTTAAGGGTTTTAAATCATTTTGAAAATGTTTTCAAGGAAAATTATGGGAGGGGATACTTAAGTGAAAATGACTCAAATAAAAGAAAACCAGATGGGACTAGTGTGGGGTCGCACCCTATACATTAGCTATTAGCCACACCTAATTGTTGTCCAAAATTCCAGTGTTTAGGGCTTGGTCACATGTATACTAAATTATGATTACACACCGAAAGGAATATATGTTTGTATACATATAGGTTATTGGTTAGCCTAAAAAACCATTAGGATCAGGGAGACCTGGGAGATGATTAAGTTAGGGACAGACCGTCCAAAAGAGAAGTATTTAACAGATAGTTAAGGACAGACCATCCTAAAGTGAAGTATTTAACAGATAGCTAAGGATAGATAATCCAAAATAAGAATAGCTAACAGGTGTTAGATTAATTTTGATTATATTGTCTGGTAGGCCCGAGTCAGCCAACGGTTAAAAGTTATCTAAACAAAACTTATGTGTGTGAACAGATAGTTCATTATTACCTGAAGTTTATGTATGTTCACATAATGATGCTTTACAGTGTTTAATCAGTTTTGAGTGCAGGAAAAGGTTTTGCAAAGATATGTTTTAAAAGGATGTTAGTGAAGGGAAACCCGTTCCGCTAAGCGGTGTGGTCTCACTTAACATATATATTCCGGGATGTATAGTATTATTTATACCAGACTTTATGTCTGACTCGAAGTTTATGTTTTCCCCTTAAACTCTCTGGTGCTCAAAATTAATTTGAGTAGGCTGAGGGGTTAAGGTCTTTTCAAGTTTTAGTAGGATGACGAATAAGGCTACCGGAGGCTTGCAGGAGGCAAACGGATAGCTATTTAGGAGTTGCAGTTCTTGTTTTATGTTTTGATGTATTTCTACTGTGTTTTGTATTAAGTCTATTATGACTCTATGACTTTGATCATCCAAGGGGGTATCTTCATATACCGCTCTTGGCGTATTTGTAATAAGTATATTTTATCTACGCCTGGGAACGAATTTGAGATTATGTGTTGGGAATGTGAAACATTTGGTTTTGAAATGTAATGAAGTAAAATTTGTTTTGAAAATCGTGTTTTGTTTCATATTCAAGTGCTTCTGATATTATTGATACCATTAACATAGTCGTATTTAGTCTCCGGAAGCTAATGCTATAGATGACTACAGCATCTGTGACGCATAGTTTTGGGCCTCTAGATAGGGGATGTTACAGTTTGGTATCAGAGCATGGTTTATGAAATACTTTAACTTAAAATGGTTTTGAAAGCATAATCCTTAGTAATTACGGTTAAGATCGGGGTATGGGATAACGCTATTATAACGTACTTGTATTTATTATATATAAGTATACGCTATATCTCTGGACTCCTGTCTTAGTTAGGCTATTCATTTGTATCTCATGAGGTTTGAATACAGATATGGAAGGAAGAAGAGGCAGAGTTAATCTTGGAGAAGATAGCACCACACTAATGGAAATGCCTGACCAAATGTTAGAAGAGGTCCAGGTCAGGCTCAAGCTAAAAATGTTGGTGCTATGGTTCCCCAAGTGGATATGGGAGCCATGTATTAGTTTTTCGTAAACATGATGCAAGTTGGAATTGCGGCTGGAGTTGTCGGAGGAAATGCTGTTGGAGGTGGAGTTCAGGAAACTCCGATGGTCAACCAGTATGCTAACTTGAGCAGAGACTATACCAGGCTTGGAGGGAAGCCGTTCATTGGAACTGAAGATGCGATCGAGGTGGAAAACTAGCTGCTACATTGTGAGAGGATTTTTGCTGACTTAGGATTAAATGACGAGTAGAAGAGGAGATTAGCTTCGAGACAGCTTCAAGGAGCTGCTCTATTTTGGTGGAATACTGTTGTAGCTGGTGTTGATGAGGAAACCATGACTTGGGCGGAGTTTAGGAGAAGGTTTCAAGAATGGTTTATATCGATGATGGCACAATCGACACTGGTTAGAAAGTCTGCTGAACTGGAGCAAGGATAGATGTTTGTTCTAGAATATGCAAGAAAGTTTGAAGAGTTGGCCCATTAGGAATGAAAAGTTTATAAGAGGCTTGAGGCCAGAGTTGATAAGGGCTACCTTGCTGCACTTAAGGGATCCAAGTGATGTAGTGGTAGAAATGGCGCTGAGGCAGGAAGAGGCGTTAGTTTGTTTGAGGAAGAAAATGAAGGAGGTCCGGCTGGGACAAGGCCAGAAAAGAAAGTTTTTCCATAAGAAGAATGCTCAGAAGAGAGGAGCACAAAAGAAGGGAAAAGTTGAGGTGGTTTGTTATAAATGTGATAAGAAAGGACACTATGCTAATGAGTGTCATACTGGAAAAGGAAAAGAGAAAGGAAAGGAGGTGATTAGGAAGAAGAACATCCGATGTTTTAATTGTGATCAGATCGGCCATTATAAGAACCAATGCAAGGAGCCTGCTAAACAAGGTAGGGGGCAAGTCTATGCATTAGAGCTCGCAACTTCAAGGCCAGTTATGCAGGAGAATGGAAAGGCTGTTCTGGGAGGCTCGCTACAGATTCACGGTATGTCTGTTAGCGTTCTATTTGATACTGGTGCATCACATTCTTTTATTTCTCGATGTTTAGTAGATAAGCTTAACCTAGAGCCCTTATACTTAGTTACTTCCTTAAGGGTTGCAAATCCGATATGAGGGTATGCAACACATGGGATGAGGTGTGACCATTTAGAGTTTGATTTGCTAGGTCATACTTTTGATTGTTGTTTGCATGTGTTTGATTTTGTGGGATTTGGTATTATCCTTGGGATGGATTGGTTAAGTAAATATGATGCTAGGACATTTTGCCACGATAGGAAAATATCACTTAGTCGCCTGGATTGTAGTGATTGGATAATTTATACCATAGAGAACCCTAGTTGCGAAGTAAATGCTTTACTGGGTATCATGGAGTTTGAGGATGAGTTGCATTGAGTCTTTGTGGTTAGAGAATTTGTTGATGTGTTTGAGCTGTTAAATGGATTGCCACCGAAATGAGCCATAGAGTTTCGGATTGATTTGGTGCCTGGAGCAGAATCGGTGAGTAGGCCGCCAAGCAAGATGACACCTACAGAGATGAAAGAGTTGAAGGTGCAGTTGGTGGATTTGGAAGGCAAGAATTTTATTCGACCAAGTTGCTCGCCATGGGGAGCTGCCGCAGTATTTGCTAAGAAGTCGGACGGATCGTTAAGGCTATGTATCGATTATCATAAGTTGAATGAGAAAACGATAAAGAACTGATATCCATTGTCGAGAATTAATGATTTGTTCGATCAGTTAAGTGGAGCTAAGGTATTCTCCCAGCTGGATTTAGCGACGGGATTTCATCTTCTTAGAGTAGCAGAGGATAGTATTCCTTTAATGGCATTTAGGACAAGATATGGATCGTACGAATGGTTAGTTATATCGTTCGGACTAACTAATGCACCAGCATTCTTCGTAGATTTGATGAACCGAATTTTCTGAGAGCACTTAGATAGATTTGTATTGGTCTTCATAGATGATATTTTGATATACTCTAAGGATGAGAAGGAGCACGAAGTTCATCTTAGAGCTGTGCTTGAGACGTTGAGGGAGCATCAGTTGAAGGCTAAGTTTTCGAAGTGTCATTTTTGGAAGAAGGAAGTGAAGTTCCTTAATCATGTAGTCTCAGAGAAAGGGTTGTCTGCAGATCCGACTAAGATTGAGGCGGTGAATAATTGGAAGAGACCCGAGACAGTGACCGAGAGAAAGAGTTTTCTTGGATTGTCCGGATATTATCGAAGGTTTATAAAGGATTTTTCACGGATAGCGGCATCGATTACTAAGCTTACGCGAAAGGATGTGAAGTGTGTATGGACTAATAAGTGTAAGGAAGCATTCCATAGCTTGAAACACTTATTGACCCATGCACCGGTGTTAGTGGTTCCTGAGGGGAATCAAGATATGGTTGTTTGTACTGATGCGTGTGGAACTGGATTGGGAGCTGTGTTGATGCAAAGCGGTAAAGTGATTGCTTATACTTCTAGACAGCTCAGACCACATGAAATGAGGTATCCTACGCATGATTTAGAGTTAGCTGCTGTTGTATTTGCTTTGAAGGTGTGGAGGCATTATCTTTTTGGAGAGCGATTTGAGCTTTATACAGATCATAAGTCATTGAAATACTTGTTCTCTCAGAAGGAGCTATACATGAGACAGTAGAGATGGTTGGAGTTTATTGCTGCTTATGATTTTATAATTGAATACACACCCGGGAGAGGAAATAAGGTAGCGGATGCACTTAGCAGGAAACATAAGAATGCAGTAATGGCTATGATTGCTGAGTGGAAAGATTTAGAAGCATTATTAGCTTGTAGAGTGCAGTTTAGATCCAAGGCAGATTCTAGTGCAGGAAGTGTTGTATTCTAAACAGTAATAATTGAGAAGGTAGCTTCTAAACAGGAGAAGGATCTAGTTTTGGCTGAACGGATCAGAAGGTTAAGGGAAGGAACTAAGGGCGATGACTTGAAGGATTTCAGTCTTGACCAAAACGGGTAGTTGAGAAAGAAAGGAAGGTTGTGTGTTCCGAATATAAGAGACATGAGGAAGGAAGTTTTGGATGAATTCCATCGTTCGAAGTTCACTATCCATCCAGGAGGAACGAAGATGTATCAGGATATGAAGAGAAGTCTCTTTCGGGAAGGTATGAAATGGGACATTGGTTTATGTGTTAAGCAGTGCTTGAATTGCCAGCAAGAAAAGGTTGAACACTAGAAGCCAAGTGGATTCCTTCAACCGTTAGAAGTTCCGATGTGGAAATGGGATTCTATCTTAATGGATTTTATTGATGGGTTGCCAAGATCTAGTAGAGGAAATGAAAGTATATGGGTTATAATGGATAGACTGACTAAGAGTGCTCATTTCGTTCCGGTTAAATCAACTAGGACGGCACTTATTTTGGCGAAGTTATTTATAAAGAATGTAGTTAGAATGCACAGTATTCCTAGTAGTATCATTAATGATAGAGATTCTTTGTTTACTAGTGAGTTCTGGAAGATTCTACAGGAAGCATTAGGAACCAAGCTCAATTTGAGTACCGCTTACCATCCACAGACTGATGGGCAAACGGAAAGAGTTAATAAAGTCTTGGAGGATTTGTTAAGAGCTTGTGTATTGGATTTCGGGGAATCATGGGAAGACCATCTCCATTTAGTCGAGTTCTTGTATGATAATAGTTATCAGACTAGTATTAAGATGGCACCATTTGAAGCGTTGTATGGGAGACCATGTAAATCTCCCGTATGTTGGTTGGAGACCGGGGATAGACTGGTTCTTGACCTGGATTTGGTGAAAGAAGCCGCAGAGAAGATTGAGTTGATCCGAGCTAGGATGAAGGAAGCTCAATCTAGGCAGAAAAGTTATGATGACAGAATAAGGAAAGATTTGGAATTCTCAGTGGGGGACTATGTGTTTATTAAGGTTTCACCGATGAAGGATGTGACTTGATTTGAAAAGTCAGGGAAGTTAGCACCTAGATTCGTTGGACCTTTCCGTATTGTTGAGAGAATCAGGAAACTCGCTTATAGAGTAGAGTTACCGAGCAGTTTGGCTGGAGTCCATGATGTATTCCATATTTCTCATCTTAGAAAGTGTATTAGAGACCCAGAGACTACTATAACACCTATAGTATTAGAGGGTTTAGTAGTAGAGCCGGACTTGACTATAGTTGGAAAGCCAATTCAGATTGTGTCTAGAGATGAGAAGAAGTTAAGGAACAAGATAGTCAAATTAGTAAAGTTCCCGTAGAGCGATGATGCTAGAGACTGTACTTGTGAGACTGAGAGTAGGATTAGAGATGCTTATCCAGAGTTGTTAGATGGTATGTTTTACTTTTGATTGTTTTGACTATGTACCTTATCATAATTTCGAGGACAAAATTCTTTAAGGTGGGGAGTCTGTAATACCCCATATTTTTATAACATTATTTAGAATGTTTAATTAACAAAATTAAATAAAATAATGTAGAGATTGATAAGTTGAGAATGGATTAGCTAAGGGTAGTTGTGCCATGTTAGTGTACAAACTAAAATGAAATAACATAAGCTAATGTGTTTGGATATGAGAAGGGCAATATGGGAAATAGGAGAAGGGCTTATACCCTAAATCCTTAGGAAATAGAACTCACCTTCATTTTCATTTTAGCAAACTAAAACATCTAAGGCTAGGATTCAAGTAAAGGAAGATAATCAACATCAAATCTCACATCTTTTGGTCTCAAAGTTAAGGTGAATAATTACTACATCGCATTTTCTTACTCGATTTTAAGAATTAGATCTGAAATGTTTTTGCAAGTATATGTCATGTTTTGATGATTAAAGTTATATATATGCTTGTTGATGAATTACATATGTTCATTCTAGTTTTTATGATATGTTTGACATGAAAACCCTATTGAATGACATCCAAATGCCTTGAAAATTTAAATATAGGTCAGAAATGATATTTTAGAGATAGGTTTCAATTTTCATAATTTTCTGAATTAATGTGAATTTCATATAAATTTACTAGTGAGGAAAATGATTTATTTGGTTATAAATTATTTACGGCTAAAATAATTATTATTTGGGTTTGAAATTTTTATATGTTGAAAAACGTATTGAAATATATTTTCTGCGATTTTTTCAGATTTTTCCTAAGTTATTTGATGAATATATAAAATTATTTAAGGTATGGGACTTAAATGTTTTATATATTTAATTAAGTAGAAGGGGCATTTTACAAAATAAAATGATTATTTAGTTCTGAAAGATAGTGGCAGCACTTTTCTAAAAAGTATTTGTTTACCAATGAGAATTTGACAAATAAAGGCAGGTTAGTTGAAAATTATCCTTTTTAAGTTAAAAACAAAGAAATCATACTTTTGGCATGTTTTGGCCAATTCTGGTGTTAAACCATCCGACCCAGACATTCCAACATGGTCGAGAGGTTTAAAGCTTTTGAAAAGGCCAAACCAATGCATATGGTATCAAGTTACTTGATACGTAATGAATTGGACAGAGTCGAAGGGTTCTTAGTCGAGAGTTTGGTTGCTGAAGGGGTTGAAGTATGTTTGTTTTATAAGCCAAAGAATCACCTGCATTGCTTTCGAATAAGAGGTTTCAACTTGGTTACTTCCTACTTGGTCAAATGTTTAAAATAAAGGTTTTAAACCTTCCAACAAAGTCGAAAGGTTACTGCTGCATTATCACTATTCTGTTTTGAAACCTTCCGACACAGTTGAAGGGTTACTACCGCTTTATAAATGATTTGTTTTGAACCTTTCGACAAAGATGACAGGTTTACTTGTTTTAAAACCATCCGCTTCTCCATGCTTTCGAAAGGAAGCTTTCGACTTAGGTGATTTACCCTTGTTTTATAAACTGAAGAATAACCCAAGCTTTTGAAGGAGTTGTTTTAAAGGCAGTGGCCTGTTGTTTTAAATAAATTGTTTTAAAGCTTTCGAAGCAGACCTTCCGACAAGGTCGAAAGGTTGCTTCCAATGAAGTCGAAAGGTTTTAAAAGAAGCTTTTCCACTTGTTTTAAATTGAATCCAGTAAGTCTTCGAAAGGTTTGCTTTGAATGATTTCGAAAGGTTTAAGTTCAATAATTTCTAAAGGTTTTAGTTGAATGATCTTGAAAGGTTTAATGAATGGTTTCGAAAGGTTTTATTTCATTGGTTTCGAAAGGTTTTAATTCAATGGTTTCGAAAGGTTGAGATGGAAGGTTTTCCAAGGCTTTTCTAAGGCAAAGTTTTAAGAGATTTTTAGAAGGATGTCCAAAGTTTCATTGCTTTCGAAAGGTTTGCTTTTCAATGGTTTCGAAAGGTTTGATGAGTTGTTTCGGAAGGTAAGGTTTAGCATATTGGCCTAGATAATTAAAATGTTTTCACTTGGTTTTGAAAGAGGTACTTTCAAATGTTTTAATGTTTTCGTCAACTAAGGTTTGAGTAAAGAAGATATATATATATATATAACATGGTAATGTGATTTTGAGTAAAGCATAAAGAATATATATTTTCCTTGTATGATTTTGATTTTAGGGTTTTAGAGGTAAATTATGGGAGGGGATCCTTAAGTGAAAATGACTCAGATAATAGAAAACCAGGTGGGACTACTATGGGGTTGCACCCTATACATTAGCTATTAGCCCTAGCTAATTGTTGTCCAAAATTCCAGTGTAGGGCTTGGTCATAGGTAGACTAAAATTATGATTACACACCGAATGGAATATATGTTTGTATACAAATAGGTTATTGGTGAGCCCGAAAAACTATTAGGATCAGGGAGACCTGGGAGATGATTAAGTTAGGGATAGACCGTCCAGAAGAGAAGTATTAAACAGATAGTTAAGGACAGACCGTCCAGAAGTGAAGCATTTAACATATAGTTAAGGATAGATAATCCAAAAGAAGAATAGCTAACGTGTGTCAGATTAATTTTGATTATATTGTCTAGTAGGCCCGAGTCAGCCAAAGGTTAAAAGTTATCCAAACAAAATTAATGTGTGTGAACAGATAGTTCATTATTACCTGATGTTTATGTATGCTTACATAATGATACTTTACAGTGTTTAGTTAGTTTTGATTGCAGGAAAAGGTTTTGCAAAGATATGTTTTAAAAGGATGTTAGTGAGGGGAAACCCGTTCCGATAAGTGGCATGGTCTCACTTAACATATATATTCTGGGATGTATAGTATTATTCATACCAGGCTTTATGTCTGACTCGAAGTTTATATTTTCCCCTTAAACTCTCTGGTGCTTAAAATTAATTTGAGTAGGCTGAGGGGTTAAGGTCTTTCCAGGTTTTGATAGGATGACGAATAAGGCTACCGGAGGCTTGCAGGAGGCAAACAGATAGCAATTTAGGAGTTGCTGTTCTTGTTTTATGTTTTGATGTATTTCCGCTGTGTTTTGTATCAAGTCTATTATGACTCTATGACTATGATCATCCAAAGGGGTTTCTTCATATACCGCTCTTGGCGTATTTGTAATAAGTATATTTTATCTGCGTTTGGGAACGAATTTGGGATTATGTGTTGGGAATGTGAAACATTTGGTTTTGAAATATAATGAAATAAAATTTGTTTTGAAATCTGTGTTATTTTTCATATTCAAGATCTTCTGATATTATTGATACCATTAACATAGCCGTATTTAGCTGCCGGAAGCTAATACTATAGCTGACTGCAGCATCTGTAGCGCTTAGTTTTGGGCCACTAGATAGGGAATGTTACATCAGCCAAGGGTTAGTAGTTAGCCAAACAAAACTACAGTGTTTGGATAGATAGTCCATTCAATAACTTGGTTAGTAGTTAGCCAAAAAAACTACAGTGTATGGACAGATAGCCCATATGATAACTAATTTGTACATATACATGATATTGCTTTACAAATCTAACCAGTTTTGATTGCAAGATTATAATTTGCAAAAGATATGTTTTAAAAAGGATATTAGTGAGGGGAAACCAGTTCCGCTAAGTGGCATGGTCTCACTTAATATTAGATAACCGAGATGTTTAGTATTATTCACACCAGGTTTTATGTCTGACTCGAAGTTTATGTTTTTCCATTAAACTCTCGGGTGCTCAAAATTGATTTAAGTAGGCTAAGGTTTATAGGTTTTACTAGGTTGGTGAATAAAGCTTCCGGTAATGAGTAAGTGGCTGACGTATAGCTAATTAGAAGTTACTGTTTTGGATTGATTCCGCTGTATTGTATATATAATACTCTGGTCAACCAAGAGGGCATCGTCATATGTCGCTCTTGGCATATTTGTATAGTAATTATATTTTATTTGAACTTGAGAAAGTGATGGGATTATGTAATTTGAATATGGAACATGTTTTGGAAAATGTAATCAGTAAAATGTTGTTTTTAAATCTGTGATTTTGTTTCATATTCAAGTGCTTCTGATATTATGGATACCATTAACATTGCCGTATTTAGTCGCCAGAAGTTAATACTATGGATGACTGCAGCATCTGTAGCACTTAGCTTTGGGCCTCTAGATAGGGGATGTTACAACTTGTTATCAGAGCATAGGTTTATGAAAAACTTTAATTAAAAAATGATTTTTGAAAACATAATCCTAAGGAATTAGAGTTTAGATTGGGGTATGGGATAACGCTATAGCAATGTACTCGTATTTTCCATATATAAGTATGCGCTTTATCTCTAGTCTCCTATCCCTATTAGGTTATTTTTCTATATCTCACGAAGGTTCAAATGCATATATGGATTCTCGAAGAGATAATGTTGGAGGAGGAAGCACCACTACAAATGGAAATGCCAGACCTAATACTAGAAGGAACCAAGGTCAGGCACGAGTTGGAAATATTGGTGCTGAAGTCCCGCAAGTTGACATGGGAGCCATATATCAGTTTTTCGTGAATATGATGCAGGCGGGGGTTGTTGCTGGAGTAGTTGGAGGAGGAGCCCAGGAAGCTCCAGTAGTCAACAATTATGCTGCTTTGAGTAGGGACTATGCTAGGTTTGGAGGAAAACCATTCGTTGGGACTGAAGACGCCATAGAAGTGGGGAACTGGTTGCTGCATTTCGAGAGGATTTTCACATATTTAAGGCTCGGTAATGAGCAGAAAAGAAGGATCGCTTCGAGGCAGCTTCAAGGAGTATCTTTATAATGGTGGAATAGTGTGACGGTTGGAGTGGATGAAAGAACAATGACATAGGCTAAGTTTAAGAGGAGATTCGAGGAGAGGTTCATGTCTATGATGGCAAAGTCTACCTTGCTCAGAAAGTTTGCTGAGTTAGAGCAGGGAGAGATGACTGTGTTAGAGTATGCTACAAGGTTTGAGGAGTTGGCAAGATATGGTCATGCCACTGTAGATACCGTGATTAAGAGAAACGAGAAGTTCATTATGGGTTTGAAATCCGAATTGGCCAGGGCTGCATTACCTGATATCAGGGATCCTTATGATGTTGTAGTAGAGATGGCTCTAAGACAAGAGGAAATTATTGCTTCTGTGGAGAAGAATAAGGCGAAGGAGGTCCAGGTTGGGAAGAGTCAGAAAAGGAAGTTCTTTCCTAAGAAGGGAGCCCAGAAGGGTGGAACCGTGAAGAAGGGAAAGTCTGAGGTTGTTTGCTTCAAATGCAACGAGAAGGGGCATTTTGCTAATGAATGTTGTTCTGGAGAGGCAAAGAAGGTGAATGGGAAGAAGAATATCAGGTGCTTCAACTGCGATCAGATTGGCCATTATAAGAATCAATGCAAAGAGCCTGCTAAGGATGGAAGGGGCAAGGTATTTGCATTGGAGCATGCTATTTCGAAGCCAACAGTGTAGGAGAAAGGGAAGGCGGTGTTGGGAGGTATGCTTCAGATCCTTGGTATGTTTGTTAGCGTTCTGTTTGATACTGGTGCATCGCATTCTTTTATATCTCATTGTTTGGTAGATAAGCTTAACCTAGAACCCTCATACCTAGTTACTTCCTTAAGGGTTGCAAATCTAATAGGAGGGTATGCAACACTTAGGATGCGATGTGACCACCTAGAATTTGACTTGTTAGGTTATACTTTTGTTTGTAGTTTGCATGTGTTTGATTTTGTAAGGTTCAAAATTATTTTTGGTATGGATTGATTAAGTAAGTACGATGCTAGGATATTTTTTCATGATGGGAAAATATCGCTTAGACACCTAGACTGTAGGGAGCGGATTGTATATACCATAGAAAACCCTAGTTGTGAGGTGAATGCTTTGTTGGGTGTTGTGGAGTTAGAAGCCAAGTTGAGCCGAGTTTTCATGGTTAGAGAATTCGCAGATATTTTTGAGCCTATAATAGGATTACCACCGAAACGGGCCATTGATTTTCGGATAGATTTGATTCTTGGAGCAGAACCGGTGAGTAGACCGCCAAGCAGGATGACACCTACCGAAATGAAGGAGCTCAAGGTGCACTTGGTGGATTTGGAAGGCAAGAATTTTCTCAGACCTAGTAGTTCACCTTAAGGAGCAGCCACGGTGTTTGCAAAGAAGCCGGATGAATCGTTAAGGTTATGTATCGATTATCGTAAGTTGAATGAGAAAACGATAAAGAATCGATATTCGTTGCCTAGGATTAACGATTTATTCGATCAGTTGGGTGGAGCCAAGATATTTTCGCAGTTGGATTTAGCGATAGGTTTCCATCAACTTAGAGTGGTAGAGGATAGTATTCCTTTGACGACGTTTAGAACCAGATATGGATCATATGAATGGTTAGTGATGTCGTTCAGACTGACTAATGCACCAGCTTTCTTTGCAGATTTGATGAACCGAATTTTCCGAGAGCACTTGGAGAGGTTCGTATTGATTTTCACAGATCATATTTTGGTGTACTCTAAGGATGAAAGAGAGCATGAAGTTCATCATAGAGTAGTGCTTGAAACGCAGAGGCAGCATCAGTTGAAGGCAAAGTTCTCGAAATGTCATTTCTAGAAAAAGGAAGTGAAGTTTCTTGGCCACGTAGTTTCAGAGAATGGGTTATCGGTGGATCCAGCTAAGATCGAGGCCGTGAATAGGTGGAAGAGACCAGAAACGGTGACTGAGATAAGAAGATTTCTGGGATTGGCTGGTTACTATCAGAGGTTTATTAAGGATTTTTTTTCGTAGATAGCGGCACCGATGACCAAGCTAACTCGAAAGGATGTGAAGTTCGTTTGGACCGATAAGTGTGAGGAGGCATTCCAAAAGCTGAAAACTTATTGACTAATGCACTTGCATTAGTTGTTCAAGAAGGGGATCAGGATTTGGTGGTGTACACGGAAGCATGTGGGACTGGGTTAGGAGCTGTGTTAATGCAGAGGGGTAGAGTGATTGCCTATGCTTCTCGACAGCTTAGACCGCATGAAGTAAGATACCCAATCCATGACTTGGAGTTAGCCATAGTAATTTTTGCGCTGAAGGTGTGGAGACATTATCTTTTAGGAGAAAGATTTCAGTTGTATATGGATCATAAGTTGTTGAAGTATTTGTTCTCTCGAAAGGAGTTGAACATGCGACAGCAAATGGGGTTAGAGTTCTTAGCTGCTTATGATTTTGGTATTGAGTACACACCAGGGAAAGGCAACAAGGTTGCAGATGCGCTTAGTAGAAAACATCAAAATGCAGTGTTAGTTGTGCAGTTAAAGCGCCCTGCCGCTCCATAGCGTTTGAGGTGCGAAAAGTTGTAGCGGAGATATATCGGGGATGTAGCAAGATATAGCGGATGACTTTAAAAAGAGGAATGATGAACATTCTACATTAAAAAGAGGAACGATTATTACTTATTATTTCCCACCAAGCAAAACAAGTTATAATAAAGTAAAGATAAACAAAGTTGACACCTAAAAAGTTAGAACTAGTTATAATAACCAACAGCGTATATCATTGTTACATCAACTTTGAAGTTACCATAAAACTTAAAAGCAAGACATCAAGCAAAATGCTTATTTATAGGAAAGGGGGATATAGCAGGGCAACAAAATCGAGAATATAGCGGATTATTGCCCCCAATATCGGGGATAATAGCGGATCCGCTATATTGGGCCGCTTTATAGGAATATTGTTGCCCCAAAAGTCCGCTACGGGATATATCGGGGATATATCAGAGCAATATCGGGGAATTAACTGCACAGGGTGTTAGCGATGATAGCTGAGTGGAAAGATTTGGAAGCATTAGCAACTTGTAGAGTACGGTGGAGAACTAAGAGTGGTTCAAGTACAGTAACTGCTTTGTTATCATGTTTGGAAGTTCGACAAGTTATGATCGAAAGGGTTGCTTCTAAATAGCTAGAGGATCCAGTGTTGGTTAAACGGATCAAAAAGCTGAAAGATGGAATTGAGAGCAATGACTTAAAAGATTTTACTCTTGACCAGAATGGGTGGTTGAGAAAGAAAGGAAGATTGTGTGTTCCGAATGTGGGAGACATTAGGAAGGAAGTTTCGGAGGACTGACATCGTTCGAAGTTCAATATTCATCGGGGAGGAATTAAGATGTATCGGTACATGAAGAGAAGTTTCTTCTAGGAAGGTATGAAGAGGGATGTAGGCTTATGGGTGAAGCAGTGTTTGAACTGCCAACGGGTAGAAGCCGAACATCGGTAGCCATGTGGGTTTCTACAGTCTTTGGACGTTCCAGTGTGGAAGTGGGATTCCATTTCGATGGATTTTATTGATGGGTTGCTGAGGTCAAATAGAGGAAATGAAAGCATATGGGTCATAGTGGACAGATTTCCCATTTCATTCCAGTTAAGTCAACCAGGATGGCACCTGTTTTGGCTAAGTTGTTCATGAAGAATGTGGTTAGACTGCACAGAATTCCTAGTAGTATAGTGAATGATAGAGATTCTTTATTTACTAGCGAGTTCTGGAAGAGTTTGCAGGATACCTTAGTTACCAAGCTCAAGATGAGTACCGCTTACCGTCCACAGACTGATGGGAAAACGATAAGAGTGAATAAAGTCTTAGAGGATTTGTTACGAGCTTTTGTGCTAGATTTGGGGGGATCATGGGAAGACCATCTCGAGTTTTCATATAACAATAGTTACCAGGCTAGTATAAGGATGGCACCATTTGAAGCTTTGTATGGAAGGCCATGTAAATCTCCAGTTTGTTGTTTAGAGACCGGGGATAGGTTGGTTCTTGGTCCGGATTTGGTTAGGGAAGCTGCAGAAAAGGTTGAGTTAATTCGAGCTAGAATGAAGGAAGCTCAATCTAGGAAGAAGAGTTATGCGGATAGAAGATGGAATGATTTAGAGTTCTCTGTTGGAGATCGGGTTTTCATCAAAGTATTGTCGATGAAAGGTGTTATCAGGTTCGGGAAGACAGGAAAGTTAACACCGAGATTCGTTGGACCATTTCCTATTGTTGAGAGGATCGGGAAACTCGCGCATAGAGTAGAGTTACCGAGCAGTTTGGTAGGAGTCCACGTTGTTTTCCATATTTCTCATCTAAGGAGGTGTATTCGAGATCCGGATACTACTGTATCACCGACTATGTTAAACGACTTAGTCGTAGAGCCGAATTTGACTATAGTTAGAAAGCCAGCTCGCATAGTCGCGGGAGATGAGAAGAAGTTGAGGAACAAGACAGTCAGATTAGTTAAAGTCCAATGGAGCGACGATGACAGAGACTGTACTTAGGAGACTGAGAATAGGATGAGAGATACTTATCCTGATTTGTTTGATGGTATGTTTTACCTTTGATTATTTTGATGTGTGCCTTATCGTAATTTCGAGGACGAAATTCTTTAAGGAGGGGAGTCTGTAACACCCCATATTTTCAGTAACATTATTTATGATATTTAATTAGTTAAATAAAATAAAATAAAATAATGTAAGATGATTAATGGACTGAGATTTGTGATTAAATAAGGGGTAGTCGTGCCATGTAAACAATGAACTAAAGAATAAAAGGTTATGAAATATGGGAGGGTAAAATACATACAAGCACTTCCTTATACCCTAAACCCCTTAGGAATTCATTCTACATGTTCATTCTATTTTCACAAACAAAAATAGAGCTAAGGTCGGCCACCATTAGGAAGAGTAAAGAAGAAGAATTAAAGAGGAAGAATCAAATCACTTAATCAAGATCAAATCTCACATCCTTAATCAAAAAGCTAAGGTGAATAATGACGACATCTCAATTTTTAATGGTTTTCGGTTTTAGTATGAATTCCGAATTATCTGCAAATGTTTTGCCATGTTTTGGATGATAAAATGTATATCTATATGTTGTTGATGATTTATGTTAATTCACATAGATTTTGTGATATGTTTTGATATGAAAACCCAATTATATGACATCTAATTGCCTTGCGAATTTAGATTTAGATCATAAATGCTATTTTAGAAATGGGTTTCAATTTTCATAATTCTCTGAATTAATGTGGATTTTATATGAATTTTCTAGTGAAGAAAATGCTAATTTGGGTTTAAAATTAATTACGGCCAAATTATATTGGCTTAGGGTGTGAAATTTATATATGTTAGAAATATATTAAAAATGATTTTCTGGAATTTTTGTAGAATTTTCCTAAGTGTTTTAATGAATATATAATATTATTTAAGGTATGGGACTTAAAAGTTTTATATATTTATAAAAAGGAGAAGGGGTATTTTGTAAATAATCCAAATTCTTATTTTTGAAAATCGACGGTACTTTTTGAAAAGAAAATTTTACAATCAATCATAATTTGACAAACAAGGCAGGTTAGGTATGAAGAAATAGTTTAAAAAGTCAAATCTACATGCTTTTTCCTGTTTTAATGCTTTCGGCACAGGCTTCCGACTCCTTACCTCTGCCTCCGACTCCATCGAAACCAATGTACATGGTATTAGATACCTGGCACGTAGTTAATTGGATATAGACGAAAGGAATTGAGTTGAAACCAGGGTGGTTCCGAAGGGGTAGAAGCGCTACTTTGCTTTTAAATGAAAATGCACCTGCTTTGCTTTCGACTGAATAGCTTTCGACTTGGTCTACTTTCGATTGGGTCAATGACTTTAAAAGAATGGTTTTAGAAGGTTGCGCCTTTTTTTTAAGTAACTGCTTTCGACTAGGTCGAAGCCCCTGACTGCCGCTTTTTACCTTTCGACCCAGATTGGTTTCAAAAGGGTTACCTTGTTTTTAAAACCAATCCGCTTCTCCAATGCTTTCGAAGGGATGGTTTCGACACCATCACTTCTTTACTTAGGAATGCTTTCGAAAGAGATGCTTTCGACTTAAATGTTTTAATGATCCTTTTGCTCTATAAAAGGTAGAACCCAAATGGTTTCAAAAGAGATAGTTTTAATGGTTTCGAAAGGTGTTTCCACATTTATAAATTGAACACAAATGCTTTCGAAAGGCTTGATGTTTTAATGCTTTCGAAAGGTTTAAAGAAAGGTTTCTAAGGGGTGGTTCCCCAATGGTTTCAAAAGGTGTAAAAGGAAAGGTTTTCCAATGGTTTTGAAAGGCAATGTTTAAGTGTTTTAAAGAGGATGTCTAAGGTTTTAAAGCTTTCGAAGGAGATGTTTCTCAATGCTTTCGAAAGGATAAATATGAATGGTTTCGAAAGGAATGATTTCAAAAGGTATGTTTTGGCCTTTGGCCTAAGGTTTTACTTGTATTGAAAGGGATACTTTCAAAGGTTTCGAAAGGGGTACTTTCAATGGTTTCGAAAGGGTTGTTTAAAGGTTTTAAACAAAGGTTTCGAATGAGTTGCTTTTGGCAATATAGCCTAAGTGTTTTTAAGTTAAAAAGGGTTTAAACTTATTTTGGAAGAATGGGAAACCCTTAATGATTTCATCAAAATTATTTTGGGTAAAGTATTGTTATCCCGCATTTTGGTCAAAGCCGGAATACCAAACAAATCGACAAGAAAGGATGGATATCAGGATTGGAGTTCACTTGGAAACAAGGCTGCAATGGATATCGTCAAAATTTGGCCGAGCTCCGATCAGGACGGAATCGATTGGAGATGATGATGAGGACTAGGAGAGGCTACGTTTCAAGTTTCAGGTTAATCGGAGTTTGTACGGAGGAGATACGATCGATACAAGGTAGGAAGAAGGTACTGTTCGAATCCATCATCTCCATACCCACACCTCACTTCGAATCCATCACCTTCGACTCCAACAAGTTCGACTCCATCTGCTTCGTACCCATCAGAGCGGACCCAATGGAACAAGCTTTAGTTCGAATCCATAGATGTCACTATACTTCGAATTGATCCTAAGCCTCGCTTCGAATCGATAGGGACGAGGCCATCGTTCGTATCCATCTAACGCAAGCCTCTCCTCGAATCGATTAGAACGGATCACACTTCGAATCCATCGAAGCCAGTACTTACTTCGAATCCATCGAGGAGAGATCCTTCGAATCGATATAAGTTGTAGAAGCTTCGACTCCATTTGGAAACTATTTTCGAATCCACTAAGTCCAGGCAGCGAAAATGATGGAGTCGACCCAGTAAACTCGGAGAAAAAGGAGTATCAACTCGTAGATTGCACGCCACGTCACCGTCTTCACGTGCAGAAGCATGGATTCGACCCTATGGATTCGAACCATATCGATTCGAACGAATCCATAGGGCGAAGAACGTCAATTTGAATCGATCATAACTTGGGATCTACAAGTCCAAATGCTATGAAATTTTCACAGTAGCTTGAGCACATGTTGAAGAATGTTCACGCCAAATTTCAGCTCGATTGGACAATTTCTTGATCAATTCGAACATAGCTTCGAATCGATCCCAAAGTGGGCCCGGATTTCCAGAAAGCGGGCATGTGAGCCCCCTCACGTGCCAGAACTGGTCTCCCTTCAGTTTAGGCGAAATATCAGCCTCCTACACCTATAAATAGACCCCCAGGTCATTCAGAAAAGGGGTCGGACAATTTTGAGAGCTAAGGAGCGCCCAGACTCTGCCAGATTTACTCCCGATCACCATTGCTGCCTTAGATTCAGATTATAATCATAAAATCCATTGTACTACGCGATAGGAAATTGTAATCTTCAAGCATCGATCAATAAAAGATAAAAACTTTGGAGTGGACGTAGGCCGGAGATAGCCGAACCACTATAAATCTCGTGTTTTGTTCATTATTTTTGGATTGCTGTTTGTTGTTTGTTTAGATCTGAGATTTGTGTTTGAATATTGCTGATTTGTATTCATACACTGGTGCTTTCACAACATTCGGGGTTTGTGACCATTTTTGGCGCAAACACTTTAGTGCTTTCACCGAGAAGGACTAGCACCCGCTGCATCGGATTGAAGTTTAGATTTGAAAGACAATGACTCGACAAACAAGTAGAAGGCAAAGAGCTGAGAGAAGCCAACAGGGAGGAAGTCAAGAGGCATCCTCTGGTGCTGGAGAAGGACAAGCTTCGATCTACATTATTAGAGACGAAATGGAAGCTATGGCGAATTCATTACATGAGAGGTTGCTGAAGAGTCAACAGGATATGATGCAGACTTTCTTCGAGCAGATGAGAGCTGTAGGAACACAGAACCTTGGACCAACTATAGCGACTGCAAATGTGGAACAAGGAACTAGGGTTGCAGAACCCAATGGAGGACAGAATACAGAACCGGAAGGTAATCAACAAGGGCTTGGGGGCAGGCCCACAGGATCCCATGCAGAAGGACCTTTGGAAGGAGTTCAACAGGCTAGAGCCAACGTTGAGGCTAATGAGCCACATGAAGAATATGTGCCGGAATTCCCTCGGGAGCATGAGGGGCAACACCTAACAGGCAATGCTGGATTAATGGAAATCATTAGGAAGACTATGCGTGGAGGTTCGGCCAATAGAGACTTGGAAGGAGTGAACAGGAGTCCGTTCGCTCGGGAAATCAGGATGGCTCAGAATCCACCTAAGTTCAAGTTACCTAGCGTGGAAGTATATAATGGAAAGGCTGACCCGACTGATCATTTGATGAGATACACTAGACACATGGAAGTGCTGGGGGCATCGGACGAAGTAATGGCCAGATGTTTCCCTTTATACTTGACAGACCTAGCGGCAATGTGGTTTAGGCAGCTGGAGGAAGGATCTATCAGGAATTGGAGGGAATTGGTGGACAGGTTTTTGGGACAGTTTCGGGTTCATATCAAAAGACCTAAGAACGTGATGACGTTAACATCGGTAAAGCAAAGAGCGGACGAATCGCTTAGAGCATTTTTAACTTGATTTAATGCGGCGGTTTCTTCGGTGGATCGGCTGGATCCATCGATGGTTTTGATGGCGGTAGTGTCGGGAGTCAGAGAGGATTCAGATTTTAAGGTATCTTTAGTACGAGTCCCGCCACTGGATCTCGGGGAATTCTTCCATGAAGCTGAAAGGTTCCTTCGGCAAGAAGATGCATGTATGGACTTAAAGTTAAAGGAGGTGAATGTGACTGGGGGTGGAGGACCGTCCAACGGAAGCTCGGATAAAGATAAAGGAAAAAGGAGGCTGGATGACGATTCAGGAAAAACCAGGAAGCAATGGAAGGATCCAAAGTTTTCCACATACACAGAATTAAACGAGACGCAGGAGCGGATATACATGGAAACTCGGAATCGCCTTCCTTACCGGAGGCTGGCTAGGAGAGAACCATCCGAGCGGGAGAGGGCATCAGGAAAGCATTGTCTCTTCCACGATTTGGACGGGCATGATACCAACAGCTGCAGGCATTTAAAGGACATAATTGAGGAGCATGTGAGGAATGGACAGTTGAGGCAGTATGTTGGGGCTCGGAATGCAGCAGTGGAGCAGGAGCAACCACCGCCTACCTCAAACCATGAGGATATGAGGCATAGGAATAATGGTCGATTGGTCATCAATTGATCAGGATAATTTGAAATAAGTAACAAACCATTGGCGAGCAACCGAGTCATTTACACATGTATGGGGACGGAGATAGCCCCTAGGCATGCTCTGAATGATGATAAAATGCAAAGCCATGGTTTGCGAAATCTGTTTTCTTTTGTTTTTGGATTGGACACTTATTTTTCTGGTTTGGTTTTTGGAGTTTGGATTGAACTCCTGATTTTGCTCGTTTCTCTGGTTTTGGCATTCACTCGGATGATTGTTCTCCGTTTTGGATGATGATTTTGATTTCTGGTTTTCCGATTTGATTTGGATTTTGGATTGGATTTTGATTGGATTCTTTTTGGTTTTTTATAAACGGTCGTCAGGTATGGATTATGCCTGGCAAGGGGTGAGTCGTTCTGCCCGAACGCGGTAAAGTGACTCATTCAGGTCGTCGAGTATGGACTATGCTCGGCAAGGGTCTGGAGTGACCAGGATTCGGCCTAGGACTTAGGCCCCCTACTATCGATTATTGTTTCAGGTCGTTGAGTATGGACTATGCTCAACAAGGGTCCGGAGTGACCAGGATTCGGCTTAGGACTTAAGCCATGGCATTACTTACGTCCAGGGACACTGGACCACGGTCGTCAGGTGTGGATCGCGCTTGGCAAGAGCCCAGAGAGGTTATGGATTTGGATATCGACCCGGAGAGGTCCTGGATTCGGTTATTGGCTATTTGATAAGGATGGATTAGGATTTGGTCATCGGGTTCAAACGGATATGGATTTGTCTAAGGCTTTGGTTATTGAGTTTGGAGTTGGGCATCGACTCCGAGCAGTCAAGGATGATGCACTTGGATGATGTGGCTATGGACTTTGGATATCAGATACGGAACTATTCAAAACACGCCTTCTTATCACAAGGCATGTTTTGGGGGGCAAATGTTATCCCGCATTTTGGTCAAAGCCGGAATACCAAACAAATCGACAAGAAAGGATGGATATCAGGATTGGAGTTCACTTGGAAACAAGGCTGCAATGGATATCGTCAAAATTTGGCCGAGCTCCGATCAGGACGGAATCGATTGGAGATGATGATGAGGACTAGGAGAGGCTACGTTTCAAGTTTCAGGTTAATCGGAGTTTGTACGGAGGAGATACGATCGATACAAGGTAGGAAGAAGGTACTGTTCGAATCCATCATCTCCATACCCACACCTCACTTCGAATCCATCACCTTCGACTCCAACAAGTTCGACTCCATCTGCTTCGTACCCATAAGAGCGGACCCAATGGAACAAGCTTTAGTTCGAATCCATAGATGTCACTATACTTCGAATTGGTCCTAAGCCTCGCTTCGAATCGATAGGGACGAGGCCATCGTTCGTATCCATCTAACGCAAGCCTCTCCTCGAATCGATTAGAACGGATCACACTTCGAATCCATCGAAGCCAGTACTTACTTCAAATCCATCGAGGAGAGATCCTTCGAATCGATATAAGTTGTAGAAGCTTCGACTCCATTTGGAAACTATTTTCGAATCCACTAAGTCCAGGCAGCGAAAATGATGGAGTCGACCCAGTAAACTCGGAGAAAAAGGAGTATCAACTCGTAGATTGCGCGCCACGTCACCGTCTTCACGTGCAGAAGCATGGATTCGACCCTATGGATTCGAACCATATCGATTCGAACGAATCCATAGGGCGAAGAACGTCAATTTGAATCGATCATAACTTGGGATCTACAAGTCCAAATGCTATGAAATTTTCATAGTAGCTTGAGCACATGTTGAAGAATGTTCACGCCAAATTTCAGCTCGATTGGACAATTTCTTGATCGATTCGAACATAGCTTCGAATCGATCCCAAAGTGGGCCCGGATTTCCAGAAAGCGGGCATGTGGGCCCCCTCACGTGCCAGAACTGGTCTCCCTTCAGTTTAGGCGAAATATCAGCCTCCTACACCTATAAATAGACCCCCAGGTCATTCAGAAAAGGGGTCGGACAATTTTGAGAGCTAAGGAGCGCCCACTCTGCCAGATTTACTCCCGATCACCATTGCTGCCTTAGATTCAGATTATAATCATAAAATCCGTTGTACTACGCGATAGGAAATTGTAATCTTCAAGCATCGATCAATAAAAGATAAAAACTTTGGAGTGGACGTAGGCCGGAGATAGCCGAACCACTATAAATCTCGTGTTTTTGTTCATTATTTTTGGATTGCTGTTTGTTGTTTGTTTAGATCTGAGATTTGTGTTTGAATATTGCTGATTTGTATTCATACACTGGTGCTTTCACAACATTCGGGGTTTGTGACCATTTTTGGCGCAAACAAGTATATATAATATGGAAAATAGCATAGTGTAAAGCAAAGAGTATATTTTTCTTGTATATCTATGATTTAAAGGTTCAAATCATTTTGAAAAGGTTTTTAATGAAAATTTTAAAGGGCAGTTAACCCTAGAAAAATGACTCAGATATAGAGGACAAGATGGGACTGGTGTAGGGTTGTGCTCTATACAATAGCTGTAGCCCCAAGCTAATTTTAGTCCAAATTCCAGTGTGTAGGGCTTAGTCAGATAGACTTAAATGATGGTTACACACAGAAAGGAATATATGTGCAGAGAAGAAAAAGGTTATTGGTGAGCCCGCAAAACCATTAGGATCAAGAGACCCTTGGAGAAGTAAGTTAGGGACAGACCGTCCAAAAGACTTATCTAACAGTTGTTAGATCATATTTATTATTTTATCTGCTAGGCCCGAGTCAGCCAAGGGTTAGTAGTTAGCCAAACAAAACTACAGTGCTTGGACAGATAGTCCATTCGATAACTGGGTTAATAGTTAGGCAAACAAAACTACAGTGTATGGACAGATAGTCCATATGATAACTGATGATATTGCTTTACAGATTTAACCAGTTTTGGTTGCAGGATTATAATTTGCAAAGGATATGTTATAAAAAGGATATTAGTGAGGGGAAACCCGTTCCGCTATACGGCATGGTCTCACTTAATATCAGATTACCGATATGTTTAGTATTATTCACACCAAGCTTTATGTTTGACTCAAAGTTTATGTTTTTCCCTTAAACTCTCGGGTGTTCAAAATTGGTTTGAGTAGGCTGAGGGTTGAGGTTTACAAGTTTTCGTAGGTTGGCGAATAAAGCTTCCGCTGACGAGCAGGTGGCTGATGGATAGCTAATTAGTAGTTGCTGTTTTGGATTGATTCCGCTATATTGTATATATAGTATTCTGGTCAACCAAGGGGGCATCGCCATATGTCGCTCTTGGCGTATTTGTGTAATAACTATATTTTATCTGAACCTGGGAAAGTGATGGGTTTTTGTAATTTGAATATGGAACAAGTTTTGGAAAATGTAATCAGTAAAATGTTGTTTTTTAAATCTGTGATTTTGTTTCATATTCAAGTGCATTTGATATTATGGATACCATTAACATAGCCATATTTAGTCGCCAAAAGTTTATACTATGGATGACTGCAGCATCTGTAGCGCTTAGCTTTGGGCCTTTAGATAGGGGATGTTACATCTTTTGGTCATAATTGATTTGGACTTAAGATGATAGGGTTTTGGATGATTGTAAAAATTGGTATTGAAGTTGGAAACCAGTTGGTGGGGAGCTCACTTTAGGGATTTGATGGCATGACTTCAAGTTTGGCCAGTCGTCACATGAGTATGATTTCGGGCAAGGGAGAAAGTGACAAGAGCTTTGGACTCAAAAAAATGAGGCATTGGGTTTTGGTCTCCGTTGAAAGGTATAGGGCGAGAGGTCTAGACTTTGACTTGGCACCGCATTGCTCAGAGCTGTATAGGGCATCACTTGGGGACAAGGAAGGTTTGACTCTAAGGAAAATTTGATGCAACGAAAGGTTTTGGAAAACTTCACCGAAATGGCTAAGTATCAACCAAAATTGGTCATGACCCACCACTCTAAAGTAGTTGGTACAACCACTCATAGTGGTGGGTAATCATGGTCGTTTTCGGTGGGGACAAAAGTGAAGCTTTGGGGAGCATGCTGGGGCGGTTCGTTCGTTCGTTTGATGCTTGTTTTAACCATTACAGCTCTATGACGAGCGGTTTTAACAGTGAAGCGATGATGCAATGCTTTGACGTGATGACTTCGAGACTTTAACAAGGTGACTTATGACTTATTATGGGTGTCGAGATGTTTCGATGACGATAACTCAATAATGGGAGTTAGGATGATGATCCATAATGACAAGTTCGATAATGGGAACTTACGAGCGGAACGATGATGTGTTCTACTGTGGAGATGAATGAACATACTAGTGATGTGTTCTATTATGGTGACGCATGTAAAGAGATCATTCATACTCGGAGGTTTCGAGTGTGCTCGTAAAGAGGGGGTATGTGAGGATGCTTACCTGGATTTATGAAGTGTTGATCCCAGATTGTATGATGTGATCTGTCTTACCCTAGAATTATATGCTGTGAATCTAGTTCTTGGCCTTATGAAGTGATATGGCTTTGAGCACTGAGAAGTCGAGAAGTTGAGTAGTCTCTAGCTGTACGATTGGGCCATACGAGTTATCATATATCCTACGCACCCTTGTGATTTAAGGATTGTTTGATGGATGTTATGTTTATTTTATCACTCTAGGGATGTCACATGATGTAGGTATTGTTGACTTGGATACCCAGACACTCGTCGTTGTACTTTAACTAATAGTACACCTATATGATGTTATAGTAGTAGATTAGCAAATAATGTAATGTGCCAACTCTTCGAATGCATGGGTAGGTCAGGTATGACTCTCCATAAGCTATGTCCTATATTTACTATATTGACTTTTATAATATTTCGAGATTATAGATCACTCATACCAGACTATTGTTTGACTTGAAGTATTATGCTTTGCTTCTTATTATCTCAAGTACTATTAAATAAGTAGACCAAATAGCAGGTATGGGACTACACATGACATTGTGCAAATGGACTTGCAAGAGGCTATGTTTTCGCATAACTATATTTGGGCTTTCTACTGCTTATATTTCGTTGTGCAACTCTATATAGCTTTACCAATGCTTTATTCATTTAGAGACATTACATTTGAGTTTATTATATGATTTATAAACTCCATGATCTGTGTATATATTTGTGATGAACATGTGCACTCTAGTTATGTGGTTCATTTAGTTACTAATGTCCCGCCTGCTTTATATCTATGATTTATTATTGTTTATTTTATCCTTGCATTGTGAACTATACGATATCAATTGAGATTTTACTACTTTATAACCCATGACAATCGTCTTATGTTGGCTGGGTATTGCTACAGCGCATTCTACAAGTTATATTTGGTTATGAATGTGTAAGGCAATAGTCACATTTGATCTTAACAAAGATCTATGTCCACTGTGGTTCATAGTTTATTGATTGATATTTCGATTATAGGAGATAATAATAACATGAGATTTGAGCTAAATTTTATTGCTTGTAAAACAAGAAAATTTGATCCTTGTACAAGTGTATGAGATCTCTATTTATGTCTATAGAGGTCATGCTTTGGTGGGCTTGGATTGATGTCTTGGATGCTTAGTTTTCTCATGACCATTGATTGCGATACATGGCTTGAATGGTGGCCAACTCGAATGTTGCGTGCAAAGAATGTTTTGGATGAAGGCCAACTATGAATTAGTGGAATAGGGATCTTAAGGCTTAATTAACACTAGAGGGGGCGGATAGTATTTAAAGGATTATATGAATATTTTGCAAATTCCTTAAGATTATGCTTGGAATGATGTAATTACAATCACAGAATCAAAGAGTAAATAAAGGTAAATGCAGTAAAAGTAAAAATGAAAGAATGTATCATGATTTTATACTTGTTCAGAGTTACCCTACATCCAATCCCGCACAATTCCTTGTACGGATTTATTTTCAACTAGTAAATGAAAATACAATCTCGATTTCAAGGCTACGAGACACACTCTCCAAAATCCCAACCTTTGGGTGGAGTCATTTGATTTTCGGGCTACAAGCAGACCCACTAGATTTACGGGCTATTAAACACACCCAATTGATTTTACGGGCTACAATCACACCCATAAGTATAGCAGTATGATTTGATAGAGTTTTATAGACTCTGATCTTCGATCTTGATTACAATTGACCCTATAACTCTTAAATATCACTTTGATCTTGGTTTGAGTGAGAGAGATGAGAGAAATCAGAGAGTAGACGAAGGAGAATCAAACTAGTGATGATTGAATTTGATTCTGGTTGAATTTCGGCAGAGTTTGGGTATATTTTGATTTAGAAAATGAGAGAGTGGAAGGAGGAGAGATGAATAAGAAAATGACAATTTAAAATTCATTTGGAAGTCTGGTATTTATAGAGGAACAACGGTCATTTCCATACGTGAAGTGACATGATAAAAAGACACTTCTTTTGAAATTCAAATTTTGAAAAAATCGGCCACTATGTCGACATACATACATAGAGTATGTCAACATACTCCTTATAAAAAATTGAAAATACTTTAAAACATTATTTTGAAAACTCATTGTTCTGTAAAATAGTTTGATACTCTGTAAAATCATTTAAGCATATTTTATACATATTTTAAACATAATAAAACTTTATATAATAATTTTGAAAATTTTAATATAATTTAAAAAATAAATAAATATATATATAATCAATATAATTATTACTTATTAAAGTATAAACAAAATTTCAATATATATAAACTTAAAAACACTAAAATAATACTTTATAAGTATAAGAGATTGAAAATCATTTTGAGAAATATTTTGAAAAGATTATTTTAAAACCAGGATATTTGAAAAACAATTTAAAACCAAATTTGAGAAGGAAAGAGAGATCAAGGAAGTGCTATTAAGGTTTTATCATAAATTCTACGACCTTATAACTTATCTGGAATATCTTGAAATATTGAACTCTTCAATACTCATGAGTCTTCATTCATCAACTCTTGAAACTCTGTATCGGCATCTTGAATCTATTTTTGATACCGTACAGTCTTCTTAATCAACACCTTTCTAATACCTTGCACTATATACTATATATAACTTGATAAACATTAGTACCTATATTTTATATAATGTCATATAGTTGTTATCATCAAAACCAATATCTAGGGTACTAACAATCTCCCCTTTTTTGATGATGACAACTCTGTATATAAAATATAATATAACTCCCCCTGGATTACAAAATTCCCCCTTAATCTATACCTAGATTTTATATATTTCTCCCCCTTTGTCATTAACAAAAACAACCACCTAAAACTATAATTCTAACACTAACTCTTACTCTAATTCTAACTCTAACTCTCCCTAAATAAAATACTAATTGATATATTTAAGAATTATATATAATGATGATGAGAATGATTATATAAAAATAATAGGTGATATGTAAAATTAGATAATCATGAAATAATCATAATCAATCTAAATATTCATCCAATCCAACAAAGTTAATGTCACACAGCGTTCAAACAAATCCACACAAATCAAACAAATCAAATCCAAACCAAATCAAGTATTATTATTTATATACAATCAAACTTATTTAAACTAGACAGTTCGAGGAACTTTAACCCATCCATCAATGCTAAAGATTAGATCCGCTTTGATAGCACCCCAATCTTCATCATCTTTGTGGATGGTACATTATGGATTGGTGGTTGGTTCTTCTTTGTTCAAGGAAAAAATCATCCGTCGAATCGCGTAGAAATGCCTTTCTTGCTCCTTGATCATCCACATTTGACTCAATTCTAAGTGCCGCTGGTTTCTTAAGATGAAAGAAAGAATGTTCTTGAATGATTCAAGAGTTTGTTCGAGGTTTTCGATTAGTTTTGGATAGGAGAAGCCATTAATTTTTATTAGAGTTTAGGAATGAAAAGGAAGAAGAAAGAGACTTGAAACAAATGATTCTCTGGTCTTAATAGGTATTTAAATGGGTGAAAATTCGTTGCAAATGAATAGACACTTGCTGTCTATTTAATTTTCAAAATTAAAATTTTTGAAAAATTACCGTTGTATATCGACACGTACCTAAGATATGTCGAAATATATAAAGAAATTTTCAAAAATTTTTTTTGATATTCTAATGTATTTAACTTATACGTTTAAACTTGTATTTTTCCAAAGATGGTAAACAATGTATAACAGCAAGGAAACATATTTTTTATTAATATTAGATGACGATTACATAGCTCATACACTAAAATAATGAAAAGATACATAAGATCAAACCAAATTCAAAGTAAAATGACCAAATGCAACACATTCATAAGTAACTAGATAGATAATAAACTAGAAAGATGTAGATGAAGAAGATGATGAAGATATCCTAAGCTTGCATTTCACTTTTCCAAAGAATTTGTCCATTTTGTTGGAAATAATGGTTAATTTCTTACTAACGGAATGCTTGAGAATCTTTTGTCTTCAACAATCTTCTTTTGATTGTTAAAAAGGTCTTTGTTGGTTGGTCGAAGAGGAAAATCAATGCTTTGTAAGGAGGTTTCCTCCTCCTCTTCCTCTTCTTCAATATCCATATCTTCTCCTTCTTCCACTTCCTCCTCTTCTCTAATTTCTTCCTCCTCTTCATAAGCTAACCTTCCTCTTTCTCTGCAACAGTTTCATATGGCTCGAAAAATGGTGGAATTTTCATAAAAGTGATGTCGGCTTAATTAAAGACTTTATGAGAGATAAATTCCTCTCTTTAAAGTCAACACCAAAGTAATTGAAGATTCGAGTAAGATACACACCATGAAATAGTGTGTTTTCATGATTAGAAAGATTTTTGGGATAAAATTCATCTAAAATGACTTGAGCCCAATTTATGTCATGTTGACCATAAATTGCGAAAAGAGCTTTGCACACTTTTAGAGTTGGAGTGTTGAAATTTCCCGATCGAGGAGTGATAGTTGGTTGTAAGAGAAGGTTTAAAATTCTTGCTTTTGGACGAAAGTTTCAATTTTTGAATTCAAAATCATTATCACCTTAAAAAATGTTGTGAAATACTGCATGATTTTGATCATCAATTTTAAAAGATGTAAGGTCCATTCCGGTAGATTTACATCTAAGAATGGTGTCCAAAAGTTCACAATTTAGAACTATTAAAGTTCCTTTTACACTACTCCACACTTCTCCTTCATTACCCTCATGAAGTTTTCCTTTCAAGTTTGCATAAAACATTTTGACCAAGTGTGGATAGCAAATATAATCATTTTGAGAAGCATCAATTAAACCGAGAATTCCATTTGTAAACAAAGAGAATCAAGTTCATAAGTAGAAAAACCATTAAAAATCACAAATCTTCTCATAGAAACCTTTCCAAAATTCATATAACTAATATAGGCTTTCATAGCCTCTTGATCATTAAAGATAAAATTCTTGATTTTTTTGGAAAGTCTCATAGATAAAGGAGTGCCTGAGGAAGCCATTGATGAAGAGTTTTGAAGAGATAAGAGAGTTAATGAAATTTTGAAATTTAAAAGTGAAATGAATGGATAGAGACAAAGATAATAAATAGATAATCAAATGATATGTTCTCTGGTCAAGGGACACATTTTCATAACATAGGGGTATGTGAAGAGGTGGAGGCAAAATTCAAATTTTGAAATTGAAATTCAAAATCTACCTAAGTATATCGACATATGCTTGAGGTGTATGTCAACATACATGTCGAATTTTTCAAAAATGATTTTTTTGTAATTATATCCTATTTTATTTTATATATATATATATATATATATATTTATAGTTATTCTATTTACAGAAAAATAATTTTAAAATAATTTTAAATATACTTTATATTATTAAAATATATAAAATATTTAAATTTAAAATATAATCACACAATATTCAACCAATATTATTAATAATCTATAGGATATTCCTAACAACTAATAAAGCAACCAATAAAATCATTCAAGAAATTAAAACTTTTGATATACGTACCATTTTCTGATCCATTTCACTATTTTGTTCCGAATTATGTATTACTGCGAAGCACATGTTAGCAATTTTGTATATGATTCATTATCACTTGAGGATGTGTCCGAATCGTATAATGTTGTAGTATTGGCTCTTTTCCGTTTAATGGATGAATCAGTGCTTGGTGTAGTTTTCAGTTTATCGGGATGTGGACAGTCCCTTTTAAATGGTCAGTTCATCGCAGTTATAACATCTAATGCCATTTCCACTTCCGCGTTTTGGATTTTTTTTGTTATTTCTTTTAAAATTGTTCATCTTCCTATATTTTAGAAATTTTCTAAAATTCCTTGTCATGAAAGCAATTTCTACATCGACATCACTGTCTGAATCCAAATTATCCGTTATTGCATTAAAATTATAGATTTCTTCTCTATTGCTTTGCTTTCTCTCCTACTCTGCATTTGTGCTTCAAAAGACATTAAATTGCCAATTAACTCTTCAATTTTTAGAGTGCTAATGTCATTAGCCTCTTCGATTGCAAGAGCTTTTGATCCCATTCAGGAGTAAGTGAATTGAGGATTTTTCTAGCTTGATCCTCCTCAGAAAACCTTTTACCTACTGCAATAAGTGAGTGTACTATATCTTGGAATCTACTATACACATCAGATATTGACTCATTTGGACTCATTTTGAATAATTGAAACTAGTTTGTTAACATGGAAATTTTGGCATGTTTAACCTTACTTGTGCTTTCATATGTAACTTGCAAAGTTCTCCAAATTTCAAATGCAGACTTACATATAGATACTCTATTAAATTCATTTCTATCTAGTGAATAAAATAATATATTCATAGCCTTAGAGTTACTTTGTGCAACTGCTTTTTGGTCAGCAGTCCACTGTGCAAAATTAGTTTCAAGTTCAGTGTACTCAGTTTGTGTGATATTCCAAGTGTCTAAACCAATTGATTGTAAATAAATTTTCATTCTACATGACCAGTATATGTAATACTGCCATTAAAAAGTGGAGGTCCAGCATTAGATTGTCCTTAGACAAATGAGTTACTAACAAGTGTATTAATAGTGTTACTAATAGTACTATTGCCAGTGTTGGTAGCCATTTAAAAATTTTCAAAAATCAGATGATGAATACTTTGAAAACCAATGTTCTAATACCAAATGTGAGTGAGTGGAATAGGGATCTTAAGGCTAGATTAACACTAAAGGGGAGTGAAAAGTGTTTAAAGGATTATATGAATATTTTACGAATTCTTTAAAATTATACTGATGCAACTAACAATCACATAAACAACAATAGAATCAAAGAGCAGATAAAAGTAAATGCAGTAAAAGTAAAAAGGAAATAACACACTAGGATTTTATACTAGTTCGGAGTTACCCTACATCCAGTCCCACACAATTCCTTGTACAGATTTCTTTCCAACTAGTAAATGCAAATACAATCTTGATTTCAAGGCTACGAGATACAACCTCCAGAATCCTGACCTCTGGGTAGAGTCACTTGATTTCCGAGCTATAAGCACATCCACCGGATTTATGGGCTACTAAGCACACTCAATTGATTTTACGGGCTACAGTCATACCCATAAGTACAGTAGTATGATTTGATAAAGTTTTACAGACTCAGATCTTCGATCTTGATTACAATTGATCCTATAACTCTTGAATAGCACTTTGTTCTTAGTTTGAGTGAGAGATATGAGAGAAATTGGAAGTAGAAGAAGGAGAATCAAACTAGTGATGATTGAATTTGATCCTTGTTGAATTTCGGCAGAATTTAAGTATATTTTGATTTAGAAAATGGGAGAGTGGAAAGAGGAGAGATGAATAAGAAAATGATGATTAAAAATTCATTTGGAAGTCTGATATTTATAGAGGAACAACTGTCATATCCATTCGTGAAGAGATTTAACAAAAAGACACTTCTTTTGAAATTTAAATTTAAAAAAATTGGCCACCATACATACATAGAGTATGTCGACATACTCTTTTCTAAAAATTGAAAATGTTTTAAAACATTATTTTGAGAACTCATTGTTTTGTAAAATAGTTTGATACTTTGTAAAACCATTTAAGCACAGTTTATACATATTTTAATCATAATAAAACTTTATATAATAATTTTGAAAATATTAATATAATGTAAATAATATATATAATATCAATATAATTATAACTTATTAAAGTATAAACAAAAATTCAATATATATAAACTTAAAAACACTAAAATAATATCTTTATACGTAAAAGAGATTGAAAATCATTTTGGGAAATATTTTGAAAAGATTATTTTAAAACCAGGATATTTGAAAAACGATATGAAACAAAATTAGAGAATGAGAGAGAGATCAGGAAAGTGCTATTAAGGTTTTAACATAAATTCTATGATTTTATAACTTATTTGGAATAGTTTGAAATTTTGAACTCTTCAATACTCAGGATTCTTCATTCTTCAACTCTTGAAACTCTATATTAGCATCTTGAATCTATTTTTGATACTGTACAGTCTTCTTAATCAACACCTATCTAATATCCTGCATTATATGCTATATATAGTTTGATAAAACATTAGCATCTATATTTTATATAATGTCCATAGTTGTTGCCATCAAAACCAATACCTATGGCACTAACACGAACAAGTGGGCTATACCACAGCGTGACTGTGTCAATAAAGTGGCATGGATCAAAGAGATGTTGACTAATAATGGCGTTTATTCTAGGTGGATAGTAAATTATAGAGGGTGGTTGCTTTACGGTGACGCTTTTGTCAGACTAATAATTTCATTTTATGTTGTTCTTGTTATGGAAACGGTATACGATCATCGCCTCTTTATGTTTGGGCGACCAAGAGCTTTTGTAAGAAGCATACCGAGTTGCGACAAAATAGAGTAGGTGGAGGGGTTGGTTGACTAGGGAAGTAGCGGACATGAAAGGATGTGGGAGGCGAGGTTCTCTTATTGTGACTTGATCTATAACACCCCTAATTTTTTATAACATTATTCAGGAAATTTAATTAGATAAATTTAATAGAATAATGTAAATGTCAAGTGATAAGGGGATTGAGATTTGAATAAATATAATAAGGTTGTGCTCAATTAAATAATTAAATGGGCTTAAGAATAGGTTATAAGCTAATTAATTTACATAAGGATATATTGGGTATTTGCCGCACATAACCCTTACCTGTAACGACCCGTATTTTTTATAATTAAAATATTAAATTTAATAAGATTTTGGAATTTAATATTGTCAGAAATTAAAATTATGATTTACTAATGGGAAAAATTATTAGAATATAATATAATAATGTTGATTGAATGAAATTGACAACCGTTTTAATGTAATTCCAAATATTGGTAATAATAAAGGTCAATAAGGAATAAATTAAATGTTGTATTAAAAATAGAAATCATATGTATTTAATTGAAATTGGTTAATATAGAATATGAAATCAATTAATTAATATGTAAATTTAATAGCTTTTGTTGTAAACAATAAGTGTAGAAATGTGTTTAGATTACTAATGTATAACAATTGTTTTATTTGTCATCTCATTATTTAATCCATTTTCAAATTAATTTTGCAATCAATGGAATTTAATGTAATTAATATTGCAGTTAATGTAAGAAAGGACGTTGACTGTAGAATTTTGAGAATAATAAAATGTAAACTAATGTTCATTATATTCATAAGGTAATAGTTGATTTAATATAAGAATGTAAATCAAAATAAAAGATTCTGTTTAGAATTTAAATTATAATGAATGGATTTATTACAGTTGTAATTGAACGCTGAAATTAATGTAATAATTAAATCTTGACTTTAACATGGAAAATTTTATTTTAAAAGATTATTAATTTCCGTTTGACTAAGAATGATGATAGAACACATTTAATTGGTAATTTAAAAATGATTAAATCAATTTAATAATAATTTATTTAATTAACGTGCAAAACTAATCTGTTTGGGCACTATCTCGGATTTTGATGAAACTAGTTTCATCGGATCCGTAATAGTGAATTATTGTAGGATTTCAAGTTTCGTAGCGATCGGATTTATCGTTTGATCGTGCGAGTTCGAAACGCGTAAAAATCAATTAAAGGAATTTTAATGAATATAATTTGATTTTAAAATCTAACTTATAAATACAATAGAAATAGGATTTGAAATCAGTCCCATTGAGTTTAAAAATATTGAAAACCTATATTTCGATATATAGGATGACCTATTTTCGTTTCGGGAACGAAACAGGCTTTTCGGGTCTTTGTTATCGCTTCGACCTATTCGATCTGTTCCATCCATTTTTATCCATTTCTGCCTATATATAGGCTGTTATAAACCCTAGCTACTTCTATTCCATTGGAAATAGGATTTGAAATCAGTCCCATTGAGTTTAAAAATATTGAAAACCTATATTTCGATATATAGGATGACCTATTTTCGTTTCGGGAACGAAACAGGCTTTTCGGGTCTTTGTTATCGCTTCGACCTATTCGATCTGTTCCATCCATTTTTATCCATTTCTGCCTATATATAGGCTGTTATAAACCCTAGCTACTTCTATTCCATTGTCTATACGTACAATTTCTATTCAATTATATGTTCCTCCTCAATGGCATACATCTCAAACCCTAATTACAATTCCAAATCAAACTCCAAAATTCAAACTACTCAAACCCTATCAAATTATATATCGTCGCGAAGCTCTCGATGAACGGAGACAACATCTATCGTTCGTTTTTGGAACAAAGGCCCGAGTCAACTAGAAATTACGGTCAAAATCCAAAATTTTGAAACCCTAATGCATGGATTTGGGGTTTTTGATTCGTTGAGCGATTGATGCAATCGATGGTGCAAAACAGTAATACTCGACGAGTGGATTCCATATCTAGTTTCGATTTGATGAACGAAGCAGCGAGGTGGTGGGAATTGACCCCGAAAGGTCACAGTTTCATAGGATTTGCCAGCAAAATTGAGGCCAACAGCCGCGATCTGGATAGCGTCGCTGGTCGGCGTAGGTGGGGGAGGATATGTACTTCCGATTGCAAGTGGTGGCGTGGCTTCAGGTGGACGGAACTAGAAGAAATCGTCGGTCAATGTTGTAGGGCATTGTGTGTTGCGTGATGTTGGGTGCATACGCAATCATGAAAAATTAATGTGTGCGTAAGTTATAATGTTTGATTATTTTAATATTAAATGTGTACTAATGAATATTTTAACAATATTTATTGTAACTTGAATAACTTTTGCATACGAGCTCCGATTGACGCGCGGTTTTTTCCATTGGGATCGTATCGAAATTCCGAACAAGAAATCTTAGTTGGGTAAAATTTGGAGACTGTTCAAATTTTGGGCTTTTATTGATTTTTAATCGGCTTTAAATCAAAGGTGAGTGAGTAAACCCACGCACGCAATACTAAATCCTCTTATATTAGTTGAATTAAATTTATGATGTGATAAGAATTTTATTAGTTGATGTTTGGTAGTTTAAATGGACATTTTCATTGTAATTGAATTTTTATTGAATTAAATTGACATTTAAGTTAATATTGAAATTGAATTGCTTGTTAAATACTTGATATTGATAACCAGTTAATTGTTGTGATTTATTGGCTGATTTGGATGTTGATTGTGATGGATGTCTAATTATTGGCATTTTGGATGATTGGATGTTTATTTATTTTATATATCTTTGTTATCACCCAGTATATTAAATGACAGCATATAAACTGTTATTTGAATTATTTCGAATAAACTAAGAAATAGGTCGAAATGATATATACCTATGACACTTTGATTTGGATTGAAATGATATATATCCATCCCTATAATTAAAATTGAAATAACTATTCACTTGGCCATAGGGTAGAAAATTATATACGGCCACCGGATTGGTTAAATTAAATGGTTTTAAAATCTTGATTTTTGAATTTTTATTAAATGATATTGTTTTAAAGGAAATAAATTATGGATTTATATGAATTAAATTATTTTCTGAATTCAATCTTTGAAATTTTGAAATTGAAATTGGTTAAAAAAATTGTTTTAAACAATTGAATTGGAAATGTGAAGTTATAATTGATATAAAACTTTAATTTTGGAAATTGAATTATTTTAAAGATTTAGATCTTAAAATTGAACAATGAGGTTTAATTTGATTTAAGTGTTTTAAATCGGGACTAGAAATCAATATAAACTGAAATGGTTTAAAATAAGAATTGAATTGGAATTTTAAATCATTGAATTGAATTGTTGAATCGAATTTGAAGCTAAAAATGAATGTTTCGAAAATTGAAGTTATTTCGAATTGAAATTGAAATCAAGTTGATTTGAAGCTAAACTGAAATTGAGTCAATTGAATTCAAATATTGGAAATTGAGTTTGTTGATTTGAAATGGGACATGGGTCCAGATTTGTAAAATGGAAAGAAATAGTTTGATTTGATATTATTTTCAAAATAAATTATTTTAATATAAATTGTTTAAAATCCATCTTTATTAATATTCAAATTATTTAGATTTTTCCAACTATTTTACTATATAAACCATTTTCAATACTCAAACCATTTTATATCAAACTATTTAAACTATTTTAAACTATTCAAACTATTTTCTAAAATTTCAAACTGTGCAAAGTTGAAATGTTTATATTTAAATTGTTGATTTAAAATGCGAATGGGTTTAAATGAGGTTACAACCTAAGTTGGCATTTGAAATGATATTTTGAAGTGGAAATAACATATTTGAGTAAATATGAAGATTTTGATATTTTGAAGTGAATATGATATTTTGATATCAAATATGTATTGGTTTTGAAATGCAAAAGAACCAACAAGTGTGAAAATGACGTTTGGTTGTTAAAGAGACCGGGGCCTCTTATTGGCATACTCTCTGTCAATATTGTAATCACTTTAACAACTGTGTATGCGGTAGATGTTATCCAGAATGAAGTGGTTGAATTAGAGGCGTTTGCTGGATTTGAAGAAAGAGAGCGATGATGGATGACACTGACACTTGTGTTCAATTGGAAATGAATAAAACAGGAGCCTATGCTTGGCCAAGGGGTTCACAACCTTTAGGGGACATCACCCCTTCGTATTATTATATTGACTTTGGAGTCGATCGATGCATCTTGATTTGATTTTTTGGGGGTGATGGATTCGGTGGGCAGTCGTGGCTATGATGCGTTACCACCAGCCAAAAAGGGTAAAGTGATAGAATCCTACCTAGGGCATTGCCTCACGTGCCTTGTCATACTTTTATCATAACTCGTGCCCACTACGATTTTGTTTTAGTATGGTACCTATAGGGACTCACTGGCTACCGACATTGCTGGTTGTGTTACAGGACCTGCATAAACTACCTGCTTAAAAATGTATTAAGAGGGATCAATGTAAAGCCTTAACGCTATTTTAATACTTTACTTTACTGATAGACATTACATATATAGCGTATTTTTCTATATATAGATAGTTTAACGGATCCTTAGGAGATGGAAAATCCAGTAACATCTCTTAAGTTAATGCACGCACGTTATATACTAGATAGGGATGTAAATCCCGTAAATGTCTCTGAAGCTATCACACTCATATTTATTTGCTATTTATTTAACTTACATAAGAACTTTTAGTTCTGACTCGAGTGTTTTGTCTTTTCATTAACCTCGGGTTAGCCTGAGCATTTCAATATTTGAAGACACTATTCACTGAAGATGAAGATGGAGTTTGCTAGACTGTATTTACTATTATTATTCCACTGCATTATTTTGGTATGTTTGTTGATTGTACTCTGATTATGTTGTAAAAGTTGTGTAATCAAATGTATATTGTAAAACAGCTTCATGAATGTTTATTTGATTATTATATTTTATCATTCCGCTGCGAGATTCTATGTTTTGTTTTTCTTCTTTTCTCTTATTTTCTTATTAAACCCCATTGACAATCATTCCTTTTGAATTGTTTGAGTTAGACATGTATGGTTTATTGTCGATTTAAACCGTCCAAAAAGGTGGGTCGTCACATTACCCCTATATATTTTCGTTCCTACCATTTTATTTCCCATTCACGTCATTTTGAAAACGCAAGACAAAAACTTAAAGAGGAGCCGGCCATTAAGAGAAGAGAAATCAAAGTAAAGCTAGCGATTCAAGCTTAGGGGAAATTAATCTCAATCCAATCACCTTATCTTAATCAAGGGGAATAATAATTCCATCTCTATTTTGTTTTATAATCATATGTTTTTGGATTTAAGGGTAAATTCATTTTTATGATGAAGTGGATGATGATATACTTGAATTATAATTTGTTTAATTTAAACAAGATTGTTTAAAGAGGAATATACACAGTTTTAGGGAAAAACCGATTTATGTTGATGATTAAATGCATTGGAAAAATTTTATGTTGTATAAAACATGTTTTTGGAGTTGATTTTTAATTTTGATAATTTTCCAAGCTATGGAAAGATTACTATGAATTTTCAAAGGAAAATATGGTTAATTGGGTTTAAATTTATTTCAGAAATCATATTGACAATTTGGGTCTGAAATTTTGATATATTAGATAACATGATTAAAGTGAATATCTAGAATTTTTAAGGGTTTTTCCAAAGTGTTTTACTATGCAAATTAAACTATTTTAGAAGAGAGACTTCTTTGCAATATTGGTTTTGCCTAATGGAAGGGCTTATTTGCTAACTTAACCATGGTTTAGATCTGAAATTAGCGGTGGTTATTTTAGTAAAGAATTTGAAAAGTTAAGGCAACCAATCTTGTGTTTACACATGGCAGGTTAGTTAGAAAGTGCTTGCTTTAATAAGTAGTAAATCAGGTTTACCCAGAAAAGTTGGTTCCGCCTTCTTTGGAAGAACCTTTCGACTCAGAGCTTCCACCTTCAATCAAGTTGAAACCCACTAAGCTGAAACCAATACACAAGGTATCACATAGATGGTACGTAGTGGATTGGAGAAAGGCAGAAGGCATGGTGTCGAAAGCAAGGCTTCCGATGGGGTCAACACCTTTTTGTTTGTTTTAAAAGTAAAGCGCCTGCCTTTGTTTTAACTAAAGCCTTCGAAGGAGTCAAAGCATATGTTTTCGAAAGAGGTTTTCCAAATGCTTTCGATGGGGTTTCCATCAACTTGTGTTTGCTTTCAAATGGGTTCCTTTACTTATAAAATAATGCTTTCAAAAGAAGGGGTTCCAACCTAGTCGAAGCCATGCTGCCGTTCTTTAGCCTTTCGAATGTATTTAAGTCATTAATGCTTTTTAAGGGTAGTTTTGTTTTAAAGATGTTTTAAGCCACTTCCTAAATGCTTTCGAAAGGGTCCAAGGGTTTCGAAGGCAATGGCTTTGAAAGGGGTTTCGATGATATCCTTCAATGTTTTGTTTAAATGGTTTGAAGCTTTCGAAAGGGCTGGTGCCGACGCTATTATGTTTTCCCCAATATTTTTATATAATAAATGATGGTTTCAAAAGAGATACTTTCGTTTATATTCGCTTTGACCCAAATAATATTTTAAGTATAAACCCAATGGTTTCGAAAGGGAGACTTCCAATGGTTTCAGAAGGGTTACTTCCAATGGTTTCGAAAGGGGTACTTTCATGGTTTCGAAGCTAAGCTTCTAATTGTTAATAAGTGATGCTTCATTACATTCGAAAGGTTTCGAAAGAGATGTTTTAAATTGTTTTAGAAGGCAGGGGCCTAATGTTTTGAAAAGAGATTTACATGCCTTCGAAGGAGGTTATCCAGTGAAGTCGAAAGCAAGGTTTTGAAGGTTTCGACAGCCTTAGTTTTCAAAGCAAATAACCCAATCTCATTTTTAAGAAAAACAATGGCATAATTGAATAAACTGTTTCGAAAAGGAGTTTTTGAAGAAGTTTTCTTTGATAAAAAGGGTTAAAGGGATTAACCAAGTTATTATGTGTGGTTCTTTATTTATGTATATATATTCACATTGTTTTGGACCCATAACGGTAATTTTGGGGAAGGGCAGAATAACCAATTAGGTTGACCCAGTAGTGGATATAAATTAAGTTAACTCCTGAATGAGTAGAATTTCATCCAAGAGGTCAGGAAGACCAGAATAAAGGGTGCTAAAATAATAAAGAAACATATTGGCAGGGGCCAATAGGTTCTCAGTAAGCCCATGAAAACTATGTATAGGAAAAGATATTAGCAAGGGTCAATAGGTTCATAGTTAGCCCATGAAAACTATGTATAAAGGAAGATGTCAGAAAGACAGGTTAATAGTACACCCATGAAAACTATGATTTGATACTGGTAGGGGCCAGTAGGTTCGTAGTTAGCCTATGAAAACTATATCCGGATTAAGATATTGACTGGTGTCAATAAGTTCCTAGTCAGCCCATGAAAACTAGAAAAAGAAGAAAAGATATTGGAGTTACCAATAGGTTCTTAGTCAACCCATGAAAACTAGGGCAAGTGTAAAGATATTGGAGTCACCAATAGGTTCATAGTGATCCTATGAAAACTATATAATTGGACAGGGAGTCCTTAAACATTTTACCGGCTATTAGTCAGCCTATGAAAAGTATTTGGTTAATAGTAATCCTAGAAACTATAACTGAGACAGATAGTCAAAATGAATAGGGATGGGTAATCGAGAATTGATTCATTTGTTTTGCATATTATCATATCATATTATATTGTTTTGAACTGTTTTAACCATTGTGGATGCAGGAGCACAGTATATGGTTTTATAAAGGTTTTAAGAAACTAGTGAGAAGAACACCCGTTCCGCTAAGCGACGTGGTCTCACTAGATATCTAAATGATTTGAGATGGTAGATTATTATTCATACCAGGCTTTATGTCTGACTCGAAGTTTATGTTTTCCCGTTAAACTCTTGGGTACTCAATTAATTTTGAGTAGTTTGAGAGTTGAGATTTTCAAGTACCTCATTAGATGAATAAAGCTTCCGGAGATGTGCAGGAGGCATGATAGCTATTTAGAGTTCTCTTTTATTTGATTCTGCTGTGTTGTTTGTAATGGGAAAGTTGTTAAATTGCCTGTATATACTCTGATCATCTAAGGGGGCATCTTCATATGTCGCTCTTGGCGTATGTTGTAATAAATATATTTTCTCTGAATGTGGTTAACGATTGTGGGATTATGTAATAAATTGGAAATGTTTTGATATGGAATGTGATCTTGTTTGAAGTTTTAATTTTTTCCATATTCATGTGTTTCTGTGTATTAATGTATCTAACACCGCCGTATTTGGTCGCCGAGGATTAATAACTATGGATGACTGCAGCATCCATGGCCGTTAGTTTTGGGCCTCCGGGTAAGGGGATGTTACAAGTTTGTATCAGAGCATAGGTTTATGAAAATTTAAAAGGAAGTTAAATCTAAAAGCTTTTTTTTTAAACATAATCCAATGAATCAGAAATATGATCGGGGTTTGGGATAACGCTATGGTAACGTACTTGTATTTGATATATATATATATATATATATATAAGTGTGTATTCCCTTCTTTCTTAGACTGTTCTTCTGTATCTTACTAAGGCTCGTATGCAGATTTACGAGAAAGAAGATATGGAAGCAGGAAACGGAAGAGGATATCTCGATGGAGGAAGCACCATAACTAATGGAAATGCTCGACCTAATACCATAAGGAACCAAGGTCGACAAGCTAATGCTAACCAAAATGCTGAAGCCAATGTGGGTGCTGGGAATCCACCAGTAGATATGGGGGCGACGTATCAGTTCTTCGTCAATGTGATGCAAGCAGGAGCTACTGTTGGAGTTGCTGGAAATGTTGGAGGAGCTAATCCTGTGGCTCCAGTTGGGAATAACTATGCTAAGTTGAGCAGAGACTACACCAGTCTGGGTGGAAAGCCGTTTGTAGGAACGGAGGATGCTATTGAAGTTGAAAATTAGTTGGTTCATTGTGAGCGTATCTTTGATAATTTGGGTTTAGATGATGAGCAGAAGAGAAGGTTGGCCTCTAGACAGTTGCAGGGGTCAACACTTCATTGGTGGAACAGTGTTACTGCCAGAGTTCCGGAGAAAGAGCTGACATGGGCTGAATTCAGAAGGAGATTTGAACAGAGGTTTTTATCTGAAGTTGCTAAGTCAGCATTGATGAGAAAGTTTATGGATCTAGCTCAGGGAGAGATGTCGGTTATCGAGTATGCCACTAGATTTGATGAGCTGTCTCGATATGGGTATGCTATTGTTGACACTGACATCAGAAGGAATGAGAAGTTCATTCGGGGTTTGAGACCTGAGCTTACTAGAGCGACCATGACATATATCTGTGATCCTTATAATGTGGTTATGGAGATGGCGATTCGCCATGAGGAAATGCTTGCTATTTGTGCTAGAGAGAAGCCAGTTGAAACCCAAGGTTCTCAAGGAAAGAAGAGTAAGTTCTTTAAGAAGAAGGGAGCCTAAAAGGGTGATGCTGCAAAGAAGGAAAAGGCTGATTTAGTTTGCTACAAATGTGACAAGAAGGGTCATTATGCAATTGAGTGCCGGTCAGGAAAGGGGAGAGAAGCCTATAGACAATAAGAATGTGAAGTGCTTCAACTGTGATCAAGTTGGGCATTATAAGAACTAGTGTCCAAAGCCAGTCAGGGCAAACAAGGGAAAGGTCTTTGTTGTTGGATCACCAACTAAGCCAACTACAACTGATAAAGGAAAGACTGTGATGGAAGGTACGTTTTTGATTTAGAGTATACCAGTTAGGATACTATTTGATACTGGTGCATCACATTCATTTATATCCCAGTGTTTGATCGATAGGTTATGCTTAGAACCCACATACCTTGTTACTTCCTTAAGGGTTGCGAATCCAATGGGAGGGTATGCAACTCTGGGGATGCGATGTAACCAGTTAGAACTTGATTTGTTAGGTCATATGTTTGCATGCAGTTTGTATGTTTTCAATTTCGTAGATTTTGGAATCGGTTTTGGTATGGATTGGTTGAGGAGGTATGAGGCCAGAATATTTTTCCAGGATGGGGAGATATCGCTGAGACACCCTGATAGTCATAACCGAATTATATTCTTAGTAGAGAATTCTGAGCGGAGTAGTTGTGCTTTGTTAAGCGCAATGGAAGTGGGAGAAGAGCTAAGTCGAGTTTGAATTGCAAGAGAGTTTGCAGATGTCTTTGAGCCAGTCACAGGACTACCACCGAAACGAGCTGTTGAGTTTCAGATAGATCTTGTACCAGGAGCTGAACCTGTCAGTAGACCGCCTAGCAGGATGACACCGACTAAGATGAAGGAATTGAAGGTGCAGCTAGTGGATCTAGAAGGAAGAAATTTTATTAGACCAAGCAGTTCGCCTTGGGGAGCGGCCATGGTATTTGTAAAGAAACCAGATGGGTCATTGAGGATGTGTATCGACTATCGTAAGTTAAACGAAAGGACGATAAAGAATAAGTATCCTTTGCCGAGAATTGATGATCTATTTGATCAATTGAGTAGAGCCAGAGTGTTTTCCAGTTGGATTTGGCGACAGGCTTCCATCAGTTAAGAGTGGCAAAGGACAACATTCCTTTGATAGCATTTCGAACTAGATATGGTTCGTACGAGTGGTTAGTAATGCCATTCGGATTGATGAATGCAACTGCTTTCTTTGTGGATTTGATGAACCGAGTCTTCCGAGAGTATTTGGATAGATTTGTGTTAGTGTTTATAAATGACATTTAGGTATACTTGAAAGATGAAAGAGAGCATGAAGATCATCTTAGAGTTGTGCTTGAGACGCTGAGGCAGAATCAGCTAAAGGCGAAGTTTTCCAAGCGTCATTTTTGGAAGAAAGAGATTAAGTTTCTTGGTCACGCGGTTTCAGAGAAGAGTTTGTCAGTCGATCCAGACAAGGTCAAAGCTGTTAATAATTGGAAGAGACCAGAGACGGTGACTGAGATTAGAAGTTTTCTTGGACTTATGGGCTATTACAGGAGATTTATTTAGGATTTTTTGTGGATAGCAGCGCCTTTGAATAAGCTTACCAGGAAAGAGGTGGAGTTCGTTTGCCGACAAATGTGAGGAAGCATTCTTAAGTTAAAGCATTTGTTGACCAATGCACCAGTGTTAGTAGTTCTAGACAGAAACCAAGGGTTGGTGGTGTATACTGATGCATGTGGAACTAGATTGGGAGCTATGTTGATGCAGAAGGGTAAAGTGATTGCTTACGCTTCACGACAGCTTAGCCCGCATGAAGTGAGATATCCTACTCATGATTTGGAGTTGGCTGCGGTGATCTTCGCTTTGAAGATTTAGAGGCATTATCTCTTAGGGGAGAGATTTGAGTTATACACAGATCAGAAGGAGTTGAATATGAGACAGCAGAGGCAGTTGGAGTTTTTGGCTGCTTATGATTTGGTATAGAGTATACACCAGGGAAAGGTAATAAAGTAGCGGATGCTCTTAGCAGGAGACATCAGAATGTGGTGTTGGCTATGTTGGCAGAATGGAAGGATCTAGAAGCTTTGGCCAGTTGTGGTGTGCAGTTAAGATCGACTACTAGTTCTAGTCAGAATACTGCCATGTTGTCCTGTTTAGAAGTTCGACCAGTTTTGATCGAGAGAATTGCTTCTAAGCAGAAGGAGGATCCATTATTAACCGAGAAGATCAGAAGGCTTGAGGTTGGAACTGAGATCGATGATTTGAAAGATTTTTGTCTTAACCAGAGAGGATGATTGAGAAAGAAAGGGCGATTATGTGTTCCAAATGTTGAGAACTTGAGGAAAGAAGTTCTTGGGGAATGTCATCGATCCAAGTTTACAGTTCATCCTGCAGGGACTAAGATGTATCAAGATATGAAGTGGAGCTTCTATTGGGAAGGTATGAAGAGGGATGATTTAGCTTGTGGGTTAGGTAGTGTGCAAACTGTCAACAAGTGAAAGCCGAACATCAGAAGCCAAGTTGGTTGCTTCAGCCTCTAGAGATTCCAGTTTGGAAATGAGATTCGATATTCATGGATTTTACAGATGGGTTGCCAAGGTCAAATAGGGAAAATGAAAGTATATGGGTCGTAGTGGACAGGTTGACCAAGAGTGCCCATTTCATTCACGTCAAGTCAACCAGAACCGCACATGTTTTGACGAAGTTGTTCATGAAGAACATAGTTAGACTTCATGGGATTCCTAGTAGTATAGTCAGCGACAAAGAGGCATTATTCACTAGCGAATTTCGGAGAAGTCTACAGGAGGTATTAGGTACCAAGCTCAAGATGAGTACAATATATCACCCACAGATGGATGGGCAGACAAAGAGAGTAAATAAGGTACTCGAGGATTTATTGAGATCTTATGTATTGGACTTTGGTGGATCTTGGGAGGATCACCTACATTTGGTTGAGTTTTCCTATAATAATAGTTACCATACTAGTATAGGAATGACGCCTTTTGAAGCTTTTTTTGGAAGGCCATGCAAATCGCCAACGTATTGGTTGGAGATCGGAGACAAATTAGTCTTAGGTCCAGATTTGGTTAGGGAGGCGTAAGAGAAGATTGAGTTGATCCGAGAAAGGATGAAGGAAACTCAATCCAAACAGAAGAGTTACTCAGATAAATGGCGTAAAGATATAGAGTTCTCAGTTGGAAATGAGGTTTTCATTAAGATATCACCGATGAAGGGTGTGGTATGGTTCGAAAAGTCAGGGAAACTGGCACCGAGGTATGTTGGTCCATTCCAGATTATAGAGAGGATTAGAAAGCTCGCATACAGAGTAGAGTTGCCGAGCAGTATGGCAGGTGTCCATAATGTATTTCATGTGCCTCATCTTCGCAAGTATGTGCATGATCTATAGACTACTATTCCTCCAACAGGGTTGGAAGATCTAGTGATAGAGCCTAATTTGACTTCCGTTAGACAAACAGTTCGGGTTGTAGCGAGAGATGAGAAAAGATTGAAGAACAAGATATTCAAGCTGGTGAAAGTTCAATGGAGCGACAACGAGAAAGACTGTACTTGGGAGACAGAGGACAAGATTCAAGATACTTATCCTGACCTGCTTTGAGGGTATGTCTATATTAGATTTATATAGATAATTCCTAGTCAGGTAAATTAGTACGGTAGTTAGGAGTCGTTACAGATGATTGCTATGTTTAGTATTTGGTCCTTAAAGAATTTCGAGGACGAAATTCTTTAAGGACGGGCCTGCTACAACCCTAATTTTTGATAACATTATTCAGGAAATTTAATTGGGTAAATTACATAGAACAATGTAAATGTTAAGTGATAAGGGGATTGAGATTTGAATAAACATAATAAGGCTGTGCTCAATTAAATAATTAAATGGGCTTAAGAATGGGTTATAAGCTAATTAATTTACATAAGGGTATATTGGGTATTTTCCACACATAACCCTTACCCCTATATATTTTCGTTCCTACCATTTTATTTCCCATTCACGTCATTTTGAAAATGCAAAACAAAACTCAAAGAGGAGCCGGCCATTAAGAGAAGAGAAATCAAAGTAAAGCTAGGGATTCAAGCTTAGGGGAAATTAATCTAAATCTAATCACCTTAGCTTAATCAAGGTGAATAATAATTCCATCTCTATTTTGTTTTATAATCATATGTTTTCGGATTTAAGGGTAAATTCGTTTTTATGATGAAGTGGATGATGATATGCTTGAATTATAATTTGTTTAATTTAAACAAGATTGTTTAAAGAGGAATATACACAGTTTTAGGGAAAAACCGATTTATCTTGATGATTAAATGCCATGGAAATTTTTTATGTTGTATAAAACATGATTTTGGAGTTGGGTTTTAATTTTGATAATTTTCCAAGCTATGGAAAGATTACTATGAATTTTCAAAGGAAAATATGGTTAATTAGGTTTATAAATTTATTTCAGAAATTATATTGAGAATTTGGGTCTGAAATTTTGACATGTTAGATAGCATGATTAAAGTGAATTTTTGGAATATTTCAGGATTTTTCCAAAGTGTTTTGCTATGCAAATTCATTTATTTTAGAAGCGGGACTTCTTTACAATATTGGTTTTGCCTAATGGAAGGGCTTATTTGCTAACTTAACCATGGTTTAGATCTGAAATTAGCGGCAGTTATTTTAGTAAAGAATTTGAAAAGTTAAGGCAACCATTCTTGTGTTTACACGTGGCAGGTTAGTAAGAAAGTGCTTGCTTTAATAAGTAGTAAATCAGGTTTACCCGGAAAAGTTGGTTCCGCCTTCTTTAGAAGAACCTTTGGACTCAGAGCTTCCGCCTTCAATCAAGTCGAAACCCACTAAGCCGAAACCAATACACAAGGTATCACATAGATAGTACGTAGTGGATTGGAGAAAGGCGGAAGGCATGGTGTCGAAAGCATGGCTTCCGATGGGGTCGATACCTTTTTGTTTGTTTTAAAAGTAAAGCACATGCCTTTGTTTTAACTAAAGCCTTCGAAGGAGTCGAAGCATGTGTTTTCGAAAGAGGTTTTCCAAATGCTTTTGAAGGGGTTTCCATCAACTTATGTTTGCTTTTGAATGGGTTCTTTTACTTATAAAATAATGCTTTCAAAAGAAGGGTTTCCGACCTAGTCGAAGCCCTGCTGCCGTTCTTTAGCCTTTCGAATGTATTGAAATCATCAATGCTTTCGAAGGGTTGTTTTGTTTTAAATATGTTTTAAGCCACTTCCTAAATTTTTTCGAAAGGGTCCAAGGGTTTTGAAGGCAATGGTTTCGAAACGGGTTTCGACGCTATCCTTCAATGTTTTGTTTAAATGGTTTGAAGCTTTCGAAAGGGATGGTGCCGACGCCATTATGTTTTCCCCAATATTTTTATATGATAAAGGATGGTTTCAAAAGAGATACTTCCATTTATTTTCACTTTGACCCAATTAATATTTTAAGTATAAACCTAATGGTTTTGAAAAGGGGACTTTCAATGGTTTCGGAAGGGTTACTTCCAATGGTTTTGAAAGGGCTACTTTCAATGGTTTCGAAGCTAAGCTTCTAAGTGTTAATAAGTGATGCTTTATTACATTCGAAAGGTTTCAAAAGAGATGTTTTAAAGTGTTTCAGAAGGCAGGGGCCTAATGTTTTGAAAAGAGATTTACATGCTTTCGAAGGAGGTTATCCAGTGAAGTCGATAGCAAGGTTTTGAAGGTTTCGACAGCCTTAGTTTTAAAAGCAAATAACCCAATCTCATTTTTAAGAAAAACCATGGCATAATTGAAAAAAGTGTTTTGAAAAGGAGTTTTTGAAGAATGTTTCTTTGATAAAAAGGGTTAAAAGGATTAACCAATATTATGTGTGCTTCTTCATTTATGTATATATATTCACATTGTTTTAGACCCATAAATGTAATTTTGGGGAAGTGCAGAATAAACAGTTAGGTTAACCCAGTAGTGAATATAAATTAAGTTAACTCCTGAATGAGTAGAATTGTGAGAAATGCGGATTAAGGATCTTAAGGCTAGAATTAACACTAGAGGGGGGGGTGAATAGTGTTTTAAGAAATTTGTTAATCTTTTTGAGTTTATCTTACTTTATTAACAATGTATACACTAATCAGACACAGATATGAACACAGAATCAAACACAGATGCAAATATAAAGTAAAAGCAGTAAAGGAAAGAACACACCGGATTTTATACTGGTTCGGAGTTACCCTACATCCAGTCCCATACAACTAAGTATGGATTTCCTTTCAAAAGCAATTCAACAATTACAACCCTCGATTTCAAGGCTACGAGGTATACCCTCCAGAATACCAATCCTCTGGGTAGGGATACTTGATTTACCGGGCAACAAGTTCACCCAATTGATTTCCAGGGCTACAATCACACCTTTTCTCGCTTGATTGATTTACAAGGCTACAATCACACCTTTTCTCGCTTATATATTACAAAGAAACCTATAACTCTGAATAGCACTGAGAACCTTGTAGAGATAGTGATGGAGAATCAAACTAGAAGTAATCGAGTATGATTCGATGCTGATTTTGGCAGAGTAATGGTATGATTTTGTAATAAGAAATGTGGAAGATGAAGAGGAGTGAAAACTAGATTTTCGTAGGTTCCATCCTACTTAGGGTTCCATCCCTTTAACAGGCTCGAAGTGGATTCCATTCCACGAATAAATTGGATATTAAGATGTCAGTGCTTTTCTACGAGTTTTAACAAATATTCCTAATAAAACAGACTTAACCTTGAACTCTTGCACTCTTGATAATCTTGATACTCACGAGTCTTCTATCTCTGTATCTTGAATCTCTATACTGTACAGTCTTCATTCTTGATACCTGCATGGTTAGATCCTGCAAATACATATATATCTAAACTTGTAATGTTAGATTTATATTTTATAATCTATTCTAAGGTTGTTGTCATCAAAACCATCATCTCAAGGACTAACAAGAATTGCATCCAGGAGGTCAGGAAAACCAGAATAAAGGATGCTAAAATAATAAAGAAAGATATTGGCAGGGGCCAATAGGTTCTTAGTAAGCCCATGAAAATTGTGTATAGGAAAAGATATTGGCAGGGGTCAATAGGTTCATAGTTAGCCTATGAAAACTGTGTATAAAGGAAGATGTCAAAAAGATAGGTTCACAGTAAGCCCATGAAAATTGTGATTTGATACCAGTAGGGGCCAGTAGGTTTGTAGTTAGCCTATGAAAACTATATCCAGATTAAGATATTGATAGGTGTCAATAGGTTCCTAGTCAGCCCATGAAAACTGGGATAAGAAGAAAAGATATTGGAGTTACCAATAGGTTCCTGGTCAACCCATGAAAACTAGAGCAAGTGTAAAGATATCGGAGTCACCAATAGGTTCATAGTGATCCCATGAAAACAATATAATTGGATAGTGAGTGCTTAAACATTTTATCGATTATTAGTCAGTCCATGAAAACTATTTGGTTAATAGTAATCCTAGAAACTATAATTGAGACAAATAGTCAAAATGAATGGGGATGGGTAATCTAGAATTGATTCATTTGTTTTGCATATCATCATATCAAATTATATTGTTTTGAATTGTTTTAACCATTGTGGATGCAGGAGCACAGTATATGGTTTTATAAAGGTTTTAGGATACCAGTGAGGGGAAAACCCGTTCCGCTTAGTGGCGTGGTCTTACCAGATATCTAAATGATTTGAGATGGTAGATTATTATTTATACCAAGCTTTATGTCTGACTCGAAGTTTATGTTTTCCCTTTAAACTCTCGGATACTCAATTAATTTTGAGTAGTTTGAGAGTTGAGGTTTTCAGGTACCTCATTAGACGAATAAAGCTTCCGAAGACATGCCGGAGGCATGATAGCTATTTAGAGTTCTCTTTTATTTGATTCTGCCGTGTTGTTTGTAATGGCAAAGTTGTTAAATCGCTTGTATATACTCTGATAATCTAAGGTGGCATCTTCATATGTCGCTCTTGGCGTATGTTGTAATAAATATTTTTTCTCTGAACGTGGTTAATGATTGTTGGATTATGTAATGAATTGGAAATGTTTCGATATGGAATGTGATCTTGTTTGAAGTTTTAATTTTTTCCATATTCATGTGTTTCGGTGTATCAGTGTATCTAACACCGTCGTATTTGGTCATCGAAGGTTAATAACTATGAATGACCGCTAGGGGTGCACACAACCCATACTCAACCCGACCCAACCCACCAACCCGACCCAACCCACATAAACCCGACCCAACCCATCATAATTCGGGTCGGATATGGGTTACAATTTGTAACCCATACTATATACGAGTCGGATGAAATATTTTGTTCAACCCAACCATATTTTAACCCAACCCAACCTTATATAATAAACTAATTTAATATCAGCCCATGTAAAATTAGAACAGTCAAAATCTAGAATAAAATTTATGTATTCTCGAAAAAATATACCAAAAAAGCGTATTTGACGTCGGTCCAAAATACATAGGATTGACTAAGAGATTTCGAAGAGCATTTTAATGTATTTTAAAATGAAATTCTTACTCTAATATGTAGTGAATTAATTTCGTATGATGTATTTTATAATGAAATCCTAATAAATATGTGTTGTAGTGAATCAGTTATATTTAATTTATGCTAGCTAAAATTTGATATTTTAAACTGAATATTTTAATATTATATTTTAATTTTCTCTTTATATTCTCATTTTTGTATTAGATTCATGTAACCCAACCCTACTAAACCCGACCCAACCCATACTTCAACCCGACCCATATCCAACCTCATATAGGGTCGGATACGGGTTGAACTACCTTTAACCCATACCTATACGGGTCGGGTGAAGTATTTGGTCAAACCCGACCCAACCCATACTTTGTGCAGCCCTAATGACCGCAGCATCCGTAGCCGTTAGTTTTGGACCTTCAAGTAGGGGGATGTTACATGGTCATCCTATATGAGGCGAATATATGTTGTCTGTGAGGTTTTAAAGTCCCTATGGGTAGAGAGGTTTTGGCGAGCAACCGGGTTCATAAAGTGGTGGGGCGACCATGTCTTTTGAAGGTTGAGATGTTAATGGCAGGTAGGCAATTAGGTTGGAGCTAACGTTTATTGGGCTGGGTCGAGTGGGCCTACACTATTGGGCCCTAAACTGATGGGCCCGTGTAGCTTCTTGTGAGAAAATTAAGCAACACATAAACTTAGCAAAATATCTCTATTTTCTTGCTTGCCTTAATATCTTTCACTATCACTGAGAATGATGGGTAAAATGGTTAATTTTATGGATCAATATCGATCCATTCATGGATTGGTACCATGGACTTAACCATTTTCCCTTTCTTTTCCTTAAGTGCTCTTTGTACTTGATCGTGATTCAGTCTAGCTTTCATTTCTTATCGTTTCATAATCTAATTCCATTAAATTACACTTGTGAAAAATACCGAATAATAATAAATTATCTCTTTTAATAACATAATAAAGACCCTCTTTACATTTCAGTGGCCCGATTTATAATATCAAAAGGAGAAGTGAGATTTGGCTTTTCCTCTCTTTATTTTTTAATTTTTTTAGAGAATATAAAAAGGGTAAGTTTTAAGGTATTGTCAGGTAACAGGTTTATTACTTTTGAGATAATTTGGGGCAGTTCTCTGGTATGTTACTATTCACCCCATATTATGCATTGAATATTATCCCACTTTTGATTTTACCCACTCACACTTAAAAATATCCTAATTTATAGAAACAATCATATAAATTAATCGGACAAATCAAAATGCTCATGTTCTCAATTACAAACGATCATTTGATATCGTTTCTTACAAGTTGAAGGTTGATAATAGATTGTCATTTGCTTTATTTAGAGAGTGACATCAATGTGCCATTTGAACTTGAATTTCCATTACCCAAACATAGGTCGAAATGAAAGCTTCTATGATTAAACTTTTAACACTCAATTCCAATATTCATAGAAACAATTTAACTTAAAATCTGAATAAGAATTACATTAAAAAAAATGTTTAACTAATTGAATATGAGAGAAATTACCATTATCATATTTCTTCTCTTCTATGTTTTGCAAAAGAAAATTACAATTTTTTTGTTGATTGATGAATTTATTAAAGTAAATGTGTTTTAGGGTTTAGAGTTTGAGAATTCAGAAGAATTTTTTTTACAATGATTGTGTTAATGAGTCACCGGATAATTTTAATTGGATTTGTATGTTAGTTTTTTAATTTTTACTTTGGGTAATATTGAATGTTCAACGTGGTAGGTCTGTAAATGATTGTATTCAAATATTGGACATCCGTATCCGCGAATGCGGACGAACGTCGGGTATTCTTCGACCAATTTATAACTCATACATTTAAAGAAATAAATATAAAATCTTGATTCATTAAAAATTCATTTCAATACTAAAAATAATAAATATATTAAGAAACAGCAGGTAGTGACTTTTATTCATTAATTTTTTTAGCTAGATAAAATAGTAAATAACAATCATTTTATGTATTAAAATACATAAATAATAAATGTAATACCGATGAAAATCGAACGAGCAATTATCCACTGTGATACGATCGAGCACAATTTTGTTCACACTTTTTTCAAAGTGTGAACAAAACACTTTCATCATATTGGAGGAATTTGGGAGGTTACATATGAGACCCTCTAAATTCCACCAATAGGAACCGAGTGTTTTGTCCCACTTTGAAAAAAAGTTTGAACAAAATCAGTCTCGATACGGTCACATGTATTTTCATATTTTAGATTATCCATTGTAATTACCACGGGAACTAATTTGGACTTTTTCCGTACTTAATTAACAGCCCTGCAACAACGTGGGCTAATAGGAACGGTCTTACTTTGGCATATCACCCTTGTTAGAAGTCAATCTGGATTCCAATATCGACGTCAGATTTGCCAAAGACGATCTACAATAAATCGCCATGGGTGCCGAGTGCAAATACGAGTTATCTCAAACGGCGTACATAAAGCTCGTTCTTCACTCTCTGGGTCACCGTTACTCCGCGGTCAACGGCCTTCTTGTGGGTCGCCTCGACGCTGCCGGCGATTCATCTCCAGCGATCGTTGAGGTTTCAGACGCCATTCCTCTTTCACACTCGAAAATCGGGCTCTTGCCTTCTCTTGAGCTCGCACTCAATTTGGTAAATTTGTGTTATTGGATATTCTTAGTTTTTTAATTTTTAATTTTTTAATTTTAGGAATTTAGTCCCTTGGTCAGGTTTAATAATGGATCTGTGAAGTAGCAATTCGCTAAAATACTCGATTTTACTTTAGTTCTGATGGAAGTCACATATACCTTCCAGTACCGAATACCACTTTAAGGGACTTGTATTTGTCATACTAGTTTGTGAACGATAACAAGAATAAACGGTTATAGAAAGTTTAATACTTTAGGGGAAACTATATGTTATTTACATTGAATTTTAGAATGCAATGATTGCAGGTGGAGGAGCATTTTGGGGCAGATGGTTTGAGCATAGTAGGATACTATCATGCGAATGAAAGGGCTGGGGATTTGGAATTGGGTAACATTGCAAAAAGAACCGGGGATCACATTTTCAGATATTTTCCTCGAGCTGCAGTCCTTTTGGTGAATTCTTATTTTCATATTTTCTAAGACCCTTTTGTTTTGTTTGTGTTTTGGTTGTAACTGGATATTATTTTTCCAATTAGTTGGACATTGAGAAATTGAAGGAGCTTCCAAATAAGAAGGGACGAGATCCGGTGGTGCAGGTTAGTCTGTTTATTTTGCATGTTAATTTGACTGATGACTCAGTAATTTTGGTTGTTGCTCATGTACTTCACACAAGGTTGATCATTTTGCTTCTAGAAGCGAACAGACTGTGTAACCATTTTTATTTAATGTTTCTACTTCCTACTGCTAAATTTTGAAGTTGGTCTCTTTATCGTGTCAAATTAGAGCATTTGGTAAAAACCTTTTGTATGATATGCTGATTCTTTCACAATGAGTTAGCAATCGACTTATGAGGCCTCAAACTATGTTGGATATTCGTAGACAGTAAAGTATATACCAAAGTAAGGATATCAAATGATATTTCGACTTGAGTAGCATAAGGTATGTGGAAATGTAGTGGTAAGTTCCATCTTGACATTACGAATGGCAGGTTAGCTGAAGAACATGTCAAGAAAATTAAAGCCCCAGTTGCAACTTCAGGTCAGTGAAATCAATGGACATGAGATAGATAAACGAAAAATTTGGGGTTACGTAGGATGTTTGGAAGGTTATGTTTCATAACTTCAAGTGCATATGAATGTTCTTGTATAGTGTTAGATGTTCAGATTCAATGTAACTCTCATAGTGAATTATCAGCATGTTAATCCATCGAATAAATTTGAGTTTGATATAAAGAGTGGATGCTTATGTATTCATTATTTCTTACAATAAAGAGAGTTCTTCCTTCCGATGGTTTTGATAGTTCGAAACACCTTTTGATTTTTCACTGTTTTAATTATTACTTTCAGGAACCCATTTTCCCACTACAAATTGTTTTCCAACCACTTCATACTACTACCTGTGATATAAGGCAACTTGTAGACCACATCGCATCGTACTTCAACACCTTTTTTATGCCATTAATGGTACATGAATAAATACTAAGTGGGGCAAATTATTAGAGAAACCTAGTTGATATTAAGATTGTTAAAAGAGACATCCAATTCAATTAAGCAATTTAATATATTTTATAAACTTACTAGTAGACCCTTTCATATCTGTTCGTACATTTCAATCTCACTGCACACAAAATTCAATCTATCATTACACGTAGGTATGAAATGTTTTCACTCATTACACGACATGCTACCAAATTTCTCCAATATACTGTCCTTCAGGTACTTAATTAACAAAAGGGCATAAAAATTAGAAAAAGAAAAAACATATATGCTAAATTAAGAAAAATCGTACTATCATTTTCTTAACACATTAAATTTCAATCATAAATTAGTTGTTTTTTCCTCATATTTCTAATACATTTTCATCACCATCACTTTCTTTTATAGTAATCGATGGATCTTCTGTGACTAAGACATTGAATTAAAAGAATGTTGGTTTTAATTGGTTTTTAGGAGAGTTAATTATTTTAGGTTATGTTTATCGAAGGAGAAATAGAATAGATAGTTTAGAAATAAAAAAATTAGTTGTTAAGAAGAACTTGACCCCTCATCCTAAATATTGCCCTGAGTTTATCAAGGATTTATATATCTTGGCTTTATTGTTAGTATTGTTGGGCCTGGTTGGTTCATTCTGTGCCTAAATGTCGTTATTTTGCTACTGGCAAGCCATTTGGCTGTAATATTTTGTGATGTGGGTCTGGTGCCTGAGACTCCCGTACCTCTACTTTATTATGTGTTTGGTGCTTGAGACTCCTGTACCTCTACTTTATTATGTGTGTACATATATGTATGTATGTATGTATGTATGTATGTATGTAACATAAATTATTTGAATTAAATCCCTCCTAGTAAATAATTATATGTGTGTGTGTAGCACCATTTTTTCCTTTCAGTTTTTGTCAAACCTGAGGCTGGCACTTGCCAGTCTCATGTGCTTAATCACTCAGTTCTGCCTGTGGGTTATATAAAAGGGATGTTTTTACATACCGTTACATTGAACTGCTTACATGAGTTGCTGTAGGACAATAATTTTAATCAATAGTGTTGAGTTTCTGTAAGACTATAATTTAATCAAGAGTGCTGTTAAGGGTAGTATCATGCACTAAATTACACATTCTTCAAAAGACTTGAAAACTTTCAGCATGTCCACTAAAATTTGCAGAGCTAACCAATTGAACTGAAAATGTTCTGACTAAAATTAATTACAAAATCAATATCCATCAAAACACACATTGTCTCGCTTTAAAATATATCAACCTCTATATCTTCGATACTCTCCCTCTCTCTCATTTAAAATGGTATTGGTAATGCTTTCTTGACACTTTGTTGGCGAAAGCAGTCCTAGCAAACCCTAAACTAAACATTAGTCATAATTTTTTCGACTAATTTGGTCAGTAGGATACTAGAAGAAGCTACCACAAATGAGCATCATACAACATCAATAGACGTCTTATTTGTATTAATTTGATGAGACAAAAATGTTAATCTATTTTGTATTTTATTAGAAAAAATAGCTCTATGTACATGGATGCTGATCTAGAACAGATAGTGAGAGAACCCTATTTGACCTTGTCTTGATTTCTCCCAACAATATATAACCAAGTAAAACAATGTGTTATCTAACATTTTGCGTGTTTGGGAGTTCAAAACTAGACATTTATGTGCTCTTTGTCACCAGGCACTTGGAAGCGTGAAAATTGACGCTCCAAGCAACACTTTTGACCAAAATCATTAAAATATATAAACATTTCAGATGCCCATAGAAATTTAGTTCAATGTAGTGCTAAGCGCACCATATTTTACATTTTCTAATACCATCATATGATACGAGGAAGTGTAAAAGATGGTATCCTTAACACTGCATAACCTATGGTGTTAAGGGCATCATGTTTTACTCTTTCTAATATTGTCATATGGTACTAGTATAAATAGCACGTACATGAATCTAATAGCTAGAAAATTTTATTTTTTATTTAATAACAAATTAATTGACGGATGTGTTGCAAAAGCTTTGGTGGTCACAACGTCTTTATTTCAAGCAATTTTGTTGGTAGTATCGGATGCAAATCAGTAGTGAAATTCCGTTGATGGATGGTCGGGAAGAGGCTGGTGGTGAAAGTTGGAAATTGTTACTGAGATTCCGTTGATGGTGGTACGGTATTTTTGGAATTTCTTAAAGACACGGTGAAAGTCCTATTCATTGAATTCTCTTTATTAATAGCAGAGATTATAAGATGTATAAAATATGTTCTTAGCACTACGCTTAGTTTATTGCTCTTATTTGCATTAGTAGTAGACTGAATCAATGTTTAGAGCTCTATATAACATGCTGGTAGCTGAAAGGGCATGAAAAAATCGTTAGAAAATGCAAATTATCTGCAAATACATTCAAGGACGACTTGATAATAATAGTACAAAAGAAAGATATCAGGAATTTTGATGGTGAAAATGTCATAATTCGAAATTTTCCGTGTAAACTGTAAAAATGTCTCCTTAACCCTTTTTATGTCAAAAGACCTTTTTTTTCCAATGTATAACTGAGTATGGGGAATGGGTTTATATTTTGTACTTATTCAGTGTTTAAAATAGCTTATTCCGAGCTATTATTATTATTATTATTATTATTGCTTTGAATTTATATTACTTTTGCTTTGCGCAGCTCTATTCAAGGGATTCATCAAAGAATTGGCGCCAATCTGGATCAGATGGAATTAATCAGCTGACTTTGAAAGAGCCATCAGCAAATGCAGTATTATTGGATTACATAACCTCTGAGAAATGGGAAGAAGTGGTTGATTTCGACGATCACCTAGATGACATTACCAAGTGAGCTCATTTTCATATATAAATACTGCTATATGATATTCTAACACATTTGTACCTCTTCTTGTTACAGGGATTGGTTAAATCCTAATTTATTCAGGTAGAAGTTTCGATTCCTGCAGCTATTTCTTTCGATGAGAAAACATTAACTCAGAGTTATGTTTTATCGAATTTTCTTTTCTTTTTCGTGTCGTTAAATTATATACATGAATGATGAATGATGTTAATTATGCTGATTTTAGTAGTTGGTGAAGTATTTAAATGTGACAACAGATTGAATTTCAGTTATTTATTTGTTGCACAGTGTGAAATTACTAGCATTCATTTGGTATGTAAAAAATAATAAATGTTGCAGCGTAATATTCATTTAAATATTGTGTGTCAAAAGTGTCAAATTGTATAGTACAAACTGTGCAGAGGAGATTTAGCTCCTAGAAATATTGTTGCAAATTCTATATAACTCAAAAGGTCAGAGTTATTCCTAAATATAACAGTGTGTGTTGCAAGCAATTGGGGGATGAGTCAATTTGCATCATATAAACTATCATCCGTCTCTTTCAAAATGCCTCTTTCGTAGGGTAAGAATGCATTCCTCTTCCTTTTTTGTGACCTTTTCAATTGCTCTTTTAGTGTACCTCATACACCAATATGCATGCAATAACTGAAGACGGGACTCCTTTTAATAATGCTTGCAGCATTAGAAGACTTTGGTTCTGATCCAGATGAAGACCCGGGGTCTTTTAGAAGATTCAAAAACCCCTTCCTCCTTCCCTTGTTTCCCACAGTACCCTACGCAACAGTAAATGATACTTTAACATAATTCTCTTCGGTTTAATTGATCAAGTTATTTTTTTGCCTAAAACTTATTGAGATGAAAAATAATAAAAAGAAATAGATTTATAATTTATCTGGTACACCGCCTTGAGCGCTTGCAATTTTTTTTTTCCACTACCGTTCGGTGGTACATCGTCGGAGCCAGCAAGGCACGTTCGGTTGTAGTCTGCTGACTAGTATTACGCAACATATAGGACGGTGCCTTTAGCAGCACACTATAATTTTATCTTATCTATGTATATGTATATCTACCATATCCAAGATATGTATTTTATTTCTAAAATTATAAACTTTACTGATAAATAATAACATATTTTAGAAACTTATGATAAACTTATAATAATAAAAAATAAAATAAAAAATAAATTATAAAAAATTGAAGAATAATACCAAAGATATATTCATTTCTATTCGACTTGAGAGTTTTAAACTTTTTTCTTTTCTTTTCTACCGAAAAATCCAAGATTTATTTGTAAACACTAAAGGAGTATTGTAACGTTCCCTATTTTGAGGCTTAAAAATAAATACTATTGATGCTGCAGTCATCCATAACATTATTTTTCAGTGATAAGAATTTACAAATTTTAAATATAGCATTTTCATTCATTCATCCATGGATTTATTACATTCAATTACATTACATAACCCCATAATTACACCGCCTAGATAAAATTTAATAATTACAAATATAGTTCCAAAAGTGGCATATGAAGATGCCTCCTGGATGTCTTAACTACTTGACGGTTGTTGTACCCATCATTACATACATTCAATAGTAACAGAAGCAGCTAAACTACGCAACATAAATAATACTCCTAAATAATAGCCTCCCTCCTGCACATCTCTAGAAGCTTATTCGTCTAACCTGAAAACTTCACTCTCAACCTACCTAATTTCAATTCAGTACCCAAGAGTTTAGGGGAAAATCAAAAACTTCGGGTAAGGTAAAAAGTCGACTGTGAACAATATTATATCATCTCAAACCAAATTAGGTGACTGGTAAGACCATGCTAATGAAGCACGGAATGGATTTCTCTCACTAATATCTTTTAAACTATATGTCAGTCATAACATATCTACAACCATAGTGATTAGAACATAATCATAATATCAAAACCATTATCATATCATGCATACTGGATGAAATGAATAGTCCGTCATTCACTAGAGTCAAAGGGTTACACATTCCCATAATTACCCAATCCCGTAAAAATAGTCCATGACATAGTTTTCACAGGGTCACTATGAATCTATATTAGTTTTGTAAGACCAACTAAAAACCTAACGGGCTGACTCACGCCAAAAATATAATTAGATAACTCAAAATCTCCTGTCCAATTAATTTTAAACAACAACGACTTCCGTTTCAATAAGAGTACCGAGATGCTCCTGTGACAGAAGGGAAATAAAGGTGAACGTTGGTGCTATGAGTTCCTTTCATCAATGCATAACTCCACAAATTTAGCTTATCAATTGGCAAAGCCCTATGCAACGGAAGCGCGGACCCGACCAACCGGGGACTTAATGGTTGGAGGATAGGGCGCGAATCTACTTCAGCTTCCATCCAAAAAATTTGGTTTTAATATACATGAGTTATGTCTTTTGATCAATTCAAGGTATCCTCGCATAATTTGATGTTTCCGATCTCCTCGACGATTGGGAGTTTAAGTCCGACCATACCCGCTATTGGAACAATCTTAACTGGTCATCGGTTTTCAATCCCCAAGCCCATAATGTTAGGTGATAGCATATAACATATAAACGAGCATGTCAAAAATTTTACATGAGCAATAATAACTGATCAAGATACAAAATTGAGCATATAACACATCATCCTCCATCCTAAATATATGTTCATATGATAGCCATTTTATACACAAAAATTACTTGTAATAAAGTAATAATTTCCTTCACAAAACTCTTTAAAAATAGACTAAAATATATTTTCTTTCCTTTTTAAAAACTTGTCAAAATGCTTACGAAAACTACATTTTTGTTTAAGGAAAACACTGTCCAACTTATAGTCAAAAACTATCGAGTGTCATAAAATAGGCTATTTCATTTCTCAAACCTTTGTGCTATCGCACCTTAAAAATCCATGCTATCGTATGTTAAAGCTAATGCTATCGCGCTTTAAAAACTTAGGCTATCGCAAGTCAAAAATTTGTGCTATCACACATTATAAACTTAGCCAAAAATTTGTGCTATCGCACATTATAAACTTCATGCTATAGCATGTCAAAAATATAGGCTATCACATGCTAGAATCCTTGAGCTATCACACTCTAAAATCTCATGCCATCGCATGTCAAAACATAGGCTATCACATGTTTAACTACATAAAGCTATCGAGTGTTAACACGCTATCAAGTGTTAAGTCAAACTTAGCTATCAAGTATTAATCAGAACTTAACTATCGAGTATCAACCAATTTATAGCAATCGAGTATTAAAAAAATCACAACTAGCAGATATTATAAAATATAATGTTATCACATCCATTAATTTTTGAAAGCTATCGAGTCTTATAAAATACGACGTTATTGCATCCATAAATTTTTGTAAGCTATCGAATGTCATAATGTAAAGCTATCGAGGCTTTAAAACATAAGGTTATCGCATGCTACAAAAATCCATAGCTATCGAGAGTCAAGCTATCGCAGGTCAAAAATGGCATTTTTGTAAATATTAGAAAAACTGATTTATTTTCTTTAGAAGTAACAACATTTTACCAAACCAATTTCCTTATCGAATTCTCATTGGTTAATTATGGTCTTTTCGGAAATAGTGCACCAAAACCAGAGAAGAAATTTCTCTATCTTTTAAAAGCCAAGTTTTAGTACCATATTTAATTAATTATTACACTTAATAATTAATTCTTTCTCTTACTAAATAATTTATAATAAATCGAAAATATATGGAAAAAATCTCTAAAAATTTCCAAAATTTAGAACTTACTTCTTTTACATTATATAAAGCTTTTAGAGAAAAATAATTATTTTTCTTATCTTAAATAATTCGAATCCAAAATTATCCATTTCCCACTTAGAAAATTCATAGTAAATTCACAATTCATCCAAAATTATGAAATTTAAAACCCATCTGCAAAATAATATTTTAAACATCATATCAAAAATTCTTCGCATTTGGAGATAAAAAACATAGATTTTACACCAAAATTCCTTAAGGAAAAAATATTCAATGATAACCGTACATCCAAACGATTGTCTAAGCCATATTCATGATAAACATAATAAGTCAATTCAGGTTTCATCAAAAATCTGAATTAAAACATCATACAATTGAGATGGGAATATTATTCGCCTTAGTTTGATTTTGTGTGAAGATAATTTCCTTTGTTTCTTCCCTTAAGCTTCCTTACTTTTCTTCTACTTTGTTGAGATGGTTTAATAGAGTTTTATGGATTTCTTTTCTTTTCTTAGGTCGTGAGAACATGGCGGAAATATGAGTGAGTGGGGAGAGTATTAGGGGAAATAATTAAATACCCTATATTTCTTTCCATGTCTCTTTTTCTAATATAATTAAGGCCCCTCATTATTTCTTTCTCTATAAACTAGTTCTCCATTTAAAGTTTTAAATTCAAATTATATTTACATGGCAATTATCCACACTATTTATATATATTTATATTCTCCCACATTATTTATCTCTTAATTAAATATTCGGAATAATATGCTACAAAAATTAGAGGAGTTATAGGCTCTCCTCCTTATAAAAATTTCATCCTCGAAATTTCGATAAAGTACAAACAAACAACATATCGATCAAGCAAATATGTGTTGCAAGCACATAGATCAAACATTACTCGCTAAACCACTAGTCAAAAGTCTATACAGTAATATAAATCACACATTCAAAATAACTCAGGATAAGCCTCTCTAACATATCCTCAATATTCCAAGTACAATCTCGTTCATTGTCACTCCATTGAATTTTTACTAACTTGGTTGTCTTATTTCTAAGCTCCTTCATATCTTTACACAATATACGAATAGGCCACATAGTGATAGTCATATCAGGCTCCACTACTAGATCCCCTAAATCATTGGCCCAATAGTAGTCTATTGACCACACAAGTACGTCCTTAAATCAGATACGGAAAACACATTATGTACTCCTACCAAAATATTTGGTAACTCGATACGATACATGAGTTTACCGATTCTCTTAATAATAGGAAATTGACCAACATATCTAGGTGTCAACTTTTCCGTCTTTCCAAATCGTATAAACCCTTTATCAGTGATACTTTCACAAAAATATAATTTCCAACCGAGAATTCCATATCCTTATGTCTTTTATCTTCGTAACTTTTTTGCCTTCATTGAGTTTCCTTCATCCTTGCTCGGATCAAATCAATCTTTTTAGTAGCCTCTTTCACCTAATCTAGACTAAGCATTACTCTATCACTAGTCTCTAACCAACATGCTGGTGATTTACACAACCTTCCGTATGTGATTCAAAAGGTGTTATTATTGTTAGCCTAAAAAATGGATCAACATCGAGAAATCAAATGAAAGCACCGGTTTTTTTATAATAAATGTAAAAGAAGTTTAAATCCTAGAACAAGCGAGTAAGAGTAGAAGAAAAGTAAAGAACATGCAAGAAATTTTATAGTGGTTCGGTGTAATCTCCAACTTACGTCCACTTTAATCTCTTTTATTATTTGTTCTCTCTCCAGATTACAACTAGTTATATCAAACCTGACCACTATTTAGTAGATCTCAGATTTACAATGGGGTTTCTGGAGAGTTTGAGAGGTAGAGAATAGAAGTGAATAAGAGAGAGAAGTCTCCAATGGTAGAGAGATCAGATCCATAGTGAAGAACTGAAGATCAGGGAAGAGCTCCAGTAGAAAGACCTCTCCTTGATTACAGGTAGGTTGGTATTTATAGAGAAATAGTCATGTTAGGTCAGAAGTCCACTTGGAGCAGAGTCCAGAGTTTGACCCGAAGTCACGTGCTAAATTGCGAAATCTCTCGAGTTAACCAAGCATGTCGGTACCAACTTAAACATGTCGGTGCCGACATGTTCGAATTAGTTCAAACTTTCTTGCATCTTTCTTCTTACTTCTTTTTACAACGTCCCATGTTGTTTCCATCGATTGTTGGTTGATTTTGATGATCATTCCTTCATCACTTGATTTATTTTGCCATTCTAGCTGTTAACTCTTCAACTCTTGAAATAGGTCATCCAAAACCCTTGAAATCACATAGACACTTATGGGAAAGGTAGGTCATAACTCATGCGAAGTTGGAGTGGAGGAATATGGGGCAAAAACATGTCGTCACTGACATGAACAAGTTGGCACCGACTTGTGTACTTTGATTATTTTGGGTTGAAACTTCTCCGAGTTGCTTCCTGGCCTCATCTAAGTGTGCTTGCCAATTCTCAAGTCATTTCATCCTTCTTTTAATCTTCGAAGTCGAGTTGAAATATGCTTTAGCTCAAAAGCGGTTTAACATTTGCCCCATAGAGTACGCCTTTCAAATGTATGGTATGCACTGCTCAATAACAAGTTCCAGTAATCAGTCTTCGATTGTTGAGCTCCCCGGCTGTCCATTGACCTTAATCTTGGTGAATCATCCAATTCCTTCGGATTCTCTAACACATCAGGGGTCGTTCCAAACTTCTTACAACTAAGAACTCTAGCTCTTGCTTAAGTGTTATTTGTACATATCGTTCTGATTTCATTCAGAGTTATTACATCACATATCAAAATTATCCCATGTTCATCCGAGGTTTATCTATTTCATTCTAACAACAAGGCATTCAAATTCTTTTATCAAATATGTTTTCGTTTTAAGGTTCGATCTCTCCGGATCATTTTACACTCATTTTAACGTGCGATCTTTTCGAATCGTTTATGATCCAATCTACGATTCGATCTCTTTGGACCATTTAACTTCCAATCTAGGGTTCGATGTCTCCATATCGTTTATCGCCTAATCTAGGGTTTTGATCTCTCCAGATCCTTGCTGAATCTGTTTGCTCTTCGGCAAAGGAACTCAACAACCAAGCAAGCCCATCCGCTCACTCTCTGTTGAGGGACTTACTTTTTATACAAGCCTATCCACTTGCTCTTCGACTAGAGAGCTTGCACCCTACACTCCAGTCTCGTCTCTCTGGACGAGACTTAAAGCGATCAATATTGTACAAGTCTATCTACTAGCTCTCCGATGAGGGGACTTGCACCTTGCGCTTCGGTCCCGTCTCTTTGAATTGGACTTACATCGATCAATATCAGTCATCACATTCAATATGGATTTTTAAAAAATCATATATTCAATTATTCAAATCAAATCAAAGAAAACAAGAAGAAATCTTAAGCGTTCATCGTAGACATCCGACTCATAGCGTGCTTGGGGACTAATCTAGGTCTCATACTCATGTAAGTAATCCGAGGTTATTATCATTCTAATTAGTCATCTCAAGCATCCGACTTAGAGCATTCCTAGAGGCCGTTCGGGATCCCGTACACGTGTAAGTGGCCTGAGGTTATTATTGTCTTTATTGCTTAATATGAAAAGTAAAGTGCAAGAAAATAAGCGAAAAAGCAAAGCATAAGAATCAAATTTGGCTCATGTTCATCCCGATCATGGGATTTCGAGTCACGGGCCAGATTTTTGGTTGTTCCTTGATGCATTTTCTGCAAATGGTGGTTGCTCCGGTCGCACCATTGCAGTTAAGTTTCTTATATACTGTTGCAGCTAGTTACTCCAAACCGGTTCTTTTATCAGTTCATGAAGGTGTCGGCACTCGTTCATTTCATCCCTCTAGCTCATGAAAGATGCAAAACTTTCCAGATCTTTTCTCCCGATCAATGGGCTCTCTCCAAGCTGACTTTTGATAGGGGATCTGCCTTCTAGTATCCAGACATATCCTCTCTGGAGTCTTTGTTAAATCAGTGTACAAGGAAAATTTCGGCTCCCTCCTTTGTCATTTTGATTCCCTAAAGTCATCGTCGGCTCTTCTCTTTCCTTTGTCCTTTCCGTTCCCTGTTCCAGATAGTTCTTTGTCATCCATAACATTAATTTCAACATCCTCAGCTTCGACATCTTCTTGACGCAAATATTTCTCAGCTTCGTGATAGAATTTCACAAGATCACTTGGTGGATCCTTTTTCTGTGCAACTTTGAAGTCGATCGACGGAGCTGCTGCTGCATTAAATCTTGTCAAATATCTTCTCAAGCTCTCTCCAGGCCATTGTTTCATGCTCGATAGCGTCATCACATTTTTCGGTCGCGAGACATGAACTTTGAACTGTCTCAAAACCTATTCACCAAATCGATCCACATGCTTATGGACCCATTCTCCAATTGTCTAAACCACATCGCCGCTATGTCCCTTAAGTATAATGGGAATCACCATCCAATTACCTCCTCAGTAGCACCCAACACCTCCATATGCTAGATGTATCTCATCAGATGAACCGTTGGATCCGACTTCCCATCGTATGTTTCTAGCATTAGAAGCTTGAAATTGGGAGGATTTCTCGCATTTTGGATATTAGAAGTGAATGGATTCCTGTTCATATCCTTCAAACTCTGGTCCGGGGGTCCACCTCTAACTATTCTCCTTACCAATTCAATAATCCAGTTTTCACCGTCCAATGAAGGTCATCATCCAAAAACGATATTCTGCTTCCTGCTCCTGTAGGGGAACTCCAGCACATACTCTGGCATGTACTCCTCTTGTTGCACGTTAGCGTTTTGACCTGCTCCTTTGGTTTTATTCTGCCCTCCGTTCCTACAGCGAGGTTCTGCCACATACTCTTTTGGTCATTGCCCATTCACATTCTAATTTGTGTTTCTAGCTCCAGCATCGTTTGCTCTTGGTGTTCTAACACGTTCCAAGTTCACACCAGCTTTGCTTCCCGGCATAACTATCTTAGTACCGAGTTCACTTGGATCGGTGTTGAGTTATACTATTGTTAGGGCATCATTCCAGTTTGCTCCACTCCAACTCTAGATGTTCCTTCATTAGCTTCTAGCACTTGGTTTTGAATTTCTACAGCTCTAACTATTCCTTATTGTCCTATCCTTTGGAAAAATCCTTCAAGCATTCCTGTTGTCTAGTCATTAATCCATGTTGCATCTCTTTCATCATTTTTTCCATCTCTTCTATGGTCACGTATGTGGATGGATGAGAATTTGATGACATTTCTTGGTTGCCCCCATGCTCTAGTTGGCTTGCTCCAGCCTTTGATCTAATGTTAGGCCTCTTCATCTTCTTCAAATCTCATATTCAAGCTTCATGTCTTCAGATCTAGCTCTTGTTCTAAGTGAAAGCACCAAAATATTTACCCAAAAAATGGACCAATACCTAAAAATCATACGAAAGCACTAATTCTTTTATAATAAACATAAAAGTAGTAGAAATCCCAAATCAAGCGAATAAGAATTGCAGAAAAGTAAAGAACGTAGAAGACTTTTTATAGGGGCTCGGTGTAATCTCCGGCCTATGTCCACTTTAATCTCTTTTATTAGTTGTTCTCTCTCCAGATTACAACCAATTATATCAGATCTGACCACTATCTACTGGATCTTAGATTTACAATGGAGTTTCTGAAGAGTTTGAGAGGTAGAGAATAGAAGTAAAGAAGAGAGAGAAGTCCCCATTGGTAGAGAGATCAGATCTAGAGTGAAGAAATGAAGATCAGGGAAGAGCTACGACAAAAAGACTCCTAGGTTGCAGGTAGGCTGGTATTTATAGAGAAACAACCATGTTGGGTCAGAAGTCCACTTGTAGTAGAGTCCAGAGATCGGCTCGAAGTCACATGCCAAATTACGGAATCTCCAAAGTTAACCAAACATGTCGGTACCAACTTAAACATGTAGATGTCGACATGTTTCCTTAGTTCGAACTTTCTTGCATCTTTCTTCTTATTTCTTTTTACGACGTTCCATGTTGTTTCCATTAATTGTTGGTTGATTTTGATGATCGTTTTTTCATCACTTGATTAATTCTGCTATTTTAGCTGTTAGCTCTTCAACTCTTGAAATAAGTCATTCAAATCCTTTGGAAATCACATAGACACATATGGGAAAGGTAGATCATAACTCGTGCAAAGTTGAAGTGGAGGAATACAGGGCAAAAACATGTCGTCATCGACATGAGAAATTCGTCGCTGACTTATGTACTTTGATTATTTTGCGCTGAAACCTCTCCGAGTTGCTTCCTTGCTTCATCTAAGTGTGCTTGCCAATTCTCATGTCATTTCATCCTTGTTTTAATCTTCTAGGTTGAAATCTGCTTTGGCTCAAAAGCGGATTAACAGTTATTCTTATACTAGTATAATAACTATTACTACAGGAAAACTCGAATAAGTGAAAATGGTCTTCCCATGATCCTCCAAAGTCTAATACACAAGCTCTCAATAAATCCTTGAGTACCTTGTTAACCATTTCCATTTTCCCATTAGTCTACGGATGTCAAGCGGTACTCATTTTCGGCTTGGTACCTAATACATCCTGTAAGCTCTTTTAGAACTCACTAGTAAATAAAGGATCTCTATCACTTATAATATCGCTTGATATTTTATGAAGTCTTACAACCTCCTTTATGAATAATTTCGTCGAATTAGGTGTCGTCCTTGTCGACGTAACGAGGTTAAAGTGTGCACTTTTAGTCAGTCCATCCACCATGACCCAAATACTTTCATTTCCTCTATTCGACCTTAGCAACCCATCGATAAAACCCATAGATATAGAATCTCATTTCCACCTTGGCACTTCTAACAGTTGAATAATCCACTTTGGTTCTAATGCTTGGTTTTTACATATTGGCAATTCATACATTGATTCATCCACAAGCATATGTCTCTCTTCTTTGTTGTATCCACTCCAACATGCAACCGAGTTAATTAGTAAATTTGAAAAAATGAAAATTCTATTTCGATCTTGTTGGGCCTATAAAGTCTAAGTTTATTTAGATCTTATCCAAATTTATTTAAATAAAATCAATATTTTATTTAAATTTATATGTAAAATTTTATTTTATATAGTTTGTATTATTAAATATATGTGTATCATACATACATATGTGTATGCGGGCACGTGCAACATGGTAATGTATACATGGTTTGACATGCCCTTATGTAGATGTTGTGATTTACACCACAACGGATATGTTAGCCCCCCGTGTATACGTATGCATCGTCTAAATGTGTGTGTGTACATAAAATTGTTTAAATAGGTATACATGTGCAAAAATATAATTATATAATTATTATAAATATTAGTTGTAAACTATTTACATAAAACATTAATTAAAGTACATATGCATATACATATACATTCACATATACATATACATGCATATATATATATATATATATATGAATAAATATAATTAAATTATAAATTTATTTTACATTAATTTGTAAAATTACTTAGAATATTTATAATACAAAATTCGAACTAATTTTTTTATATTTTCATATATATATATATTTAAGTTAAATTAAATTCATATTACGTATAAATATATAACTAGTTATAATGATATAATTTATAATTAAAAATATATTTTACTGTTGCTTTTGGCTTGATAATAAAAATAATATTTTTTTAAATTTAATTTTTGATTTTTAAATAATTTATTAGTTAAAACCTTACAATCAATTATCAAACGGAAATAAAAAAATTATCTAAAAATTATTTTCGAAACCAAAATGTATATTTTATATTATATAAAAAATTTCCAAAAATTTATATTCTTTATATGTATGTATAAACATACATTTCATTTATATAATCAATTTTGGATAAACTAATAGTATACACACACACATATACATATTAAATATCCAAAAAAATTATTATTTTTATTGCCAAAAACCATACTAACAAAATTAAATTTTGTTCAGTTTTAAAATATATGTATTATATAGTGTTAAACTTTTAAAATTAGATTTGATATTTAAATCCAAATAATATATTATTATTAAATTTAGAAAAATAAAAAAGTATTTTTTTACTTCAGGCCAAGAGCATGCATATGCAATTTTTTTTTTAAAATATATATACACTTGTACACACACGCACAACCATCAACATGTGACAATTCATCGATATACTAATTCGTGATATTTTTAACAAGGTAAAATGTAAAACAAAGAATATATAAACATTATTATGTAATAATAGACCTACACAGTACCTTTCATTCAAGCCCAAAGTTCGCATGTTGAAATGAGAAACAGACTCCTTGAAACCAATCCCAATCCTCATGTTGTTAGCTCTCGAATTGCCTTAGCACTGATGATTATTTGATTTTAATTTATATTTAAATTGCTTGAGGAGAGGTAGGGTATATTTAGGCTAGCAAAGGGGATGATGGAGGTAACAAAATGATCAAAAGAAAATGAGGGTTAAGATGTTTACATATGGAGAGAGTAGAGAGCAAAAGTAGGATTAAGATCCTTAATTTTCTCTTACCTATTCTCCTCCTTTTAAATATTTAAAATCCCCCATAAGCCATCAAATGACCAGCCTATCATGTCCCCTTCATTGTCGAAATTATCAAGCCCCATATGGGCCTTAAATCCACTTCAAGTACGAATAATATTTATTGCATTTAAATCCAATTTAAATGTGGATCATATCATATATCGGTTAGTGCTTATATAACTATTATATGAACACTAATTTATATATTGTTCATTGCACATCAAGTAAAATTTTATAATTAATATTTTAGAAATATTAGTTGATTTAATTAATTTATAACAATTACAAATTAATTAAATTGGGTAGAAAACAAAGTATTCAACATTTTGGTTTAGTGACTCTTAGGTGTAAATATTATCAGTGATTAATATCGAACAATTCGAATATTAACATTCGCATTTCACTTAGTAGGTGGTGTGACATTATGACCAAGTTTATTACTTACTTGGTTTCAATAAAATCTAATTTTATTTTATTAAGCATTACCCGGTAATAACAATTGTTTTTACCAATTCTCTTCGTCAAAAGTATATCACTTTGGACTTGTGGAATTTGGTCCTGGTCAAATTCCAATACTATCCATATTCAACTTTATAGTCCAAACACAAAGTCTTTGGTTCAATAATAACAATTGTTAGTAACCGAAATGCTCTGGCTAAAGACTTTAACTTTGAGTTGACTTCAGTTGACCGTGATATTAACCACATATAACTGAAGAGGCGAATCCTCTCTTGAACATCGTTTCACTTCCAATGCTTCCCTCAAACCAACTATAGTCGTTCGGTGGGCGTCGTGCCATGATTTAACTATAACCAAAGTGGAGCTTCTATATTGAAGATAACAATATTCTTAGGTCAAGAGAACTATGTAATTTTGTCACATCGATATTATCTGTTTGACCTTAGTTATACTAACCAACAGAAAAATATCGAGCAAGTCATTCCATGGTTATCCATTAACTATTAGTACGTAACCCCTTGGTGTCTCTTGGAACCATAAGTAATACATTGCCTAAGATATGGAGAGCGTTATGTACTCTAGTCTCAATAGATGTATCGGTATCGAGTCTCAATACACATTGACTAGGAATATTTAAAACGGTAGGTTTTTTATTTGTGATAAATCACTTATGGTTACAACACATTGTAATACTTTCAAAAAACATACCATTTATGGATTTTCTACTAAATATACTTTTAATTAAATTAATTGATCAATATAACAAATTATATCAAGTATATAACATAAAGAAAACGCCTTTTTTATTTCGAACAAGATTGGTTATTATTAATGAGATTTTTCGTTTAGAAACGCCAAGGTGTTTTAGAAGTAACAACGACACTGAACCTTTTGTAATTAAGAATCAACAAGATTAAGGAGTATTAAAATTGCTTTTAAATAAAGTAACCATGTCACAATAATACTTACACGATCACGAGGAAAAATATTTAAAATCTCATGAAATATCTTAATTCAATTGGTTAAAGCAATCCAATTCAATTCAGATATGAAAGACAGAAAAAGTAAATAAAGTATGGAAAGCAATAAATGACATGAGGAATTTATGTGATTTGGATGTTAATGAATCCTATATCCATAGGGAAAATGCCCTTATCGATTCCTTTGATTCTTAATATAAACAAAAATGGTAGAGAATGCAATCTTGATTTCAATGTTAAAAAAAGTAAAGTAAATTTCCTCCTCCTTTTCTTATACAGTATGATGTCTATATATAGTATAGAGAGAACTACAAGGATTGCTAATGTCAATCTTCCGCGCTTTTGATTCCTACCTTTGGATTATTCCATGTCTTGATCATCTAACCTGCTTGTTTACTATACATAAATTGCTGACATGGTCTTTGGTTGCAAACTTTGATTTGGGTTGATGGATTTTGAACTTGAGCAGGAAGCTTGAAATTGGGGCAAGAACCTAACTTTTGAGTGGTCCATGACTTAATATAATTCTTTGACTACTTGAGGCTGCTGAGGTGGAGCAGTATTGGTCATCCCTCGTTGAGATTTTCTTTTATGGGGGCAGAAACGCAGTCTAGATTGTTGCCTCATTCTTTGAGTCCTTGCATTTGTTGGATAATACCTCTTTAGAATTACGACACTATTTTGTCACTTCAATGTCTACTCAGGATTGCAGCGCATCCCTATTAGTTCAATGTTAATTCAGGACTATGACACATTCCTATTGCTTCAATGTTAATTTTAGATTATGGTGTAGCCCTATCGCTTTAATATTAGTTTAATATTGTGGTGCGTGCCTATTGCTTATAATTCCTCTAAGGAATATGCCGTAGTCCTATATCACTAACATGGCTTTTGAGGGTGCAACATAATCTTGACATTTTTTTGTTACTCAAAGACCGCGACATAGTCCTAACTTATTAATGCTACTTTTGGAATCACAACACAACCTTCATATTTGTACTTAAAGTCTGTGCCGCAGTTTTGCCTGTTGAAGTAAATATTAAGGTTGTAGGGCAATACTTATGCTTTCTGGCTGTCTTAGGACTTCAGCGCATTATTATAACATTAGTGCTGTGCTCACGGAAGCGGCACGGTCCTTATGTTTTACCACTATCATGAAACTTTGGCACAGTACTACTTGGACTTTGCTTTTTTTCGTTTCCTCTTCAAAGTTCAACTTCTATCTGGAGAGCAGTTATTTTGTTTCCTTGCTTACATCAATTTGCCTTTAATAATATTTGGAAAATATGGATGTAACACTTGCCCTTAAGTCTGCAACAATCGAAGGTTGGTGTGGAATTGACTCTACTTCCATATTTTCCTATCACCCATCGCTTCTTGATTTTCTCTCTCTTATTTTAAAATGGAAAAAGGTTTTTATTACCTCTTTCGCATTTAATGTTCGACTACACGTGTCAATCTCTTATTAGCCAATCCTCTAAAAAGCTATCGCCTTAGTCTTTTCGACTTCTAAGAAAATATGTATGGATCACCACTTTAATCTCCCTTGTTATTAATTGATTGACGTTTTAAGGCTTTTCCATCATTCCGATTGAGTGGCTATGATTCAAATTGAGGTGAGTATATATATTTCTCCTCCTTCTTCATTCATTTACATGCTTTTGAAAACCATAGTCGTAAAACTCATCTTCTCCCAGAATAGTTACTCTTTCGAGCAAAAGTAAGGATGTTCTTTTTCTTGTAATTTCTTTTTCTGTATCTTAACGACAGCTAATAACCAACCCGGTACATTTGGTATAAAAACCGCTTTGGTCACTGGGACTATTTATCCTTTATCCTTACCATCCATAATAACCGAATTAGGAGAAATAGAAGGTATTTTGGATCATTTTGGGTTTGAGGGCTACATAGCTAAGGTGCCTCAATCTCACGACCGTATCCATATGCCTCCAAATGGCTTTATTTATATTACTTCCGAAAACTTTCAATGTGGGCTCTATTGTAACGCCCCACCTTTATTCCCATGTTAATAAAGAATATTACATAGTAATATTGTCTACTAATACATAGAATAAGGTTGGATATGAGAAACCACACATGAATATTCCTTAGGCTAACACTTACACATTTTGTTTTACGTCATAAAATCATAAATGGCATGTACAGTATCGGCATAAAGCAATAAACACATTGCCTACATAAGAACATAACAATGTATAATATATCACAAAGAACGCAGAATTACTGAACACAACGAAATATATAATATAGACAAGAAAATACTTTCATAAGTGAGTCTATAAAACATAACTACTAGACTCACATAATAAAAATATAAATATTGACTACAACATGTCTTAAAATATACATGAAATAAAAAGTCAGCAGCTCATACAAAGTATACAACATACATAAAGGTCTGGAATCTAATTGATATACATACATACATACATACATACATACATATATATATATATATATATATATCCATAAGCTAGCCCTACATCCACGGTCAATGAGTCCCAGTACCTAAAATGTTTCGGCCTGACCCGAGTATTAATAAATAATAAACTGGTCAGGCTATCTCTAATTCAACAAATATGATATCATATGTGTACATAAGTAAATTTCAACAATATAGTCATAACTATATTTTTTGAGAAAAATGAGTGATCCTCACAAGGAGAATATAGTCATAACTATATAATACACCAACATCCAAATAATTAATTGCTACATCATAATAATTCACGATGTCATAAAAATATTAATGCTGATTACAAGCAATCATCTCAAATATAGTGAAACAAACTATCTCATAAATTAGAATCATGAACAAGCATGAAAGCAAGTCAAAACCATAAGACAAGCATGAAAGTGGGTCAAAACCAAAGGCAAGCACGAAAGCTGGTCAAAACAAAAGGACAAACAGGAAAGCTAGTCAAAACCATAAGACAAGCATGAAAGCAAGTCAAAACCAAAAGGCAAGCATGAAAGCGAGTCAAATCAAAATCTCACAAAACGAATCATCAATCAAAGGATACGCATGAAAGCAAGTCATCATAAGACAATCCTGAAAGCACACCAAACCCCCCGAAAACGAGTTATAATAAGACGAGCCTGAAAGTTACACCGAACCCACCTGAAAACGAGTTATAATAAGACAAGCCTGAAAGTTATGCCGAACCAGCTTGAACACAAGTTATAATAAGACGAGCCTGAAAGCTATACCAACATAAGATCATTGCTGATCGAAGTGTTAACTTTCATTTAGTAATCAAACTAGTATCACCCAAATTTTCCATAACCACTCGGTGATACATGAATATTTACTGAGAGATAATAGATTTCACTTAAGTAAAATATTATATCAAACGAGTCGAAGAGTTAATTGATGAGGTGATACAAGTATTCCGTACCACTTGTACTACTAAACCTCTTAATTGGAGTTCTCATTTTATAGAAGTAATATTTTTATATAGAAATTACTTCTTTTTGAAAACATTCAAAACATGTCTAAAGACTATACTAGATATATTTGTAAGATGCTACTATTTAAATATATCCTTTAAAATTAGAGATTTTCATATATATAAAATTTTCTTCACTTTTAATAATTATTATTTTTAAAATTCTATAATAATCCTTTCTATCAAAATATTTATAAGTATAATTTTATTTCCATAATTTAAAACAATGGATTTGGATATAAAATCATAAGTATAATTTTATATAAATTATAAAAGCTATTTAAGAACTATATATTTTATATAATATAATTTCAAGAATTTATTCTTCACAAAACATCTTATTTAATATATATCATTATTAATTTCATAAAATTGAAATTTTATGATGCCACAAGGCAAATACTAACCCATTTCAACTTAAAAATTTATAATTCTATTTAATAACCATTTTTAAATACTAAATTAATTTTATATTTATTGTATTTGAAATAAAATCTCAACCAATGATTTAGAAGTGATTTCCAAGACTTTAAAATTTCTTTTACATTTTACAAAAGATTTATCAACCTAAAAATCTACATATTCTTATCAAAATAAATTCACTCAAAAGATCAAATATACGTTTTCATATAAATCTCCAATTCCACTTTAAATCTAAAATTCACGTTCTAAAAGAATTTATCATATTTTTATAACTCACAAATTCCAATATTTTTTCATATTTCAGTGCTTGAAAATTTTCAATTTAAATTATCATAGGTTTAATTAAAGCGATTCTAAAATCATGGTTGTTGCAGAGCTCCCCTCCTTAGAGAAATTGTATCCTCTCAATTCTATTTTAGAGAAAAGCCTATAACATATATGTTTGCACCAAAAATGGTCACAAACCTCAAGTGTTGTGAAAGCACCAGTGTATGAATACAAATCAGCACTATTCAAACACAAATCTCAGATCTAAGCTAGCAATAAACAGCAGTCCAGAAATAAATCACAAGAACAGGAAATTTATAGTGGTTCGGCTATCTCCGGCCTACGTCCACTTCAATGATTTTTATCTTTTATTGATGTTCTTTGCTGATTACAGATGATTACAGTAGATACAATGAGTGAATTTCTGTATAACAGCAAATGGAAAGAAGTAGAATTGAATCCGTCAGAGTCTGGACGTCCAATGGCCAAAAAGATCCCCTTTTCTGAGGGCTTCAGGGGGCTATTTATAGGTGTAGGAGGCCCAGATCTCGCCCAAACTTCAGGAGACTTTTTTTGGCACATGAGTGGGCCCACGCGACCGGTCCCACCAAGTTTCGACTCGATTTGTGATCGATATGAAGTGATTTCATATCCATCAAGGATTAGTCCAATCGAGCTGAAACTTGGCAGGAACATTCTTTACCTTGTATGGAAGCTACTGTGAAAATTTCATAGCATTTGGCCTTGTGGCTTGGGAGATATGATCGATACGAGTTGAAGTTTCTCGGTTGGCTGTTCGCTTCGAGTCCCTCACTTCGAATCCATGCCTTCGAATCGATGGTTGCACGTGATAACGCGGCAACGTGGCACGCACTCCTCGCATCGATCCGCCCTTTGCTCCGAGATGACCGTGTCGACTCCATGAATTTCGCCTTGCTCGTATCGAAGAATAACATGTCACCCAGGCTCGTTGACCTGATGGATACGAACAAGCCTCTGCTCATGGATTCGAGAATGGTCCCATGATGGATACGAAGCAGCGACTCTTTGATGGATGCGAAGTTGACGTTAGGTGATTGTTACGAAGCGGACTACTTACTGATGTATTCGAACAAGGAGCCATGCCGATGGACTCGAATAAGTCTCTCTGGCCAAAGGTTGATCGACACAAAGTCCATCGATACTAAGTGCGGCCTACTGATGGATACGAACGGATGGATTCAAATGAGAGGCTGCTCTGATCGTTAAGATATTGATGGATACGAAATGAGGCCCATTGATGGATTCGAGCTTCTTGACCGCGGACTGACTCGTACCTGATCGATTCGAAGACTCTCTGATGGATACGAATCTGATGGATTCGAACAGGTCGTCACTTTGGTTTTCTGATGGATACGAACAACACCTTGTATCCAACTTGTATCGATCATATCTCATTCATACGAACTCCGATTAACCTGAAATCTGAAACTCTGGCTTCCATGGCTTTGCTTGTCATGTCTTGTCAATTGCGGCCCGATTCGGACTCGGACAAAATTCATCGATATCCATGGTTACCCTGCAACGCATAGCTGAATATTCATGACTAGTTATTATCGGTTTTTAGTCAGTTTTGGGTATCTCAGCTTTGCCAAAAAGTGGGATAACACTTTGCCCCCCAAAACATGCCTTTTGGTAAAAGGTGTGTTTTGATTAGTCTCAAATTGAATGCAGTGAGTTCATGTTTTATTCAGAGCTTATAGCATTTTCAATCAAGTCCATGGCTGTTCGATGCCGAATCGTTATCAATTTCTGCCAGTGGAAGTTTAAGAATGAAATTCTACAGTCTCTCCGGACTGTTGATGATCGCTCCGGACCCTTGCGAAGCCCATTCCAGACTTAGCGGTCGAATAGAAAGATCCTATTGCACTCCGGCGTTGCTTTCTATCCCTTGCACTCTGGCCCCAGTTAGGGCGTGAAGCGATGTCTTGGCCGTTCTGGACCGATCGTAGCCTCTCCGGGCTCCTGCTGGATCCCATCCTGTCACTCTATGATGAAGGGGAAATAACGTTAAGTGGGTCGATCCTGTCGCTCTCCGGCGAAGCGACCGACTTCTTGCACTCCGGTTCAGTGTATCTGAACATTAAGCGATGTCTTGACCTGAATCGTCGGCCGATCACAGCCTCTCCGGGCTCTTATCGAATCCCGATCCAATCACTCTCCGGTGAATAGGAAACGATGCTTAAGTGAGTCGATCCTGTCGCTCTCCGGCGAAGCAACTCACTTCTTACACTCCGGACCCCGCCTCTCCGGGTAGGATCATAAAGCGATTATGTTTATACTGATATTTAATGTTCATCCTTTAACTCTCCGGTTAAAGGTTTATTTCAAGAAATTCAAGTTTATTTATTAAATTCAGGTCCTAGATGTTCAATCTCAAACATCAGGAAAAAACTAAACATTGCCTCTCCGGGCAGATCGGTCTATCTCCATCTCAGAGCATGCCTAGGGATCTCTCCGGTTCCCGTACATGAGTAAGTGGAGTAGCCGTTTATTCTAAAAGCAAATCTGATTAAATTATTTGACCCAAGTCCAAATCCTGAACTTGGCCCTTGCCATCTTAATCAGTTGATGACGAGTCGTGATCCCGATCCAGGATCGTTTCTGTTAGGTGGAGGCGGTAGTTGCTCAGGCCTTACCACCGCTGCCCGTTCTCTGACATATTGTGGCAATCTACCACTCCTGGCATGTTCTTCCACCTCATCCTTTAGGTGGCGGCATTCGTCGGTTGTATGCCCATCCAGCTCATGGAATAGGCAATATTTTCCGGTTCTACGCTCCCGCTCTGTGGGATCTCTCCTGGGGGGTTTTCGATAGGGGAGTTGCCCCCGAGTTTCAGCGTAAATCCTTTCTAGGCTTGCCGTCAAATCTGTGTATTGCCTGAATCTAGGCTCTCGGAATTTCTTCCGTTTATCAGGACCATCATGTGTGTCATCCTACTTTCGTTTTCCTTTGTCTGCCCTGGGTTGTTCCCTGGCGGTTCCTTCGCCTTGTGCAGCATTTACTTCCTGCCTCTCGGCTCGTGATTCTTCTAGTCGAATGAATTTTTCAGCTTCATGGTAAAATTCTCCGAGATCTTGTGGTGGATCTCTTGTCAATGAATCTTTGAATTCGGTGCCTTCTCCAACTCCTGCCACCGCCGCCATCAAAATCATCGATGGATCCGGGCGATCTACAGAAGCCACCGTTGCATTGAATCGCAGCAGAAAACCTTTTATGGACTCTCCGGTCCTTTGCTTTATCGAAGCTAAAGTCATCACATTCTTGGGTCTTGTCACATGGACCCTAAATTGTTCCATGAAGCAATCTACAAGCTCGCCCCATGTCTTGATCGATCCAGTCTTTAATTGCCTGAACCAAAGTGCAGCCAAGTCTGACAAAAATAAAGGGAAACATCGCGCCATCACTTCCTCAGATGCTCCCAGTACTTCCATGTGTCTAATGTATCTGGTAATGTGCATGGTCGGATCCGACTTCCCATCATACGGATTCAGCGTCGGTAGTTTGAACTTTGGAGGGTTCCTTGCATTCCTGATATTCGGAGTGAACGGACTCCGACTGATTTCCTCTAATCCTCCGCTAGACAATCATCCTCTCATGAGTCGTCGCACTAATCCAGCCATCTTTTCATCTCCATCCTGGGGTTGCCCTCTTGTCTTGAAGGGTATTCTGGTACGTATTCTTCGTGTGGCCCGTTAGCATCAGCGTTGGCCCCAGCTTGTTGAGCTCCATCTGTCGGCCTTCCAGCATCGTATCCCGAGGGTCTGCCCCCGAGTCCTTGTTGATTGTCCTCTGGATCTGCATTCTGTCCTTCATTAGGTTCCGCAATCCTAGCTCCTTGTTTCACATTCATAGCCGCTGTAGCTGGTCCTAGGCTCTGCATCCCTGCAGCTCTCATCTGTTCAAAGAAATTCTGCAGCATCTCTTGTTGACTTTTCATCATTCTTTCGTGCATCAGATTGGTCATAGTCTCCATTTCGTCTCTAGTGATGTAGATCGAAGCTGGTTCTTCTCCAGCACCAGAGGATGCCTCTTGACTTCCTCCTTGATGGCTTCTCTCAGCTCTTTGTCTTCTACTTGTTTGTCGAGTCATTGTCTTCAAATCTTCGAGTTTTCAAATCTGAACTTCGAATCTGGTGTAGCGGGTGCTAGTTCCTCTCAATGAAAGCACCAAAGTGTTTGCACCAAAAATGGTCACAAACCCCAAGTGTTGTGAAAGCACCAGTGTATGAATACAAATCAGCACTATTCAAACACAAATCTCAGATCTAAGCTAGCAATAAACAACAGTCCAGAAATAAATCACAAGAACAGGAAATTTATAGTGGTTCGGCTATCTCCGGCCTACGTCCACTTCAATGATTTTTATCTTTTATTGATGTTCTCTACTGATTACAGATGATTACAGTAGATACAATGAGTGAATTTCTGTATAACAGCAAATGGAAAGAAGTAGAATTGAATCCGGCAGAGTCTGGACGTCTAATGGCCAAAAAGATCCCCTTTTCTGAGGGCTTCAGGGGGCTATTTATAGGTGTAGGAGGCCCAGATCTCTCCCAAACTTCAGGAGACTTTTTCTGGCACGTGAGTGGGCCCACGCGACCGGTCCCACCAAGTTTCGACTCGATCTGTGATTGATATGAAGTGATTTCGTATCCATCAAGGATTAGTCCAATCGAGCTGAAACTTGGCAGGAACATTCTTTACCTTGTATGGAAGTTACTGTGAAAATTTCATAGCATTTGGCCTTGTGGCTTGGGAGATATGATCGATACGAGTTGAAGTTTCTCGGTTGGCTGTTCGCTTCGAGTCCCTCACTTCGAATCCATGCCTTCGAATCGATGGTTGCACGTGATAACACGGCAACGTGGCACGCACTCCTCGCATCGATCCGCCCTTTGCTCCGAGATGACCGTGTCGACTCCATGAATTTCGCCTTGCTCGTATCGAAGAATAACACGTCACCCAGGCTCGTTGACCTGATGGATACGAACAAGCCTCTGCTCATGGATTCGAGCATGGTCCCATGATGGATATGAAGCAGCGACTCTCTGATGGATGCGAAGTTGATGTTAGGTGATTGTTACGAAGCGGACTACTTACTGATGGATTCGAACAAGGAGCCATGCCGATGGACTCGAATAAGTCTCTCTGGCCAAAGGTTGATCGACACGAAGTCCATCGATACGAAGTGCGGCCTACTGATGGATACGAACGGATGGATTCGAATGAGAGGCTGCTCTGATCGTTAAGATATTGATGGATACGAAATGAGGCCCATTGATGGATTCGAGCTTCATGACCGCGGACTGACTCATACCTGATTGATTCGAAGACTCTTTGATGGATACGAATCTGATGGATTCGAACAGGTCGTCACTTTGGTTTTCTGATGGATACGAACAACACCTTGTATCCAACTTGTATCGATCATATCTCATTCATACGAACTCCGATTAACCTGAAATCTGAAATGCTGGCTTCCATGGCTTTGCTTGTCATGTCTTGTCAATTGCGGCCCGATCCAGACTCGGATAAAATTCATCGATATCCATGGTTACCCTGCAACGCATAGCTGAATATTCATGACTAGTTATTATCGGTTTTAAGTCAGTTTTGGGTATCTCAGCTTTGCCAAATAGTGGGATAACAATATACCTATATTACTATAATTAAAACATTGATTTTTAAAGTACATTCTGCACATACAACAATTAATCATTAAAACAATCTCATAATGAGATCATTTACAACTATAAATTAGGAAGCTCTACATTTACCCTCTTAGTTTAGCATGTTGTAACAACCCTAATTTTATTGACATTATTCAGAACATTTAATTAGAATAAATTAAATGGAATAATGTAGATAAGGAGATTGAGGTTGATTAATAAATTAGGTGGTTGTGCTTACTTAAACTAATGACTTGTATAAATGGTTAGGAAATTAAACACAAGGGCATTAGGGTAAATAACCATACTTCCCACCCTTATACTATTCCCATTAGGTCATGCATGTTCATTTCACCAAAACAAAAATTATAACTGTAAGTAGTGAAAGCAAGGCCGACAATTAGAAAGATGAGAAGAGAAAATGAACTAAAAGCTAGGATTCAAGTTAGAAGGAACCAATGTCAATCATACTTCAATTTCCTTATCCAATATAAGGTGAATAATTTCTACATCTCTATTTTGATTTTACATCATATGGTTCGGATTTTAGGATAAATATGTTTTATGATATATTGAATGATGATATGCTTGATTTTGATTTATATATGTATTGAACAAGGTTGTTTAAAAAGTAGATATACACGGTTTTAGGGTAAAACTGAGATCAAATGATTTTTAAATGCCATGGGAAAATTTTTTGTTATAGAAAACATGATTTTGGAGATGGGTTTCAATTTTCATAATTTTCTGAGTTTATATAGATTTTATATAAATTTTCTGGTGAAAAAAATGATTTATTGGGTTATAAATTATTTTCGGCTAAAATAAAGATTATTTGGGTTTGAAATTTTTATACATTGGAAAACATATTAAAATAGATTTTGTGGGATTTTTCCAGATTTTCCTAAATGTTTTGATGAATATATAAAATTATTTAAGGTATGAGACTTAAATGTTTTATATATTTAATTAAGGAGAAGGGGCATTTTATAAAATAAAATTATTATTTATTTCTAAAAATTAGTGGCAACATTTTTTTGAAAAGAAATTGTTAACCGATGAGAATTTGACAAACAAAGGCAGGTTTGTTGAAAAGTTATCCTTTTTAAGTTAAAAAGAAAGAAATCATACTTTTAGCATGTTTCAGCCTTTTACAGTAGTAAACCTTTCGACCTAGACCTTTCAACTAAGTCGAAAGTTTATAGTCTTCGACAAGGTCAAACCAATGCATATGGTATCAAGTTACTTGGTACGTAATGAATTGGACAGAGTCAAAGGGTTCTTAGTCGAAAGGTTGATGGAAAAAGAGGTTGGGGTATGCTTGTTTTATAAACTAAAACTTTCACCTGCTTTGCTTTCAAATTAGAGCTTTCGACTTGGTTACTTTCAACTAGGTCAAATGTTAAAAAGAAAGGTTTTAAACCTTTCGACAAAGTTGAAAGGTTACTGCTGCTTTACCACCATTTTGTTTTGGAACCTTTCGAAACAGTCAAATGGTTACTGCCACTTATCATTGTTTTGTTTTGAACCTTCCGACACAGTCAAAAGGTTGTAGCCGCCTTTTCCAACCTTTCGAAGTCGTTGCTTTCGACAATGACAAACGGTTTATTTGTTTTATAAACCAACCATTCTCCCATTGCTTTCGAAAGGTATCAAAGCCATTGACTTATATGTTTTTCCTTTTTTTATAATTGAAATGTAACACAAGCTTTCGAAGGAGTTGCTTTAAAAAGGCGGAGGTCTGTTGTTTTAAATGAAATGTTTTAAAGCTTTTGAAGCAGACCTTCCAACAAGGTCAAAAGGTTGCTTCCATTGTAGTCAAAAGGTTTTAAAAGAGGACCTTCCGCATATTTTAACTTGAACCTAGTAAGTCTTCGAAAAGTTTATATTTTAAGAGTTGAATGCTTTTGAAAGGTTTGAATTGCTAAATGGTTCAATGGTTTCGAAAGGTTTGGATTCGAAAGGTTGTTTTGAAGACCTTTCGACAAGGTCGAAAGGTTTGGTTTTAAAAGATCTGAAAACACATACTCTAATTTTTAAAGGAAAACCCACGGCTTATATAAAGGAGTTTTGTAAGGGTTTTAAGTATGTAATTTTGAAGAAGTATTGCCTTGATAAAAATATAATTTAAAGGTGTTAACAATGTTTTATGATATGTATTTCAATGACCTTAAACCCACAGGAGTGTTATTGTTAATTAATGTTTCACTTCTTCAAATATGAGTATATTCACATGATAACCCATAACTGTATTTTGGGGAAAAATGGGTAGAAGAACCAGTAGATTAACTCAAATAGCAAATATAAATTACTTAAACTCCTGAATGAGTAGAATTGCATCCATGGAGTCAGGGTGACCAAAAATATAGGATGCCTAAACTTTGTAGTTATTGGAGGTAAACCAAAAGGTTCAGAGTAAACCTATGAAAACTATGATAAGGTAGTTATTGGTGCATACCAAAAGTTTCATAGTAAATCCATGAAAACTATGATAAGGTAGTTATTGGTGCATACCAAAAGGTTTATAGTTAACCCATGAAAACTATGCATAAGGACAGTTGGTAGGGGCTAATTGGTTTGTAGTGAACCCATGAAAAATATATCTGGATTAAGAATTGACATCGGTCAATAGGTTCCTAGTAAACCCATGAAAACTAGGATATGTAAGTGGCTAATGGAAGTATCAGTAGGTTCCTAGTCAACCCATGAAAACTAGGATGTGCAATGAGTCACTGGATAAGTCCATAGGATCCTAGTAGACCCATGAAAACTAGGATAAGGTGATTAGTAATTGGAATGACTAATAGGTTCAGGAGGACCCGTGAATTAATTAAGTTAACTGGCAGGAGCTATAGGTTCTGAGTGATCCCATGAAAACTATGAATAGTACATGGTATCTATTAGTTATAACAAGGTTATTAGTAAACCCATGAAAACTAAAAAGGTTAATAGTGACCTTAGAAACTATAATAATGACGGGGTGTCAGATTAAACTGGGAATGGGAAAATCTTATTTATTTTCAAGTACGCATATCATCATAATGTTTTGAAATGTATGTTTTAACCATTGTGGATGTAGGAGCATAGAATTTGGTTTTATAAAGGTTTTAAGATACTAATGAGAAGAAAACCCATTCTGCTAAGCGACATGGTCTCACTAGATATCTAAAAGGATTGAGATGTTAGATTATTATACATACCAGGCTTTATGTCTGACTCGAAGTTTTTTCCCCTTAAACTCTCGGGTACTCAATTTATTTTGAGTAGTTTGAGATTTAAGGTTCTCTGGTTTTCTTTTTTGATGAATAAAGCTTCCGGAGGCTTGCAGGAGGCAGATTGTTATTTAGATTTTTCTTTCCGCTATGCGTTTTGTTTGTAAAGGAAGATTTATTAGCCTTACTATATTCTCTGATCAACCAAGGGGGCATCTTCATATGTCCCTCTTGGCGTATTTAATAATTATATTTTGCTGAACGTGGTTAACGTAATTTGGGATTATGTAATGAACAAGAAATGTTTTAGATAGAATGTGGAAATATGTTTTTGAATTGTTAAAATATTTCCATATTTCTATGATCTGTGTATTAATGAATCTAGCACCGCCATATTTGGTTATCGAAGATTAATAACTATGGATGACTGCAGCATCCGTAGCCGTTAGTTTTGGGCCTCTAAGTTGGGGTATGTCACAAGTTGGTATCAGAGCATAGGTTTATGAAACTTTAAAATAAAAGTTAAACCTAAAAGCTTTTTTCAAACATAATCCAATGAATTTAAAAATAAGATCGGGGTGGGTTAACACTATAGTAACATAGTTGTATTTGATATATAGGTATATATTTAAGTATGTATTCCCCTCTCTCTTAGACCGTTCTTCTGTATCTTACTAAGACTCGTGTGTAGATATATGAGAAAGAGGATATGGAGGCAAGAAACGTAAGAGAAAATCTGGGTGGAGGAAGCACCACAACCAATGGAAATGCTCGACCTAATACTCGGAGAAACCAAGGTCGACAGGCTAATGCTAACCAAAATGCTGAGGCCAATGTAGGTGTTGGAAATCCGCCAGTAGATGCGGGGATGGTGTATCAGTTGTTGGCTAATCTTTTGCAAGCGGGAGCTGCTAGGAATTTTGGTGGAGCTAATCCTATAGTTCCGGCTAGTTTTAACTATGCTAAGTTGAGTAGAGACTATGTCAGTCTGGGAGGAAAACTGTTTGCTGGAACGGAAGATGCTGTTGAAGTATAAAACTGGCTGTTGAATTATGAAAGAATCTTTACGGATTTAGGCTTGAATGATGGGGAGAAGAGAAGGCTAGCCTCTAGACAGTTGCAAGGGTTAGCGCTTCATTGGTGGAACAGTGTGACGGCCGGAGTACCGGAGGAAGAGTCGACTTGGGCTGATTTCAGGAGTAGGTTTGAGCAGAGGTTCTTGTCTAAGGTTGCCAAATCGGCATTGATAAGGAAGTTCATGTATCTTTTCCAAGGACAAATGTCTGTGATCGAGTATGCTGCTAAGTTTGAAGAGCTATCTCGATATGGTTATGCTTTGGTTGACACTGATGTCAGAAGGAATGAGAGATACATTAGAGGTTTGAGGCCAGAGCTAGGCAGAATGGCTATGACTCATATTAGAGAGCCTTATCATGTGCTGATTGAGATAACCATTCGCCATGAGGAGATGCTTACTGTTTCAGCTAGGGAGAAGCTAGTTGAGTCCCAAGGGTTTCAAGGAAGAAAAAGGAAATTCTTTAAGAAGAAAGGAGCCCAGAAAGGGGAGGCTGCTAAGAAGGCGAAGGTTGATTTAGTGTGTTATAAGTGTGATAAGAAGGGCCATTATGCCCACGAGTGCAGAACTGGTAAAGGAAAGAAGCCTGCTGAGAAGAAGAATGTGAAATGCTTCAACTGTGACCAAGTTGGGCATTATAAGCACCAGTGTCCAGAGCCAGTCAGGGCGGACAAAGGGAAGTTGTTTGCTACTGGAACACCATCTTCTTCTAAACCCACTGTAGCGGAGAAAGGGAAAACTATGATGGAAGGTACGCTTTTGATTCAGAGTATACCTGTTAGGGTACCTTTTGATACCGGTGCATCCCATTCATTTATATCCCAGTATTTGGTTGATAGGTTATGTATAGAACCCACATACCTTATTACTTCCTTAAGGGTTGCGAATCCAATAGGTGGGTATGCAACTCTTGGGATGAGATGTGACCAGTTAGAACTTGAGTTGTTAGGCCATAAGTTTGCATGCAGCTTGTATGTTTTTGATTTCGTAGATTTCGGGATCATCTTAGGTATGGATTGGTTGGGTAAGTATGAGGCTAGGATATTTTGCCAAGATCGGGAAATATCATTGAGGCACCCAGATAGTCATAACCGAATCATTTTCTCGGTGGAGAATTCCAGTAAGAGTGTTTGTGATTTGTTGAGTACCATGAAGGTTAGAGAAGAGCTTACTCAGGTTCGGATAGCTAGAGAGTTTGCAGATGTCTTTGAGCCGGTTACTGGATTACCCCCGAAATGAGATGTTGAGTTTCGAATAGACCTTATACCGGGAGCTGAACCTGTCAATAGACCACCTAGCAGAATGACACCAATATAGATGAAGGAATTGAAGGTGCAGTTAGTGGATCTTGAGGAAAGGAATTTTATTAGACCAAGCAGTTCACCTTGGGGAGCAGCTACAGTGTTTGTGAAGAAACCAGATGGGTCGTTAAGGATATGCATCGACTATCGTAAGTTAAATGAGAGGACGATCAAAAATAAGTACCCTCTACCAAGGGTTGATGATCTATTTTATCAGTTGATTGGAGCCAGAGTATTTTACCAATTGGATTTGGCGACGGGGTTCCACCAGTTGAGAGAGGCGGAGGATAGTATTCATTTGACCGCATTCCAAACTAGGTATGGTTCATATGAGTGGTTAGTAATGTCATTCGGATTGACGAATGCACCCGCTTTCTTCGTTGATTTAATGAACCGGGTTTTCAGAGAGCACTTGGATAGGTTTGTGTTGGTGTTCATAGATGACATTTTGGTGTACCCTAAAGATGAAAGAGAGCATGAGATTCATCTTAGAGTGTTGTTGGAGACGTTGAGGCAGAATCAGCTGAAGGCGAAGTTTTCCAAGTGTAATTTCTGGAAGAGAGAAGTTAAGTTTCTTGGTCATGTGGTTTCAGAGGAAGGACTGTCAGTTGATCCAGTTAAGATCGAGGCGGTCAATAAATGGAAGAGACCAGAGACGGTAATCGAGATCATGAGTTTTCTTGGACTTGCTGGCTATTACTGGAGATTCATCAAGGATTTCTCACGGATAGCAGCGCCTTTGACTAAGTTGACCAGGAAGGACGTGAGGTTTGTTTGGTCCGACAAATGTGAGGAAGCATTCCTTAAGTTAAAACATTTGTTAACCAATGCGCCAGTGTTAGTATTTTCGGATGGTAACCAAGGGTTGGTAGTATACACTGATGCATGTGGACTGGATTGGGAGCAGTATTAATGCAGAAGGGCAAAGTTATCGCTTACACATCTAGGCAGCTTAGACTGCACGAGGTAAGGTATCCTACTCACGACTTGAAGTTAGCTGCGGTGATTTTTGCCTCGAAGATTTGGATTCATTATCTTTTGGGAGAGAGATTTGAGTTTTATACCAATCATAAGTCATTAAAGTATTTATTCTCTCAGAAGGAGTTGAATATGAGACAACAGATGTGGCTAGAGGTTTTGGCTGCTTATGATTTCGGTAAAGAGTATAATCCGGGAAAAGGAAATAAGGTAGTAGAAATAAGGTAGCAGACGCTCTCAGTAGAAAACATCAAAATGGGGTGTTAGCAATGTTGGCAGAATGGAAGGATCTAGAAGCTTTAGCCAGTTGTGGGGTGCAGTTGAGATTTACTGCTAGTTCTAGTCGGGTTACCGCTATGATATCTTGTTTAGAAGTTCGACCAGTGCTGATTGAGAGGATAGCTTCTAAGCAAAGAGAAGATCCTGTTTTAGCTGAGAGGATTAGAAAGCTTGAGGTCGGATTAGAGATTGATGACCTAAAGGATTTTAATCTTGACCAAAGAGGATGGTTGAGAAAGAAGGGACAGTTATGTGTTCCAGGTGTAGAGAACTTAAGGAGAGAAGTTCTAGAAGAGTGTCATCGATCGAAGTTTACGATTCATCCTTGAGGAACCAAGAAGTATCAAGATATGAAGAGGAGCTTTAATTGGGAAGGCATGAAGAAGGATGTTGGCTTGTGGGTTAGGCAGTGTATTAACTGCCAACATCAGAAGCCAAGTGGTTACTTCAGCCTTTAGATATTCCAGTTTGGAAGTGGGATTCGATATCGATGGATTTTATAAATGGGTTGCCAAGGACAAATAGAGGAAACGAAAGCGTATTGGTTATAGTGGACAGGTTGACCAAGAGTGCGCATTTCATTCTAGTAAAGTCAACCAGGACGTCACCTGTTTTAGCAAAGTTGTTCATGAAGAACATAGTTAGACTTCATGGGTTCCTAGTAGCATAATCAGCGAAAGAGATGCATTGTTCACTAGCGAATTTTGGAGGAGTCTGCAAGAGGTATTAGGTACCAAGCTTAAGATGAGTACAACTTATCACCCACAGACAGATGGGCAGACAGAGAGAGTCAACAAGGTACTCGAATATTTGTTGAGGGCTTGTGTATTGGACTTTGGTGGATCTTAGGAAGATCACCTACATCTGATTGAGTTTTCCTATAATAATAGTTATCAGACTAGTATAGGAATGGCGCCTTTTGAAGTTTTGTATGGAAGACCATGCAAATCGCTAGCATGTTGGTTAGAGACTGGAGACAGATTGGTCTTAGGTCCAGATTTGGTTAGAGACGCGTCAGAAAAGATTGAGTTAATCCGAGGTCAGATGAAGGAAGCTCAATCCAGGCGGAAGAGTTACGCAGATAAAAGGCGTAAGGACTTAGAGTTCTCAGTAGGAGATAAGGTTTTCATTAAAGTATCACCGATGAAGGGTGTGGTACGATTTGGAAAGTCGGGAAAGTTGGCCCCAAGGTACGTTGGTCCATTTCAGATTATAGAAAGAATTGGAAACCTCGCTTATAGAGTAGAGTTGCTGAGCAGTTTGGCAGGTGTCCATAATGTATTCCATGTGTCTCATCTTCATAAGTATGTGCATGATCCAAAGGCTACTATTCCCCATACAGAGTTGGAGGACTTGGTAGTAGAGCCTGATTTGACTTCTGTTAGACAACCAGTTCAGATTGTAGCGAGAGATGAGAAGAAATTGAGGACCAAGATAGTCAAGTTGGTAAAGGTTTAGTATAGCGACAACGAGAAAGACTATACTTGGGAGATGGAGGATAGGATTCTAGAGGCTTATCCTGATTTGTTTTGATGGTATGTCTATAGTAGATTCACATAGATTGGTTGCTAAGAGATGTTACAAATGATAGCTATGTTTGCTAGTTAGTCCTTACTGAATTTCGAGGACGAAATTCTTTAAGGAGGGGAGCCTGCAACACCCCTAATTTTATTGACATTATTCAGGATATTTAATTAGAATAAATTAAATGGAAAAATGTAAATAAGGAGATTGAGGTTGATTATTAAATTGGGTGGCCATGCTTACTTAATATTTAATGAACTTGTATAAATGGTTAGGAAATTAAACATAAGGGCATTAGGGTAAATAACCATACTTCCCACCCTTATACTATTCCCATTAGGTCATACACGTTCATTTCACCAAAACAAATATTATAACTGTAAGAAGTGAAAGTTAGGCCGACCATTAGAAAGAGGAGAGGAGAAAATCAACTTAAAGCTAGGATTCAAGTTAGAAGGAATCAATCTCAATCATACTTCAATTTCCTTATCCAATCTAAGGTGAATAATAATTTCTACATCTCTATTTTGATTTTAACATCATAGGGTTCAGATTTTAGGATAAATCTGTTTTATGATATATTGAATGATTATATGCTTAATTTTGATTTATATATGTATTGAACAAGGTTGTTTAACAAATAGATATACACGGTTTTAGGGTAAAACCAAGATGAAATGGTTTTCAAATGCCATGGGAAATTTTATGCTATAGAAAACATGATTTTGGAGATGGGTTTCAATTTTCATAATTTTCTGGGTTTATATGGATTTTATATAAATTTTCTAGTGAAGAAAATGATTTATTGGGTTATAAATTATTTACGGCTAAAATAAAGATTATTTGGGTTTCAAATTTTTATATGTTGGAAAACATATTAAAATAGATTTTCTCGGATTTTTCCAGATTTTCCTAAGTATTTTGATGAATATATAAAATTATTTAAGGTATGAGACTTAAATGTTTTATATATTTAATTAAAGAGAAGGGGGATTTTATAAAATAAAATTATTATTTATTTGTGAAAATTAAGTGTAACATATTTCTGAAAAGAAATTGTTAACCAATGAGAATTTGACAAACAAAGACAGGTTAGTTGAAAATTATCCTTTTTAAGTTAAAAACAAAGAAATCATACTTTTAGCATGTTCTACCCTATTACAGTTGTAAACCTTCCGACCTAGACCTTTCAGCTAAGTCGAAAGATTATAGCTTTCGACAAGGTCAAACCAATGCATATGGTATCAAGTTACTTGGTACGTAATGAATTGGACAAAGTCGAAGGATTCTTAGTCGAAAGGTTGATGACCAAAGAGGTTGGGGTATGTTTGTTTTATAAACTAAAGCTTTCACTGCTTTGCTTTCGAATTAGAGCTTTCGACTTGGTAGCTTTCAACTAGGTCAAATGTTTAAAAAGAAAGGTTTTAAACCTTTCCACAAAGTCGAAAGGTTACTGCTACTTTACCACTATTTTGTTTTGAAACCTTTTGACACAGTCGAAAGGTTACTTCTACTTATCATTATTTTGTTTTGAACCTTCTGACACGGTAGAAAGGTTATTGCCGCTTTTTCCAACCTTTTGAAGTCGTTGCTTTCGACAAAGACGAAAGGTTTACTTGTTTTAAAAACTAGCCGTTCTCCCATTGCTTTCGAAAGGTATCAAAGCCTTCGACTTATATGATTTTCCTTTGTTTTATAATTGAAATCTAACCCAAGCTTTCGAAGGAGTTGCTTTAAAAAGGCGGAGGTCTATTGTTTTAAATGAAATGTTTTAAAGCTTTCGAAGCAGACCTCCCGACAAGGTCGAAAGGTTGCTTCCATTGTAGTCAAAAGGTTTTAAAGGAGGACCTTCCACATATTTTAACTTAAACTCAGTTAGTCTTTAAAAGGTTTATATTTAAGAGTTGAATGCTTTCGAAAGGTTTGAATTACTGATAGTTTCAATGGTTTCGAAAGGTTGTTTTGAAGACCTTTCGACAAGGTCGAAAGGTTTGGTTTTAAAAGATCTGAAAACCCATACTCTAATTTTTAAAGGAAAACCCACAGCTTATATAAAGGAGTTTTGTAAGGGTTTTAAGTATGTAATTTTGAAGAAGTATTTCCTTGATAAAAATATACGTTAAAGGTGTTAACAATGTTTTATGATATGTATTTCAATGACCTTAAACCCACAGGAGTGGTATTGTTAATTAATGTTTCACTTCTTCAAATATGAGTATATTCATGTGATAACCCATAACTATATTTTGGGGAAAAGGGGTAGAAGAACCAGTAGGTTAACTCAAATAGTGAATATAAATTACTTAAACTCCTGAATGAGTAGAATTGCATCCATGGAGTCAGGGTGATCAATAATATAGGATGGCTAAACTTTGTAGTTATTGGAGGTAAACCAAAAGGTTCATAGTAAACACATGAAAACTATGATAAGGTAGTTATTGGTGCATACCAAGAGGTTCATAGTAAACCCATGAAAACTATGATAAGGTAGTTATTGGTGCATACCAAAAGGTTTATAGTTAACCCATGAAAACTATGCATAAGGAATCCGGATTAAGAATTGACATCAGTCAATAGGTTCCTAGTAAACCCATGTAAACTAGGATAAGTAAGTGGCTAATGGAAGTATCAGTAGGTTCCTAGTTAACCCATGAAAACTAAGATGTGCAGTGAGTTACTGGATAAGTCCATAGGTTCCTAGTCAACCCATGAAAACTAGTATAAGGTGATTAGTAATTGGAATGACTAATATGTTCAGGAGGACCCATGAATTAATTAAGTTAACTGGCAGGAGCCTATAGGTTCTTAGTGATCCCATGAAAACTATGAATATGATAGGGTGTCTATTAGTTATAACAGGGTTATTAGTAAACCCATGAAAACTAAAAAGGTTAATAGTGACCTTAGAAACTATAATAATGATAGGGTGTCAGATTAAACTGGAAATGGGAAAATCTTATTTATTTTCAAGTATGCATACCATCATAATGTTTTGAAATGTATGTTTTAATCATTGTGGATGCAGGAGCATAGAATTTGGTTTTATAAAGGTTTTAGGATACTAGTGAGGGGAAAACCTATTCCGCTAAGCGGCATGGTCTCACTAGATATCTAAAAGGATTGAGATGTTAGATTATTATTCATACCAGGATTTATGTCTGGCTCGAAGTTTTTGTTTTCCCCTTACACTCTCAGGTACTCAATTTATTTTGAGTAGTTTGGGATCAAAGGTTCTCAGGTTTTCTTCTCTAACGAATAAAGCTTTCGGTGGCGTGCAACAGGCAGATAGTTATTTAGAGTTTTTTTCCGCTGCGTGTTTTGTTCGTAAAGGCAGATTTATTAACCTTACTATATTCTCTGATCAACCAAGGGGACATCTTCATATGTCGCTCTTGGCGTATTTGTAATAATTATATTTTGCTGAACGTGGTTAACGTAATTTGTGGATTATGTAATGAACAAGAAATGTTTTAGATAGAATGTGGAAATATGTTTTTGAATTGTTAATTTTTTTCCATATTATGTGATCCGTGTATCAATGTATCTAGCACCGCCGTATTTGGTCGCCGAAGATTAATAACTATGGATGACTGCAGCATCCGTAGCCGTTAGTTTTGGGCCTCCAAGTAGGGGGATGTTACATATGTATTAGGATTTTCATGAACCCGTCAAGTGAAATAGAGCAGTCAAAACAATTATTAGACCCTTATAACGATGGCTTCAAGAGACTCAAAATTATCTTCCTTACCCATTATCTATTTTTTTATAGTCTATGAGTTTTAAACAAACACATTTAGAAGATACTATTCTTAAACATTCAATAGACTATTTTAAATGTTGAATTTTTGAAAAGTTTAAAGTTATTTCAATGGTACAAATTGTATCTCGAAAATCACAACACTTAAAACACAAAATAAATCCTTAACATGCATTCACATAAACTTTGGTTGTTATCCAAATATTAAAATATACATCTATATGTTACTTTAAAATTGTAGGTGTACAATGATTTATAAATATCTTTTCTTTTCAAAATAATATACAAGATTTTTTTTCAAGATCAAGTAATGTTGTAGGAGAATTGCTAATTATTCAAACTATTTTTAATTTAGCACAGCGGTAAACACACATTAAATTTCAAATATCTAATTCTTGAAAAGTCGCACTAATCATTAAGTCCTCCATATTAATAGTCAGTTTTAATATAGTTGTAACGATCTGTCTTTATTACACCTAAAGACGACACTTAATACATCCACGGTATTTGTGTGCCGATCATTTAAGTGTCCGAAAGATAGGTCATTTGGGATAAAGAAAGAAAAGACAGAACAAAATCTAAGATCGTGACAAGATAAATATATAATATACACAAGATCTTTTACAAAAAGAAATCACCTTTATTATACATACATAACAGAAATCAGAGCACACTAACCTAACATCAGCCCTAGACAGTTATAATAACCCGTCCTTACAATTTCTGATAAATATAGACCGAAACCAAGAACAACAAAACAACGGAAAAATATAAGATACATGAATACGTCTTATAGAATCCAGCTCGTCCCCTGAAAGTTCCAAAGGATCCGACTAAATCTGGAAAATATGCTTGGGCTAACCCGAGCATAATTGGAAAACAACGCTGGGTCAGTCTGGTAAAACCAGCATAAGAAACTCAAATCACAAGGAACTTTATTTATTATAACTTGTAAAATCCTTTAAAATCAAAGGTATATCGTAAGACCACACCGCATCTAAACATGGACGGGCTTTTATTTCACGATGACCAAACCATTTTTATATAAAATCCAATGATATTATAATAATGTCTAGGATACAAATACATATTAATCATAGCCGAAATTGTTACATTAATTAAAGTCCAGCATAATAGGTATACAGCTAAGTCCATAAAGGAAAGTATTGGAAAATGGATTCCATCAATGACAAAGCACTGGGGTACCACCTATCACAGTTCATCTCTAAATAAAATACATCGAGAGCCTTACATGGACTCCTTACGAGTCAAGACCGACCCTACCCCTTACTGGATAGTGTCGAATATGTCATCACCCTAGTTGGGTTCACCAACATGAATGGGCCCCGCGCATACATAATCTATAATATCAATCTAGATTGGGTGATGACCATACCCTAATAGTAGCGAACCACATAGCCTTAAAGCATATCCCCTGATTTTAGTCATTCCCGGGTGTGAGGCTTAAGGTTACAGTTACCTTTTTTATAGCAAACCATCTTGGAATGCTAACACTACCCTTCGGGTAGAAATGCAATACCAACATTTATCCGTACAAGTTCATTCTGGGTTTGAACGTAACTGAAGGCACTACCTCTACTACATCCACTTTGGAACCACCCTTAGGATTAGTAACAAGTAGCCCTTGCAATTCACAAGCTACATCTTCAATCATCTTCAAGATGTCTCCAGTTCAAAACGCTTTAGTTGGATTGAAGTGGTTTTTGGATAATTTATACTTATTCGATCTCAGTCTCTTTGAAACAACATTCGATAGATCCGGTAAACTCAACCCTGGTTCTTTTGGAAATAATCAGACAATACATAGAAGCAGGGATAACCTCTTAACCATTTAAGTGAACATATCTCCCTATCATTTGTCCTAGGAGAACAAAACGAGATTTGTATACACAGTACATCATCATTGAAGATGACTGTGCCATACAACTCACGTGTTTCTCCTAGATATTTCCAAAGTTATATTTTGGTCCAAATTTGATAGTCGGTTATTTAACTATCAAATACACAATCAAATAATAATCTAGGGATTAAACTTTTTCCATAGCAACCACTAAGCCTTAAAATAAATCTTTCATTTATTTAAACCTCCTTTTGAAATATTTATTAAGATATTCATATACTTATCCCACCGGCATAAGTATATTCACAAAACATCGTGGAAGATTTTATTTCAAAATCATATTAAAAGGATCAAAACAAGTGTTATTTAAATTAGAGATAAGGATAACCCCAAACATTATTTTTTTGTTGTCAAGCATGGAACAAATGTCCACACCACGATAATTGAGAAGGTCAATTAAGGGAAATTCCATCTCAAATTCTTTTATAAATTTCTTTAATAAATCCTTTTAATAAATCTCCTCCATTTATGAAATATCCTTTACTTAAATTCAAAATCCATTTATAAAACTCTTTATGAATTTCCATATTTATTTATAAAACTCTTTTATAAATATCCAAAATCATTTATAAACTCATCTCCAAATTTCAAGATCTCTTTTCAATTTATATAACTCCTTTTATAAACTTTTCTTATTTAAAAACAATATCTTTTCAAACAAATTTTAATCAACAAAGTTCCTTTGATAAAATCAATTATTTAAAGCACCTTCAAGTAAATAAGTTATTATTTAAACATTTTTCGTTTAGTTATCTTTAAACCTCATTCAAAATTATTACTTTAGAATATCATTAATAATATATTAAAATAACTTTAAACAATATTATTATACTAATAATTTAACTTCAAAACAATATAAATATAATAATTAATTTACTTCAAAACATTCTAAATACAATAATTAATTAATTTCAAAGCTTCCTTAATATAATAATTAGTTAATTCCAAAACACTATTAACATAATAATTGATCAATATTTATTTTTTTCAAAACGTTATAAATATAATAGTTAATTTTTTTTTTGAAACTGGGTAAACCGCCTCATTAAAAACCTTACTAGTTATCATCGTGATACCTAGTAAGGGAAAAAGAGTGCGGTGCTTTATTCATATATCAATGAAAAAAATAATGTACAAATACAGTGCTACAACCAAAAACAAAGTTTCAATGCCTACCGGGTAACTAAAAGTTTTCCCGAAGCATCATACATAAAAACCAGTAAAAACAAAAACCGCTTTTAACCGGCATCCACTAAGTCAATTCCCCATCTCTCTAAAATTTCCTCATTTTCTTTAGATCTCTTTGTCTTCCTCTTGCTTTTCGACATCAAAAATTTGACATCAATCTCCACATAATTCCATTGTTGGAACTTGTCAGTCTTCTTGCCTTCATGTATTCTAGCGTTTCTTTCCAACCAGATGTGGAATATTATCGTGACAAAACTGCAAAAAGCAAGGTCTTTGATTTAGTTTTCAGTTTTGAACAAGTCGGAAAGATCAATCACTTCCTCTTCAACCAGCATCGAGCTCGCCGGATTCATCCCAAACTTCAATTTACTTCGAGTCCAAAGGTACGCCGAGTATGTGCATTGGAAAAACAGGTGATTTCTATTTTCTGGTTCGCGATTACATAACACACATGTAGGATCTATAGAGAATCCCCATTCCATCTGTTTGTCTTTGGTTGGAAGTCTATTTAGCATAACTTTGTATGTGCATAAACTCATTTTAGGGCTGTTGCAGTAGTTCCATATAACTTTAGACCAGATATTAGGCTGGAAATGTATTCTGGCACTATCCCAGGCAGAGTAAAAAGTAAATCCATTTGGTTTGTTGTTCCAGCTCCAGAAATCAGACTCATATGTAGTAGACAGTTCTACTTCATTAATTTGATTTACTTGTCTAGTAAAATGTATAATCTATGGCCTTAAAGTGTTATTCTGTATTATACCACTGACCTTCAGATTGTCCCCACCATTTAAACCAAGAGCATCCCACCCAAGGATATTAACTAATAATTCATTGTTAATCCAGGGGTCATGCCATAGCAGCATGTCTTGTCCATTTACTATGCTCCTGTGTATGTGTTGTAACCCTTTTTGTCTATGTTTAAGAATAGATTTCCAAGTGCATGAACTGTTGTTATCAATTTCCATAGTCCAGAAGTGTTTTTCTTTGCAGTATCTATTCCTCATCCATTTAGACCATAGGTTATTGTTGTTTATATAATGCCACAACAATTTAAGAGCAGTTGCAGTTCTAATGTCCTCAAATTTTCTTAGGCCCACCCCTCCTTCAAATTTTGGTCTGCATAGAATGTCCCAGGCAATTTTATGGGTTCTACCCCCCCATATAAAATTTGCACATATCTTATTAATTTTGTTGATAATAGCAATAGGTAATTGGTATGTCATCATCCAGTATAGCACCATAGGTGTAATAACTGAGTGGATAAGTTCAATCTTACCTTCCATAGATAGGAGTTTGCAATCCCAGCCATTCATTCTGGTTTGAATCCTATCAAGTAGATTTCCACAATCATTGTAGTGAATATAATTATGAGACAGAGGTACTCCTAAATATTTAATGGGCAGTGTTCCTTCTTTCATATCCAACATGTTGAGCCGAAAGTTTCTGTTGATCACTCCTCTGCTGAAATAAACTTTAGATTTCAAGTTGTTTATATTTAGTCCTGTCATACTTTTTAACCTCTGCATCATATCTTTGATAGCTTTAGCATATTTAAGCTTAGCTTTAGAAAATATCATGAGGTCATCTGCATACATAAGGTGAGTGACACATGGATCTTGATTATATATTGGTTGAAAATTACCAACCTTGTATGCTTTATACAACATCAAGGATAGAAATTCCATAGCTATGCAAAAAAGATAAGGGGAGAGGGGATCTCCCTGTCTCAACCCCCTGTTACTGTGAATAAAACCCTTGGGGCTACCATTGACAATGATAGAGTATGTGGGGGATGAGATACATTTTCTTATTAGTTTGATCAGGCTATAAGGAAAACCCATCATGTTCAGCATATGACATACAAACTCCCTGTTAATCATATCATAAGCCTTTTGTATGTCAATCTTGATACACATTTTATCACTGCCTTTTCTATTGAATTGTCTAATTTGTTCATGTGCAAGCAGGACATTTTCGGCAATATATCTTCCTGGAATGAAAGCTGACTGGTTCTCTGATATAAGATGAGGTAAGAAAGGCTTGATTCTATTACATATGAGTTTGGATATGATTTTGTATAAGACATTACAATATGAAATAGGTCTGTAATCAGAGATACAAATAGGCTGCTTGATTTTAGGCACCAATGTGATAAAAGTATGATTTAGCCCTTTTTCAATTCTGCCTGTACTGAAAGCTTCTTGAACTACATCCAGGATGTCATATTTCAACTCATTCCAGTGGATTTTATAAAACTTTGTAGTGAAACCATCTGGACCAGGACTCTTGTCATCCGAGATTGAGAAAACAGCTTTTTGGACTTCCTCAATTGTGATACTAGAGGTAAGTTTAGATCTGCCTCTATCATTTATTTTGCTCATACACTGGATGTCAGGGAAATTACTAGGTAGGGGCTGTGTGGATTGAAAAATGGTAGTGTAATAACTTATAGCCTCAGATTCAATTTTTCCAGCATCTTGTAATATTTCCCCATTGCTCAAAATGATCTGGTTCTAGTTGTTAATGTACCTTCTTTGTGACATCTTTGCATGAAAGAATTTTATGCACGAGTCCCCATCTGTCAACCAATCTGTTTTTGCTTTCTGTTTTGATTTTAAAAATTCAGCCTCATTCTGTATTTTCCAGTTGTTATATGCATTGTTGAGCTTGTCAAATAAGAGTGTGTTTGTAGGATTTGCATCACAATCTTTAAGGCATTTCTGATATTCTTCTTCATAAAGTTTAAGTAGATTACCCTCTCTGCAGTTCTTAAGATTCCATTCTTTCAGCTTATATTTACAAGCTTTAATGAATTTTATGAACTTATGCATTTTTGAAGCTAGGTAGTTTGGGGAGTTTGACTGATAAATGTCTAAAGCTTGTTGAAAACAATTCATGTATCCTTCACCCAAATGCCAAAAGTTCACATATTTAAATGGAGTGTTTTTAAGCGTTTTGACCTCTTTATTGAAACTAATGAAAATTAACTTTAAAACAATATAAATGTAGTAATTAATTAACTTTTAAATATTAGTAATATGATATTTAATAAACCTTTAGATGTAATTAAATAATTTAAATCAGTATAATTAAAACATTTTTAAAAAATAATTAAATATCTTTAAAACAATAATTAAAAATTCTTAAATAATTTTAAGAAATAACCTTTAAAGAATCATATTAATGAAATAATTAACATTAAATCATTATTAAAACAATAATTAACTATCTTTAAACATTATTAATAAATAATAATTACCCTTAAAACCTTGTTAATAAACAATACTTATCTTTAAAATAACATTGGTTCAATCATTACTTTTCAATTTTAGAAAGAGGCTTAGTAACCACTATGGTACTTAAACAAGTTACCATTTCATTTAAATTAGCTTTCCAAGTTAAAATACTTGGTATTTACACAGACAAACATATGTGTAAATTAAATTCATAATTAACAATCAATTGTTAATACAACACTTATCCAATATTAATCAACTGGTATGTAAATAAGTGTCTACATTAATATAATAGCAGAACTGTTATTTATTCTGCTAAATAAATGTCCAAATATAACCCATTCAGTTAATTATAGTAGAACGGTTATTTATTCTGCTTAACAAGTGTCTAATAAATTTAATTAGCGGACAGTGTATTATTCCACTAAACAGGTGTCTAATTACCCTATTCAATTTACTTTAACGGTTTGGTGTTTATTTGGCCAAATAGATAACATCCCTAAAGTATAATTAAGTAAAACATGTTATTATCCACATTAACATAATTATTATCAAAGCAGTATTAATTTATCAGGAAATTATACTACACCAATATTAACAACAATTTATGTCAATGCATAGTACTCATCAACACGAGTCCAATGCAAAAATCCATGGGCTAATCGGATTTTCATATGAGGGAGGTATGATTTTTTTAAAATCTAAACTATTATATAACCTAATTAATTAAATAAAATAGGATTCTCACCCCACATCACAAATGGGCTTGGCCCATTCAATCACAAATCCGACCCACACAAACAGCTTCTTCTACTTTATTATCCTCCATCCTAATTCGATTTCCTGAAGCAAAACCATGCACGTCCCTTGCATATGCACACATAAACCAATCACCGAACGATGAATCCAACTGCACCAGCAAGTCTCTCCTCGCGAGCTTTACTTCATGGCTTCACCGCCTTTTCCTCTGACCCCTGTACTAAATTCTGACCGTCGAACCTCCCTATGCCAGGCTAAAAATAAGCGACAATTTTTGTCACCAAACTCCACTAAAATTCAACCCAAGGTGCGCCTCTCCACCCTGAACTCAAATCCGAACTCTAATTCATCCAACCCTACCTCGATTGAAACCTAATCAAAACCCTTGCTTTCCATCATCATCCATGACCGCCACCAAATACCGCCAAACTTATACCAAAAATCCTACATCGCCGTACGAACCTAACGACGCTGACAATAATCTTAAATAGGATTGGAAGTGGATCAAGAGATATTGATTTTTGAAATTTGTGAACAACTTTCTCTCTTTCTATAATTTTACAATTTTTCAGTCGTTACTGGACGAAATCTCGAGTAATGAATTTTTAAAAATAGTAGAGGCTGATACGCACGACTTTTGCGTTGGTGCCTTAAGCTAAAAATGAGTAGATCGAGAGGATTTGATTTTTGAATGATGGAATAGAGTTTGATTTCATGCTGTTGAAATGTTTACTAGAAAATAATCAAGTGCGTATTTCTGTGTTCCCTCCTTCTTAACTATGCTTAGGTATACATATATAAAGGAGATTACTCCTAAGCTAAGAAAGAGCAAGGACAACAAATCAATGTAAAGCCACCAAATTGTTGGGCAAAGAATAGGCAAGGACCTGAAAAAGGCGATTGTAAAAGATTTTTGGCTGAGCACGGTTTATTTGAGATGTGATGTGTAGTGTACATTTTGTTTTGAATAAAGTTTGTTTTGTGGTACCTCGCTACATAGTTTCACATTCACGTGTGCACCGCGAATGATAGAAATAAAAATATGACCGCGCATAACAATGTGACACGATCACAAAACAACAATGAAATAGACTGGTTATCAAGTTCTATAAAATTCAAAAATACCAACGTTCGACGTAAAATACGTCAAATGGAAGTTCAATTATTTTCCAAATAATTTTTTTGGAAAAATTCTATAAATTAAATTAAAAATAAGTCTTCAAAGTCAAACAATTATTTGAAACATGTATTTTATAAACAACTCCAAATTGAATATTTGAAACTAATTAAATATTCCCGAAAATCTAAGTGATAAAATTCCGGGTTGTTACAATAGTAAACCTGAAAATCTTACAAAACTTATAAAGTAAAAAAAATTCCTTATCGTCTTAGCTTTCCAAAAGGCACAAGATTGCTGAAATTGGATTAATGGTTTGAAAGTTATGACCTAAACAATTTTATGTTTAACTCGAAAATAATTAGCAGGGCTGGGTTTTTATTTTAGATTAAAACAACATTTGGCCATAAATATTGCAGAATTTCCTGTTGAAATATATTTTAACTCAAAAAGAATCACCAAAATCGGATAAGAGAATCAAAAGATATGGTCGTTTTACTACAGCCATTTTTAAACAAAATTTCCTACAACAAGGCCATTTTATAGGTTCTCATTTCAAATTAAAATATTACACCAAAGCAATATGCTTTTACTAAAATCCTCTTACTAAAGTTTTAGGATAAAAGTCCATTTTATCGTAAAGCTAGGAGTTGTAAATTACAAATTTCCATTAGCCAACAAGCTTATACATATGAAAATATTTTTCATACCTATAACACGCCTTTTAGACTAATCTTGCCATGAGTAAAACCCCATATATTCTTAACTAGATTTCCAAGGTATACTTTAGATCTAACTTATCCATATTTGTATCTTAAATCTTTCTAATGGAAAGAAATACATATAAAGACTTTATGAGGCAATTTATTCAAATCAAATACCTCCTATATTATTATTACAACAAACTATTAGTTTCAACTTTGAACATAGTCTAAATACAATAATATTATTATTACCATACGCTTCTTACCTTGTGATCTTTATACACACACACACACATACACACATAGATATATATATATATATAGTAAAAATAAACTCATTCCTATGGTGTTTATTTTTCAACTTTTCTAGAAAAGTAAAATCTATAAAGTTCAGCCTTTCAATGGGAAGATAATTATGAGGTTAAATGAATTTAATTTCTAATACTATAATCCTTTATAATTCAAAAAGTTCTAACATAAATTTCATTTTTTTAAAAGGGTAACTTTTCTATCCAATTGAGAAATTATGTCAAACTTATACTTATTTAACCCCTAATTATTTTCAAATTAAATTTCCACTTTTGAAATTGAAGAATTGTAAAATGCTTATTTCTTAGAATTAAGTTGTATTTATAAAACCATATTTACATAAAATGTTTCATATTCACAAAATAAATTATCCAAAATTTATTAACTTAAATTAATTAAATAAATCGATTATGGTTTTATTTCAACCTCCTTTAAATTAGAACTCATAAGTATATGTTTTATCATTCATTTAGACCATAATAAGTTATACTTAACCAATCAAAAGCAATATACTACATTCACTTAAGCATACACCTTGCAGATGAATATATACAAATTTACAGATACCAAATAATATAATAACATTGCCTTGCCATCCATTTATAGCGATTTACTTTATCAATTGGCTGCAATGTTGACCGTGTGATCAACACCGCCTCGCCACTAACCTCGACTATCGCTAATCTTTAATAGCTGCATTCGTCATCTAAAATTAAATCAATACATATAATGCATCCTTAGTGTTTTCATCATGATTACTTTCAATCATCAAAATTTTAAAATAATACATAAAACTGTTTTCATATTAGATACATTTTTCTTCTTAATTTATTAACTAAAACATCTTCCTAATAATATTCTACCCTTTCAAATAGTATTATTCATTCTCATATCAATCACTCTATGTTATTACCAAAACATCATGTGATATTTCCTTCTCAAAAAATAAAATATAAAACTCAAAAAATACTTCTTTAAATTATTGTTTATCTTCAAGATATTTTCTTTCAAAATAATTACATGCGTGTGTGCATGTGTATTTCAAAAGCATCTATTTCATTTCTAAATAATATCTAACCTACCTAACAACTTTATTTCCTTTCTAAATATTATTTACATCACTTTCATAAACATTTATAATACTTTCAAAATATTATAACTCAAAGCACTATGTCTGACTGTTTCATCCTAGTGTTTAGGAATCCTTATCGATTACGTTGACCAAATGCTTCTACCAGAATTCTTAAAGCTCCCTACGGGCAATTTAACAAAAATATATTACCAAAGATTTCTTTATCAAAGAGAATTTTAATTTAAATAGATACTTGCTTTTATTAAACTACTTTCAAATAAATCTTTATATTTTTATACAGATAATAATTCACTAATAACAATTTAATGATACATCCATTTATCCAAGCATACATCAAGCAACCATTCAATTCCAAATCCATTTTAGCATTTATATCATCTTAATTATAATTGTTATCTGGTTTTAAACCCATCAGGATCCAGGAGAATATGGAACGACTTGATGGAGTCAGAACGACTCAGAACTCAACCAAAAAGGGCTAAAGCAACGACTGAGTATGACTAAACAAAGAGACCAGCGTCCGTCTAGTCCAATAAGCAGCTAAATAAAATTAGCTAGTAAATAGTCATCAAAACAAAGCAACATGCAATGAGACTACCCGGACAACATTGATACAAATCAACAAAAGCATGTCAGACATCAAAGTCCAGAAAAAGTCTAAGTGCATGGATCGCCAGCGATCCATACACTATGGATCGCCATCGATACAAACTTCATCACTGCGTCGCTAGCGATGCATAGGGGAAGCCAAAATATGCTAAGTGTATGGATCGCCAGCGATCCATACACCATGGATCGCCAGCGATCTATAGGGGAAGCAAAGAAAGCCAAAATATGCTAAGTGTATGGATCACTAGTGATCCATACACCATGGATCACCAACGATCCATACTTGTTCATGGACTCTCGGCGAGCTAACTAGGCGAAGAAGGGAAAAGAGGAGCTAAGTGATCGGCTCGCACACGAGCTAAATCTATGGATCGCAAGCGATCCATAGACCATGGATCGCTAACGATCCATGGTTTTGGCTCGGGTCGCGAGCTGAGCTTCGTTGCATCTTCCTAAGCCCATATGCAAGCAGTCAGTGAACAGGCCTGGCACAGAAACTTTCCAATCTCTATAAATACCATCTACCTACAACACAAATAGAATATCTTCTCCGGACTGGTTGTTGAAGCTCTCCTGAAAACATTCTTCACTCTTCATCTCCCTTACAGTAACCTCCAAAGGTATTCACTGTGATTCTCCAGTGGATTCCAACTTTGGGGATTCAATCTAGCTAAGGACAATCAAAAGCCTTGTAACCAAACACTACTTGTAACGATAATCAGTCATAATAAAACTATAAAGTGGACGTAGGCTTCATTAACAGCCGAACCACTATAAAAATCTCTTGTCTTCTTTCTTTTACTGTCTTCTTCTCTACCTATTATCTATGTGATTGCTCTGTCAGAACAGGGCTGGTGCTTTCATACTCAAACTAGGGTGTTGATCCATGTTTTGGGTTAACATTTTGGTGCTTTCACTGAGAGTTAAACTAAGGATTAGATCTAGCTATCTACTTTGGATCAAATAGGTCCAGAAGTTAGATCCTCAATCTCTGCTTAGAAGGATTGCTGTTGAGAACAGAAGAACCAACCAAGAAGGATCGAAGAAAAAGCAAGCAAACACATGCTAAGATGATGGGTCGCTAGCGATCCATCTCCTATGGATCGCTAGCGATCCATCTCCTATGGATCGCTAGCGATCCATCTCCTATGGATCGCTAGTGATCCATATTATTAGCTTGTGGGTCCACCAATCCCCTTGCATCATGATCCAATAGCAGTCCAATGCAACCAACGTATGGATCATCATCAAAACAAGGCAACAAGCTATGAAATTAGATGGAGAACATCAACATATGATAATAGACGCGATCCAAAAGGCAAACCTCAGAAATCGACTAAGTACATGGATTGCTAGCGATCCATACCTTTTCACCAGACCGCCATAAACTCCAAAAAGCAAAGTCCAATAATATTCTAATTATATGGATCACCAGCGATCCATATGCTATGCTATGGATCGCTAGTGATCCACCGTTTCATTGATTTGCAGCGACCTACATGGAACAAGATATGAGAAGGATGCTAAGGGGTTGGCCCGCTTTCTAACATAACTTTTGGATCGCCAACGATCCGTAATCTTTGGATCGCTAGCGATCCATTAAATCAGCTCGGGTCGCAATGCTTTCTCCAACGAACCAGCTTATTGGAAGTGTCGTAACATATACCGTGAACTTTGGGGGCGTTGCCCTTGGACCCCCATCGGGGGCCACGTTGCGCCCCCGAACCCCCAAACCAGGGTGCTTCGCCTTTAGACCCCCACTCGCTGACCGTTCAGTGAGACCGCCGTCTGGGTCGCTTGAAAGGGATATAATCGATTACAAGGCCAAGCTACCATGGGAGATGGTGACCACTCCCGACTGATCAGCTTCGAATTCCATCATGGAGCTCCTATCAAGAATGGTCGTCGTCAAAAATCGTCAAAATGGTCGTTAAAAAACTCACTTCAGTATTGACTCGAAGTCAAACTCGGGTAATCGCCTATTTGACTCGAAGTAGATTCTGGAAGTCCCGACTCAAAGTCAAACTCGGGTAATCACCCATCTGACTCGAAGTAAACCTAGGAAATTCTAGCCCGAAAACAGTCTCGGGTAAAACCAAGATTTTCTCCGAGAAAACATGCAAATGGCTCCAAGCAATGATTGTCACCAACCCAGCACTTTAAATTCTGTGACTCCAAGCGAATCATGTGCTGACTCCAAGCAAATGGCAAATTTTCTCAGGTCGGACTCCAAGTAAAATACTACCAATCCATTAATGTTGATCCATCTTCTTTTGCCCATAACTCGAACGAGTCATGCCCTGAAGTCCCATAGGCCCTTTCTTCAATCCATCTTCATGCGGTCAGCTATAGATCCCTCCACCATGGCAGCTTGATCTATTTGGACGTGTACATCTTCCAGAAACATGGCAGGATCATCCAAGCCATGGTTGCCCGAACCAAAAATTGTTTAGCTTCTTGAACCAATAAAACCGTGTTCATGTAAGAAACCTGCTGAGTCAACGGGGTTAAGTCGACTCAAACTGCTGGATCGACGAAACCCAATCCTTGCCTTCTAAAAACCGGTGCTGCTCCGACAATATCGAAAAGGCCCAAAATTACACTCCTTATATTGCCTGAAGATAGGCAACACCGGGAAGTACCAAAAGCCGTGCATTTCATAAGTCACGCCAAAACTTACACTCCTCAATGTTGCCCGAAGATAGGCAACGCCGAGGAGTCCCAAAAGCCACGCATTTCATAAGCCGTGCCAAAACTTACAATCCTCAACGTTGCCCGAAGATAGGCAACGTCGAGGAGTACCAAAAGCCATGCATTTCGTAAGCCGCATCAAAACATACACTCCTCAACGTTGCCTGAAGATAGGAAATGCCGAGGAGTACCAAAAGCTGCGCATTTCATAAGCCATGCTAAAACTTACACTCCTCAACGTTGCCCAAAGATAGGCAATGTCGAGGAGTACCAAAAGTCACACGTTTCATAAGCCGTGCCAAAACTTACACTCCTCAACTTTCCCCGAAGATAGGCAACGCCGAGGAGTACCAAAAGCCGTGCACTTCATAAGCCATGCCAAAACTTACACTCCTCAACGTTGCTCGAAGAAAGGCAACGCGGAGGAGTACCAAAAGCCGTGCATTTCATAAGCCGTGCCAAAGCGTACAATCCTCAACATTGCCCGAAGATAGACAATGCCAAGGAGTACCAAAAGCAGTGCATTTCATAAGCCGCGCCAAAACTTACACTTCTCAATGCCCGAAGATAGGCAACACCGAGGAGTACCAAAACCCACGCATTTCATAAGCCACGCCAAAACTTACACTCCTAAAAGTTGCCCGAAGATAGGCAACACCGAGGAGTACCAAAAGCCGCGCATTTCATAAGTCGCGCCAAAACCTACGCTCCTCACGTTGCCCGAAGATAGGCAACACCAAGCAGTACCAATGTGAGGAGTGTATGTTTTGCCTATCTTCGGGCCACGCCAAAACATACACTCCTCACTTTGTTCGAAGATAAGCAGCACCGAGGAGTACCAAAAGCCGTGCATTTCATAAGCCGCGCCAAAACATACGCTCTTCACGTTGCCCGAAGATAGGCAATACCGAGGAGTACGAAAAGCCGTGCACTAACTCCTAAAACATACGCTCCTCACATTGCCCAAAGATAGGCAACACCGAGGAGCATGACAAGCCGCGCATTTCATAAGCCACGCCACCCATAAGCCGCGCATCTCGTAAGCCGCACACTCTCATAAACCACGCATCTCTTAAGCTGTGCAAACACTGCTCAATGTCGCTCCGGCATCATTATCGGACCGTCAAAATTCTCTAAGTATCGGTGTTTTCTTGACAACACTAGGAAACTTTTTTATTTCAGGATTAACAGGAACCGATCCTTACCACCCAAAAGGACCGACATTGCTCCGGGCAATGCCACAAAGTTCCCAAACCAAGATTTCAACAAAGAATTCTAATCTTTGACCAAAATGTCTAAAGTTAAGGCATTCAAATCACGAGCTCCCAAAGATAGGAGCTGCGACACAACTTTGACGGGGGGGGGGGCATCCAGAGAGCCGCCCAAAACATCAAGTCTCGCATCAAGTGTTCAGAGTAATTAGCCCCATGGACTGGCAACACATAACACATTAACACTTGGTCAGGACAAAAAATCATTCCATGGTTCTGTTACGCTGAACAGAGAATTTCGGCAATCGCAACAAAACTAAGTAGTATAGTAGGCTGGACGAATGTGAAATTAAAAAGGAAACTGCTCCAACCTGCTAGACATCGATATTGCCTCAGAAACATCAAGAACTCCATACTGCCACATCGACAAGAAAATCGAACTCCTTAAAATTCACTATCGCTCGGAAATAAGCAATGAAAGGAGAGACTTACCGTCGACCAGAGTTAGATAATGATAGAAGACGTTTCCAGAATCAAGTCATCGACCCAGTGGCTTTCAAAGACAGAAGCTGGTGCTCGAATGAGGTCTCAAACCCTAACTTGCAAAAAAAACCTGCTGTTATCCGATGGAAGACAACGGCAAGGAGAGAACGCTCAAAATCGAGCAGCTAAACCATTGATTCCTGAAGATTGGGACCAATGAATAATGTTGATATCCACAACAATGCTATTAGTCCAGCATAATGCATATGGCCTAAAACAAGCAAGGTTAAGTGTCACGGATTCAAGACAAACACTACGAACCCTACCGGTCCATGATCAGTAAAGGAATGAACGCGGTCGTACCAGGGGCAATGTGATGAGTTGCTCCACAATTTTAGATTTTCTATAAGAACCTGGAGTTTGACACCTAGAAGTAAAGGGTCCCATCCAGAAATGAAGGGTTCCACAGATAGTTGTCAAATCATAACAAAAACTGGCGGGAGAAAGTTCGATTATTTATGAATAAGAATAACTATGGAATTGGTTAAGCAATAGCCTTGCATCTCCAAGGGTAATACTTGATGGTTATAAACAAAGCTAGGCAGCGGAAACGCCTGGGACTCTCACCCTTCCTGAACATGGCATCTCCCAAATTTAAGCAACGTTGAGAAAACTGCCACACTAGGTTAAAAGGAATCTACTCAACTCTATATGATCGAATGAATGATTCAACCCTCAACAACATGACTTTAACACTGCCCGAAGACAAGCAACATTAAGAAAATACTTCTACAATCCAACCATCGAAGTGCTAGTTTTCGAAGGCCGAATCTAGTACCCAACTGGATTAAGAGCACCGCCGAATCGATGGGAAAATCGATCCCAACCTCCTAAGTGTCGGTGTTGCCTCATCAACACCAAGGCCTTCTTTTGTCTTTTAAGTACGGGTGTTTCCTTGGCAACGCCGGGAAAATTTTCTATTTCCTAAGTACTAGTGTTGCCTCGGCAATGCTAGGAATCTTTCTATTTCATAAGTACCGTTGTTCCCCCGGCAACTCCGGGAAACATCCTACTCACTAAGTTCCGGTATTGCCCTGGCAATGCCAGGAAAACATTAATCTACAGGGTTGATGAGAAACACTCATCGCAGTGAACCATCAATGCACTAGCTTTCGAAGATAGAAGTTGGTCATCAACTGAGTCTCTACCTTCTCTTCAGAAACTACTATTTCCCAATGACATGCAACAACTGGAAGACATATCCTTTCATAGGTCAGCTAGATGGTCCGACTTTTCATCACAGGAATCGACCACTACATAGGAATAAAGCAGCGTTGAAAGGAAATCCCATGATTGAATTTCCCGTGTACTAATTTCTAGGGATGAAAGTTGGAGCACAACCGAATTTCTTAAATTCAACTTAGGAAGAATTTGGACAAAGCCGAAAGATAGGTAGCCTCAAGGAAATGTTGCTTGGAACCAAGCAGCTAGGTTATCTATTCTCAAAGACAAGAGTTGACATATGAACAAAACTTCCATGGCAACGTCAGCAACCAAGAAGAGCATGCATGGCCAAAGACAAGCGGGAGCAATCATGGAAGGTTGGAAATAAAATCCCTGAACTTCCTCAATTCCAAAATGGGATTGAGAGCCAGACTTGGAGCAATTGAGCAATTCGCCCCCACATACTTCCATCTCTCACAATCACCCAAATACAGGCATTCGAAATAGCTAGTCCCTCAAGAAGGGATAGAAGCACAGATACTTGATCAAAAGAAATGTTTCGAAAGTTCAAACACGAATAACCACGAGGTTGGTTAGATAACGGTTCTGTACCACAAAACAGAGCATTCTGGCAACAAAATCGCCAACAAAGGAAATGAAGGATTTAACATTTAGGATCAACCGTCGCTCATGGTCTGGCGATGACGAGAAGGATCGATGACCTACTTACGGTCTAACTAGATCATTTGGTTCCAACTTGCAAGAATATGCCACTACCCGAAGTTTGGTGATGCTAGGAAGAAAGCCCAAAATGAAACTATCGATACATCGGCTTTCAGAAATAGAAGCAAGAGTTTGACTAAATCTTCAGCCCTACCTTTCGGCATCTCATGCTATTTGAAGATTCACAACATCGAGGAAAAATCCACGGAGTTGATTAATCCGTGTATGAGTTTTCGAAAATAGAAACCAACACATGATTAGGTTCTCAACGTCGGACTCAGAAGAATTTACTTTAGCAAAAGATGCTAGAAACACATCTTTCTATACATACCGACATCGTTACAAAACTCAGATCTTGGGATCAAGCAACAAAGTCCCTAATTACCGAAGATAGGAGCTATCGTGTCAATCAAACTGGGGCAATCGAACTTATTGCTTATGAGACCTAGTCTCCCAAAACATGTTGGTTCAGTAGTCAAAGTAATCAGCCCTACGGACTACGGCATTTGCACCAACACTTTTTGAAATGAACTCAATTGAGCATAAGTAGGGATTAGCTACAGAACTGGCTAGACCAAGCTACTTCATAGTTATGAATAAAGCTATGAAACATAATATGCCGAAATGACCATAAAAGTATTACTTACATGTATAGAATTACAATAAACGAGTATGCTGCACATGAGCACAAGAAGTGCAACAACGAGAAAATGCAATGCTCGAAATCGAGCAATTAAGCCAATAGTCCCCGGAGATAGAGGCTGGTGTGCATTGAATTCTGAAAAACGCAAAGGAAGGACAATCGCACTCGGAAAACTCATGCGCTAGTTTCCGAAGGCTGAAACTGTGCCTGATCGAACTTCAACTACAACTCTACAAGGGCAATTGTGCCTTGTAATTTAACTGTAATCAATCATACCAATATGATAGGAATAATAAGCGAAGCCTAAGTTGTGAAGGACCCAGCTTCTGGAGGAGTGGAAGTCCCTCTACCAGACTAAAGATGGGAAGACCGAAAAGTCATTTTCAACAACAAAACTTGGCATTTAACCATGTCAGGTATGTTTTACTTTAAATAATATCCTCGTATAACAAACGTCCGGAATCCAAGGGAAGTTGGCGTATGTTGACTAGTCGGGTTCCGAGCGTTGACCGGGGCAGATGCAGTGTGTTATCTACATGAGAAGGGTCTAGTATCCTGAATACTGCAGACAAACAGTCTAGTGTAGAAAGCTTGCTTACATTTAAAAAAAATCCATATCGTCCTTTGAAATTATCTCTTCCACACGTACCCATTACCGATAAAAGATCGATAATGGGGCCACTGTCCGAAGCGACATGGAAAGCTTTTCTTTTAAGGATCACAGAGTACAGAAACGGGAAGAACGATACAATTGAATCGTCCACTATATCCGATTTCGGAATAAATCGTAGCATTGGAATTCAAAAACATCGACGGAAGCTTAACCAGGTTCTTGAAAAGAAACAATTACAGACAAAGAGCGAGACTTCGCTCCAGAACAACACACAATCGTTTGAGACAAAATTTAGCTTCACTGTCGCTCAAATTAAAACTATATAGGACAACTTCAAACCTACATCATGCACCCACATACTGACCTAAACCATTGCGTAAACTATGGAGAAAAGATTGCATCGTCAATACCAGAAATTGAAATTTAGATTGAAATAAAAAACGAACGGCTGTCAGAAATCAGTCAATTGAGAACAACGTCTTGAGGTGGACTCTGACGATGCAACTCAAAAATTCAACAGTCAAAGCAAAATTTGCATGGTAACCTCGACACGACCAACTAGATATCACAAAATGAAGACTCAAAAGAAGTTACTTCTAGAGCACGCCTTGTTTTTAACGAAGGTATATTCTGGGGGGAGGGCAAATATTATCCGGGTTTAAACCCATCAGGATCCAGGAGAATATGGAATGACTTGATGGAGTCAGAACGGCTCAGAACTCAACCGAAAAGGGCTAAAGCAACGACTAAGTATGACTAAACCAAGAGACCAGCGTCCATCTAGTCCAATCAGCAGCTAAATAAAACTAGCTAGTAAATCGTCATCAAAACAAAGCGACATGCAATGAGACTATCCGAACAACATTGATACAAAGCAACAAAAGCATGCAAGACATCAAAGTCCAGAAAAAGTCTAAGTGCATGGATCGCTCGCGATCCATACACTATGGATCGCCAGCGATCCATACTTTATCACTGCGTCGCTAAGGCACACGGGAAGCGAAGAAAGCCAAAATATGCTAAGTGTATGGATCGCTAGCGATCCATACACCATGGATTGCCAGCAATCCATAGGAGAAGCGAAGAAAGCCAAAATATGCTAAGTGTATGGATCGTTAGCGATCCATACACCCTGGATCGCCAGCGATCCTTACTTGTTCATGGACTCTTGGCGAGCTAACTAGGCAAAGAAGGGAAAAGAGGAGCTAAGTGATCGGCTTACACGCGAGCTAAATCTATGGATCGCTAGCGATCCATGGTTTTGGCTCGGGTCATGAGCTGAGCTTCGTTGCATCTTCCTTAGTCCATCTGCAAGTAGTCAGTGAATAGGCTTGGCCCAGAAACTCTCCAATCTCTATAAATACCATCCTACCTACAACACAAATGGGATCTCTTCTCCGGATTGGTTGCTGAAGCTCCGCTGAAAACATTCTTCACTCCTTATCTTCCTCACAACAACCTCCAAAGTGATTCACTGTGATTTTCTAGTGGATTCCAACTTCGGGGATTCAATCTAGCAAAGGACAATCAAAAGCTTTGTAACCAAACACTACTTGTAACAGCAATCAGTCATAATAAAACTACAAAGTGGACGTAGGTTTCATTAACAACCGAACCACTATAAAACTCTCTTGTCTTCTTTCTTTTACCGTCTTCTTCTATACCTATTATCTGTGTTATTGCTCTGTCAGAACAGGGCCGGTGCTTTCATACTCAAACCAGGGTGTTGATCCATTTTTTGGGTTAACAATAATTTAATATGCCATTTTATACAAAGTAAAATTTTCAATATCCCTTGCAGTAACAACACAGCTGAAGACATTGCAAAGTCTTATGATAATATCGAGTATGTTTCCACTTTCAAGTGATGACTCCTGCTCAATACTAAGTTTGCTCAATCACTTATAATTTCATCCAAGCAAGCATTAATTAACTAATCAACAATACATGTGACAAACTAATTAATATGCCCATCGGAAAGTAGTCCATCTACTTCTTTTGCACAACTCTAATCATTGATGGATCATGACACAATTATTCAATTCCAAGCCATTTGAGGTTTAATCGATGCTTCCGTTAAATCTGTCTCTTAATAAAAGTGAGTTCCAAACTTTAGCATCATTTTCATAAAAATAATTTGTATAGTAATTCATAAATTTTACAAATATGTCCCAATGATTATTTCCAACAATCATTTATATATCTGTCCTGAATAGAAAATAAATTCTAAATTCTACCCTACACCCCAAGGGATGAGACTCTAAGTCTATCTAGTCCAAGAATTTTATCTCACATATCGTATATTGTTCTGACCTAGGCTCTGATACCAAGCTATAATGCCCCCCTTTATACCTATGTTAATAAAGAATATTACATAGTAATATTGTCGGCCAATATAGAGAATAAGGCTAGATATGAGCGACCACACATGAATATTCCCTTAGGCTAACACCTATACGTTTTGTTCTATCTTATAAAATAATATATGACATGTACAACATCACAAAGCAATAAACATATTGACTATATAAGAACAAAACAATATATAATATATCACACAGAACACAGAATCATAGAACACTACAGAACATATAATATAGATAAGAACTTTCACAAGTGAGTCTACAAAACCAAAGTACCAGACTCACATAATACAGATATAGATATAAACTATAACATGTCTCAAAATATACATGACATAAAAAGTTTAGCAGCTCATACAAAGGATACAACGTACATAAAGGTCTAGAATCTAATCGACATATGTGTGTATCTCCACAAGCTAGACCAACATCCATGGTCAATGAGTCTCAGTACCTGAAATGTCTTAACCTGACCCGAGTATTAATAAATAATAAACGGATCAGACTATCTCTTATTCAACAAATGTGAGATTATAAGTGTCCGTAAGTAAATTTCAACAATATAGTCATAACTATATAATATACCAACATCCAAATAATTAATGGCTACATCATAATAATTTACATTCTCATAAAATTATATTATGCTTATTACAGGAAATCATCTCACATATGGTGAATCAAAATATCTCGAAAATCAAAATCATGAACTAGCATGAAAGCAAGATAAGACAAGCATGAAAGCGAGTCAAAAACAAAGATAAGCATGAAAGCAAGTCAAAACCAAAAGCAAGCATGAAAGCTAGTCAAAACCAAAAGCAAGTATGAAAGATAGTCAAACCCATAAGACAAGCATGAAAGCAAGTCTAATCAAAATCTCATAAAACGAACCATAAATCAAAGGACATGCCTGAAAGCGAGTCATCATATGACGAGCTTGAAACATGACTAATTAGCCTTAAAATGAGTTATAATAAGACGAGCCTGAAAGCTACGTCGAACCCACCTAAAAACGAGTTATAATAAGGCGAGCCTAAAAGCTATGCCAAACCCACCTAAAATTGAGTTATAATAAGACGAGCATGAAAGCTACGCCAATATAAGATCATTTATGATCGAAGTGTTAAATATTTTCAATTAGTAATCAAACTAATGTCGCCTAAATGTCCCATAACCACTTGGTGATACTTGAATATTTACTAAGATAGTAGATTTCACTCAAGTAAAATATTCTATCATATGAGTCGAAGAGTTAATCGATGAAGTAATGCAAGTGTTCCATACCACTTGTATTACTAAACCTCTTAATTAGAGTTCATATTTTATAGAAGTAATATTTTTATATAGAAATTACTTATTTTTGAAAACATTTAATACATGTCTAACGACTATACTAGATATATTTGTAAAATGCTACTATTCAAATATAGCCTTTAAAATTTGAGATTTACACACAGATATATATATATATATATAATTTTCTTCACTTTAAAATATTATTATCTTTAAAATTCTATAATAATCCTTTCTATCAAAATATTTGTAACTATAATGTTATTTCCATAATTTAAAAATTTAGATTTGGAGATAATATCATAAGTATAATTTTATACAAATTATTAAAGTGATTTTAGAACTTTATATTTTATATAATATGATTTCAAGAATTTATTGTTTACAAAACATCTTTATTTGATATATATATATATTTATTTATTTATATATATTTATATATATATTACTATTAATAATTTCATAGAATTGAAATTCTATAATGACATAAGACAAAAAAGAATCAAAGGATCAAAAATAAGAAATTAAAACACTAATAAAAAACATTAAAACAAAAGCCTGGAGCAACAGGCTCCAGGAGTAATGGTCGGTCGATAGGTCGTAATCAACTGTCGATTGGTTCAAGTGCCTGGAGCTTGAAAATTCCAGGCATCATCTCAGGTGATGATGTTATCAATTTCGGCTACCGAAAGTTGATTTACTGAAGCTTAAAACTACTATTAACAAGTACATAACATATATTCATCAACCAAACGCCAAATCACTAAAGTTCAACTTATTAAAATTATTTTTGACAGGGTTAACAATCAGGTTTCTACTATCATTGGACAAAGAGACGATAAAACACTTGACAATCATCAAACAATCAACTCAATCCATAGAACAAACACATGCAACTCAAATTAGAGATAAATGTGAGTCTTACTTACCTTATCTCTTTGAATTCCAAGCCAAACAAAACGCGAACAACCTACTTTTCTTATTTTAGCCAAGCCCTAAAACCAAAGATACACACAAACAACTAATAGGATTCAAACACTGCAAAAATTGAGATTGAAGAGTTTAGAAGCTAGAACAAGGCTTGAGAATATTACCTTGAATTTACTTATATTTCTAAGAATTTATTTTATTGATTTTTGAAGAACCTAGGTTTAGAAATACTTAGCAAATTTCTTCTTTCTAGTTTTCTTTATTTTCGGCATACTATAAACAAGAGAAGTGAGAACTTCTCTCTTGTAATGTTATAAGTGGGCTTAGGTTAGAAACAAGCCTAATAAGTAAGAATTAATGATTTTTTCTTTTTATTCTCATAAGGCCTCTTCTTTCTTTTAAAGTTTTGCTAATAAATCATGAAACAAAATACTAATACATTTCAACTTAAAAATTTATAATTCCATTTAAATATTTTTAAAAACTAAATTTATTTTATTTGAAATAAAATCTCAACCAATGATTCAACTGTGATTTCCAACACTTTGAAATTACTTTTGCATTTTACAGAAGATTTATCAACCTAAAAATCAACATTTACTTACCAAAATAAATTCACTCAAAAGCTCAAATATTAGTTTTCATATAAATCTCCAATTCCACTTTAAATCTAAATTTCACATTCTAAAAGAATTTATCATCTATTTATAAAACACAAATTCTATTTTTTTTCCATATTTCAATACTTGAAAACTTTCAATTTGTTAGCACCAAAATTGGTCACTAACCTCGTTCAGAAAGATTGTGTAGAGATATAAGTGATGAAAGTAAATTAAACAGAGAAGACAATACTAATTTAAATGCAGACAGTAAGAACACCAAATTTATAGTGGTTCAGCATAATTGCCTACGTCCACTTTGTTCAACTTTATTGATTTCCTTTATAGTTGATTACAAATACAATTTGTGAATCAAATGCTTGAGTAAGGTTGTTAAGTAGAGAAGGTGAGTCTTGAAAATGGCAGAGTCTCCCCGGTGTTTTCTCTCCAAAAAAGGATCCCTTTCACTGTGACCCTGCCCCTCTATTTATAGGCAAAGATGGCCTGGACTTCCCAAGCGGGCTTGTTAGCCGAACGTTCGAGCCCAGGCGCTGCATGCCGAACCAAGTACGCCGAACGCTTCTGTGCCGAACGGTCCTTCCCATGCCGAACGGTCTTTCCCATGCCGAACGGTGCTCCTGATGTATGGGAAGTGTAGGGTGATTGCAGTGAAGCCGAGCGTATCTCCCTTTGAAGCTCTTGACCAACCAATGTATGTAGTTCGAATGCTCTCGTTGCCGAGGTATCCTACCGCCGAGCTCCACTGACGCCGAGTACCGTGGGATGCCGAACACTAGTTGACGCCGAGCATAGGTTGTTGCCGAGTGCTCTCCTTGACGCCGAATGCCCTTACGCCGAGTAGTCTTGACGCCGAGTAGCTTGTTATGCCGAGCAGCCTTGACGCCGAGTACCTTGTTATGCCGAGCAGTCTTGACGCCGAGTACCCTGTTATGCCGAGCAGTCTTGACGCCGAGTACCCTGTTATGCCGAGCAGTCTTGACGTCGAGTACCCTGTTATGCCGAGCAGCCTTAATGCCGGACCCCAATGGATGCCGAGCACACTTTTCACCGAGCGCTCATGGATGTCAGTTGTTTCGCCGAACACTCCTGGATACCAAGTGCCTCGCCGAACACTCTTTGATGCCGAGCACTGATTGCCGAGTACTAGTTGCCTGGTCAAATCCCCAGGAAACACTTGCCCCCCAAAGTGTATTGCGTGGCCGAACGTGATGCGCTTTGAATCTGGTACAATCTACCTCGGAGGTACCTTCTCGAGAATGCTAGCGAAGGAGGTGCAAGACGAACGAGATGCAGACGCCGAATGATACGCTCGAAGCTGAACGTACCTCGTGTGCCGAACGTCACACTGCTACGATGCCGAATACTTCGGTGTTGACCGGTTCTACCGGGTATAGCCTCTTCAACTTCTACCTTCCTCTATATAACCAGGCCCTCACCGTCACTCTTCCCTTTACGCCTTCTCTTCAGCCGTTCCTTAGAGACTTTCAACTCTTCCCATCCTACCGGATATAAAGCCTTCATAACATTTTCAACTTCGATCGTCGAATTAGGTATCCTTCCTCTAACAATCGCACTACTTCCATCTTAGGTTCATCGCGGTTTGCTCGTGTTGAGTTGTCTAAATAGCTCCTCCGTGCCGAACGATAGAAGGGTAAATGAGGTGTCGAACGGCGTAGTCTTTGCCGGGTGATCCGTCTCTGTCGTTCGGTGTGGATGGAGAAGGTGTAGGGTAGAATTGAAATCGTGGCGGAGCACAACTTTTAGCCGAACGATGACATTAGCCGATCAATACGATTGGTACGCCGAACCCTGATTTTAGCCGAACAACATACTTGACATACCGAACAATGACTCTAGCCGAACAGCATATTTGACATGCCGAACGATGACTCTAGCCGAACAGCATATTTGACATGCCGAACGATGACTCTAGCCGAACAGCATATTGACATGCCGAACGATGACTCTAGCCGAACAACATATTGACATGCCGAACGATGACTCTAGCCGAACAGCATATTTGACATGCCGAACGATGACTCTAGCCGAACAACATATTGACATGCCGAACGATGACTCTAGCCGAACAGCATATTGACATGCCGAACGATGACTCTAGCCGAACAGCATATTGACATGCCGAACACTGACTTCAGCCGAACAACCCCTAGGTCGAACCATTACCTTAGTCAAACAGAGCAACTGCCAGACAATTCTTGGGCCGAATAATGTCTTTAGCCGGTCAATACAAATGCCGAACAACATTAAAAATGCCGAACAGGATAGGTGTCTAACTACACTTTAAGCCGGTCACTCTAGAAATCATATGTCTTCTGAATCTGGGACTATAATCCCCTCAAGGCGAGCTTTCTGAGATGGTCAGCGATGACGGTCTTCGAAGGCGATGATTCGAAGCTAAATATTACATCCTTAGAACCTTTAGATTCTTATTGCCTGCACACAATCGCTTGCACTAGTTCACACACCACATGGGGGGGGGGAAATCGTGTTGTTAATTCTAACGTTCAACGTTTTTCAAGTATAGCTCTCTCAAGCATTTAGCCAGGTTCATTATTTATTCGGGATGTCGGGAAAATCTAGTTCTGCCACCATATCTGACAGGCCTGGGCCGTCAGCAAAGCAAGGAGCCGCAGATGCTTCCAACCCGTCAATCTCTCCCGCTCATAACTTGGCGCCCGATGCTCTGGAGTCAACCATCTTACTGGACAATCCGGTCGATTCTCAAGCCTCGAAGATCAATGAGGCCGCTCTGCGACGGATATGTTCCATTCACGGGATTCCCTTTGCTGACGTGTTAGTTCCTTCGAGACACGACCGTCCTCATCTGCCCCCAGTCGGGTACACGGCCTGCAACAAGTTCATGTGCTGGATGGGCAGCGTGCCTCCATTTAACCTATTTCTCCGGGATGTGCTGCAGTATATAGACATTGCTCCGTCGCAGCTGCACCCGAATGGTCATGCGTTCCTATATGGGACTTATTTACTCTTCATGGCTGTCTTCTCCAGACCTCCAACCCCCGGTGATGTCCGATACATTTATATGTTCAAGAGACGGAAAGATAGCCCTTCCTTCATATTCCTCGAGCCATATCATAAGTGCCAGATCTTGACAGGGGCCTGTAGCAAATTCGCCCTGTACAAACAGGAATGGTTCTATGTGCGATGCCCGTCTGGTTTTGCTAGGAGATGGGTTGAAGGCAGTAAGTCTCTCTGCTGAACCGTTATTCGTACTTAATGGGAGTCATGTTTTTTCCTAACTCTTCATTTCATCTTTTCAGGTATTAACCCGCGTCCGGAAGGCCGAGGATATTCTGACGCTGTCGACGCGATTAGAGCTCTTCCGGCCGAGGATCGAGATATTTGAGCTATCATTTCAAATGAATCGCTGTCGGGGTTCGGCTTGCTAGCTCCTGATCGTCGGATCAGCCTTCCAGAAGGTGTTACAATTCCCAAACCTCCATCTGGTAAAGGGAAAAAACTTGCCGGCCCGTCGTCGCGTCGCGCTCCCGACACACACGAAGAAGGCGAGCGCAAAGAGGATGACGCACCCAAAACTCAGGGCGAGAACGTGGGTCCTGCTTGGAATCCGGCAATCGAAGTTCAGGATATTGAGATGTCATCCTCCCCTTCGAAGGGAAAGAAAAAGCTAAAATATACGGTTCAGAAAGAGAAAGTTGGTGACACCTCAAAATCTACGCCTATCCCTCCTGAGAAAGAGGCTTCTTCGCAGCATCTGGAGAGTTCTCTGAGGGGTCTCTCGAACCTCTCTATTCCCGAAGACATACTTAATTACGGGTTCGATGATCCTGAAGCTCTCAAATTCTCCTCGCCCGCTAGAGGCAATGTAGGAGTTCAACTCCCGGCTCACAGAGACAATACTCCGATTAGCAAAGATAAACGAACGGGTCCGTCGGGGGGAACACTTAGGACACACACGCACATGCGCATTCCATAACATACTTCAAGTCTTTTTAATTCGTGAATTCTCCTTAATTCGTTGTTATCTTCCTTCTTTGCAGGTGATATGGGCCGCTCCCACGGACTTGATCGCCTTCAGGGGTCTTCAATATTTCATCACTCCGGACGGGATTCCGGTTCAGGCAGACGCCGGGACCGAGGTGATTATGAAGATAGGGACAATCGTCCGCGCGAGTCGTCTCACCGCAAGAAAGCACACTATCAATCTTCCCAGTCCCGTGATCTTCCTCCTACAACTGAGCCGGATAAAGAGAAGTCTTTGCAGAAGGGTTATCAGTCTGATGCTGCTCGAGAACAACATTCCAGTTCATCGAGTACGAGGCAAGTTCGAGAGCCGCGTAAAAGAACGGAATTCTCTAAGCCTCCTCCTCCTGCTCCTGCCGTGGACCCAACTGTTGCGGAAAAGATGGTCGACCTTAAGGCCAAGTTTCCGAAAATTTGTTTTGACGGTTTGAAATTCCTCCCGGCCATCCACCACATTCCTGGGCATGTGAAGCAAAGTGCCATTGCCTGCAACAATGATGTCTATGTTCAACATGACGCATTCGTGCACTTGGTGGAGAAGATCTCAGAAGTATCTGTTGAGCGTCAACACGAGATTGACCGTTTGAATCTGGAGGCTGACAGCGATAAGAAAATCATCAAACTCCAAGACGAAGAACTCGCCTCTTATAAGTTAAAGCTAGAAGCCGCTGAACAAGGTGCAAAAGATACTGCCGAGGCAGTTACTCGCTTAGAGGTGGCTCACAAAAAGGAGCTTGACGAAGCAGTTCAGCGCAGCGGTGCCCTTGCCCTAGAAAAAGACTCTGTCCAAAAAGAAAGGGACGCGCTCGCTACTCAAGTCAAAGAGCTGAAAGAACAACTCTCCAAGGAGAAAGAAGACAAAATAGCCGCTCAGGAAGAATCACAGCGGTATTGTGATGAGATTGTTGCTACCCGGCTCCTGAAGGCAAAGCTCGACGGTGAACTTGCCGGGGTCGAGAGAATGAAGGATGAGGCCCGTGAGGAGGGCAAAAGAATGGCTGTGGAGGAGCTTGATTCTCGCCTTGAGGCGGCCGCAGAAACCGGCAGGGAAGAAATCAAAAGTATGTTTGACCCGTTGATCGCCGAGTACGGAGCCCGCGTCCTTATGCACCGCGACTTAACATTCTTGGGCGACGACTACCATGAATCCCTGGCTGAGGCATGGGAAACTCTGATAAAGATCAAGAAAGTCGAGTCAGGCTCCGAAGAAATCGACGAGGATGCACTGGTGAAGGAGTTCCTGAGGGGGAATGAGCCATCGGATTTATCCGTAGCATTGGCTCTCTATGGCAAAGGCTCTTCCCCTTCGAAAGAGAAGAATGACGAGGCTGGCCCGTCAGAGGCCGACGCTACTACTCCTCATATCGCCGCTCCTTATGCTGCTCAATCGGCTGGTCGGTCGACGCTTGATCCATTCGAGCAGCATGCCAGTTACGATCCCGAAGATCCCGGGCTCGGCGTTCATGTGCTGTCACCTATCCTGGAGGGTGAAACCCCGCGCGCCACCGACAGTCAACCTGATCCTGGTAGGAGATTCTTCTTTCTCTAGAAGTCGAAGTGATCCCGTCATTTTTCAGCAGTGGTTATTCGTTCTAATGCCCACTTCTTATATTTTCTCACAGGTTGTTCTGACACCGAGCTAACTCCGAGGAGCGATGACGCCAAGGAGGAAGCGGGGAAAACAAGCGACGTTGCTCACGCAGGGGTAACTCCCGGCCCAGACGCTCAAGTGATCGAGGCGCTTGACGATGACAAACTTGATACTTCGTCTCCTGCCGAAGGAAGCGACGAAGTTAAAATCACTGGCGCCTCTGAACATACTTCAGAGATGAGCATGAAGGATCGTCTTGCCGACGAGGAGAAGAGAAAGGTCAAAGTCAAAGTTGAATCTGAAGTCCTGGAACTTACTGACCCGCGGAACAGACCTTTGAAAATCATTCTCCCGGGCAGGTCCAAACCACTAGATGTTCCGTCCCCTACTCCTGACTCCGTCTCTCTAGCAAGCAAAAAATACAAGAAGAAACGTGAGGGAGAGGAGTCGTCGGAAACACCAAAGGCAGACAAGAAGAAGAAGTCGAAGAAATGATCGATGCACTTGTTCAACAAGTTTTTGCTTAAGTTTGTAACAGTTTCCATCTTCCATAACTTGTAGTTTGTATAGGCCCGAATTTTGTAGGAGTGATCTTGTATCCCCATTTTGGACTTATCGAATAAAATTTTAGTTTCTTCTTGTTTGAATGATTCTTTTGTCTTTATTTGGTTTGCTGACACTGTGCTCCGAGGACTCGGAGACTTGAGACTGTTCATACTCCAGTCCGCGCTCTGGGGACTTAGAGTACTCGACTCCGCACTCTGGGGACTTGGAGACTTGAAATCGTTTATACTCTAGTCCGCGCTCTGGAGGCTTAGAGTGCTCCGTTCCGCGCTCTGGGGATTCGGAGATTGGAATCGTTTATACTCTGGTCCGCGCTCTGGGGTCTCAGAGTACTCCGCTCCGCACTCTGGGGATTCGGAGATTGGAATCATTTATACTCTAGTCCGCGCTCTGGGGACTTAGAGTACTCCGTTCCGCGCTCTGGGGATTCGGAGATTGGAATCGTTTATACTCTGGTCCGCGCTCTGGGGTCTCAGAGTACTCCGTTCCACGCTCTGGGGATTCGGAGATTGGAATCGTTTATACTCTAGTCCGCGCTCTGGGGACTTAGAGTACTCCGCTCCGCACTCTGGGGATTCGGAGATTGGAATCATTTATACTCTAGTCCGCGCTCTGGGGACTTAGAGTACTCCGTTCCGCGCTCTGGGGATTCGGAGATTGGAATCGTTTATACTCTAGTCCGCGCTCTGGGGACTTAGAGTACTCCGTTCCACGCTCTGGGGATTCGGAGATTGGAATCGTTTATACTCTAGTCCGCGCTCTGGGGACTTAGAGTACTCCGCTCCGCACTCTGGGGATTCGGAGATTGGGGTCGTTTATACTCTAGTCCGCGCTCTGGGGACTTAGAGTACTCCGTTCCGCGCTCTGGGGATTCGGAGATTGGAATCGTTTATACTCTAGTCCGCGCTCTGGGGACTTAGAGTACTCCGCTCCGCACTCTGGGGATTCGGAGATTGGGGTCGTTTATACTCTAGTCCGCGCTCTGGGGACTTAGAGTACTCCGTTCCGCGCTCTGGGGATTCGGAGATTGGAATCGTTTATACGAGCCTGTATGTCGCGCAGAATAGTGTAATTTATCATCCAATTAAGAGATATAGAAACTTCATAGAAAATGTGGCTTCAAGCCTTTATTAATGAAAATCAACTAAATTGCTCGATTACAACTTTAAAAGGAAACTAAATCATTATTGAATGGAAACATGCAGGAAACAATAGTGCCTATAGCAAGAAAGGGAAACATGCTAAATGTAATAGTGCCGCAAATGTTCACTGTTCCATGCTCGGGGGAGTGTCGCGCCATCAACGGTCGCTAGCTTGAATGTTCCTTCTCCAAGCTTCCGTTCAATGGCGTATGGACCTTCCCAGTTGGGATTCATGCGTGATGGTACCGGGAAGACTCGTTTCAGAACGAGATCTCCCACATCAAAGATTCTTGGACGGACTCTGCCGTCATAGTAACGCTTGACTCGATGTCTGTGCGCCGCCGCCCTTAATTCAGCTTCTTCCCGTTTTTCATCGATGCAGTCCAGTGACTCCAGCAAGAGGTTTTGGTTTGCCTTGGGATCGTAGTACGTCACTCGGTGCGATGGAACTTCAAGTTCCACAGGTATAACGGCTTCAGAGCCGTATGCCAAGGCGAACGGAGTGTGGCCGGTCGCGGACTTGTGGGTAGTTCTATACGCCCATAACGCTGTCGGGAGTTCATCTACCCATTTGCCTCCAACCTTCTCCAGACGCTTCTTTAGTATGGACTTGATTATCTTGTTAACGGCCTCGACTTGTCCGTTAGCTTTTGGGTGTGCAACGGCGGCGAACTTTTTCTCGATGCCGTACTTTGAACAGAACTCTTTGAACTCTCTACTTTCGAATTGCGTTCCGTTGTCTGTAATGATGGTGCGTGGAAGGCCAAAGCGGCATATAATGTTTCGTACAACGAAGTTAATGACTTTCTTAGAGGTGATAGTGGCCAAAGGTTCTGCCTCGGCCCATTTCGTGAAATAGTCGACTGCAACTATCGCGTATTTCGCACCACCTTTGGATAGAGGCAAAGAGCCGATTATGTCGATTCCCCAGATTGCGAATGGCCAAGGACTGATCATTTGTGTGAGTTCCGTTGACGGAGCCCTCGGGATTTTTGCATATCTTTGACACTTGTCGCATTTTCTTGCGTAGTCCGCGGCATCCCGGTTTACGGTGGGCCAGTAATACCCATAGCGGAGGATCTTCTTTGCTAGCGTTTGCCCCCCAGTATGGTCGCCGCATTCCCCTTCGTGGACTTCCCTCAAGACTCGCTTTGTTTCATCATGAGCGATGCACCGTAACAATGGGACTGAGAATCCTTTCCGGTACATGGATCCATCCTGCATTACGTACCGCGCAGCCTTTCGAAGGACCTGTCGTCTTTCGCTTCTTCTTTCTGGTAAAGCCCTGGTTGTCAGGTACAGTTTGAATGGGGTTATCCACGAGTCCTTCTCGATCTCTGTTTCCAACACAAGATCGATTTTCATCTCGTCCGCACTCGGGGCATGCAAGACTTCCACGGGATACAATCCCATTTGTTGAACATCGTCGGTACTTGCGAACTTAGCCAACAAGTCGGCTTCTTTGTTTTGCTCTCGCGGGATATGTGAAATGTCATAACGCTCAAGATTTGATAGTAGTTCCTGGACCTGAACGAGGTACGGAGCAAGCTTTCGTCCTTTTGCTTGGTAGTCTCCTCGTACTTGGTAAACCACTAACTGCGAGTCACAAAAGATTTCGACTGATTTGATTCCGAGTTCTTTGATAAGCTTCAAGCCAGCGATCAATGCTTCATATTCAGCTTCGTTGTTTGTAGCCGGAAAATCGAGCTTCAGGGCATAACAGATTGATCGGTTTTCCGGAGTTATAAGAACTACGCCCGCGCCGGAGCAACGGTCGTTTGATGCACCGTCAGTGTATAATTTCCATCGAATGGGGGGAATGATGTCGTGATCGTCCGGTTTGATGGGTATGGTAAATTCAGCGATGAAGTCTGCTAACGCTTGCCCTCGGATGGCTCTCCGTGGTAAGTACGCGATATCGAATTGGCTCAACTCGATGTTCCATTTTAGCAATCTTCCAGAAGTTTCCGGTCGTTGAAGTACCTGCCTCAGGGGTTGATCGGTATAAACGCCGATTGAATGCGCTTGAAAGTACGGGCGCAGCTTGCGTGATGCAATCACCAAGCAATAAGCCAATTTCTCAATTTTAGGGTAATTCTTCTCTGCCCCCGTTAAACGCTTGCTAACATAATATACCGGCTTCTGGACTCGATCCTCCTCACGGACCAAAGCTGCGCTTATCGCATGAGGGGATATAGCCAAGTAAACGTACAGCATCTCATGGTCAACTGGTTTAGATAGCATTGGTGGGCTCTCCAGATGCCTTACCAGGTTCTGGAAAGCTTCCTCGCAGCTAGACGTCCATTCAAAATTCCTCTTTCCTTTCTTTATTATGTCGAAGAATGGGATGCACTTGTCAGTTGCCTTGGATATAAATCGACTCAGCGCAGCCACTTTTCCGTTCAAGCTCTGTACCTGCTTTATAGTCCTGGGCGCTTGTACATCTCGAATGGCTTGGATCTTTTCTGGGTTGGCTTCGATTCCCCTAGCGTTGACGATGAATCCTAAAAACTTCCCTGATGCAAAGCCGAAAGAACACTTCAGCGGATTGATCTTCATTCCATAGGACCTGAGTATGTTAAACATTTCAGCTAAGTCTTGAATGTGGTCGTTTGACTGCCGTGACTTCACGAGCATGTCATCCACATAGACTTCCATGGTTTTGCCCAGCTGGTCCTTGAACATTCGATTCACCAGACGTTGGTAAGTTGCTCCAGCATTCTTTAATCCAAAGGGCATCACTACATAGCAATACAGCCCGACATTTGTAACGAAGCTGGTGTGTTCTTAGTCCGGGATATGCATTGGGATTTGGTTGTATCCCGAGTACGCATCCATGAATGACAATAATTCGTGTCCTGCTGTGGAATCGACCAACTGATCGATCCTAGGCAACGGGAAACTGTCCTTAGGGCATGCTTTGTTCAAGTCGGAATAATCTATGCAAGTCCTCCATTTCCCATTTGCCTTCTTTACTAGCACGGGGTTGGAGACCCACTCCGGGTAGAGGGCGTCGCGGACGAACCCATTTGCTTTGAGTTTGTCCACCTCCTCTCCAAGAGCGGCGGATCTCTCTGGATCCATTCCTTTCCTTTTTTGCTTGACTGGGACGTATTTCGGGTCTACGTTCAACATATGACTTGTGATGGCGGGAGAAATCCCACACATATCAGAATGCGTCCAGGCAAAAACATCAAGGTTTGCCCGGAGGAAGTCGCTAAGGTCTTCTGTCATTGCGGGGCCTAACTGTGATCTGATCTTCAGTATTCGCGATGGGTCGTCACGGCTAACTGAAATGTCAATTGTTAATTCAGCCGGTGCCGCCTTCTCTTCCCTGGGTTTCTCATCGTCGTCTCTCGGATCTATATCTCCGTAGATCCGAGAACTATGCCCGAGCCAGGGCTCGGGCACTACTTGTCAATTATTCGTATTGAGGATGCGGACGGGATTGTCCGCAACCTTTCCTTTCTCCCTCCGGTGGGCTTCTCGGAGCTCGGCCACATAACAAGAACGACCAGCTGCTTGGTCACCGTGAACAATGCCTACTCCTTTGTCAGTCGGAAACTTCAAAGTCAAGCACCACGGGGCTAGTGCCGTCCTAAATTCAGCCAGGGCCGGCCGACCCAAGAAAACATTATATGGAGAGTCCACATCCAAAACTACAAAGGGTAGAATTCGTACCCTCCGACGCTCGCCTTGTCCCAGTTCAACTGGTAACTCGACATATCCTACTGCATCAGTCGCAGTGCCGTTAAAGCCGTGGATACGAGCTTTGGATGGTTTCAAGTCTTTTGTTTCTAGCTTCATCTGATCATAGGCCTTCTTGAAGATGATGTTGACTGAACTTCCACAATCAATCAAAATTCTTTTTACATATGCTGGTCCGATTGTTGCAGATATGACCATGGGATCGATGGTCGGAGCCTCTACCTGATCAGCGTCTCTGTTTCTGAACACAATATCGTCTGTCATCACGCGCTGCTGCTTAGCAGGGGCCCCGTCCTCTACGTTCAAACAGCACTCAAAATCTGCATGCTTCAAGGAGCTCGCATATCGTTCCATCTCTTGCCAGTTCTTATCTGCGGGATGAGGTCCGCCGATAATTGTATTTATAACCAGTCTTCCAACAGTCCGGGCAGGTTCCTCAAGATGACGTGGAGCCGGTGCACGACCTGGGTTGGACGTTCCCTGTCCTCCTTCCTGTGGATCCTTTACAAATTCTTGCAACTTCTTTTGTCTGATCAATTTCTCGATAGCGTCATGCAGGTGTCTGCATTCTTCCGTGTTGTGTCCATAAGTTTCATGGAAGCGGCAATATTTCCCAGTCCGTTTCTGTTCTTTAGTTGATTCTTTCGGACGTGGTTTTCTGTATTGAAAAGTATTGCATGTGGATAGGTAAATGTTCTCAAGTGGGGCGTTTAGCGGAGTGTACTCGTTGTAGCTTGGAATTCTCGACTTCCACTTTCCCGCTTCTTTCCTCTTTCCTTGACTTCTTCCTCCGGACTCTTTGGGCTGCGCAGGCTTACTCTGGACGTTGACTTGGACCTTTCCTGAATTGTCTCCAGATTGCTTCACAGCAATGTTGCTCTTGATTGACTCTTAGGCAGGTCCCGGTGCCTTATCTCGTCGTACCCACCTAGCTTCCTCTCTTCTTATGAACTGGTGTGCCTTGGAGTAGAAACGCTCTAGCGTAGTCGGAGGTTTTCCTGCCAGCCAATCTCCGAATTCAGAATCCGGATCTACACCTCTCATTACAGCCATTAGAATTGCATGGTCGTTGGGATTACTGACTTCAGTTGCCGCAACGTGGAATCTTTGTAAGTACTCCTTCAGCGACTCTCCGGGATTTTGGATTACACTTGACAGAGACATCACGTCCTTCGGGCGTGTAGTGTGTATCCTGAATTGCTCAATAAACTTCTTTGCCAACTCCTCGAAATTTGATACGGATCGCGGAGGAAGTCGGGTGAACCACATAGTAGCGATCCCAGATAGAGTAATCGGAAAGCACCTACACTTGGTGGCATCATTTGCTCTGGCTGAGTCCATCATCCATTCATACCTCATTACATGTTGTCTGGGGTCAGTCTTTCCTTCGTATGCAGGAATGGTTGGCATGCTAAACTTCTTGGGGTAGGCCGCTTGCAGCACAACATCCGTGAACGGAGTATGACTTCTTGACACTCCCCAATCGTCATTTGATAAGCCCTGATTTTCTTTCATCAGTTGCCTGATCATGGCTGTCAGATCGGGTGTCTGTATGGAAGCTGGGAGGTTGGAGTCAGTTCTACGCGCCTGTCCATGCTGATGCCTCCTTTCCTGGCGATCTGCCAATCGTGCGTCATGAGGTTCAACATTGTTAACATCTTGATGATCTGGAGCTCCCTCCTCCATCTGTACTCCGGTTCGGAAGTTTCCAGTTCTGGCTTGGTCGCGGTCTCCTGCTGTTCGAGCAGCAGCATCTGCCCTTGCAGCTTCAGTCTTACGGCGTCTGCGCCTGGGTGGCTCATCAGAAGAAGTTGAACTATCAGAAGAGGAATAAGCAGCTGGATTGCCCCCAGCATTCTGTTGCTGCTGTTGAGTGAGTTGTGCCATCGGGTTGGCATTAGTTTGCATCTGTTCTCCCAGTTGTCTCCTGCTTTCCCTAAGTTCTCTCATCAAGTCGTTGAACTCCACTCTGGTGACAACTGGAGTCTGTTCTTGAGCGGCAATCCCTGCACTCGGGATCGCTGGTTGATTGCTAGGTCCTGCTTGTTGCACGCTAGCAGTCTCTCGGGCATCCGCATTAAGAGAAGCTGACTTGGTACGTGGTCTTGCCATTGTAGAGTTATTGGTATGAACTCTGAGTAGAATCAGCGGATGTTCTATCAGTAAGTCGGATCTTCTTTGGGGGATTTGCTCAATCCAGTAGCTTCAAAGCAGATCCCTGAGTTGTTAGCACCAAAATTGGTCACTAACCTCGTTCAGAAAGATTGTGTAGAGATATAAGTGATGAAAGTAAATTAAACAGAGAAGACAATACTAATTTAAATGCAGACAGTAAGAACACCAAATTTATAGTGGTTCAGCATAATTGCCTACGTCCACTTTGTTCAACTTTATTGATTTCCTTTATAGTTGATTACAAATACAATTTGTGAATCAAATGCTTGAGTAAGGTTGTTAAGTAGAAAAGGTGAGTCTTGAAAATGGCAGAGTCTCCCCGGTGTTTTCTCTCCAAAAAAGGATCCCTTTCACTGTGACCCTGCCCCTCTATTTATAGGCAAAGATGGGCTGGACTTCCCAAGCGGGCTTGTTAGCCGAACGTTCGAGCCCAGGCGCTGCATGCCGAACCAGGTACGCCGAACGCTTCTGTGCCGAACGGTCCTTCCCATGCCGAACGGTCTTTCCCATGTCGAACGGTGCTCCTGATGTATGGGAAGTGTAGGGTGATTGCAGTGAAGCCGAGCGTATCTCCCTTTGAAGCTCTTGACCAACCAATGTATGTAGTTCGAACGCTCTCGTTGCCGAGGTATCCTACCGCCGAGCTCCACTGACGCCGAGTACCGTGGGATGCCGAACACTAGTTGACGCCGAGCATAGGTTGTTGCCGAGTGCTCTCCTTGACGCCGAATGCCCTTACGCCGAGTAGTCTTGACGCCGAGTAGCTTGTTATGCCGAGCAGTCTTGACGCCGAGTACCCTGTTATGCCGAGCAGTCTTGACGCCGAGTACCCTGTTATGCCGAGCAGTCTTGACGCCGAGTACCCTGTTATGCCGAGCAGTCTTGACGCCGAGTACCCAATGGATGCCGAGCACACTTTTCGCCGAGCGCTCATGGATGTCAGTTGTTTCGCCGAACACTCCTGGATACCAAGTGCCTCGCCGAACACTCTTTGATGCCGAGCACTAATTGCCGAGTACTAGTTGCCTGGTCAAATCCCCAGGAAACACAATTTATATTATCATATGTTTAAATTAAAGTGATTCTAAAATCAGGACTGTTACATCTATCTTCCTCCCAATCAAATTCTTCATGAATGGATCTCTACCATTGATGTTGCTCCCATAAAACTTGCACCAATTTCTTAATTTTTTTTGGCTTTCCACTTTCATCCTTTATGCGAAGAAGTGTTCCCCTTCTTCCCACGAGGAACTTCTATTTCTATTTTACATCCACAAAAGTCCTTCCGGGGGTGATTATAGGTTTTATTATGATCAAGCGAAATAATCAGTTCTCCTATCCGTTCATCGAAAGAACCAAAAATCGAATGATTGATTTTTTTCATTTCAAACCTAGATAACTTCCCTTCTTCTTTTCAACCACAACCTAGTTGTCCTATCTTCTATGATCAAGCCACTGGATTGTTTGTATCTCATATGAAGGCCATCCTTAGTTTGAGTGAAGAAGGCAGGGGAATAAAGCTATTCTTCACCAAGTTCTTACTGTGCAAGTACAATTTCCTACGTACTATTCATAACTTCTTTGGCTCCATTGTTAAATTCACCATAGTTACAGATGGATCTATGGGTATAATTTGATAAGTTGGATGGAAAAATTATATTTCCTGACTTTTGCAAAGATGATTATTAATCCTAATTTTTCTCTTATTTAGGTGAAATGGCTGGAGACCTCTCGAATGTGTTTTTTGATGATCCTCTACAAAAGAAATCAGAGGCGACAAAGAAGAAGAAGAGACAGAAGTGGAAAGATAATTACGCTGATGCCCCCGGTCGATCTCACAAGAAAACACATGCGCCTCATTTTCCTTCTCTTCCTTCCTCAGACGTACTTCCCATCTCCCTTTTCAATCCTTCAATGACACAACCATTCGCTTCTTTCCCCTACCCAAAGAACCTGTCATTGATCTTGCTGAGAGGTTGGGGCGGACTGCTTTGGATGGTTTTCCTTACAATTCTTCTACCTATAATCTTATCCTACCGCACTTCCTTTTCCTCCAATCCCCTTCCCCGAACTTGCCACCGAACTTAACCGGACCCGGGCTTATGTAAGTTCCTTCTTTTCATCTCTTAATTAAAATGACTTACTTCACAAATTCTCATCTTATTTATGACTACTTTATAACAGATGGGGGCTTTGGCAGTTGAGGCTCGGAAGAGGGTTGAGGATGACCTAACCTCATTTAATGCTCGGATCACTAAGCTTGATGCAGATCTTATTGTGGTCGCTTCTAAAAGAGCAAGAGTGGATGCTGAGCTTATGGCTTAACGGCAGAGGGAAGAGAAGTTAGATGGGGTGGCAAGGGCAGCAGAGGAAGTGGCGAGGGCAGTAGAGGAGGCTTTGTCACTGAAAAGTCAGGAGTTAGAAAGGAAAGAAAAGGCTCTGGGGAGAAGGAGAAAGAGTTGGAGGGGACAACCCAGGAGTTGGCTATGTCTATGGATAGACTTAACCAGATTACTTACCGGGTTCTCTTCAAAATGTATGCCATGGTTAAGTGCCAATTTTTTGCCAATTGTCCAGATGATACTACCACCGAGGTCGATCTCGGGTTCTTGGTGGACCTTGCAAAAATTAATGAAGCCTTCACCTATTGCAGGACCGAATGGGTTAAAGAGGGGGCTAAGGAAAGGTACCCCATTCTACCTTTCAAGATACCTCACTGCAGTAGGATGATGAAGATGCGATGTCTAAGAGGACTAAGATTACCTCTGCCTCCCAAGCACATGTAATTACTTGAAATTTTATAAATAATTTCACCGTTTCTCTTGTCTTTTCGAATTTTTTGGTATGTAATGAAATGAATATTTTTTCTAATATAGTAATGACCAATTTCTTTGACTGTCTTACTATTTTGCTATTGCACTGCAAATGAACGTGTTGTTTTCATTCTTTTGTTCTTTATAGTCTTATAAGAAAATACCTTTTTACCAAACTCCTAAAAGAAAGCATGGAAAACTTCAAACTTAAACTGTATATCCCTTGGACTTAGTCCGGCAGCAATTTACAGACGAAATAAAGAGTTAGATGACGCAGTTGCACAACTTAAAGAAGAAACCCAAGGGTTGCTTTCCATTATTGACCAAGTAGTTAGAAAAAGGAAGAACTTAGTGACTACATACTGCACTGTTAGCACTATGTCCTAAAGAGCGGTTCTTTTCCTCCTGACAATCCTCTTTGGAATGGTTTAGGATTAGGCTTAGGAATCTAAATAAAGAGTGAACCCTGTATATTGTCCTCTCTTTCTTTTACATGTAAACTTCTTGTACTCGTCATATTTGTCTTATGCAATGTGTCTTTCCATACTTAACTTTGTGTAATTTAAATCCCATTGAAATTAGTCCCAATGATTATCAGCTTGGCCGCTTCCGTTTCTTCTCATGGGCATCCCTTTAAGACTAACAAAGTCTTTGAATCCGATGCGTCTACAGAACCCATAACCTATGGCTCAAATGACTCAGACATACTCGAATTGAGGTTGCGGCTACAACTTCTATTGAATAATCTTAGAGGAAGAGAACCTTCAGCTGACACTTAGACAACAAAAAGCTTGAAAAAGCTCTGAAGAATACTCTTTGTGATTTTGAAAACGCTAAGGATGCACACGAATACCAACACCAATATAACATTAAACTGCTCACCGAGTTTGATGTTGCAAATTCAATGGTGGCTGAGCTATAGTAGATGCTGAAGGAAGGTGGAATACTCTACGAGGTTATCTATGAAGATAAAATCAAGGGATTAAGAAAAACCATAAAAAACTTAACTCTCCAGACAACTCAACAATATAAAGAAAATGGGGATGCTTAAGAAAGAGAGGTGGTTAAGGAGCTTAGCGTAGGTGTGGCTCCTGCTCCTCCTACAAGCATGGACGCCGTATTGGTGAATGAATGGAAAGATAAAATAGAAATGAAATATCTAGGTAAATTAGAGAATTCGAAGCCCACCACAAGCAGCAGTTAGAGCAGCCGAGGTAGAAGGTGCTCCCTTGCACATAGAGAAAGGGGTGAAAAGCGAATGTGCTCAAATATTTTGGTGGTTTCTCTAAGGACTCAAAAAGATAAGGGATGAATTAATAAAGACTTTAGCGCAGACGAGATAGACTATTGTACCTAAAATTTAAGAGCTTGAAGTTCAACTACAAGAAGCTTACCCGCCCCCATTATTGCAACAATGCCTGTTGACTTGATTGGGCATGATCGTACTTTTGATTTCAAATAAAAGCTTAGTAGGGAGAAGGTAAGATGCCAGATGGCTCATATTTCTTTATGACGAGCTATAGACATTTTAAACTATTTTTACCATCGCTAGATCCGAGATTTCTATGTAATAAAGAAGGTTTTGTACTAATTGGGGAGGATCCAATGGATCTATGGACGGGTGCTAACTATGACCACATGAATAATTTTCGTATTAGAATGAATCCCCATTTAGCTAGTATTCCATAGACTTAGTACTTCATAATTGTAGCAGTATTTGGAATTGTATTTTAGAGCATTTTTGTAAAAGAATGTTGTCGAAAACATTCTTTTTGGTTTTGCAAATATCTATAAGGAAACTATATAAATTGAATTATCTTGTAAATGAGTATAAACCTTGTGAGCTTTAGCTTGTTTGTACTTTCTTTTAATTTTGTTCATCTAGTTTTGCTTGATTTTCAGCTTTACATCCATCTTTTTTTCATGCACTTGCACAATCTACCTGCTCTTAGGGGTAGACTATTTTTTGATTATGAAGTCAGGTTGTGTATTTACAACCCTTTTTAATTCATGCATATGGTTGTTGTACTAGTTTAGGCTATCTATTATCCTTACATCTAGTGTAATTGCTTGGTTGAAAAGCCAAGTTGTCTATGATATAACCCAATTTTGTTAGATATGTTAGTAAAATTAACACAAAGAAATTTTTATACCGGTTTTGGTCGTCTAATATCTGTATGTCCAGTTAATTGTATGCTTACGTCTCATAATAATTACAATACTTGTTTTTTTTTATACAAATACACTGCTTATACAAAGTAAGGCCAGAGATGCTTGGAGTTCCAAGCCCTCAGAACTATATTTCCATCCGGTCTTGATATTCGGTAAGCCCCATTAGATAAGACTTCTACTACAACCAGCGGGCCTTTCCAATTTTGGCCTAGAGCTCCATCTTTTGGGTCCTTCGTGTTAGACATTACTCTTCACAATACTAGATCCCCTTTGCAGAAGTTTCTCTCTTTGAGCCTAACATTGTAATTCTTCGTTATCCTTTGTCGGTATATGAGGACGAACTGCAGCCTCGTGTCTTCTTTCCTGAATGAGATTGAGGGCTGCTTCTTTCAACTCCTTATTCTACTCTACCACATATGATAATCTTTTATGTGATTTCAACTAGGAGCATTGCTTCATAGCCATATGTTAAAGAGGAGTGTGTGTGGCCAGTTGGGGATCTGGATAAGGTTCTATAAGCCCATAGTACTAGGGATAACTCCTCAGCCTACTTCCCTTTAGCCATTTGCAGTCTTTTATTTAGTAGTTTCTTAATTGTTTTATTTGCTCTTTGACTTTCCTATTCGCCTATGGGTGTGTGATAGAAAAGAAACTTTTTATTATCCCAATTCCTTCACAACATTCTTCAAACTCCTTGCTCTCAATTTAGGTTTCGTTCTCAGAATTTATTTCATACGGGATTTTGAACCTAGTAATTATATTCCTCACAACAAAAGTAACTATTTTCTATATGGTAATTGTAGCTAAGGGTTATGCTTCCACCCACTTAGTGAAATAGTTTATCGCCACTATGACGTACTTTGCTCTTCCTTTAGACATAGGAAGTGGTCCGATCAAATCTATGTCCCATATGTCAAATGACCATGGCCTGGCTAAGCAGATGAGCTCATAAAAAGGTAGTCTTGGGATGCTGACAAACTTTTGTTAATTATCACATTTTCTTATGTAATCCTCTACATCTTGAAGTGTAGTGGGACAGTAGTAACCGTTCCTTAGCACTTTCTTTGCTAACTAAGCTCCTCTAGAGTGGTCTCTACACTAACCTTCATGTGCTTCACCCAAGTCTCATATTCCTTTAATTTTGAAATGCATCGAAGATAAGTGGTAGAGTACCCTCTCTTGTATAATATGCCATCAAATAAGGAGAAATACGGAGCTTGATATCTAATTTTATGAGCTTTATTCTTGTTTGGAGGTAGGGTTCCACTTACCAAGAATTATTTGATAAAGGTCATCCATGAGTTTTCCTATGCATGCATAGGGGTTGGTGTAGGTGGAATTTTCCCTTGATTTTCATATGTTTCTCAATTCTGAGCTTGTATGGCCATTGCTCGCTTTGCCCTAGTTAGGAGTAGTATTTGGTTGGCCTCAGTAATGCCAGACTCAGTTTAATATCCTACCGGGATAGCTTTCATTTCCTGTGCCACTTTAGTGCTAGCAAGTTTAGCAAATGAGTTCATGGAGGAATTATTCTCACGAGGGGTTTGTTCTATATCAAATTGATCAAACTACCCTAGCAATCTTTTAGATAATTTTACATGTTTAGGTAAGATTGGCTCTTTTGCTCTGTAACCCTTCTGCATTTGATTTACAACTAATTGGGAATCACTATGAATTTTAATATATGTTACTTTCAATACATGAGCTATCCTTAATCCTGTGAGGAGAGCCATATATTCTACCACATTACTGGTAGCTTTGAATTCGAGCTGCATTACTCCATACAACTTCTGTTCATCTGGAGTGATCAATACATATCCGATACCTGATCCAGTTCATTTGATGCCTCATCCATGAATAATTGCTAGGACTATGGAGTAGGCATCTCTTCCTTGGATTAGGGCTCAATAAGCAGTATACATTCCAAAAATGAAATCTACTAGTGATTGTACTTTGATAGCATTTCTTGGACAGTAGGAGATATCATACTGACTAAGCTCCATTGCCTATTTTAGCAAGCAACCCGACATTTCTGGCTTCTGTAGCATTTTCTTCAGTGGTTTATCTATAAGGACTTTGATGGGATGTGCTTGAAAGTATAGCCGTGGTTTTCTTATTATGAGGAGCAAGTTGTAGGTCAAATTTTCAATGACGTGCAGTTAAGCACTACCTCGGTTAAGTGCTTGCTTATGAAGTATATAAGCCTCTGGGTCCCTTCATTTTCTCGGACTAGTGTGGCACTAACAACTTGAACAGTTACAACTAAATACACATATAAGTCATCATCTGTTATTGGTTTTGACAGAATAGCAATACTGATCAGATGATCCTTCAAATTCTGGAATATGATTTTGCACTCCTTAGTCCATTCAAAATTCCACCCTTTTTCACTTGGTTGAAGAATGGTATACATTTGTTGGTGGCTTTAAAAATGTGTCTACTTAGAGCAGCTACTCTACCATTTAGGATCATGACATCTATCGGCTTTTTGGGACTCCCATCTTCCGTATGGCCTCAATCTGCTCTGGGTTTGCTTCAATGTTGTGGGAGCTCACTGGGACCTTAGAAATTTTCCTAATTGAATGGAAAATGTACATTTCAAGGGATTTAACTTCATGTTATATTGCCTTAGAATTACAAAGGTTTCCTCCAAATTATGAACATTACTCGGTAGTGCTTTTGACTTAACAAGCATGCCATCTACATATTCCTCAATGATTTTACCAATCTTATCTGAGAACATCATATTAACCAACCTTTGATAAATTACTACAGCGTTATTAAGTCCGAATGGCATGACTTTGTAGCAGTATAAGCCTTTGTCCATCACACAACTGGTATGCTCTTGATCTGGCTCGAACATAGCCACCTCGTGGTAACCTAAATTTGCATCCATGAACGAGAGCAATTCATGGCCCCTAGTTGCATCCACTAATTAATCAATCCTAGGTAGAGGAAGCCTTGTTGAGGTTGGTGTAGTCCACACAAGTTCTCCATTTCCTATTAGATTTCTTTAAAAGAACAGGGTTGGCAACCCAGTTTGGTTAATACACTTCCCTGATGAACCCATTTGCCTTGAGCCTTTTAACTTCTTAATGAAAAGCATTATATCTTTCCTGATCTAGAGTCCCGTGCTTCTGCCTAACTGAATGAGTATTAGGATCAATATTGAGTGCATGATAGATGAAGGCCAAGTCTATTCCTGCCATATTTGGGTGCGTCCAAACAAAAATATTTGTAGATCTTTTTAGGATGTCTGTTAATTTTGTTCTGACTTCTGTGCTAATGTTTTATCCTATCTTGAGAACCTTCGAAGGATATTTAGGATCTATCCATCTGTCTTGAAGATTATCCAATGGCTTTAGTTCTATCCTTGTCTCCCCAAATCTCGAATCTATTTCACTTTCTTCTTCTTCAGGTTGGGATGCAGCGGAGAATGCCTATCTCTAAGCTTCTTCGAAAAGATAGTACGTATAATTGAGTTATATTTATCAGTGCTGAACATGTGCATATACTCCCTCATTTTTCTTCTTACTAATACCGTGGTCGTAGAATGACCTACTTCAGCATTAGCCTTGGTACATAGTACCGATGCAGTTTTTAGAACTGTCTTGCTTTCTTTTTCACTTATCATTATTACGATTATCAGAGAGGAGAACGGAGTAATTTTGAACAATTTTATTGCTAGAACTGAGATTTACATTGTGCAACTATCTAGCCAATAATTGTTTCCCCTACTTGATCCTATTCCAGTAGGAGCATTGAACTTCATAAGCAAATCTTTATGAGAAATTACCTCCCTCATGTCAATTAGTGTAGGCTTTCTCAAGAATGCATTGTACGGAGATGGTTGATCAACAATTAGGAAGCTTGCATAAATTATTTATAGAGAGGGGTTGTCCCAGTGGTGATGAGAAACGTGCTAACTCGATAGGAACAATCACAGTATTATTGAAGCCGTAAATTGGTTTGGGGCTTGGCTTTAGTATTTCTGTTGGAAGCTTCATTTTGTCAAATGCAGATTTTAAAATAACATTAATAGAGCTTTCAGAATCTATAAAGACTTTCTTCATGGTCAATTCTCAGATCTGCATCATAACTATTAATGGGTCTTAGTGTGGAAAAACAACCCCAGCAGCAGTGAAGATTATGTCCTGAGCGGGCTTCTAGTTCACATGGAAAATAGTTCTTTACTCCACTTTAGCCTCTTCTACATATCACTCCTGTGCTTTTCTGCTCCTTCCAGCGAAGTGTGGTCCTTCTTGGATTGAAGCTATGAGATTACTGGGATTCCCTACTATACCCTTATTTAGAACTAGAGAGAGATTTTCAGTTATCTCCCCATTGCTTCCCTTTTGATAGTCGCCTAAGTATCCCTTTTGGATCAATCTTTCAATTTTATTCTTCAAATGTTAGTAGTTATCAATATGGTGGCCATTGGTTCTATGGAAGCAACAATATGCTCCACTCTATTCTGTTCCGGCTTCTTCCCCTTATTCGGGACATTATAGGCCAGTTCAGTTTTGGTTAATTCATATATCTGTCCAAGTTTATGGGTGGGGGGGATTTTAGCTGTGAAGTTAAATTCTCTTTACCGCTTCATAGGTGGATTATATCCTTCTACTCCTCTTTTTTCTCATTGTGGAGAGCAGAAGTTCTTTTAGATGAAGGTAATTATGTGGCCCTAGCTTCTGCCATTTGTATGTAGCCACTAGCCCTTTTGTGGAAAGCTTTCATACTATGGCATGGCTTTCTACTATTCTTATCCCATACAGTGGTGTTCCTTCTGATCCCAACATGTGCCACCATCAGTAGTGCTTCTTCAGAAGTTGCTCCATTATGAAGAGCCCTGAATTTGAAGCATTTTATAAAGCTACATAAGCTTCAATTTTTACCCCGCTTCACGCAGGACATGGTATTCATGTCTGGGAAAGCCTTTCTCCTAATGTTGAATTGTTTTAAGTAGTCTGCAACTAGTTGCGAACCTCCCTTGGCCCATACCTTCTGAACCATCGAGAAGCTGCTCCGGCCAGATATTGGGAAGAGCTTGCATCTGGCTATCCTTCCTACCCTTAAAATGCCCATGATGTACTCATAAGTGCAAATTGGGTCATTAGGGTTGGTAGTTCCATCAAATTTATCGATCAATAGGACTTTGAAGTTATCAGGAAAGTCTATTGCTATAATACTTTCACTGAACGAGAAAGTAACCTCTCTCCTTACTTCCTCTCCTCTATTCTATTGGAAAAGTTTTGCTAGTTGCTCAACGTGAGCTTTCAATTGACGTCATCCTCCTTGGGGTCTATTTAGGACAAGTCACCTTTGTAGAGTGAGGTGACATCATCGTTGTCGTGCACAGTTTATGTTGGCCTTTTCAGCAGTAATGGGTTGATGTTCGCAGACTTTGATTTGGTTGGGGATTGATTTGAATCTTGCTTTTGAGCTTGGCATCCGTTTGTTTTAGAGTAGCATCACCATTCTCATTCCTGAGATTTCCATTGTCAATCTCACATTGCATAGTCAATGTAGTCAGTGAATGATGGTGGTGATTTATGGAAGACTGAGGGGAGGGTGGTTTAAGAGCAGGATATTGGGTCATGGATCATCCTAGCATATCCCTGCATTTGTATAGTTGGTTTGTGAAAGCATGGAGAGCGGCTAAGATGAGATCTGAAGGGGGCTCTGTAGAAGCCCCATCTTAGATTAGGTCATAGAGGTGAGGAAACACTTTTTGGCATTTTTGAGGGTAGATTAAGTTGTTCTTAGTTAGGAGTGGTGTTGAAATAACTAGGAATCATGGCATTATGGTGGTGTCTAAAGAGAAAGTGTGTAAATTTTATCTTAGGTTGGGCCCTCCTTCTGGCACCAAAATGTTAATGAGATTTTTCATCTCAGAAACACCAAGTGTTTTAGAAGTAACCATGAAACTGAATGCCTTCGTGATTAAGAATCAACAAGATTAAGTGGTATTAAAATCGCCTTTAATCGAAGTAACCATGTCATTGTAATACTCACATGATTATGAGGAAAGGTGTTAGAACCCTTAGTTTACGATTTCAACGATGAAAACTATACAATGGAAATCATATATATATATATATATCATACAACTATACAGATACAAATTCAAAGCAAGACAAACCACTACTGTGACAAGACGATGACTAAAGCACTGAAGAGATTCATCTACAAAGTTGCACGAGGATCGAAGAGAGATACACTCAAGAATAAACCCAGGAGAACATCACTTAACAGGTTCAGACGTCTGAATGCAGAACTTCAGACGTCTGAACGTAGAAGATGAACAAAAATAATAAAAGGTTCTCAAATATCTGAAAACACCATTCAGACGTCTGAAACTGGGCTCGGGGCAGATAATTCAAATTACAACTGTCATCTCCGAAGAGACACAACTCCATCTCTCCTCCACAACTCTTCACCAGTGAACAGTGACGATTCTAGACTGAAAGGGAAGAGATGTAACTACTAGAAGCAACCTTCTACAACTATATAAACAAGAATCAAGAAGGATCAAAAAACTAATTTTACTTGACTCTCTATCTTGATCATCTCTTGTTCTAACCATCTACTTGTTATCAAATCTGCAAATCTGAGATCATACACTTCTATACTCTCTCGAACAATATTGTATTCAATGATTCAAGAGATATAGGAAGTTCAATTGTACTATATAGTCAAAATCCATGTAATAGAGTACACATTCTTGATAAATAAAACTCTACTATTGTAAACCTGTTCCTCCGGGTGAAGTGAGGGTTATTTGGTGAAAGGAAATTCCGAAGAGAAGCTTCAGGACTGGACGTAGGACGGGAGGTCCGAACCATTATAAAATCCCTGGCATGATTATTCTTATTTACATACTTTACAATAGTTACACTATAGTTTAAATTAGTCATATACTTGTCATTTGTATAATCGATACACCATAATATAGACTTTCAATTGGTATCAGAGCTTGGTTTGATCAAAAGTACTGTAACAAGTATCTTTCAAGAAGGTCAATCTACCTCACATCCCCCTCTATTTAATGGCTCCAACTATGCATATTGGTCAACCCGTATGCGTATTTTTATGGAAGCCAATGGTCTAGAAATATGGTCTACTACACAAAATAAATATGAAGCACCTGACACTGCTATGAGCACATCGACTGATGCACAAAAGACCTTAGCCTCAAACAATGCTAAAGCTATGAATCTTTTATTTTGCTCTCTTGATAAAAATGAATTTTCACGTGTCATGTTATGTACCACTGCGTTTGACATTTGTCGTACCTTACAAATTACACACGAAGGTACAACAAAGGTCAAACAAACTAAGATTTCAATTTTGCAAAACCAATTCTCCTCATTCAAAATGAAGCAAAATGAGACTATTGTTGACATGTATTCTAGATTTCAAACTATTCAACATGATCTTATGGCATTAGGAGTTAAGTTTACTGATTTTGATTTAGTTTCTCGAATACTCAACTCTTTAACATCGGATTGGGAAAGGAAGGTATTAGCTATTGAAGAAGCTAATGATCTTTCTACTCTCAAGATTGAAGAGTTGATAGGAAATTTAATGTCCTATGAAGCTAACTTATAGGCAAGAAAAGAACAAAATGTTGAAAAGAAGAACATAGAATTTCAAGCAAAAAATGATGACTCAAATTTGGATGAAGAAGAGATAGTTTTCATTGCCAAGAATTACAACAAATTCAAGAAATTTAGAAAAATGACCAAATTCCAAAAAGAAGGGAAGTCCAATACAACAAATCTATCTCAAATCAAGTGCTATGAATGTGATCAATACAGACACATGAAAAAGGATTGTCCTAAACGCAACAATGAGAAAAAGAACAAATTTGAGAAATTTAAGAAGAAAAGACCTTTTAAAGTCACTTAGGACGATTTTGATTCATCATCATCTTCTGATAGTGATAGTGATAGTGATGGAGAACAAGCTAATGTACGTTTTATGGCTAACACTAATGAGGTATGTCCTGAACTTAGCTATAATGAACTATTAGAATTAAGTATGGAACTTGATGATAAGTTTAGACAAATCAAAAAATTGAATAAAGAACACCTAGCAAAAATAAATCGATTAGAACTAGAAATTAGATTATTAAAGGATGAAAAAGTTATTTTAGAAGAAGAATTGGAGATTTCACAAGAAAAGTGTAAAAAGTCTATCGAATATGATACACAACTTAGTGAAATAGATAGGTTAAAAGTTGAGAATAATAATTTGATTAAGGAAAATATTGAACTAAAAAGTAGTATAGAAATTTCAAAAACTAAAATTTGTGAATTAAATGATAAACTAGAAAAAATTACTAACAATGTTTCAAAGTTTAACAATGGAAAACAGGATATCGATAATTTAATTAAAATTTTGAAACCTTCTGGTAATCGAAATGGATTAGGATTTGAAAAGAATTCACAAAAGAAAAAAGGTAATAATATAAAGCAAAGTATCTTGTATCAAAGTTTCAAAAAGACACCAAAGTTAAGTAAAGATGTAAAATCTAAAGATATAAAAATTTGGATACCAAAGTCTAACAATAAGTTAATTAGACAAAGACATATTGATAGTTTTTTATCAAGTGTAGTATTTAATAATAATTATGTTTTTAAAGGACCCAAACCCACTTGGGTATGGCTACCCTCCCCTCCTAACATTTAGGACCCTAATAAAAGAAGTGGGTACCAATTGAATAATTTTTGTTTTGTAAGTACCCAAAATAAAAGCAAGGAGAATGGATACTCATTAGTGGCTGCTCAAAACATATGACCGGGAATGCCAAGATGCTCTCAAATATAAAATATATCGATGAAGGCACCGTAACCTTTGGAGACAACTCAGAAGGATATTTCATCAGAATTGGAGAAGTCATAAACATCGGTATTCTCCTATTATTTCTAATGTTTTATTAGTAGAAAATTTAAAACATAATTTACTTAGCATTAGTCAATTATGTGATAAAGGTTTTCAAATAAACTTCGAGAAAAATTGATGCAATATATTTGATAATAATAAAAATTTATTATTTTAAGGATTTAGAAATAAAAATATTTATATTTTGAATATGAATATAAAACAAAATTCCGATTTATGCTTGACTGCTAAACTTGATGATCCATGGCTATTGCATAAACGATTTTGTCACATGAATTTCAATTTTATAAATAAATTATCAGAATATGAACTAGTTAGAGGTTTACCAAAAATAAATTATAAAATAGACAATTTGTGTGATGCATGTCAAATTGGAAAATTAAAAAGGAGTTCTTTTAAATCTAAAAATAATATTTCAACAAAATAACCATTAAAATTGTTGCATTTAGATTTATTTGGTCCTACTCAAGTAAGATCAATAAATCATAACAAGTATGTTTTTGTAATTATTGATGATTTTTCAAGATATACATGGACTTTGTTTTTAAAACATAAAAGTGACACTTTTGGTATGTTTAATTTTTTTGCAAAAAGAATTAAAAATATTCGCAGTGATCATGGAGGAAAATTCGAAAATGAACTTTTTACAAATTTTTGGAATAAAAAGGGAATTAATCATAATTTTTCAATTCCACGCACACCATAACAAAACGGTGTAGTTGAACGGAAAAATCAAACATTACAAGAATGTGCAAGAATAATATTAAACAGTAGTAATCTACCAACACATTTTTAGGCTAAAGCTATTGCCACGGCTTGTTATGTTTTGAATAAAGTGACACTACGACCAATGACAAAAAACACTTGTTATGAAATATTTTTTGGTAAGAAACCTAAAGTATCATATTTCAGAACATTTGGATCAAAATGTTTCATATTAAATACTAAAGACAATCTAGGAAAGTTTGATCCTAAGGCCGATGAAGGAATATTTGTTGGCTATTCGGATCGTAGCAAAGCTTATAGAATTTATAACAAAGGACAAATATTATAGAAGAAAGTTTACATGTTTCTTTTGATGAAAATTTTGTAACTACACAAATTAATGACGATGAAGAAATACATCCAAATGATTCTTCTAACACACCTCACAATACTAATGAAGCTATTGATCAAAATAATACTCTAGTTTCACCTCCTAGGTTTTTAAAGAATCATCCTATAGATAACATTATTGGAGATTTAAATTCTAGAGTAACTTGAAATTAACTTAATCAAATAAGTCATGTTGCATTCGTTTCAAATTTTGAACCAAAGAACTATAAAGAAGCTTCTAAAGACGATTTTTGGATTTTAGCTATGCAAGAAGAATTAAATCAGTTCAAACGAAATAATGTTTGGGAACTCATTCCAAGACCGGAAGATCAATCCGTCATTGGAACTAAATGGGTATTTAAAAATAAAGCCGATGAAATCGGAAATATTGTTCGAAATAAAGCATGTTTAGTAGCACAGGGATATAATCAAGAAGAAGGAATCGATTACGATGAAACTTTTGCACCTATGGCAAGAATAGAAGCTATACGAACTGTACTCGCTTTTGCTTGTCATAACAATTTTAAATTATATCAAATGGATGTCAGAAGTGCATTTTTGAATGGTTTTATCAAAGAAAATGTCTATGTTGAACAACCACTATTATTTGAACATGAAAAATTTCCAAATCATGTTTTTAAATTAAATAAAGCATTATATGGGTTAAAACAAGCCCCTAGAGCATGGTATGATAGGCTTAAAACTCATTTAATCTCATCAGGATTTCAAATTGGTAAAATTGACACGACTTTATTTATTAAAAGAGAAAATAATGATATTTTACTTATTCAAATTTATGTCGATGATATCATATTTGGATCAACTAATGAAAATTTATGTGTAAAATTTTCTAATATAATGAAAAATGAATTTGAAATGTCACACATGGAAGAATTAAATTTCTTTTTAGGATTACAAATAAAGCAATTAGAAAATGGTATCTTTATACATCAAGAAAAATATTGCAATGAACTATTAAAACGTTTCGGTACGGATAAAACATCTAGTAAACCTACTCCTATGAGTACTACGGTTCACCTTGATAAAGATGAAAACGGAGAAAATTTTGAAGAAAAATTATATAGGAGTATGATTGGTTCGTTATTATATTTAACCGCAAGTCGACCCGATATAATGATGAGTGTTTGTCTTTGCGCACGTTTTCAAGCAAAACCAAAAGAATCTCATCAAAGAGCCGTTAAACGTATTTTGAGATATTTATCTAACACGAAAAACTATGGACTATTCTATCCAAAAGGATCTTCCTTCGCACTTGTATCATATAGTGATGCGGATTTTGGAGGATGCAAAATGGATAGAAAAAGTACTAGTGGAACATGTCATTTCATCGGACAATCTCTCGTCTCATGGTTTAGTAAAAAACAAAATTGTGTTTCTCTAGCCACTTGTGAAGCCGAATATATTTCAGCGGCATTAGCATGTGCACAAGTAATTTACATGCAACAAACCTTAAAAGATTTTGGAAAAATAATTGAAAAATCCCCGATTTATTGTGATAACACTAGTGCAATCAATCTATCTAAAAATCCGGTAAATCACTCTAGAACTAAACATATAGATATAAGACATCATTTCTTAAGAGATAATGTCAAAAAAGGAACTATAACTCTAGAATATGTTAACACTGAAAATCAAATAGCCGATATCTTTACAAAACCATTAAACGAACAAACTTTTGTAAAATTACGACGAGACTTAGGCATTTGTTCACTTAATGAACTTTTAAACTAAGAAAAAATTCTTATATCCACAAGTTTATTAGTTTGTTAAAAACCTTTAAAAATTTAGACAAGAATTTTGCACCATGAACAAACTACCTATTTTTATATTTGGATTGCTATAAAAACTAACTTTGTGAAGTTTTTTTTAAACATAACAAATATCATAATCAAAATGTCATCTCAGGAAATAACTTTGTATAACTCTAGATCGCCATCCTCAAACGTATCCACTCCTTCTCTTCGTACTCCTTCACCTCCTCGTTTCCTACCTTCTCCTGACTTACCAAAAAGTCAATGGGGATTATTACCTCTACTGAAGAAAGCCAAACGAGAAAAACCGCCTATAATCCATGAAAAACTTGATGAAATATCACATTATCAATTCGCAATGATGGATGCTCAAAAGGAAATATACTATAAACAGGAAGGAACAATCAAACATTTGAACTTCCTGGAAAAGGCTCTATATGCTATATGTGGTCATTCTCCAACATAGAAGTGTTTACATAAAAAATCTCCATGCTTTGTTGAAACTCCTAAAGACGAACCGTCAACTTCGTCACCCAAACCTCCTTCCTGGTCCCTAATCAACTATGGTGATCCCACCTACGAACCGAATTCATGGGATCGTCAGGAATGGAACCAAGAAAAATAAACTATGACGTTTGAAGACTATTATATACATATATATTTGTTTGTATTATATTGTATTCTATTCATTAAATAAAGTTTTTTTCTTCACAAAACTCTCAAGAAAAAGCTAATCTGGAGTTTTCAGATGTTTGAAATAGATTCCAGACGTCTGAACTAAGAATCTGGAACAAATTATATGTTCCCAGACGTCTGAACTCAAGTCCAGACGTTTGAAATCACTCTCTGTCTCACATTAAAACTTTCCAGATGTCTGAGTTTTGATTCCAGACGTCTGACTTTACTTTCTGCTTCTAATTTAGACATTTCCAGATGTCTGATCTACTTTTTCAGACGTCTGGAACAGGAAACGACAGTTTTTCAAACCCTATACCTGATCGATCAACCACTATTTCACCACTTCAATTCATTTCCAAATTAAAATTTATCTCTCTCAAAATCTCTAAAATCGAATTTCTCTTCAAATCAATGCCAGCATGAACTAAAAAGATGGGAATTAAGAATAGGAAGCATGGAGAAGGATCTTCCTCTCAATCATTGATGGTGACTGATACTCAAATCAACAATTGGTTATTTCAGAATCCAACAAATATACGATGGTTTAACGACTTGAAGATTAAGAAGATGCATCTAGGACCTTTCTATAGCCTAATCCAGTTTCCTTCATATGATATGGACGACATATGTGATAAAGGTGAATTGAAAACCCTTATCTCTTTTAATGGCAACGATGTTTCTATCGATCAACTAGCTATATATCTTTTTTACGCTAATCTGGATAGTCCATCGGTATGGACTACTGAGAATGATGAAAATTGGTTATGGACGAGTGACTATGGGACAACAATCAAGATAACCCCCGTTATAATTGGACGATTCTTAGAATGCTCTTATACGGGTCAAAATTTATCTAAATGGAGGACATGCGATTCAAACCTCGTGATACTATCACTCATCAATTATGGGAAAATCGAATGCCTCAATTTTCATCCAAATTCCTTAGGCCACGTGCTAGGCTCCTTACCCGAATGCTTATAAATACCATTATCCCTCGATTAGGTAGCCATGAACAAATTACTGATCTTGAACACAAAGCACTATATGCACTATTTGGTCGAACTAAGATCAATTGGTCTCAGTTCATTTTCGATGAACTAAAAGGTTTTTGGAATAGATCTCGCCATACAATCATATATCCGGCTTATATTATGCAAATTCTCAAAGCAATAAACATCCTATCGTACATTTCTGATTTTGAGGAGTTACCTATCAAATATAGTGGAACAAATTTTTTCAATCTTATGCATTTGCCAGAGGAACCACCATCTTATATAACTTTTCTAGAATGGAAAAATGAACAAGATCAACCTCCTCCTCCTCAGCAACAACAATAATAAGAAGGTGATGTTGAACTACCAAGGCAACCATCTCCACCTCCTCCTTCCTTGTTTGAATATCACTCCGATATGGAGATATTGGAAGCACGAACTCATCCTCATGCTAATGAGAATATTGCTCACTTAACCTTACAAAACCAAGTGCTCCTATCAAGAAATCAAATTATCCTTGGTAAACAAATAGCGAAGCTTGATCTCACGTTGTCCACAAGGCTTTCCAAAGTTGAAGAATCTCTCATTTCAGTGGTTTCCAAACTTAATCATGCACTTCAACAAGTCCATCAACCTTCTTCTGACTGGTCTACACCTTCTCAATCTCCTCACACATTGCCAAAAACTGGCGATAAAGGGAAAGGGAAATTAGACTCCTCTCATGATGAACTACCTTGACTTCATAAGGTAAATATTTTGTTTTAATTATTTCCCTTATCAAAGTTCTAGTAAGACACTATCAATGTTCCTCTTTTTTGATATGCTTAATGATGTAATCATAAAATTTTTGTTAGTAATATAATTATGTATGTACATCATACTTGGTTCTGCATTATTTTTATAATTCTTCGATTATTTTTGATAATAACAAAGGGGGAGAAAAATAGATATGCACATCTATAGGGGAAGATCATATTTAGGGGGAGAATCTTTATGTAATTGTTATCTAAGTACATTATATAGTTGTCATCATCAAAAAGGGAGAGAATGTTAGAACCCTTAGTTTACAATTTGGACGATGACAACTATACAATGGAAATCACATATATATATCATACAACTATACAGATACGAATTCAAAGCAAGACAAACCACTACTGTGACAAGACGATGACTAAAGCACTGAAGAGATTCATCTACAAAGTTGCATGAGGATCGAAGAGAGATACACTCAAGAATAAACCCATGAGAACATCACTTAACGGGTTTAGACGTCTGAATGCAGAACTTCAAACGTTTGAACGTAGAAGATGAACAAAAATAATAAAAGGTTCTCAGACGTCTGAAAACACCATTCAGACGTCTGAAACTAGGCCCGGGGCAAATAATTCAAATTACAATTGTCATCTCCGAAGAGACACAACTCCATCTCTCCTCCACAACTCTTCACCAGTGAACAGTGATGACTCTAGACTGAAAGGGAAGAGATGTAACTACTAGAAGCAACCTTCTACAACTATATAAACAAGAATCAAGAAGGATCAAAAAAACTAATTTTACTCGACTCTCTATCTTGATCATCTCTTGTTCTAACCATCTACTTGCTATCAAATCTGCAAATATGAGATCATACACTTCCATACTCTCTCGAACAATATTGTATTCAATCATTCAAGAGATATAGGAAGCTCAATTGTACTATATAGTCAAAATCTGTGTAATAGAGTACACATTCTTGATAAAGAATTCTATGCTATTGAAAACCAGTTCCTCCAGGTGAAGTGAGGGTTATTTGGTGAAAGGAAATTCCGAAGAGGAGCTTCGGGACTGGACGTAGGATGGGAGGTCTGAACCAGTATAAAATCCCTGGTGTGATTATTCTTATTTACATACTTTACTATTGTTACACTATAGTTTAAATTAGTCATATACTTGTCATTTTTATAATCGATCCATCATAATATAGACTTTCAAAAGGTACTTAAAATCTCTTGAAATGTCTCGATCCAGTTTTTTAAAGCTGTCTAATTCAATTCAAATATTAAAGAAAGAAAGAGTAAATAAAGTACGGAAAACAATAAATGACACAAAGAATTTACGTGGCTTGAATGTTAGTTAATCCTACATCCACGGGGAAAAGTCCTTATCTTCTTCTTTGATTCTTAGTACAAATGAAAATGGCTGAGAATACAGTCTTGATTTCGGTGCTAAAAAAGTAAAGTAAATTTCCCCCTCCTTTTATGCTACAGTACACAGTCTATTTATAGTATACAGAGAATTACATGGATTGATAATGTCAATGTTCCATGCTTTTGATTCCTGCCTTTGGATTATGCTACGTATCGATCATCTTACCTGCTTGTTTACTGTAAATGGATTGTTGACGTGGTCTTTGGCGTGGTCCCTCTTTGAGTTTTTCTTTTATGGAGGTGGAAACCAAGTCTAGATTGTTGCCTTATTCTTTGAGTCCTTGTGTTTGTTATATAGTACTCTAGAACTGCGGCGCTGTTTTGTCACTTCAATGTCTACTTAGGCTTGTGACACATCCCTATTGCTTCAATGTTAATTTAGGATTGTGGCGCATCCCTATTGATTCAGTGTTAATTTAAATTGTGACATGGCCATGTCACTTTAATGTTAGTTTAAGGGTGTGACGCATTCTTATTGCTTATAATTGCTTTAAGGAATATGATGCAATCCTATATCACTAAATTTCTCTTGATGTTGTAGTACAATCTCTATATTTTATTGTTACTCAAAGATTGTGCTGCGGTCCTAACTTATTAATGCTACTTTTTAAACCACAACACAACCTTTATATTTAGTTCTTAAAGTTTGTGCCGCAGTTATTCATATTGAAGTAAATATTAAGGTAGCAGGGCAGTCTCTATGCTTTGTGGCTGTTTCAGAACCTCAACGTAGTATTAAAACATTAGCGTTTTTCTCACGGAAGTGGCATAGTCCTTATGTTTTGCCACTGTCTTGAGACTTTGGTGCAATACTACCTGGGCTTTACTTTTTTCGTTTCCACTTCATACCCCAACTTCTATCATGAGAGCCGTTCTTTTGGTCCAGTGCATGCATCAATTTTCCTTTAACAATATTTGAAAAATATGGGTGTAACAGCTATCGAGTTAGATATATGTAACAAATTACATAATTGCCCCTAGGGCTTACCCCTACTTTATCAGTCTCCCACTATCACTTGGGGACAATAATGGAATCTTATTCGAACTTCTTCGATCAGCTTTCTCATAACTAATCAGGATAGTCCCTTAGTAAACAGGTATGCTATTTTGTTTTAATTATCACTCCGTCAATCAACTCTCTCCAACACTGATAAACTGCCTTTATCATGTGAAACTATTCAGAGTATGTTTCTCGACTTCCAATGAGCTCTTAGTTTTTTTATGAATTGTATCATCGCATTGATATCGTATAAAAATGCCATGGATTCTCAACATTTGGAATCACTCTCAGCTTAGTTATAAATTTGTGCTTTTATTTTTATACATTACTTTTATTATGGCACTATTGAAGACGACGTACTTAGTATTTCCATTGAATCAGCCACATTGTGTCATTTGGAACATTTCCAACTGAAAGCTTCTTAGTTAAGGCTTGAACGTGAATTTAATATTGATATATTATACTTGATATCACTCATGAAGTTTGAGTCCTTATACTCCTCCATAAGAAGTTTGTTTTTTATATACAATTCTTTAGTATTTCGTAAATACTTGAGAATACTCTAAACTACCATTTAGCAATCCTTATTCAGATTTGATATTTGCTTGATGCATCAAATACATAAGTAGAATACGATATTGTAGACAATACAACATGTACGATAATTCCTACTGTCAGTACATAAAGAATCCATATTGCATGTTCCATATTAAATATTTTAATAAAGTGTCTTTGCATATCATTTGGGGCATCCCAACATCCTTTATACTTAATATAAAAGATATAATTGACAAATCCAATATCATGTATTAAGCAACCGAGTTATTATTGATTTTAACATGAGTACATCGTTAACAATCACCAGTATGTTGTTTACTTATTATTTTAGAAACATTTATGTATTTTTATGCTCTTTCTTACAGACACACGCTTCCTCTACGTTTTGATTGAAAATCAAACTATTTGATATTTCTATTAAAACACTTGTTTAACTTTGATGCTTGTCGAATGATATCTTCATATCCGTTCTTAGCTCATATACGAAAACCCACAAACTCAATATTGCTCCCACTGACTTTGAGATACGTTGATTGTTATATGCAAACAGTCTATTCTAAATCATTATTTAGAATTATATATTTCAATAAATATGTGCCTAAACACAAAATCATATCAAGCGATAATTTTTTGAGTAAAATCTGAATTAACTAGAGTATATCATATGGGGAATTTGTTACGTCGGTTTCAACCTTTGAAATTTAAGATGTTATTCTTATCAATATTGCTCACTATATTCCAAGTATATTAGTCTTTCTCTTGAAGATACATTTGTGACTAATGAATCATATCCCTTTGGGTGACTACCAAAATCGTATATATATAACGCATTTGGAATATTTTTAGAATTGTGCACCATACCATATGGCAGAGTCAATACTCTTAATGGTTTAATTGACAACTAAGGATTATCTATTCTCGATATTGATAAGAAACTCATAGTCTCTTTTCAATGTGCGAGAATACTTATTAGACATTCTAATACATTGTATTCATTTAGGTTTGGTTAACTTGATTTCATCTGATGCAATCAATTTCATCTTTGGATCGTGTCCAAATTCATTTTACCACTAATAATTTCTAAAAGAAATTCCTTGATTACAAAGTTAGTATTTCTTAAAATAGCGGTTGTTTGTTAGTGCAACGGAATAGGTATTCATAAAAACTTTATGAATTGTTTTATTTTTAAAATTATTTGGTTTTAGCTTACAACACCTATGTTCAAAATATAAATTAGTCATCCAGTGACGATTGTTCCCAAACTTCTTTTGGGGCGATTCATACAAGATTCATCATTTACAATTACTAGTGTGAACCCATGCTTCACACATGGGTGTAGCAAAAATATTATAGTTGCATAGGCCATATCCAAATGTATAAGAATTTAAATATATCGGCGATGAAAAAGCATTGTTGAACGATAGCATTGCATCATTAACTACAATGTGCAAGGATAAAGAATGCTTAAGTATATTTGATTGTGATAATCATAATTAAAACTCACCGAATTAATTGCAGTGAATATGCTAGCAGTGCATTGTTTGAATGATAAATTAATTTTAGACATTATATGCTAGTATATAATCTTAGCCAATCAGTTATTAAATAACTAAGATCTTTTCAAAAGACATTAAGATACTCTCTGTAATAAGAAAGCAAATAACATAAACTATATAATTTTGATATAAATTTTTTTGTATTATTACATGTATAAATTAAGACGATAACATAAATATAAAAATCCATACAACTTTGATATAAGCACATTTCTTCTTTGCTTTGTTACACAATCCGAATTTAAACATTAAAGCACCATTGCTATAAGTACTCTGCTTGTTTTTCTTTGTTATAAAACTCCCAACATATTACCAATTAAAGAATGCTCATGTTGAATAACACTGTATCATATATGTTCATTACTTGTTATCACATTAAGATAAAAGAGTAAAAACAATATTTATGGTCCAAGAAGTCACGTTAAAATTGCTGATATACATTAACTTTAAGTTGGTCCATATTAATTTTTGGATAACTGGATCTGATATTACCTGAGCACCATGCATGAGCTATAAATATAATGGTAGTGCCATATAAATGCTTTGAATACCTGGTACATCTTTGTAAATTTACATCATTATAATCACTATTCACAAAATAATATAGAATTGAGTCATTATTATCATGGGAATGCTACATTTACATTGCTACACAAATGTTAATTACATATTCGTGCAGAATTTTATGCCATCTGCATTATATATACATGTACAATTTCATGCTATTTATAAGAATAAACAATACTGATATCGATGATTATAAAAAAACAGAAATGTTAATTATATAAAATTCATGTACAATTTTTTTTCCATATGAGTAGAGAATATAAAAATAAGGATAAGTTCATCCAAATTGTTGCCAACCGATTATCATCCACAACAAACTTATTGCTCCAGTTAACTCCGCTAGGTACTCTTTGTCTCCATCACCATTTCAAAGTTTTCAGAGTTTTTCCTCTTAAAGCTTTTTAATCTTTGTCTTTCCCTTTTACTTCTACTCTATATCTATTACTACTATTGCTACACCATGTTAGTAAAGACAAAAGGCAAGATGGAGAAAGTACGAAACACTAATGAATTTAATGGAACAAAAAAGTAGAGAAACACAAATTCATAATAATGTTTACTCAAACTAAAAAAGACATCAATGTTATAAATTTATGCATGGATCTTAGATTTATTATACAAAGTAAACCATGCATCCCTGTTTAATTCTTTAATTTTTGGGTACGAATACAAAAAACTGTATTCCTTTAATTTGTGCAATAAACGCCTTTGGGAAAACTCTTTTGCATAAAGAAGATTTAATTACTATTACTTGTTTTCAGCAGAAATTGCGTATAAAACTAAGCAATAAAGTCATCTTATCACTTAAGTGCTCCCTTAATAACATGGGAAATAGAAGTTTATGTTCAGCACTAACAAAACCCAACTCACTCAATTATTTTACAATTGCTTTATATGTCAGCTTTTTGGGCATTACATGTATATGTGTGTAAACTTTTCGATGATAAGTGGTATAATACAATATAAAAAATGTTAACTATTATTTAAGTGTACAAATTCGGTTTTGAAACAACTCGCAAATGTTGATATACACCATCTGATGCAGCCAAGGAAGCGAATTCGACGATGTAAATCGAATCCGTCCAGGATCTCACACGATTAGCGAAAATAATCGGCGAATCGATGATAAATCGATGAAATGATACAATGATGAATTGATGAATTGAAGATACCCAAGATAAAAGGCCCAAATCCGTTGATCATGAAGATACCGGATTCTAGCAATCTTCAACACGTTGATCGCGCACGATGCCGTGAGAGAAGATCTACAATTCTTCGAACGTTGATCAAGCGCACTTGATTCCGTGAATTGGCTTCAACAATCGTTGATTCGAGCGCACTCGAATGCCGAAGGTGGAGATTGGAGATTACACTCAACTACCAATTTCAAAAGAGGCACAAAGCACTCAACAAATTTTTATTCAAAATCAACTCCTTACAAATGACACAAACCCGCCTATTTATAGGCTTACAACACACATAACTCGTTCACAACTCCACATGACTCACGACTTAACATACACGATTCAACACAGGCGACTCACGACCTAACACATACGTCTTAACAACATCAGACGACTTAACAACATCAGACGACTTAACAACAGCGACATAACAACAAATGACATAAGAACGACTTAACGACATACAACATAACAGTAAACGACTTAAGAACACTGCGACATAACATCCACGACTTAACAGACTTCGGCATAAGCTTCAGGAATGACTTCGCGACTTAACGACATAAGTGAAGCGACTCAAGGAAATGTTCGCGACCTAACTTTCGCTCGCGACCTAAGGAAGAAGCATGGCATCAGAAATGTTCGCTCGCGACTTAACATCACAAGAGTAATGCGGCATAAATTCCTTCAGCGACCTAGTGGAAGTTCGCGACCTTTGCTCCGCGACCTAACTGGAAGCGATTCAGGAAAACTGGCGACATAAGCTTCTCGATTTGGCCATTGCGACTTAAGGATCTGGAGCAACATAAGGCGGAGCAACCTACTGGATTCGCGACAAAGGAAACTTCGCGATTTGCTGTATCTTCACGATTTAGGGCTTCACGACCTTCCATAGCTTTGCGACCTAGACTGGAGCGATCTAGGGTTTCGCTCGTGATGTTCGTACGCGACTTAGGCTGGAGGCGACATAAGGTATGGGCTGCATCATCCTCCTATGGTTGAGAAAAATTCATCCTCGAATTTAAAAGTTCTTCCCCATTGGGTTGTTCATCTCCATAATAAGGTATAAGATGTTTAACATTAAACACATCAGAAGTGTACACATCCTCCGGCAGCTTCAACCTATAAGCATTTTCATTGATCCGTTTCACAATCTTTACAGGACCAATCTTTCGAGCTTTAAGTTTATTTTATGCTCCCACTGGAAAACGATCCTTCGTTAGTACAGCATATACTAAATCTCCTTCATTAAATTCAGCATTTCTTCGCTTCAGATCCGTAGATCGTTTATACTTCTCATTCGTCTTCTCCAATTGTTCTTGAACGATTCTATGGCATTCTGTCAACCCATCAACAAAATCAGCAGCTCGCTTAACTGTCCCCTTCGGTTGTGGCACTATCGTTAAATCCAACGGCCCCTTTGGTAAGCTTGAATATACAATCTGAAATGGACTGAAACCCGTACTACGGTTGATAACATGATTATGAGCAATCTCCGCTTGACATAACTTCACATCCCAGCTCTTCAGATTATCCTTCACAAGACATCGCAATAGATTACCTAAGGATATGTTCACAACTTCAGTCTGTCCATCTGTCTGTGGATGATAAGCGCTACTGAATTTCATCTTCATTCCCACCATCTTCCACAAACTCAGCCAAAAATGACTCAGAAATATGGTATCCCTGTCCGAAACTATAGATTCTGGTAAACCATGCAAGCGATAGATCTCTCTAAAGTACAACTATGCCACATGGACTGCATCTGCCGTCTTCTTACAAGCAACAAAATGTACCATCTTCGAGAAACGGTCCACCACAACATATATAGAGTCATTTCCCCGTTGAGTCCTCGGCAAGCCCAACACAAAATCCATGCTTACATCAACCCACGGTTTTGTAGGAACAGGTAAAGGCATATACAAACCCGCATTTGTAGCTGTCCCTTTCGAAACTTGACAAACATGACATCTTCGAACAAACTTTTCAACTTCCCGCTTTATAGAGGGCCAATAATAAGACTGAGAAATCAACTGCAATGTGCGATCCCGACCAATATGTCCTTCTTCATGCAAATCTTTTACAATTTTCATTCTCAAGCTGCAATCCGGTACGCACAATGGATTCCCCTTGAATAAGAATCCATCTACCAACACAAACTCATCAGTACTCCCATCCTTGACTTTCTCAACAATCTTCGCAAAGTAAGGATCTTCCTCAAACAACTCTGGCAATAGTTCAAATCCTGTCACCTCAACCTTCATCGTCGTCAACAAATGATTCCTCCTACTCAAGGCATCAGCTACACGATTCGTCACCCCTGATTTGTGCTTTACAACAAAAGTAAACTGCTGAAGATACGCGACCCATGAAGCATGTCTAGCTGAAATTTTGTCCTGCCCTTGCAAATGTTTCAAAGCTTCATGATCCGTATAAAGAACAAACTCCTTATGAAACAGATAATGTCTCCAGTGCTTCACAGCTTGAACAATTGCGTAAAACTCCACGTCATAAGTGTTATATCTCAACTTGGCTCCAGACAACTTCTCACTGAAATAAGCAACTGGTCTTCCATTCTGACTCAATACTCCACCAATCCCAACCTTCGAAGCATCAGTGTGTAACTCGAACAATATTTGAAAATCCGGCAGTACCAGAATGGGTGCTGTCGTCAAAAGTGTCTTGATCTTCTCAAAAGCTAATTCTGCTTCCTCTGTCCACACGAACTTCTTTCCTTTCATGCAATCGGTTACAGGTGCCATCACACTACTAAAATGTGGAATGAATCTTCGATAAAAAGATACCAACCCATGAAAACTCCTCACCTCAGTAATTGTCTTGGGTTGTGGCCAACTCCTGACAGCTTCCACTTTGATTTCATCCACTTGAATACCCTCCTTCAACAGAACATATCCCAGAAACAAAACACTATGCGTCATGAGCACGCACTTCTTCGTTACTGCATAGAATTGCTCCCGTCGTAGAATCAACAGCACTTCTCGCAAATGCTGGATATGCTCTTCCATACTCCCACTATAGATCAAAATATCGTCAAAGTAAACTACTACGAACTTCCCAATAAATGGTCTGAAAATCTGGTTCATCACTCTCATAAAAGTACTAGGAACATTTGACAAGCCAAACGGCATAACCAGCCATTCGTATAGACCTTCCCTAGTTTTAAAAGCAGTCTTCCACTCATCACCTGGTCTAATACGAATCTGATGGTATCCACTCTTCAAGTCAATCTTTGAGAACACAACAGCCCCACTCAACTGATCAATCAAATCATCGAACCTCGGCATAGGAAACCTGTATCTCACAGTGATCTTGTTTAGAGCCCGACTGTCCGTACACATCCGCCAAGTCCCATCCTTCTTCGGTAACAATAAGGCTGGCACTGCACAAGGACTCAAGCTCTCCTGAACACGCCCTTGTTCTAACAACTCCTCTACCTGCCTTCTCAGTTCCTCATGCTCCTTAGGACTCATCCTGTAATGTGGCCTGTGAGGTAATGCCGCCCCTGGCACAAGATCAATCTGATGCTGAATATCTCTCAACGGTGGTAACTCCTTTGGCAACTCTTCAGGAAACACATCTCTGAATTATTCCAACACTGGCTTTACTTCCTCTGGAATTTCAACAGATTCAGTAGCTTCATGTCCAATCAACAAGAACACCTCTGGACCCTCCTCTACTTCTTCAACAAACTCCTTCAACATCAACAAAGTCTTCAGCTCCTCAATCTCTTCTGACTTGCTCTCTCCTTGTTGTCTCTTCTTAGGAACTAAAATGATCTTAGTACCCTCAAACATAAAACTGTAGCTATTGGTTCGACCATCATGCTGCACTGCTCGATCATACTTCCATGGTCTTCCCAAAAGCAAGTGACAAACATCCATCTCCACCACATCACACCAGATCTCATCTTTATACTTCTTCCCAATAGAAAATGGAACATGAACTCGCCAGTCCACCTTCACCTCTCCTCCTTTCCTTAACCATGCTAACTTGTAAGGATTTGGATGTTTCTCTGTCTTCAACTTCAACTTTCTCACAGCTTCGGTAGAAATGATATTGTCACAACTTCCCGCGTCAATCACAAATTTACACACCTTCCCCAGTATATTGCATGTCGACTGAAAGATATTACTCCTCAACCAACTAGCCTCTTCTTCCTGCTTCGGTGTCAAACATGATCTCCTCAACATTAGATTACAACCTTCATCTCCCGACGCAATATCCTGTTCATCCTCCTCAACTGGACGAGAATAACCTTCATCAACATCCTCACCTTCCACTTCAGGAATCATAGCTCGCCTCTTCGGGTTCGGGCATTCATTACTCTTGTGACCCACTTCCTGGCAATTATAACACTTGAAACTGTTGTTGACCTTCGCCTTCGCAACTTCATTCACAACTGGTTTACTGACAGCTTTAGAAACATTGGAACTCCCACTAGCACCCTTGCTCTGAGTATTGGAACTTGGAAACACACCACCTCCTCGTCTTCCCTGCTTCTCCCAAGCCAACGCCTTCTGGTGCGCTTCAGCCACAGATCTAGGATCAAACATATTTACCATATCCTGGATCTGGATCCTCAACCCCCTAACAAACCTAGCAACCAATTGTTCCTCCATCTCCATAATGTCATTTCGAGCAATCAGTTGATAAAACTCATCAGCATAATCATTAACAGTCTTCGTCCCTTGCCTCAGATTCTGCAACCTCTGATACATGAGTGATTGATAATTGTAAGGCAAGAATGTAGCCTTCATCATCTTCTTCATTTTCTCCCAAGCAACAATCTTCGACTTCCCCATCCGTTCTCGTGTAAGTTTGTTTTGCTGCCACCATGCCATAGCTCTTCCTCTCAACCTAGTAGCAACCAACTTCACTCGACGATCTTCCAGAACCTCCTTGAAATCAAAGATCTCTTCAACATTAGATAACCAATCTAGAAATTCTTCAGCCTGCATACCACCCTTAAACTCTGGAATTTCAATTTTCATTCCGGACTCCCATTTGTGATCATACTCTGAATGATTTCTTCCTTGGCTTCGATTTCGACCATGAACACTACCACCATCAAACTCCTCATCAAAATCTGATGCATATCGATGTCGATCATGACCACCAACATCTCTACCACCACCATTTCTACCACCAACATCCCTTTGATCTACATTCCTCCGATCACGATCATCAACATTCTTATCACGATCGTCAAAATTTCCCCGATCATGATCTTCTCTTCTCTCCCGATCTGAATGTGGTGAAACTCTATTTCCCCCATGGCTCGATTCAGGTGAAACCCTTCTTCTACTTTGATTCATTTCAAGCATCATTCTCTCTAATCGACCAATTCCCTCATTCAACTTCTCATTGATATTCTCGTTGATTCGTTGTTCCATTTCATCGGCCTCTTCTCTTTCATACAAAGCATTAACATTGCAATGACGTTGAGCTCGTCTCGGTGGCATGATTGAACTTCAAACAAATCTTCAAAAATTCCAACACTTTCCGAACTTTGATCCAAAATGATATGGATCGAAACTCCCAACTTGTTGCAACTTCATGATGAACACGATGAAAACCAAACTTCAAATTCTCGAAACCCAATTCTCCAAATGATGCAACTTCTTGTGATCTAGCTTTGATACCAAACTGATGCATCCAAGGAAGCGAATTCGACGATGTAAATCGAATCCGTCCAGGATCTCACACGATTAGCGGAAATAATCGGTGAATCGATGATAAATCGATGAAATGATACAATGATGAATTGAAGATACCCAAGATAAAAGGCCCAAATCCATTGATCACGAAGATACCAGATTCTAGCAATCTTCGACACGTTGATCGCGCACGATGCCGTGAGAGAAGATCTACAATTCTTCGATCGTTGATCAAGCGCACTTGATTCCGTGAATTGGCTTCAACAATCGTTGATTCGAGCGCACTCGAATGCCGAAGGTGGAGATAGGAGATTACACTCAACTACCAATTTCAAAAGAGGCACAGAGCACTCAACAAATTTTTATTCAAAATCAACTCCTTACAAATGACACAAACCCGCCTATTTATAGGCTTACAACACACATAACTCGTTCACAACTCCACATGACTCACGACTTAACATACACGATTCAACACAGGTGACTCACGACCTAACACATACGTCTTAACAACATCAGACGACATAACAAAAGCGACATAACAACAAATGACATAAGAACGACTTAACGACATACAACATAACAGTAAACGACTTAAAAACACTGCGATATAACATCCACGACTTAACAGACTTCGGCATAAGCTTCAAGAATGACTTCGCGACTTAACGACATAAGTGAAGCGACTCAAGGAAATGTTCGCGACCTAACTTTCGCTCGCGACCTAAGGAAGAAGCATGGCATCAGAAATGTTCGCTCGCGACTTAACATCACAAGAGTAATGCGGCATAAATTCCTTCAGCGACCTAGTGGAAGTTCGCGACCTTTGCTCCGCGACGTAACTGGAAGCGATTCAGGAAAATTGGCGACATAAGCTTCTCGATTTGGCCTTTGCGACTTAAGGATGTGGAGCGACATAAGGCGGAGCGACCTACTGCATTCGCGACAAAGGAAACTTCGTGATTTGCTGTATCTTCACGATTTAGGGCTTCGCGACCTTCCATAGCTTTGCGACCTAGACTGGAGCGATCTAGGGTTTCGCTCGTGATGTTCGTACGCGACTTAGGCTGGAGACGACATAAGGTATAGGCTGCATCACCATCACTTAAAAAAAAAAAATTTTTGAGTAAAATGAGTGATCCTCTTAAGGAGGAGAGCACTCATCACTAGCCTTAAAAAATATAAAGATAATATTGTTTATTTTTTTCCATTTCAAAAAATATTGTCGTCGAGTTCACATAAAGCACCATTGTCCCAGTGGTTAAGTGATTCGGCTTTGGTGCGAGAGGTCACAAGTTCAAAACTTGTGTAGCGTGATTCGAACGTTTATTGACATGTGATATGTTGTCCCAGTGATATGTTGTATTTAAAGTACCATTTCAAAAAAAAAATCCACTCAATAGGAAAATAATACCGTTCACTACATCAATTGGTATGGAATACTTATCCAGAACTTGAATAGCATCCTTAGGAGTTTTATTATATGTTGTATAGGAAAATATACATAAATCAGTTATCATTACTTTGAAAAAAGAAGAGTAGAACAACTGATATAGTGACAAATAAAATAGCTCAGCAAGTAACTGTTGGTTCAATCACAAATGTATAATGTTATCATATACCGATTCTACCAAAAATCTATCTATAAGGACAGTACATATTGTTAGGATGCTAAGTCATAAATAGAAGGCCTATGTTGTTTTATAATTATTGAGAACCTTTAAAATATATTGAAGCCAACTAAATATGGTAGAAAAAAGGTTAGCCGAAGAAGTTAACTTAAAGAAATGCCAACCAAATTTATGGAATGCATGTGTAGTAAAGATAATTATAAGGCAATATAAAATTGATCTATCAAAATATACATTTAGTTAATCATAACATACATTGTAAAATGTCCGACCATATTTTGCAAAGATCATAAAATGAAGCTTAAAATTCTGTGTGCACAACCATGCTAGCATGGCATTGATTTTTAAATGAGAATACTTTCCATGTCACATTTTTTTACCCTTTCGTATTGTTCACTACAGACATGCCAATAGTTATCATGGCTTGGTCTTGGCTAAACATTTAAGATAAAAATGAAATTGGGGAACATACAGACATATACCATTTTCTTGTTTGCTTTAGGTATAATAAGAAATAATATACCTCGTTTAGCATCCTATGGAGCTCATCCCTTGCAGCAACAACACAATCTCTATCGTTGCTTTCAATAACAAAGATGAGGATTTACGTATTCTAGAAGCATTGACTCCATAAAGCCTTGATATTTTACACATTTAAAAGCATAGCATAAGTAAAAAAAATCTTTATTGCCAAATAATTTAGATAACAAATGAATTTGAATTTCTTTCTGAATATCTGAGTACACGAAGAAGTAAGCATATGCAAATAAAAAATATCCCAATTCTATACGGAGAAAGAGTCTGTGGTACCTTGTCTTGATCTTTCCATCCTACATTAAAGCTAATGTTTTTGTATTCCACAGCATCCATATTAGATCCTGCATTACATACTAAGCTTTAGTTCCATAATATCGAACCTCTACTTGATTCATTTAAAAACGAAACATTGTAGAACCTTGCCTATGGTACACTACTACCTAGCTGATCATCTTTCTAAAAAAATTTAAGATAGGGATTCGATTAGTTGAAATACAACCTAATCATTTGAAAAAAAATCTAGAATGAAAAATAGTTAATTAACTATAAAATTTTAAGAAATTTGTAAAAATAATGTATGGAAACTATGGTCAAGATGACAAATGTCTGGTAAGAAATAATCAAATACTGGTTTTGGTACCACTGAGTAGGCCATACACTATTTTTGCCATTATGAAAATGTGGATATGTAATCAAACAACACAGTATAAACTCAAGGCCATACTTATTCAGTCATGCAAAAGGGAGTAGAACATCTGTAAATGTCTAACTAAGTACCTGCGAAAAGATGTTTAAATAGATAAAAGCTAGTACATTGTTGTGCATAAATAACTGAGAAATGATAAATATACAGGGATTAATGGACTTGTACATTTTATTTTCACCAATAAATGTACTGGTTCTCTTATTTTGGCCTAAATAAATTCTAACCGTACGAACATGTCACCTTCCAACTATACAACTAATTTTTTGAAGGCTTTATAGTTATGCAACATATAAACCAAAATGAAATGCCCAAAACAATAGTAAATGTAATATAATCAAACAATCATCCTTGAAAATCTCTTTATAGTTCTACCCCTAGTGGTTGACAAACTGATATATTAACTGTTTTTTATTTAAAGTTAGGGTGAATCCATGCTACACACATAGATAGTTAATCATCTTTTCTATATCATTGAAAGTTATTTTTTTAGTTGAATGAAAACCTAACATAATACCTATTTATTAAATGGAAAAAATAGTATATTTTATCAGTGCAAACCAAATAAGATTGTCCATTTTGGAAAAAACTATTTTGTTAACATTGTTTAATATTTTGAAGCGCAGTATTTGGTGGCTAGTGCATAAATTATAGTCATACATTACGTTGATAGTCAATTTATAGATTTTAATATTTTATTAACTTATTTGACATATCACCATGTGTAAATTTTTTGGGCAAACTTAACATGTAAGGTAAGCGGCGTTTTTTAAGGACAACAAAATAAAACTATTTTAATGATTAGGGAATGAACGGTAAATGTTGCTTTTAGCAGTCGCATACATCTAAGTTGTATATTAAACAATAAATCTCTCATTATAATCCAACCATTCGTAATTTGTTATTTCTTATATAAGATACAATTCATTGATTTCCATTTCATGTATATTCCCAATTGCTATAACTCTACCATGCTTTCAATTATTTAAACTTAATATGTAAAACCTGAGTCAAGCTTTCAACTTATTGTGAACTATAATTCAGTCACTACATAATACGTTTCCTTAATTTCTTTTTCCTACGGATCTCCACTTACATTTTTAGTACGCTATAGGTCTCCAATAGCTAATTCTATTGCTATTGTCTTTATTGTTATTATTAGAATTATTATTATAAAATTTATTCATCCATATCTTCCTACTACATCAACGAACACATAATCCTACATCACACTAATAACTTTATTTATTGAAAATGTAATTTTAATCTTTAAAATAATAATTGACATCATGTTCTGAAAAATAAAAAGAGATGAGACGAAAGTTTTTTTCTTACTTACAGACGATTTCTTTGTTAGCATAAACATTAAGTGCTTTCCAGAATGGTTTGCAATTTTATGTTATAATAAGGGAATTTTAAATGGAATAAAATGATGAAAGCAGGATTAATGAGGCACAAATATTCTGTATTTTGATTATTATATGAAAATGGCTAATATTTCATCACTTCCACAACATAATGGGCAAACTAATAGTTGAGTATAGTTGAATTCGAAACAATTATAGAAATTAAAGTATTGATTCTTTATAAATTATGGTATTGATTCAAAGTCAACTTGTAAATAGGATTTTCGACTAAATTCTAAGCGAATAAATAAATAAAAATATCTGTAAGAAAATAAAGTAATAACCACTAATAGGTAGTTCACATGAACAAAATTTTATTCATGTGATCACGCTCAATAGCTAACATAAACGCTCAGAAGACAAACTAAAAACATATAGGTGAAAAATTGGAATCAAGGTAGTTTATGGCATTTGAATGCAAAGATAATATTATCAAGCGGGCTAACAAAATATTGATCAAATAGCAGTAACGGCCATAAGCATATTTGAAGTGAAAGGGAAAGTATGAGTTAAAAAAGATGTGTGAAAATTATAATTGTATCATGTCTTTTTTTCATAATCAGGCGGTTATATTTGTTTGCTAGTACCCACTTTTTGCATATCCATCGTTGTGTTTTTTATGGTCATAGCGGCCACGATGGTGGTGGAAACAACAAAAATAATCTTCACAAATTAGAAAAGTAAAGATAAAAACTGGAAAAATGCTTCTTAATAATCATTAATTAGGAAGACAATATAAGTCATATAAAATATTTTTGCTTCCGTGCTGCTATAATAATAGCTTAATATAAAATCAGTGTATACTTGATAACACACACACACACAAATATATATATAGGTGCTTTATCTGGGAAAATGCGCATAATAGATTTTGTATTTTCACATATCTATAACTATGTATATTGTATATCTCTTTAGTTTAACATATTAAATTATGCTGAAAGTCTATTAATTATCAAAGAAAGCATAAGGAAGATGAACATGTAGAAGAAACTGAAAAATATTTCACTTGTGAGGTCTTCGACATGGTAATTTGATGAACATGACCAACAACATCAAATTTTGCTGGGAAAAACCTACGTTTGTTTTGGAGATTTTTGTCAAATTTATAGTAAACCATTTGTAAGAAACTATTAGCAAGAAAAAAAAATGGTAAAAATAATTCCAACTTTTCAATGGAAGTTTAGAAGCCTAATTTTTCCAAAGATATAAGCATAATTATCTATAAAATAAATTTAAATAAATCTTTACAGAAATAAGTAGAAAATACTAAGCTCACCGGCATTGAAATTGATAGGATTATCTACCAAAGATACGACAATCATTATTGCACCTCAATCCATGTAGCCTTAAAACAATAAGTAAGAGCACAACATAAGAGTAAAAGGGAGTGGAACTTGGAAAGGATTAATAACCTAAAATCGAGCACAAAGAAACTGACATTTTTCAAACAACCCATCAAAACCGAAAGCCCATTTATCCATAGAGAGAGTCATACAAATCAAATATTGTTGCCTTACCAAATGTAGCTTATTGTATGAAACTCTTTAGTCCTTTTAATCTAACCAATCAACAATGTCAAAATTGCCTACAACAGCTCTTATAATTGCTTTTATATATTATTTTTTCAAAATACTATTAGTTCTCATTGCAGATTGCCTTGGGATCTGATATATGCCATATCCAAATCTATAAACTAAAAATATGCCGCTTTGATCTAATATAGCAACTTGGAAGGATATTAATATATAAAGTAGGCATATTTGACTAGTGTCTAAGCGGTCCCATTTCTTGGTTATATTTACTATGCATGCGGTGACACATTAAATAATTTCTCAGTATACTATGGTATGTGATTGTAAGACATAAATATGTCTATCAATCACATATTATAACTTGATAACCGTAATGAACGGCATCGTCTAAGGAACCCATTTAAAACTATGAAAACAACATTTTGATTATAGTCATTAATGGTATTAGCTACAAATAAATATCATGGAAAAAATTAGGACTACGTATGTTTTACCGCAATTCGAAAAAAATGATTCGTTCACAAATACTAGGAAATTGCATAGAAAATCATAATCAAACAAACAAAAAGCAAGTTAAAATTACTCTTTCAAAAATAGAAATACATGGAACAAATCCAAAAGAACTGGAATTTATATAAAATGTTAGTTTCCATGATCCAAACCCAACAATGGAGGCGGAAATAATATAATTAGATTTTAAACCATCATCCAACTATCTAAAGATTTTTTTTACACTCAATGCTATACCATTTTCAATACTCACTAAATATCTCTAATCCCTGAATCTACCAACCCTTTCTTAGTTGCTGATTACAAACCAATTGCCTATGTTGTAGATAATCCTACCTCAAATATAGGACATGAATCAGCCTTATATATCTGCAACAATTCTTTGAATCAAGTCAATATAACTTTTGATACCTAAGTTTAATTGAATATTTGATATTCAAATCAATATGCGACAACAAACCAAAAAATAGGAAGATGAAAAAATACCCCAATTTTCGATACCTATAGACGGCGACCAGAAGAGGGCTAAAAGTTTGGAGCTAGCCTGGTAACGATGATATGGCGCTTCATAGTGGCAGCTCAGTGATATGGCGGTGATTCGAAGTTAAAGGGGCTGGCGACGGGAGTAGACGGAGAGGACAATGGTGATAGAGTTGAAAAGGCACAAATTGTGGAGAGGAGAGACTTTTGGAACCGAACGAAAAAGATTTGGATTCCTTGCGTGACAGAAGAAGGAAAAAAAGGAAAAATGCAACTGTTGAGTTTAAAATTCAGCAAATACCCAGGAGGCCAGTGCGCTCTTGAAACTAAACTCAGTAATAATAGTATAGTATAGATTACATGCAGTCTTTCGACTCGCAGAACCTATCAACTCCTTGACAAAGGATATGTTGGGGTTTCTTATAAATCCTTATCTTGTATGATTTTGTAAACTATTCTTTAGATAAAATTTATTTCAACCATGTGTACTACTTTTAAGTACGTGACCTTATAGAAAGAAGTTAGCTCAACTTCGCTTACATTTAATCATACTTTATGCAATAAAATTCGATTACTCCTTATCGATATATCATTATGTATTATTAGGAGGAGTGATTTTTGAGATTGAATCTTTACTCATTTTTAGGTACGTTCGGAACTCTTTCCAATATAGTTACCTATTCCATCAAATTGAATCATTTTATTTTCTATTACACGTTATTTTATTTACTTCTATTTTATATTCTATGAGCTTATCACATACATACTACATGTATATCAAATACACATGTCCGTGTTGATGATAACACATCGGTGAATGTAACGAAGTATGTGGGAATATTTTGGTGTTAATAGACTTATGATTTCATAAATTTATATGTATCAATACAAAGAGTTCATTAACTCTTATGTCGCTCCCACTCAGTAGGTGCTTTGACATTTATTGTTTGAGATATAATTCACGGGTACCATATGATTCATAATCATATGATCAAATTGTTTTTTCAGATTATAGCTTAGTCTATACCTCCAAAATAATTACAAATAAATTTAGATACTTGTGTATTTTTCAATGCATCACAAATACCTCTATTATAGTTTTATTTTATAACAAATATTCCTATTTAAATAAATCCATGTCTGTTTTTCAGTCAACACTAAAAAATAATTATTACGTCATAACTAATGTTTGGTATGTTTTACGAAACAATTTTCATACCCTTATGTGACTAATAAGTCCTATATGTGATGCTCCAACTATTTCCGCCATTATTATAATAGTGTACAAAATACGGTGCTCCATTCAACCATAAAATATATGCTATTTATTTGATTTACTGGAACCGTTTTACACTCGAGAATTTTCAGATCAGATATCTTAAACTCAAAGAAATAAACTTCACAAAAAACAATTTTCTATGTGAAAATACATTTGGAATAGATCTCATATTTCTTATTCCTTGTTAAATATCTATTATTATTTTACAATTCTTATGTTCGGATTTCTATATGAAGTAGAAATTACCATTCTCTCTTCATCCCAACTATTCTTAGGTTACATCCACGCTTATATATTTGATTTCCTTTCTAAACTGGTGAACCATCCGAAGGAAATCCTTACTACAGTAGCACAATGAATTCTTTATAAAAGTGCATTTGGTCACCCTCAACTTTTAAAGATATAAAATAAATTACATTTTACGTAAGCTGATCAAACTGACATTTCAGTGATCGAATTCTTAGATCTATCTTGTAGCTTTGGTCTAGTGTTATATTAAACACAACAAGATCATTATTACAATCAATCATATTAAATACACGATCTCACACTATAGTTTACTTTCTTATTTCAATGAACTAATTTCATCGAGGTTTCGTACATTACGAATTGTGACTGTTCACCATATAACATTTATATGTGATCATATATGGATCAAATATCCATATTCTTGTATTTCTTTTAGAGTTCGAAACTTTTAAAGGACAATACACAATCTCGGACAAGCAAACACGTAAGTGACCAATTACGAATCTAATTAGTAGTTGTAATATTGGACGCTTCCATGGGTACTGAAAATATTAACATGCAAAAATATTTATTAGTAAGTATATTTTATATTTCTATTTATCAATCTTTAATTCAGTTCATTTGTATTCTTAATCATTTAATCGATTATATTGATTACACAAATTTATCAATGTAGATCATTATTACTATATATAGCAGATGTTCTTACACAATTAGATAGGTTAAATGTTATAATTTTATTTATCTAATAAGGCTCCCACTAGTCATTTATGTTTCCCCAAACCCTAAGATCAAGCATAGAAAATTTTCAACTTCACTATCGAGTGTTAGGACTCGTTTTTCTTAGGATTCTGACCTTGAGTTTTCTCAACAAGTCATAAACGGTGGATAGCCCCTTATCGATTGTATCACATACAACTCCTAATCCATGGTTCCTTGTCCTAATCTCACTTCAACCTTGAGTCTGCTCAACAAATCAAATGAGATTATTCACTCATACCTACCATTTCATGACGACCTAAGTATAGTATATGTACCTTGAGTTTGCTCAAAAAATACATATAGTTATCTTAAATCGTCTATTCAATATATTAACAATACTATACATAAAATCTCTACCTTAAGTTTGCTCAACAACTAAGGAGTATACAAGTAATTTATTAATATATATGATAGTGGACAACATTATATTGAAGATTTATAATCTTCAATATATTATATTAAGTGATATTGACTTATAGAATAATGTATTTCTTACGAAATACCATCGTGATTCAAGTATCGGATAAATCTGGAATCATGGTATACATACACTTACGTATGTATTTGTTCCTTAAGTCTATTTAGGGTTCTTTAATGTTCCACCTTTAGTTTATACATTTATATTATGTAGATTTTATTATTATATAAATTTTATACTCCATTTAACTTATATAATATTTTATGTATAACATTATATTAATTAAATCTTATTTATTTAATTTTAATTAATTAACACTTTAATTAATTATTATGTTATTCAGTTATAACATATTATATTGAATATATATACTATAACCTTTATAGTAATACACATATATCTTTTAATATGTATGTATGTATGTATTTTAATTTGTTAATTAACTTTTAACTAACTTATTTAATTAAACAATTTTAATTAAATTTTATTAGTTTTGAAAATTATTTTATACATACATGTATACTCTTATTGTCTTAAACAATTCAAGACAACATAACATATATCATTATATATGTTATACATATGCGTGTGTGTATATATTTAATTAATTAACTTATTTAATTAATTTGTTTATTTAATTAATTTGTTTATTTTATTAATCTCATTAATAAATAGCATTTTTTTGGCAAAGGCTAGCAGGGTTGACAGGACCCTTACTTGATTTTATTGCAAAGGAACAATAAAATAAAAGATGCTCAAAACATACTTCAAGCAAAAAAAAGGAAAAACACACTAGGTTGGAACATAGAAGAAGAAAAAAACACATTAGGAAAACAATGAGAACACTAAAGGAGGACACGGAAGAAACCCGAAGACAAACAAAATTATCTCCAAGTCTGACTCGAAGCTGGAGGGAAAGAAGGATTTCTCACAACTGCTTCATAGATTTCATATTTCAAAACTTCCCATAGTACTTCACTTGCTCTCCTCTTCCTTTCAAAACAAATAAGATTTCGTTCTTTCCAGATTACATGCAAGTATTTCTGCATGCAGAGGGTAACCAGTCTTGATTTCATAGATCTCCACCTCATTGATTTATAAATTAAGTTCGGATCAATTGAAGAAGAGGTAGACAAAGAACCACATCCCACCACCCTCATCATTCGTCTCCACAAAGTTAGGTTAACATCACATTGAAAGAAGATATGCTCAACAGTTTTTGGTTCAATAGAACAGAAAAAACACATGTTCCCATGATTCAAGCCCATACTCAACATAATAGCTCTTGTAAGCAGTGCATTGTGAATCACTTTCCATAACATGAAGTTTTCCTTAGGGCTTGAGTCATCTTTCCAAATTATCCCCATCCACTTGCATTTTGGAAAACTGTTCAATCCAGAGAGAAGACAGTATACGTGAGAGATAGAATGTAGCCTATCAATCCAAACCTCATGGTTAGTCTCAATAGTTTCAAGACTAACTCCGTGGATTTGGGACCAGATAGCTCTCAGATGCTGATTAGAAGTGTATGGTAGTTGAATATTGCCTTGATAAATATAGTTAGAAGCCTTAGCAGAGTAAGGAATTCTAAACTGCTGAACTTGTTGGTGAGTTAAAAGGTTGTTAAGGATCATACCAGGGTACACCCATGGTTCATGCCAAAATTTTACTTGAGATGAAGAAGCCAACTTTATGCAAATGTGAGGTAGAAAAGTAGACCTTAAAGTAAGCAATTTCCTCTATGTCCAACTGCAAAGTTGAGGGACATTAACACTCCAGAAGTCCTTGCAACCAATTCTATGTGTCAAAACCCATCTTACCCAAACACTTCCCTTCCTAGAGAGAATAGAATTAAAGTGTGTAATGAAAGCAGCCAAATTCCACTTCAGAATGTTAATGACTCCTAACCCTCCATTTTCTCTAGGCATTTTAAATAGACTGAAAGAGCAAGGCATTGGTTTCTTACTATTAATGGATCCACACCAAAGAAAATGCATCATTGCACTTCTTATCATTTTCAATAGCTTAGCATGCAAGATAAATGCTTTTACCTAGTAAAATACCATGGAGAAGGAGACAGATTTGATCAGAATTTGTCTTCCAGCCTGGGATAGAAATAGGTTGGACCACTTATCAAAAGAAGAAGTGATTCTGGAGTAAAGTGATAAGCAGTCAATAGTGGTGATTCTTGAAGTCAAAAGAGGATGACCTAAATAAGACATATTTGAGTCCATGGGCTGAAGACCAGAGTCTTGTAGAAGAGAAGAGGATAGGGTAGAATCAATACCCGAGAATATGATATTGGATTTAGATAGGTTTAGCTTTAGCCCAGTCATCAAGTAGAATGATGATAAAATTGACAGAACACAGAGGATAAAAGTGAGACAAGGTTTAGTAAATATCATGATATCATCAGAAAACGTCAATGTTGTTATATTATGGAACTTACACTTCGGATGATAGGAAATCATGTTAGCATTATACTTGATATTGAACAGACTAGTAAGAGCCTCGATTACTAGAATGAAAACATAAGAGGAAATGGGATCTCCTTGTCGAATGTCTTGCCTTCCTTTGAAGTAACAAACTGAACGACCATTAAGGATAAGAGAGAAGCTCGAAGAGGAGATGCATTCATAAATCCACCCCACATATGGTTTAGGGAAGCCTATTAAGGCCATAATCCTAACAATGGAAGACCAGTGAATGGAATCATAAGCCTTCATTATATCAAGCTTTATCATAGCCGCTGGAGAGGCATTACACCTTCCATAACCACAGAGAAGCTCCTGGGCAAGAAAAATATTATCCATTATATTTCCGTTAGGCATGAAGGCCACTTGGTTCTGTGAGATTAGGTTGGGAAGAGCTCGAACAAGTCTAGAAGCTAGAATCTTGGATAAGCACTTATACACAACATTGTAGGATGTATAGGTCTGAAGGATGAGACAGTGCTTGCATCAGAAGATTTGGGTATCAAAACTAGATTAGTAGCATTAACTTCACGAAGAAGAGAACATTTATCAAAAAAGTTGTGGACAGCCTTGATAAAATCATGTTGTAATATGTCCCAGCAAGAAGTGAAGAAAAGAACATTGAATCCATCGGTGCCACCACTTGATTTTTTATTCATAGCAAAAAGAGTTTGTTTAATTTCATTATCAGAAACTTTTTCAACAAGCAAGGCAGAAAGCTCAGAGCTGAGATGATGAAGAGGTATTTAATCAAAAATGTTAAGGTCAGGTGCAAAATTGGATGAGTTACCTAGTATTCCCATGTAATAACTAAGGAAAGCAGAATCAATTTGTTCAGGAGAGGTATAAAGTGTGCCATCTTGCCCATGTATCATACGTATATTTTCTATAGCCTGCTTAATTTTGACCGAAGCATGAAAGAACTCAGTATTCCTGTCACCAAACTGAAGCCATTTGTTATGCAACTGTTGTTCTTTCATGCTGCTTTCAACTTCAAGTGCCTTGTTAAGTAATGTGAATAGCTTGCCTTCTTCCTCAGGAGCCTGAGTAGAGAAAGGGTGATTCATCATGTTTTCCTGAGCCTTTATGTACTTTTCTTTAATGAGAGTGGACTGCTTAGAACCATCACCATAAAGGTTAGCTGCCCTAGATCTCAGAGCCTTCTTTACAAGTTTAAGTTTCCTACACAAAATGAACATTGGATTACCATAACAAATTGTAGACCAGGCAGTGCTTACTAAAGGTTTGAACTCAGAGGAGAGGGTCCAAGCATTGAAGAATTTAAAGCTCCTTTTTTCCTTAATCACAGAAGAACCTGAAGAGAAGATTAATGGAGAGTGGTCGGAAAGAATAGGAGGAGGGACAAGAACAGAAAGAATGGGAAAAAAAATAAAGGGAAGTGAGATTGCAGAATGCATGATCAATGGTAGAGAGTGTTCTAATACCACTCCTACTGCGATTGTTCCATGTGTATCTAGCTCCAGAGGAAAGGATTTTGAGGAGGTTAGAGTCTGTAGCAGCAATATTAAGAGGTTGAATATGCTTTGGCAGAAGGGGAAGACCACCATGTTTGTCGTCAAGGTGGATGCAACAGTTAAAGTCACCCAAGACTAGCCATGGATGGGATTCTTGCCTAAGGTGAGGAATGAAGTCAAGAAGTTTTTTCCTAGAATCAAATGAGTTGTCAGCATAGATAAAACTAAGGTAGAGGGAAGCGGTTGACTGGTTGCATTTGACATGAGTATGAATGAGTTGCCGAGAAGAGAGGATAGAAGTCAAAGAGAAAGAAGTAGGATCATAGAGAATAAAATTTCTACCATAATCAGCATCACATAGGTTATGAATCAAATTCCACACTGGATTTATGTAGCTTGCAGCTCGAAGTGTTAAAGGAAGACTAAGCTTAGTTTCTAGAATAGCAATTATTTTCAAGTCATGCAAAAGAATGAGATTTTTAACTTGATCAAGTTTCAAGTTACTGTGGGCTCCTCTTATGTTCCACACTCCAATACTTTGTATAATTATTACTCAAAGTGATTGGTGATTGGAGATTTTCTTGCTCCTGGTTGCAGGAGAATGGGATTCAAGATGTGATTTTTTGGACTTAATATTTTTAAAAGAGGGAGATTTAGTATTAGCAGCATTGCTAACAACGGTGGAGACTACAGAGCTTCTGTCAACCCATCCAGGGATGGTGGTATTATTGATGTAGGGGAACAACGGAGGAGCAGAGGGATTAGATTGAGGGAGGTGTGTAGATGCTGAAGGTAAAGAATCCATGAGGGAGGAAGGGGGAACATGATTATTTTGCATGGAAAGAACAAGTTGGAAAATATGATTTTCAAGATCCCTACAGATGTCAGATTCAGATGTTGTTACTGCAATTAAGTTGGAGTCTTCTTCATGATGATGTTCAGTTTAAACAGGTAAGATTTGGAGATGCTACTGTCCACTTCATTGCCTGTTTGGGTATGCACATGCACATGAGCCTAGGTGTGCACCAGTGTGCACATTTCTGAAGTACAACTGGTCACTTTTGTGACTTTGAGATCATCCCTACGAAAACTACATTTTCTTCAGGGCACAATACCCCCTCATCAACTTCCTCAATTTCATAAACTTTTGCAAGCCCTTTTTCCTGAACTATTATATCTTCAACCTCAAGACCATTATCTTCATCATTAGCCAACACTTGAAACTTGTTCTTTGTTAATTTTACTACAGCAGAGAGATTCACTACTAGAGCTTTATCAGCTAAAGGTGATGCAGAGGCATTAGTCTTATTAGTGACAACAGAACTTGCCATTGCAATTGCAATTGCAACTGCACTTGAATTTGGCTTAACTCTATTAGATACAACAGTATTTTCGTTATATTTCTTTTTGTGATGAGGAATTTTTATCCACACTTGTTTAGTTTTGTCAGGCTTGCCTACCATTACAGCAGTATTACTGCCCCTCACAACCCAACCATCAGTAACTGTTCCTTCATGCTCCTCCACCACCTTATCTATAGTAGCAAGATGACATGTAACATCAGTATGACCAAATTCAGAGCAAGAAACACAAATTTCTGGTTTCCACAGATAACTTACTTGCGCCATTTGCTCACTTCCATCAAGCAACTTTATAGGTAACTTGTCAACAAGCTCATGATCTGGTTTAATCTCTACTAGACATTTTGCATAAGTTATCCTTTCTAACTTTTCAGTAGATTGATCCATGCATAAGAATTTTCCTAGTCTTGAAGCTAACCAGTTTATGTCGTAGTGGGACCAGGCATAGAGAGGAATGTTGCTTAACTTGATCCAAACTGGTACAGACCGAATTGTTTCACAACCATTACCAATGGTAGCATCCCATGGTTTCAAAATAAAGAGTTTGTTCTTCATGATAATGGGATCAGCCTCTGCTATCCTTTGACGATCATCAGCCGATGAAAAGTTAAAAAGAAAGAGGAAACCATCAGACTTAACTGAGACATCACCTTTCAACTTCCAAGTCTTCTTCAGGTGGAAAACTACGGTAGAGTACGGAAGTGGCTTGTCGAGAAAGAAACCCACTATAGAGTCCTTCCAAACATCACTACCTGCTTTGATGATCTAATCTGAAGGCAAAAGAGCTTCACTAGAGAAAAACAAAGGAATCACTTGAGGACTGCAACTTCCCGCATTTCGAGGACGAGATTTGAAAATAGAGGACCAGTGCAGAGAAGAGTTCGAGGAGGAGGATGGAGGCTGACAAAGGACAAAAGGAGGAGGAAGAGGATCAGGAGGGACATGCTTAGAAGGAGAAACAGAAGAGGCGGGTGGAAGCTCAGAAGGAACAGTGGATGGCGGTGGGACATTCGAAGGAGTTGAAAGTAGAGAGGAAGCAGAAGCATGGTGGAAGGACGAGGACGAAGCATGGTGCAAGGAGGAGGTAAGGGGTGGTACAGAAAAATCAGAAGAAGAAGAAGGGTGGATGGTCCCATGAAAAAAGAAAAAGAAGCTTATTTTATTTATTAATTGAATAAGTAAATAGCATTTTTGAAATTAATCTTATAACATTTTCAAACATTTCGAAAAATTATATTTTAACTTTTATAATATATGTTTTATTTTAAATTTAACATTTTAATTTAATATTTCTATTTAATTTTGAAACATTTTTGAAATTAGCCCAATGCCCAATTCAAATTGGGCCTTTTCTTTAGGGGCAACCTTTAGGCTCACATAACTATTCGGATCGGGCCAGTAGCTAGGTATGACTGGGTAATTGGTTGTAACACCCTGAAATTTTAACGAAAATTTAATAAGAAAATTAAACTTTAATAAAACTAGGAATAAAATGATATTTTCACAAACTTTTGAATTTGGCTACAAAACTTGTACCACTGCGTTCGCAGCAATTTTCTAGACAATTTTCATATATAACACTTTGAAATCGAAGTTAGTACGAAGAAGTTACCGACGTTTGAAAATTTAAAAATAGAATAAGCTTAAAATAAAAATTACCCAAAATTAAAACTACGACAGGTCACCCTAGGGTGCGATGGTCGATCGGTAGTGATCGACTCAAGGGGTAAGATGGTCGACCTCCACATTTAAAATTCAAGACTTCTGGAGCTTGTTCGAACGACTAAGATCGTTTGCTTCGTTGCCAAGTTGCAATGTGCATACGAGATGTTAGCAAACTATTTTCGAGGACAAATCAACGCTTCAAATTCATTCCTAATCTTTATAAATTGAAACCTAGGCTAATCATAAAACCAGTAGAAAACTTATAGACTACCGAAATTCTTCTTCTCCACTTCAAAAATTTCTTTCAAAAATTAAAATAAAATCAAAGCAAACACATGATAGTAGATCGGATCTAGAAGGGGCAAGCTTACGTGAGGCGATTCTCACGGAGCGTGTTGGTAGAGCTTGGATCTAAGGTGAGTGGAAATAGGTTTAATAAGTTTATTATTAAAAATAAATTTAACCTATGCTACTTGATTTAAGGCGTTAGTAATTCAAAATGTAAATTGTAAACCCTAATTATTAACCTTGAAATCTGGATTAGAAAGTGAAGATACTGTAAATTGATAAGCCTATAAACCCCCTTTTTAATTAAAACACTGAAAATTGGTTAACTATTAGCATGTAACCTATTAAAATGCATGAATATCAAATCAATGAAATAGGGTATAATCTTAGGAAAATCTGGTCACTGTAATTTCTTAGGACTTATTCACTATATAGGCGACATTAATAAAATTAATAATAATCAAAACCCAAATCAGAAAAATATACAAACCCTAACTTTTGTACCGTGACCGGTATACCACTCACCATGAGTGGTCGACCGTTATCGATCGACCGATAGGGTGTAGTGGTCGACCGGTTATGGCCTGAATTACGTAGCTTGAACCTCGGCCCAAGGCCCAGGTTAGTAATAAAAATTAGTATAAATGTTAATTGTTGTGTGAGCCTATTTAGGGTTATTTGTATGTATGTTAGTAGTCGTAGGGAAGCCAATTCCCTATAAGATGATGGTAGGACATTGCGGTATTGGATAAATGCTCTTTACTCAAGGGGGGTCGATTATCCGACTAGGGGTAATTTTATTGCAGTTGGCACTCATAGGAGATTCCTTGGTGGATGCACAACAAAGACTGATGCCTGATGGAGAGTGTGGGCCCATTATAATAGAAATCCCGGTATGCATGAATACCGACGCGACATGGTACAGTTCTGATGTTGAATCTCGGCATGTGCAGTAAGAAGTTGTACTATAATCGAGAGGTGGATACGGAATGCATATGATGAGACACTTTGGCGAATTGGCATTTTAGGTTTTCCTCTTCGATGCGTAGTTATGTTACATATAGTCATAGTTAGGAGAAGTTCGTTCTCAGTAGCCTAGTGGCGATGATAGTAGTGGAAAGTTATTTCTATAGTAGCCTAGTGACGATGATAGTAGTGGAAGTTTATTTCCACAGTAGCCTAGTCGCGGTGTTTCCATACCGAGTAGCTCTAGGAGCGATAGTCGATCATTAGTAATCAAGGTTCGATCCATAGTTCGATTCTTGTAGTAGGCTGCACAAGTCATAGTGTAGGTGTGCGTTGGACAAAATTCCTTAAATAATGGACCTTAGGAATACATGGACACTAGTAGTACACCCTATGTCACTTAAGTGTAGAGTTAAAGTTAACTACACATGATCACCATATATTAAAGTTTTACTCATTCATCGGACTTATTTTGACCAACCCTTTTCCTTTCTTTTTTCCTCACCATAGGTGGAGAAGGAAATAGGTGATTGGCCCATTTTTGGTATTTGAAGAGACGAGCCCATCACTAGAGTTGCTTGTTACTATATTTACTCTCCATGTATCCATTTATCTATCTCATTAGTACTTTGTATTTCCTTTATCAAACTTGGAGTGATATTTTCTGTGTACTCTGTATTTTACCACATACTGATTTTCTGAGACTCTATTTTGGAATATTTTCTGAGATGGATATTTTTCAATATTATAAGTTTTTTTACTTCCGCAGTGAATTCTGAGAGTGTAGTATATCCTATATTATATATGTTATTTTAGTCTCTGTACTGTTATAAAACCCCAAATATCATATTTTTCGACATGACACGAGTTCCAAAGTCATACTAGGCTTTACATCGATGTGTCGGGAGGTACCAGTATCAAAGCATAGGTTAAAAGTTCCTTAGGAATTAGGAGCGTATTAAGAGAACGTACATGAAAAGTTTCTAAAAAAAATGTTTTTCAAAATGTTTTCCGAAAAGGTTCCAAAAGTTTTCGAAACTGGGTTTCGATGAAATATATATGTATACAAATAAAGATTTTAAAAAAGCTTTCCAAATATTGTATACATATCATAGACTCTTTTGTTCATGCCTGTGTTATCTCTTATTCATGCTTATGTTATCTCTCTTATTCGTGCCTATACTATCCGTGAAAAGCTGATGATAAAAATTTTAAAATTCATAGATAGAAGATGATCGATCAAGCAGGTTTTAGCTCAGGCGATGCAGACGAGGTTTCGGGAGTGAACATTTTGAATTGCTTCCACTGGTATCTTCCGGTAAGGGGACATGTCGGGCTTAATCCCAATAGAGGACTTGCGGAGAGGATGACAGGTGTAGTTCCTACCTGCCCACCTACCTTCTTAGACTTTGCTAAGTTAAGCAATGATTTCAATAGTCTTAGAGGAAAGCTATATGCGAGGATAGAGTCATATGTGGATTTAAAGGCATCAATCCATACATGCGAGAGGATTTTTGGTCCACTTGGCCTGACTAATAAGGTAAGGAGGCAGTTAGCTACATGGCAGTTACAGGGTAAGGCTCATAGTTAGTGGGAAGTAGTTGAGGCTTAGATTGATGGTGAAGAGATCACTTCGGGAGAGTTCCATAAACGATTTGAGCGATGTTTCTTTCTAGGGTGGAGAAAGGTGTGTAGTTAGAAAAGTTTATTCACTTGAAGCGAGGAGACCTGTCAGTGAAAAAGTATGTCAATCAGTTCAGTGAGTTAACAAGATTTGGGATAGAACTGATTGATACCCCACATAAAAGGCTTTGAAGTCTGCTAAAGACTAAACCAACCACTCAAAGTTTAGCTCTGAGTCATATTCCTATAGGTGCTGCAGATGAGGGTCTAGTGGAGATGGCCTTGTTGAATATCGTTTCTAAGGAAGAAGCCAAGGATGAAGAACCCAAGAAGACTGGAGGGAAAGCACAACAGAACCACCATAAGGGGGAAGGTAGACCCAACAGAAAGATAAGGAAGTAATATATGCATTGTAAGAAGTGTGGCAGGATGGGGCATATTGCCAAGGAGTACAAATCGGAAAGTTTAAAGGTCAAGTGCTATAATTACAATCAGTTTGGGCATATGAAGCGAGAGCGTTCTGCACCTCCGAAGTCCTCTACCCAGATAGTTATAGCACAAGCACTAGACGTGGTACCTAGCTTATGTACGCAACCAGTTGCAGATAAGGGGAAGAAAGTTGTGATCGAAGATGTGTTGACTTTATTTGGCTTATCTATTCGCACTTTATTTGACACGGGGGTATCACACTCTTTCATTTCAATTATACTTGTGGAGGAGTTACATTTAGGCACTAGCTTAGTTATAGACCCTATAGTTGTGTCAAACCCCGTAGGAGGATCAACCTATTTGTCTATGGTATGTAAGGGTTTGAAGTTGTTCATTTTAGGAGTCAAGTTTGATTGCGATGCTTTTGTTTTAGGATTTTCTGGGTTTGGGCTGATATTGGACATGGATTGGATAATGATGTATGTGGCTATATCAGACTGTGATAGGAAGGTTGATAGTTTGAGTATATGTAGTGGATATAGCTTAGAGGTTAATTGCAATCCCCAAGGATATAGCTTAGAGATTACCCAGATGTCTTTTTCGAGGTTAGTGGTCTCCCACTCTTGAGAGAGATAGAGTTTTGAATTTATCTTATGAGGAACGCCAAACCCATCGCCTTACCATCGAGGCATATGGCTCCAAAGGAGAGATGCGAGTTGAACAAGAATGTAAATGAGTTGTTGGAGAAGGCTTTATCATAAGGTGCATTTGTTATTAGGGAGAGCCAATCGTCTTTGCCACCAAGGCAGATGGTTCTCTAAGACTCTGCGTTGATTATAGGGAGCTAAATAAACTAACAAAGAAGAACCGGTATCCATTGCCCTGTATAGATGATATCTTTGATTAGTTGGTTGGAGCTAAGGTGTTCTCATACCTTGACTTGGATACTGGATTCCACCAGTTGCATGTAGCCGAGGACGGTATCCAAAAGATAGCCTTTTGTACACCCGATTGACTTTACGAGTGGTTAGCCATGCCCTTCAGACTGACTAATGCACTGACTACTTTGTTGATTTGATGAGCCGAGTTTTCATATTGTTGCTTAACAAATTCGTCGTGTTATTCCTGGATGATATCTTAGTCTATTCGAGGAGTGAGGTGGAGCATGCATTGCATTTAGGTGAAGTCCTCGGTACACTCAGTACGCATAAGCTGATGGCGAAGTTTTTGACATGGCACTTTTTAATAAAGGAAGTACGCTTTTTGGGACACATTCTCATAAAATGGGTTGGGGTTGATCCCAATAAGGTGGTAGTAGTTCAGGATTGGTATGTGTCGAAGAATGCCATGGAGGTGAGGAGTTTCTTTAGTTTGGTGGGCTACTACTGAAAGTTCATTAAGGACTTCACGAAGATCTCTTCCCCTCTGATCCATCTTACTAAAAAGAATTTAGCTTTCTCATGGGATGTAAAATGCGAAGACGCTTTTATCTAGCTGAAAGAGGCATTGACTAGTGCATCAGTTTTGTATTACCAAATGGGACGAAGCCTTTTACAGTTTATACCGACGCCTATGGTACATGGTTAGGGACAGTCTTCATGCCAGAAGGAAGGGTGGTAAGTTATGCTAGTCGGCAGTTGAAGACCCACAAGAGAATCTACCCTACCCATGATCTTGAGTTGGCGGTGAATGTCTTTACGCTCAAGTCATGGAGGCATTACCATTTAGGAGAGCGATTTTAGCTATATACGGATCACAAGTCCTTAAAGTATTTTTTCTACCAAAAGAAATTGAATTTAAGGTAGCAAAGGTGGATGTAGATTTTGGCATCATATGACTTTGATATCTCATATACCCCAGGCAAGGGTAATGTAGTCGCCGACGCTTTGAGCAGATAGCATGAAGTATTGAGTTCTTTTTTATTGGAGTGGAAACATTTGGAGTTCTTCTCTACATTCGACTTCTGACCATCATAAGATATTACCCGAGGATTACTAGCAGCTTTAGATGTGTAGCCTACATTGATGAAGCTTATTGGGTCTAGGTAGAAGGAGGATAAGGAGCTAGTAGATATCTTTGAGAGGCTAGATAGAGGAAAGTAGTCGAGTCATTTGAGGCATTATGCAATTGACTTGAATGGATAGTTATAGAGAGATGGTAGGCTTTGTATTTCTCTTAGTATGGATTTGATAGATGTGGTACTAGCTGAGTCTCACCGTTCTAGGATGACTATTCATCCCGATGGTGACAAGATGCATTGTGACATGAAGAGAGTCTTCTATTGGCCCGACATAAAGAAGCATGCGGTGGAATATGTAGCTAGATGTATGACCTGCCAGAGGGTAAAGGCGGAGCAGAAGAAGCTAGGAGGTTATTACAGCCACTAGATATTCCTCAGTGGAAATGGGAGAGTATTTTTATATACTTCGTGGATGATTTACTGAGGAGTGAGAGAGGGAATGAGAGCATTTGGGTTATAGTCGATCAGTTGACCAAGTGCCCTCATTTCATACCAGTGAAGAGTATGAGGATGGTGGCATCATTGGCGGCTCTATACATAAGGGAGGTTGTCAGTTATATGGAATTCCTACTAGCATATTTAGCGACCGAGATCCGCTTTTCACCAGCGAATTCTAGAGGAGTGTACATTAGGCTTTAGAAACTGAGTTAAGCTTGAGTATCGCATATCATCAACATATGAATAGACAAATGGAGAGATTAAATCGGTTATTAGAGGACGTACCACAGATGTGCATCTTGGACTGTAGAGGCTCTTCGGAGGATCAATTGCCATTGGTGGAGTTTACCTACAATAATAGTTATTAGGCTAGTATTAGGATGGCACCATTTGAGGCATTATATGGGAGACCTTGTAAATCACTGTCATATTGGCGGGATACTACATATATGATTACTCTTGGGCCTGACATAGTAAGGGAGACATCAGAAAAGGCGGACTTGATCGATAGGAGAATGAAGACTGCTTAGGATAGGTAGAAATCTTATGCTAACAGGAGACATATAAAGTTAGAGTTCATAGTGGTCGACTTAGTATTGATGAAAGTCTCACCCCTTGGACATGTTATGAAGTTTGGTAGATTGGGGAAGCTAGCATCGAGGTTTATAGGGTCTTTCCCGATAGTCGCTAGGGTAGGGAAGTTGGCATGTAGAGTAGAGCATTTGGATAATTTGACGGGGTACATTATGTTTTCCATGTGTCGCATTTCGGAAGTACTTACACGATAAATATACCATTGTCGAGTCGAGTCAGCTAGAGGAGGTGGAGGTTGAGAGGAAATCACTTGTTCGCCATGCACCTACTCGTATTCTTGAGCATTGTACGAAGCGACTTTGCAATAAGGAGATCAAACTTGTTAAGGTCCAATAAGGAGACGATCTAGCGGAGAGTACATAGGTGTTGTTTGCACCAAAAATGGGTGCAAACACTCAAGAATAGAATAGTGGAGAAATAAATGAGGAATAATCAAAATCAAAAAAGAGAGGATAAGTAAATAAGCAATAAGAACTAAGCAATAACCGAAATACAAGGATTTATAATTCTTCAGCGTTGCATGCCTACGTCCACTTTGAAGAGTAAACTTTATCGATCACTCGTAAATCTGATTACAATGAATTATTGATAATTGCACTTAATTACAATGGAGTCCAAAGAAACAAGCAGCATAAAGATCCTTTAAATGAACAAAGAAGCCTGTATTTATAAGGGAAGATGACGAAATATCTCGCTGGAAATTCGATAGAAGACTTTCCAGATCCGTAGAGGCCCACACAAACGATCGCAAGTGCAAATCCAATCGTTGGAACGATCGGTACCGATCATTCATGATTTTTCCAATGAGGGTGCGATCATTCATACAAGCTCCCTTATGCCACTAATCCATGTTCCCAAAGTTTGGTGTCATTCTGACATGCCTTTAGTGAGATATTGATTAATCTTCATTGAGTTGAATCGTTGAAGCTGAAACAATACAATCGTTTGTGAACGATGTATACCGATCATTCTTAGTAGCTCATCTTGTCATGTGATCGTTTCTAGGGGGTCCTCTCTTTAGTATATTGATGTTCATAAAGTTTCATGTGTAATGGATTTGTAGATTGTGAGATATCGATCGATTATCATTGAATTGAGCTGTGGAATCGATACGATATGACCCATAATGTTGCACGTGGAACGTGCCTGATCCATCTTAAGGGAGTAGTGAGCTTTCATGCTTCTGCTTCGCTACTGCTTCAGGTCATTGTACTTGTCTGATCTGTCGACTTCATGATCGTTAACTGGGTGCATCGATTCTGATGACAATTAAGTTTGTCCCGTCAGATCGGTCCAGATATAGTTGGGCCAAAAGGCGGGATAACACTTGTCCCCCAAAGTACGTCTTGTTTGAACATGACGTACTTTGAATCATTGCAAACTTGAGTCGTCGGAAAGGATTCCATTCGATTTACTGAACAGTCGCCATCCTCCCACCGAGTCGATTTTTTACGGAGGTTTGCACCTCTTTCTTTTTTTCACGACTATTGCTCGATTTCCAATAGTATAAATACTAGTTTACTGTTTGTTGATGGTTAGCTTGTATCATCTCCAGGAATCATTAGGCGCTAGCAATCTGGCTTAAACCCTTCTCCAATTGATTTCAGGTTAGAATTCAATTTCTATCGATTTCAAAAACTGAATTTTTGGAATGTATACTTGCACGTATACGTGTTTATACCTGACCCCTGGTCACGATTGCACGTTCATAGGTTGTTGTCAAGTTTTTTTTGAAACGATCACATCAAACCGTTCACTGCTGATGCAAATTATCGGATCATTTTATACCGTTCGTTTTAGAACAATCTTAATATTATCTTAATAGAATGATTGGTCTTGCTTCTGGACTATAAAGGATCGGCCCATTCTCTTATATAAATATTTCTACTTCACCCCACCCATCTTCTTCACTTCATTTTACATCATCCCTACTCGAACTGAAAAGAAAATAAATCGCTCACCCTGTTATCCCACCTTTTGGCAAAGCCGAGATACCCAAAAATTAACTAAAAATCAATAATTACTAGTCATGAATATCGATTGTGCATCGTAGGTTCACCATGGATATCGATAAATTTTGTTCGAGTCCGGATCAGGCTACAATTGACAAGACAGGACGAGCAAAGCCATAAAAGACAGCATTTCAAGTTTCAAGTCAATCCGGGTTCGTATGCTCAAATTATGATCAATTCAAAATGAATGAGATAACCCTTATTCGAATCCATAGGTTACACCCCTAATTCGAATCCATAGGTGAAACCTATGTTCGAATCCATCGACATTTGTTTGCTTCGAATCGATCGCTACCTCCTTGTTCGAATCCATCAGGAGGTCAAGCTTCGTATCGATCGTCCAATCCCCGCTCCGTATCCATCGCTCGAATCCATATTTGAATCCTTCAGACATCCTGCTTCGTACCCAACCAGGTGCTCTGCTTCGAATCCATGCATGGGTGGCATGTTAGAATCCATTGACGTGCCTTGCATCGAATCCATCCTGCTACAACAGCTTCATATCGATCCACCATAGCACGTCACGATCGATACGATGACAATTCTGTTTGAATCCATTTGGGAATGAAGCCTTCGAATCCATCGAGTCAAAGCAGCGAAGTCTCTGGGATGACTCGATCAAATAGGCGAATAAAGCGGATCAAAGCCAAAGTTTCGCTCCACGTCATCACGAAGCCATGTACCATGTTCGATTCGAAGTGATCGATTCGATCTTATTGATTCAAACAAACCAGTCTGCCGAGAAAAACCAACTCGAATCGATCATAACTCGAGATCTATAAGTCCAAATGCTATGAAATTTTCACAGAAGCTTGAACACATGTTGAAGAATGTCCACATCAAATTTCAGCTCGATTGGATGTTTTCTTGATCGATTCGAATGGACTTCGAATCGATCCCTAAGTGAGCCCGGATTTCCTGAAAGCAGGTATGTGGGCCCCCTCACATGCCAGAAGTAGTCTCCCGAAATTTAGGCGAAATATCAACCTCCTACACCTATAAATAGGGCCCCTGGTCATTCGGAAAAGGGGTCAGACAATTTTGAGAGCTAAAGAGCACCCAGATTCTGCCAAATTTACTCCAGATCACCATTGCTGCCTTAGATTCAGATTATAATCATCAAATCTGTTGTACTACGCGATAAGAAATTGTAATCTTCAAGCATCGAGCAATAAAATCATAAAAACCTTGAAGTGGACGTAGGCCGGAGATAGCCGAACCACTATAAATTGTGTGTCACTGTTCATTATTTCTGGATCGTTATTTGTTGCTTGCTTAGATCTGATATTTGTGTTTGAATACTCCTGATTTGTATTCATACACTGGTGCTTTCACAATACTTGGGGTTTGTGACCAAATTTGGCGCAAACACACCCCTTCTTCTTTATCGTTCCAACAACGATCCAACTCCTGAATCGAAGACCACTCCTCCACCATTTAACTTCCAATTGAGTATTCTTTTCACCGAACCCCTTATTTTTATATTCATCTCTCCAAATCTCGTGAGCAATCAATTTCAAATCGATTCCATCCTTTGAATTTTTATAGGTAAGTCAAACTTGGTTGTTGACGATGAGACTTTGGGTTTATGTCCATTGACATTTGAGTGGAATGATAGAACCGTTAGATTCGATGAAGGTTGGAGGAGATGAAGATTTCAAACGATCATTTTCCTTATACCGGTCATTTTGGAGATGGAGAAGTGGATGTGTTGTCGAAAGGAAGTTGTTGACCAATCGTCGTTGAGTGGAGTAGCAGTTTTAATGTGGAACAATGTTTCTAATACTTAACCGATTGTTTTCAAACAATCGTATAATGATGGAATGCTTTGGTGATGAGAATCGAAGCTAAGTGTGGATCATGGTTGATGGTTGGAACGATCATGTATGAATGAACGATGGAAGTGGGTATAAACGATCGGATGGAGGGTTGGTTCAAATGATCGGTTGAAGGACTGGTTTGAACGATCGGATGGAGGATGATACGAACAACCGGATTTGGTGTGGCATCCGATTTGGTTAGGGACGATCGTTACGGAACGATTGGCTATACTTCAATGAAACGATCAGTTGTCAGCAATGAACTTTAAAATGAAATTTGATCACATAAACTTGGACTTTGAGACAAGCTTCGGCCTTGAACACTTGAGTGAACATACATGACTTGCGCATGACTTGAACTACATACTTGGAAATACATGTATTCGAATTATGACATAGACAAATGCCTTGAACAATTCTCTTGAAGCTCGTCTATTTCTAAGTATAAAAATTGAACTTAAGACTTGACAATCGATCCTGTGGTTCAAGCTGAATGATTCCCTATCGATGTAGAGAACTAGTTGAGACGGTCAGTAATGACGGTCACTCTGATCGAATCCTGAAGTCTTGTCACAATTTCCATCTTTCATTCTTTATCATTTATCACTACTTTGCTTGGCACTTCACCACACAACATTAGCACTCACCCTGCATGGAGGTACTGGTTATTTTTTCTAATAATAATTATCTACTGAGTTTAGTAGTTATGGGTTCTAGACGCTCGGTGCATTTAGCTGCTACATCTTCTGAACAAATTTTACAACACAATAGTACGAGTGACAAATCGAGCTCCGCAACTGCTTCCGATGAATTTTTCTCGGTCATTAAGCAGAACAACTGAAAAGTTCCTATCCATCATTCGACCTCTTCTCGATCGTTCCCGTTATTTCAGTAGATGTTTGCACAAAAAATGGACAAACACCTCAAAGTCGTATGATTTAGTAGATCTTATGTTGTTCTTAGTGATTTGGGTGATTTATGCAAATATATGAAAAGCAAGGGCTGAACTGTAAAAAGACACGCAGATTTATAGTGGTTCGGCCAGAATGTGCCTACGTCCACTTTATATGTTATTTCTCTTCTCTTGTTTAGATTACAAGTACAAAGCTTTGATACAAGTAAAAAGAAAGTTGTTTGAAAGTTCTCTCCGTGCTTGAGCTCTCAAAAATTGTCCCCATTGTTGTACCCCTGCCCCTCTATTTATAGAGTGAGGTAGGGAGTAGGGGTCTTGGATGTATATAGCTGCTGGTGGGCCTGGGCTGATGTGATCTGGCCTGGCATGTCTTGGTCCGGCACAGAGTTGGTCCGGCACAGAGTTGGTTCGGTGAGAGTTGGTTCATCATGGAGTTGGTCCGGTGGTGAGTGAGTGGGTGTTTGGTTCAGTGGTGAGGGCGTAGCTTGGTTCGGTGGTGAGTGAGTGGGTGTTTGGTTCGGTGGTGAGGGCGTAGCTTGGTTCGGTGGTGAGTGAGTGGGTGTTTGGTTCGGCAGTTCCTCCTTTGCCTTTGATTCGGCTGGCATGGAAATAAGGTTGGCTTGTTGTAGTTTGGAGGGTGGCTGGTCCGGTAGTGGAGTTGGTCCGACAGTGGGACTTTGGTGCAGCTGGTACGGTAGTATCTCGCTCAACACTTGCCCCCCAAAGTAGGGCATGTGCATGCACGTGTCCTGCTTTGTTTTGGGTTATCTGATTTGGTCATCCTCATCTGGCTCCTAGTGCCGAACCAGTTGTTCGAGGGTTCACTTTCGCCTATAAGTAAGGGCTTAGGGCTTCCTTCATCTACTACTGAACGAGACAGCCGAATCAGCTCTTATTGCTAAGTTAATCATATCGTCGAACCGGACGCGTTGCCGAATCAGGTGACTACCGGATGGCCTCTTTTTTTTTACCGAATGAACATAAAGTTTAATACCGAATGGACCTTATCCTGAGGAAGACGAATGAATCTGATACCTAGAAATGCCGAATGAAATTTGAGAAATGCCGAATGGAGATTTCGTACTTGAATTGCCGAATGGAGATTTTGCACTTGAATTACCGAAATGAAACTCGTATTTCGAATTACAAGTGAGATTCCAAACTACACTGTCCGTATGCTTTAACGATGTGCTTTCTTGTGTCTGCAGATAAGTATCTCGAAAAGCAAAAACTCGATCAGATAAAAAGAAGTCCCAGGGCAAAGGAGAATCTTCCGCAGTGCCCCCTGCTCAGCCAGGACCGGAACGTCACGGATCTACCCCGAGATCACTAGTGGACGGGTACGGCCCTCAGGAGCTTCTGAACTCCCCGCCCGATTGCTTTCCCAGCTCCCTAAAGGAAGAGCAGCTTGATGTCATCTCCCGTTCTTTTGGAATTGATAGGGCGCGCATGCTGTTGCCAGGGAGAGAAGTTATGCCATATGACCCTCCCGAAGGGTACTTTGCCTACAGCAGATACCACTGTATGTGTGGTGCCATCCCTCCTCTTAATGCTTGGGTACTCAGCTTTCTTACATATCTAAAGGTGGCCCCATTCCAGCTTCAACCCAACTCTTATACTATACTTGTGAGCCTCTTCGTCATCTTTCAGAGGAAGCATGGGCATGCTCCTTCCAACTGGGAGATCCGGTATTTATATAATCTAAGGGGCTATAAGAAGGGGTCCCCATACATCAGCTTGGAGTCAGCTGTAACCTTCAAGCCGGTCTTGGACCTGTATTCTAAGTACAGCATGTTCAAGAAGTAGTGGTTCTTCGTCAGGGACGACTCTGTTTCTATTCGGTGTTTCACCTCTGGATGTAAGTCGATGCTTTATTTATAATTTCCATTCTGGTTGTGATGCTTCTTCTCATACGTTTTCAATTTTTTGCTAGCGACAGGTGGCTTTGCGGTTGTGGAGACTGATCGCCTGGTTCAGATGGCGGCTGAGATAGAAGCTATCCCCGGGAGAGATAGATCGGCTGCTTACCTAATCAGAAATGCGACCCTTTTGGAGTATGATTTGATCCTTCAACAACAGTCAGTAGTTAAGCAGAGGGAAACGGCGGAGGAGAGGGCGGCTGCTCAAGCTAAGGGAGGTGTCACATTAGAGAGTGGTAAGAGGAAACCTTTCTCAAAATCTCCAGTGGTCGGAGGTAAGAAGCTTAAGAAGTCCGATGGCCCTTCCCCCAGCACTTGTCCACTTACTCCGGGGAAGGAAGATGTGGAGGAGGAGAGAGGTGAGGGTGGATATGACCGGGAAGGCGGTGACGGTGGCGATGGCATTGGGGCCTTGCTTCCTGGGCAAGCAGGCGAGATTCAGGAGTGGACGGATGATGCATTCCTCCAAGCTTTCGAGGTGCTGGATGGAGAACCGGCTTTAGTAGAGAAATCCGGGAAAGCTGACAAGGCCGGGACCGGTGCAAGCGAGCCTTCTCAGACTATTCCAGCCAAGGTGGCTCCGACGAATCAAGGTGAACTTTTGACTCCTGCAGGCTCCATTTATGATAGGGACTTAAGAATATTTTATGATCCGCTTCCGTCCTGGAATGAAATCCAGGACTTATTGCAGTATCCTACTCCTCCCCATGGTTTGTATAACAAATGTGTTTCCTTTCTTCTTTTAACTTTTAATTTACCGCGTTTCTCGAATTATGGATCAATGTAAGCTTGTGACACTTGTTCTTCATATCAGGAGCAGGTAAAACGACCAAGGCCTCAGATCTTCGGCACAAGCTCGAACAATACAAGCTCTCCAAAGCTTCCGCCAAGCCGAAGCCTTCGACCCACCGTTCCGGGGATGTAGTCGGCTACCGTCCTCTTCTCGGGGTTATTGAAGAGGGTATTCAAAAGAGAAAAAGGAGTCATCCCTTATCCAAATCCTCACTTGGTCCTCAGCCCCCAGTTCAGCCTCTTCATGATATTACGGAGGAGGATACTAAGTTCGCACTCTCTCCGCACCCGTCTGAAAATCCTACCGTTACTCAGATTGATCGTCCTGGCTTGGCTCGTAATCCATTTGCGGGTCATCCTGATCTGGATCCAAGTTCCCATGATATTACCTTTGACAAGGTTACCGGTGAGCACCTTCTTCCCTGCAATCCCATGGTACGGGTGCTTGATGAGGCTAAGTCCTTAGACCTCGATTTACTTACTACTCGGATAGTTACCATGGGAGAGGAGGCCAAGGCTAATATTGATCGGGTGGCGGAGGAGACTAGGAAGCTAATGGGGCATCATGCCCGGCTGGTTAAGGCTGGAGAGGAGATTAAGAGTGCCAACATCCGACTACGATTGATGGTTTCGGATCAGGCCAAACAACTGGCTGATCAGGCCATTCAGATTTCTTAGCATGAGGCTGCCTCCGGGCAGTTGAGGAAGACTATGGAGGAGGCTAGTAAGGCGGAATTGCGGAAGATGGAGGCTGCCTACAAGGAGCAGATAAATATGGCCATCTCGACAGTGGACGAGGTTCGGAGGGCGGATCTTGAGCAGGTAGAGGAGCTGTCGGGGAAGCTTGAAGCCGCAGAGCTTACTCAGGTCAGGCTAAAGGAGGAGATGGAGTCGATGAGGAGGTCCCTTCAGGCTGACTGCTCGCGATACCGATTGGAGAGGGATGCTGCCATTGCAAGGCTATCGGTCTCTGAGGCTCGTATGAGGGAGTTTGAGGAGAATGAGGGGATGATGGATGATATGCTGCAGGATATGTACTTTCGCACTTGGAAGCAGGGCAGCTTATCTTGGATGGACGACTACCCCCGGGTTATGGCTAGGATTTACCTCAGGGCTCTAGAGGAGGCCAAGGCTGAGGCGGATAAGTAGGGTGGAGCGGCCTTCAGGATGGATGTGGTCACCGCTCAGTTTACCAAGGAGGAGAAGACAGCGGTGAAAGAGGGGATGCGGTTGTTCACGGTTGAGGAGGCAGGTGTGGAAGTAGGGGATGACGACCAAGACGATCAAGGGGAAGTTGCTGGTTACCTCTTCTTCATTAGTTTCTTCTTTTGTTAACTCTGTTGCTTATCACTAATGATTTCCTTTTCTGACCGGACAGGTGGGCAACAGGACAAGGACAAGACTCCAACGCAGCCGGCTCCCTGATTAGACCTGGAAAATTCTTTTTGTGGACTTGACATGGCTGTATATGTTAGTCTTAAAACAGTAAAGTAACTTTTAGGTTGTAATTCTTGCCACTTGTAATAAATAGCTCTATTCTTGATGTGTAATTCTTTAACTTAAGCTGATTTTGTCGTCTTTTGAATGTTTTCGCTATTTTGACATGTTGCATAAGAAATATAGCTATGCATATTCTTAAATTGTGTTTGATGTCAGGTTCTTGTTTAAAACATAATTTCATGACTTGCAGTGTTAGTGTGAGGTGTGAACAAATTATAGGCATATATGAAAGAAGGAAATACCGCCCTTTATATTTTGCTTGTAGATGGCAGCTTTGAATATCCTATGTGACCGAGTAAGGGATGCGGTCCAGTGTCCTGCTGTGAGTATCCGCTCCTATTAGTGAGTGTCTCCTGTTTTGTGTCCTGCACTTCAGGGATTGTTCGGAGGATAGGAGAAAAGTTTCTTAAGTAAAATTGAAATATGTGAAATAGTAAAACTTCCAATCACGGAAGGCCTTCGATGTGCTTAAGTTCGTGGCAAATGGGCTTTGTAGTCACTTTCCCTAGCTGTGGGTCTTGGAGACATTTGTCACCCATCTTACGCCTCTGCGGGGAGTTAATTCTTTTTTACCACAGCCGCACTTAAGACACATCGGAGACGAGATCGCGCACAGTAACTACCCGGGTCATTATGGCCCGTAATCGTGGGTATTATTCGATTTACTGTGGCCGGCTAGCGTGGGTGCCGATCATCAACCGTGAACTGCCCCTGGTTGGCCACACCTTATGTTGGGGCTTATAATCGGTTCACAGTTGCCGACGAGCCGAACGCCGTAATGAGCTGCCTCGGCTATAGTCGGCCTTCTCGGTGGCTTATAATCGGCTCATTACAGTTGGCTTTAAGGGCCGTCGTGAGCAATGAGTTAACCCGCAGCAGAGGGATGCCGGGGCAAAAGTGTCTCATTGGCGAGGGCATAGATTCGCATAGTACCTGTTAGGTCTTATCCGGGTGAAGTTGCGATGTGGATTGCTTCGGGTGTAAATGCTATACGCATAGGATTTTGTTCAACAGGAAAGGATAAAGTTAACAAGCAGCCAAGATATAAAGGAACAAGTTAAAAAAGAGACAAGGTTTTTTAAAGTGGTTCGGCACGAAAAGGCCTACGTCCACTGATTCTCTTTGTTAATTCACTTCATATGGGCAGTACAAGTTAAGAAAAGTATCGACGGAGGTGTTGGATGTTCCATGCCCTCTGGAACACCTCTCCGTCCACTGTTGACAAAATATAAGCTCCATTGCGGAGATCTTTATGAATTACATATGGTCCATCCCAAATTGGATCTAGTGCTCCGGGACGAGGGAAGATTCGCTTGAGGACAAGATCTCCTTCTTGTAAGGTACGATGCTTGACTTTGGAGTTGTATTGTGCTGCCACTTTTTGTTTGTGGGCTGCTGCTTTAAGGACTGCATCATTTCTTCTCTCCTCAACTAGATCCAAAGACATGTGAAGGAGTTCTTCGTTCTCTTCTGGGTTATAGTGGATCCTACGGTGGGAAGGCATAATGGTTTCAATTGGGAGCATAGCCTCCGATCCGTATGCCAAAGAGAAAGGAGTGTGCCCCGTTGATGTTCTGAAAGATGTGCGATAGGCCCATAGTGCCGTAGGAAGTTCATCCACCCAAGCGCCCTTTGACTTTTTGAGCTTCTTTTTTATTAGAGTTTTCAGAATTTTGTTGACAGCTTCGACTTGTCCGTTTGCCTGGGGATACGCTACGGATGAGAAGCTTTTGTGAATTCCGTACTCTTGGCACCAGTTGGCGAATTCCTCGCTGTCAAACTGAAGTCCATTGTCTGATATGATTTTGAGTGGGACTCCGTACCTGCACAGAACATTTTTGATCAAGAAGTTAATAACTTTTGTTGAAGATACTTTATTCAGAGGTTCTGCTTCCACCCATTTGGTGAAATAGTCGACTGCCACTATAGCATATTTGGCTCCGCCTCGGCCCATTGGTAGCTCGCCGATTAAGTCAATTCCCCATATTGCGAAGGGCCAAGGGCTGGTCATTTGAGTAATCTCAGTCGTTGGTAGCCGCGGAATCTTAGCGAACTTCTGACATTTGTCACACTTTTTGACGAAATCCAAGGCGTCCTTGCTTAAGGAGGGCCAAAAATATCCATATCGGAGTATCTTTTTTGCTAATGTTTGCCCTCCGGTGTGATCTCCGCAGCTTCCCTGATGGATGTTGAATAAGATTTCCTTGGCTTCCCTTCCAGCGACACACCTTAATAACGGTTTAGAGAATCCGCGTCGATAGAGGATGTCTTCTTGTATTGTGTAGCGGGATGCTTTCCTCAAGATTTTCTTGACTTCGTTACGCCCGTTGGGTAGCGTGCCGCTTTGTAGGTAGTCTCGGATGGGAGTCATCCAAGTTGCTTCCTCGGTTGCAGCTATTAGATTCACTTGCTCAAAACTTGGGGCCAGTTGCTTTGAGATGGTTACTGCCCCGAAGATGGCGATGTCTCTTACACTTGCTTGCTTCGCCAATTCATCGGCCTCTTGGTTCTCTTCTCGAGGGATGTGTTTGACTAAGTAGTGGTCCAATCGGCTGAGAAGTAACTTGGTCTTCTTTAAATATGCTATGAGTCGTTCTTCTCGTGCTTGGAATTCTCCTAGTATTTGATTAACAATAAGTTAAGAATCGCTATGAAGACACAAAGAATTGGCTCCGATTTCTATGGCAAGTTCTAGTCCGGCTATTACTGCTTCATATTCTGCATCGTTGTTGGTGGCAGCGAACTCCAACCTTATAGCATAGTGCAGTTTGTTTCCCCTGGGAGTGATTATTACCACACCTGCCCCCGAGCCTTGTTCGTTCGATGCACCATCAACAAAGAGATTCCACTTGATATATTCTGTTATTTCCATTTGCTCCTTATCTTCGTTGGTAGTGAATTCTGCAATGAAATCAGCCATAGCTTGTCCCTTGATGGCGGTGCAAGGGTGATAGGTGATATCATACTGACTTAGTTCAATGCACCATTTAAGTAGTCGCCCAGAAGTGTCGGGACGATGGAGTACCTGCCTCATTGGTTGATCGGTCAGAACTTTGATGGAATGGGACTGGAAGTAGTGATGCAGTTTCCGTGATGTGATTAGTAAACAGTATGATAGCTTCTCAAGTTTAGGATATCTGACTTCTGCCCTAGTAAACCTCTTGCTGACGAAGTAAACTAGCCGCTGTGTGCGGTTGTCTTCCCTTACCAAGGCAGCGCATAGGGCGTGAGATGACACAGCAAGGTATAGGTATAATTCTTCGCCTTCGCTTGGAGTCGAGAGTGCCGGTGGTTTCTGGAGGTGTTCGATTAAGTTAAGGAAAGCGGTTAAGCATTCGTCAGTCCATTCGAACTTTCCTTTGTCTTTCTTTAGAGCTTCGAAAAAGGGAACGCATTTGTCCGTTGCCTTGGAGATGAATCGGCTTAGGGCGGCCACTTTTCCATTCAAACTTTGCATTTCCTTCCGAGTGGAAGGTATCTTGATAACCCTTAGCGCTCGGACTTGTTCAGGGTTTGCTTCAATCCCTCTAGCATGGACGATGAATCCTAAGAACTTTCCTGATGACACTCCGATGGAGCACTTTAGTGGATTCAACTTCATTCCATACTGTCGAAGTACCTGGAACATCTCGCCTAGGTGGCTTACGTGATCTTTGTATTTCCTTGACTTTACCAGCATGTCATCCACATATACTTCCATAGTTTTTCCTATTAGCCCTGTAAACATCTTGTTGATGAGGCGCTGGTAGGTGGCTCCTGCATTTTTAAGTCCGAAAGGCATTACCTTATAGCAGTATAAACCCCGGTCGGTGATGAAACTAGTGTGGTCTTGGTCGGGAGCATGCATAGGAATTTGGTTATATCCTGAGTATGCGTCCATAAAAGATAGGAGCTCGTGTCCGGCTGTGTTGTCTACAAGTTGGTCGATTCGGGGAAGTGGGAAGCAATCCTTTGGGCAGGCGTCGTTTAGGTTGGAAAAGTCAATACATGTTCGCCACTTCCCATTAGTCTTCTTTACCAGCACTGGGTTAGCGATCCATTCCGGGTAGATGGCTTCTCGTATGAAGTCATTGGCGAGCAGATTCTTTACTTCTTCGTTGAGGGCTGCTGACCGCTCTGCCCCCATACTTCTCTTTCTTTGTTTTACGGGCGCCTTGGTAGGATCAATGTTTAATGCGTGGCATGCTTTGTCGGGGGAGATTCCGGTCATGTCAGCGTGTGACCATGCGAATACATCCAAGTTGTGGCGGAGAAAATCGATGAGTTGTTCCTTCAACTCTGCTTTTAGTTGGGACCCAATTTTCAATAGTCTACTTGAGTCGTGCTCGTCTACAGATACAAACTCCATAGCCTCTGCAGGCTCAGCGGTGGCCTCCTCCTCTTTGTCCCTAGGGTCTAATTCATTGAAAGGGTCGCTGGTATATCGAAGAGGAGGGGCTTTCTTTAGTTGCTATACTTCTAGACTGTTCGTGCAGAGGGCAATCTCTACACCCTTCCCTTTATCCTTCATGTGGTTGTTGCGAAGTTCAGTCACATAGAAGTCTCGAGCAACGTCTTGGTCTCCTTCTACTTCCCCTATTCCATTGTCCGTTGGAAACTTCATCTTTAGGCACCATGGGGCTAGGACAATTTGGAAGTCAGACAAGGTTGGTCTTCTTAAGAAGGCGTTGTAGGCCGAATGGCTTTCTATTAGCACGAACGTCTGCTTCCGTACAATGGAGCGGGGATGGCTTCCAATCTCAACAAAGAGGTCCAGTTGCCCGAGGGGCATCTTAGCATCCCCAGTGAAACCGTGTAGTGGTTTATCGCAGGGAGATATATCCTTCATTGATAGCTTCATTTTGTCAAATGCGTGTTTGAACAGGATGTTTACTGAGCTCCCAGTGTCTACCAGGATTCGGTAAACTTCGGCGGGACCGAGTCGGGCAGAGATAACCATGGGATCCATGTGAGGGTACTGCCTTCCTTCTAGGTCACGCTTACCGAATGTGATGTCATTACTTTCTTTACGCTTTGGGTGGCGCTCTTCTATAACCGAATTGACACAGTCTTTATTGTCTCTAAGCGACTTTCCATATCTTTTCATCTCTTTCCAGCTTCTGTCTGCGATGTGCGGTCCTCCTGAGATGGTATGGAACACTATCTTCTCTTGACTAGAGCTGCTAGCGTTGCGGTTTCCTCTGTCGGCCCCCGGTGAGGGTAGCCTTGGGTTTTCATTGGCAGGAGCTGGGGTCCTGTCCTGACCTTTTACATAGCGTTCCTGTTTCTTCCTTCTGATGTGTTCCTCAATCAAATCTCGGAGATGATGGCATTCATTGGTATCATGCCCGTGCGATTCGTGGAAGCGGTAGAACCTTCCAGACTTCTGCGTGTTATCTGATTCCTTCTTGTATGGTGGGCGTTTGTATCTAACTTCGCCTTGGGTGGCAAGGAAGATATTTTCGACGGTCTCGTTCAAAGGAGTGTAAGTGTCGAATCTCGGTCCAGGCCGATATAGGCGCTTTTCTCCCTTCTTGCCCCCAGCATTGTCTCTGGAATCATTTCTTCGAATGTCCCTTGCCACAGCAGGGGCGTTGCTGTGAGTTGCCTTATTTTGCTGTCCTGACTGCCCCTCAACGGCAGCATCCTCGAGCCTCATATATTTTCCGGCTTCATGGAAGAAATTGGGTAAAGTAGCTGGTTTTTCTTTTGTCAACCGTCTAGCGAATTTAGTGTCCGGATGCACACCACTACAGAGGGCCATTAGGATAAGCTTCTCGTCGGCATCTTGGACTGCGGCCGCTGCGGCATTGAATCGGGTTAGGTATTGTTGCAGTTTTTCTCCGGGTTTCTGTTTGATGCTGGATAAGGAATAAGCGTCCTTAGGTTGTTTTACATGAATGCGGAACTGACTGATAAACTTTTCTTTCAACATTTCCCATGAGCTGATGGATCCCTAGGGTAAATGACAGAACTAGGAGGTAGCGAGATCTGCTAAGAATAGTGGAAAGCATTTGCACAGTACTCCCTCTGTTGCTCCACTCATGAGCATATGTTGTGTGTATCTTTGTAAGTGTACGATAGGGTCGGAGGTTCCCTTGTAAGGTTCCATTGTTGGCATCTTCCATTCTCGGGGGGTGATAGCAATTTCGATATTGCGGGCAAAAGGGCTGGTTACCCTAGCGCCTATCCCTCGATCTCTTTGCTCCCGTTGGACGCACTCTCTGAATAAGCGTGCCATCCTTTCATCGGAATTTGGAGCAGATAGAAAGGAATTTGGTTCTGTTCTGTGGGATTGATTCCGTCCAGATGACCTGTAGGGATGGTATCGTCTATCATTCCTCATATTTTCCAGCGGTTGCCTTTGATCTTCTGGGAGCATGCTAGGGTCAGCTACAGTTGGCCCTTGCCTTGATCTTCCCCTGCTGGGTTCTGATCTAAGCACTTCCTCGGGTCCAACTTCGGGCTGGACTCTAGCTCGGCCCCGTTCACCGGCGTTTCCATGGTTAGGCAGTATGACAGGCTCAGCTACAGTTGACCTTCGCCCGGTACCTCCCCCGTTGGGTTCGGTACCAAACGTTTCCTCATGCCTAACTTCGGGCTGTGCTCGGTCTCGGCTCCTACCATGGCTACTTCTGCCGTTAGCTCCTTCGAAGAAGGAAGATCTTTGTTGTCTCTGAGATCCTCCAGACTGGGACTCACCCCATGATTCAGTGTTGCGGTTGGATTCTTCAGCGTCCCTTAAGCGTGACATGAGATGGTCCACCAAAGCTTCCTGTTGGGACGTGAAGCGGTTAGTTACTTCAACCACAACTCTGTCCAAATCTGCCCTAGTAATTGCTGCAGGCTGTTCTGTGGCAGGAGTGGTTGGGTTAGCCTGTCCTTCATTTGTTACTGCTGCTGGAGGAGGACGATTTACTTGATTCGTGACAGCTGGATCCGGAAGACTGCTGGATGCGATGTTTTTTCCTTTGTTAACATCTTTTCTCTGTTTGGGAGGCATGTTTTCCGAGTGGCGAACGATGCTGTTAGGAAAACTATTAAGTGGATGAAGCTGAAGCTTCGAGCTTCTAGCTCTCAATGAAAGCACCAAAAATGTTTGCACAAAAAATGGACAAACACCTCAAAGTCGTATGATTTAGTAGATCTTATGTTGTTCTTAGTGATTTGGGTGATTTATGCAAATATATGAAAAGCAGGGGTTGAACTGTAAAAAGACACGCAGATTTATAGTGGTTCGGCCAGAATGTGCCTACGTCCACTTTATATGTTATTTCTCTTCTCTTGTTTAGATTACAAGTACAAAGCTTTGATACAAGTAAAAAGAAAGTTGTTTGAAAGTTCTCTCCGTGCTTGAGCTCTCAAAACTTCTCCCCATTGTTGTACCCCTGCCCCTCTATTTATAGAGTAAGGTAGGGAGCAGGGGTCTTGGATGTATATAGCTGCTGGTGGGCCTGGGCTGATGTGATATGGCCTGGCATGTCTTGGTCCAGCACAAAGTTGGTCCGGCACAGAGTTGGTTCGGTGAGAGTTGGTTCATCATGGAGTTGGTCCGGTGGTGAGTGAGTGGGTGTTTGGTTCGGTGGTGAGGGCATAGCTTGGTTCGGTGGTGAGTGAGTGGGTGTTTGGTTCGGCAGTTCCTCCTTTGCCTTTGATTCGGCTGGCATGGAAATAAGGTTGGCTTGTTGTAGTTTGGAGGGTGGCTGGTCCGGTAGTGGAGTTGGTCCGGCAGTGGAACTTTGGTGGAGCTGGTCCGGTAGTATCTCGCTCAACAGTAGAAGTGATAGACTCTGCTCCTGACACACTAGAAGATGCTATACTTTTGGAAGATCCAGAGGATTCTATGGCTTCGAAGATTAATGAAGCCTCTCTTCGTAGAATTTGTGCTAGACACGGGATTTCTTTTGACGACATAAGGGTCCCGACCTAGGATGATAGAGCTTATATCCCCTCTGAAGGGTTCACTGCATGCAACAAGTTCATGTGTTAGACAAGATGTGTCCCACCCTTTAACTCATTCATCCGAGAAATGTTACATTTATATGAGGCTAGCACCGACACAACTGCATCCAAATGGCTATGCCCTGCTCAACTGTACTTATATGGCTTTCATGTAGTTTTTGTTCCATCCTCCAACTCCCGATATATTTGATTCCTTTTCTACTTCAAACGTCGAAAGGGAAGCCTTTCATTTACATTCCTCGAATTAGTCAAGAATTCCAGATCCTGACTGGTACTGGGAACAAGCTGAGTGCCTTCAAAAGTGAATGGTTCAATATCCGCTGCCCACCCGGCTTTGCCAAACGGTGGTTGGAAGGACGTAAGTATTACTCCTTACTTAATCTCTTCAGTGCTCGTATCCAGGTCATATCCTGAACTAAGCAATTTCTCTGGTTTTTGTAGGTTCTTATCCACGACCTGACGGGAAACAATATTCAGATGCGGTCTTAGTGCTAAAAAGGATTCCATCAGAAGATAGAGATATTAAGAATCTCCTTACCGACGAACATCTCATTACCTACGGCCTGATGGAAGAGGGTCGTAACGTAGGGCTATGGGTCACAGCTGGAGTTACAGTGGCTGAACATCGGGATGCGGATGGTGATGAAGGCCATCAAGCCAATCCTGTCGTGCCCTTGATAGTGGGAGCTCAGGAAGCTACTGATAAAGACGAAGCCGGAGATATGGTTGATGATCTCGGCGGCGACGAAGTGGGTTCTAGTTTTGGTGTTGCGGTCGGATCTTCGCAAACTTCACAGCCCTCTCTCTCGAAAAAGGAAGAAGGAAGAAGCTTGTGTGCAGATTACGAAGAGTCGTCTCTTTAAACAGCCGAGCTATCCATCGATCCTCAAGTTATTCCGGATCAGTCTGCTTCTCAACCATCTGAATGCTTAGATGAAACATTCGAGGCACTATCTGATCTTTCAATACCAAACGATGTGGTGCATTTCTTTTTACTGACACGAGCATCGGCGGATAAGAATCTCCCTTCAAGCTAGGGCTGGAATCCCTCCTACCACTTGTGGAGAGGTTACTCCTGCTAGTAAAGCTTCAATAACTGGTCCATTGGGGGGACACAAGGACACACATGTTCACATGCACTTCACAATATTGCATTGCACCTATTCCAAGTCCTTCAATACTTAGAACTGATTCATTCTTTGTTTTTTCTTTGCAGAAACAATGATGAGGAAGAAGCACATGTTTCGGTCTCTGCAGGAAATATCCTGCCACAATCCTGGTTCTTGCTCAGGCTCGTATCGTCAAGGTAGTGGTCGTGAATATTACCCTAGCCATTGCTCCAGCTGAGACCGTGGTTATTAGACAAAGGTGAAAGAGACATTTCTTCCTATGTATAATATCGGTCTAGATCAAGATCTCCACCTCTAAAGATTCTAAAAAGCAACAAGATCATCACGACGATATTCCTCCTATTGACAACTCCCATGGTCCCCCTTCTACTTCAGTTTCTACACAGTCTGTTGTTCTATCTTATCCACAGTGACCCAGTGATTGTTGACATCACGATGTTCACCAACAAAGGTCAGGCAAAGAAAGCGCAAACACCCAAGTTGTCACCAAAGCTCAACAAGCCGATGCCGCTGCTCGCATGGTCCAACTTAATTCAGATTTTCCTAATGTATGTCTTGATGAATTTTCTTTATGCCCAATCTTAAGAAAGTTGCTGAAAAAGTCCAGCAAATGACTATTGATTGTGTGACGAATATCCATGAGCATTATAATGAGAGGATGAAAGCGGCGGAAAGGATTTCCAAAGTCTTGGGAGAGAGTGGCAAAAATTGAGAAACTGAAACGCCAAGAGGCTCAGGACAAGCGGATCATTGAACTCTAAGTAATGAGTTAGAATCTTTACGGAACTCATTGGCAGAAGCTGAGAGAAAAGCAGAGACTACCATCAAGGCACTAGAAGATGAGAAAGCCAGGCACTTGGCCAAAGTCAAAGCACTTCATCATCGGAACCATAAACTAGTGCTAGAAAGGACGCGGCTCAAAGAAGCGCAGCTGAGTATAAAACAAAATTCAAGCGCGAATCCAAAGACAAAGAAGAATCGTATAAAACCGGTCAGGACGCCTGCGAGGAATTAGATACCGTCAGGCTCGAAAGGGACGCGGCTGCCGAAAAGACAAAAGACATTAATTCTCTCGTTAAACGAGAAGTGGAGGCCGCGAAAGAAAAGGTCCGGGAGGAGGTTATGAAGGAATTGGATCCACTACTCGTTCTTTATAATGCCAATGTCTTGAAGTATAGAAACTTGGAGCGCCTCCGGGGTGACTACCCTGACCATCTTGTATGTGCTTGGGAGCATCTTGTTCAAGAGGAGAAGGAGGCTTTTGGCACTGAAAAAATTGATTTGGTGAGGTTGGAAGGTGAAATTCTATTAGATGATGAACCCAAAGTTATTCACGAAACCCAGCTTACACTTCAAAAGTTGCATGCCACAACTTCTCAACATGAGGCTGGTGAAGGTTCTGGGTCCATATCACACAGTATCGGAGATGACCAAAATCTGGTGGCCCAAGCTATTTGCAGCACCACTGTGGGTCCTTTTGTCGAGCCCCGTTACAATCTGAAGAAGCCGCTTATTGCTACATCTAGTGGGCTCTCCCCGATTACGGAAGGACGTTCTGGTAGCACTCCAGCTCACGTGGGAGATCAACCTAGAGAAGGTATTACCTTAAACTCACCTGCCCTCCAAAAAGCTGAAGTGTCGCCGATCGATATGTCTAATCTTTTTAATTATGTTTCCTCAGCTTTAGATCCACTGGTTGCGGTTCCACCTATTGCCGAAGAATCTCAACCAAGACCTTAGGGGCCAACGATGGAGTCTGTTACTGTCATGGCTTCAGCGAAAATCCAAAATTCCCCAGAAGAGGAAACTTTTATGATCGACGAGCACCTGGTGGACACTTTATTCGGGGAAGAAATTAATCCACGTCAAGAGATTCCCACTAGTGACGACGTTGTGATTATTGGAACTTCTCTATAATGACCCTAATTTTGACTAACATTATTTAGAACATTTAATTGGATAAGTTAAAAGAAATAAGTAAGTAGGAGCCATGCATTAAGGAATGTATCAGCAAAAGAGAATTAAAAATAAGTAAGTAGGAGGAATATGGTAAGGGTAAAGCGGGAATAGCCTTTGCTCCTATACCCTAAACCCTTCCATTCTTCATTCCTCATTCATTTTAACTTTCATAAACAAAACTAAAACCCTAAAGAACTCGAATGACCACCATTAAGAGGATTCAAGGAGAAGAAAAGCTAGGATTTAAGTAGAAAGCTTAAGCAAATTAATCTAAAGGCAAATCTCAACCTTCTTAACACAAAGCCAAGGTGAATAATTAGTTTACATCTTTATTTTTGATGAATAATTTGGGTTTAAAGGTTAACCTATTTTCTTTTGCAAGTATATGGCATGTTATAGAGATTAAATGATTATATAAGAATTTATGATGATTAAAGGTAAACCTGTTTTAAGATGATGATTTATGGAGATTTATTAAGAATTTTATGATACGTTTAGATTAGAAAACCAATAATATGACATACAAATGAGTTGCGTTTTTGATATATTGTCAAAAATATTAGTTTAGAAGTGGGTTTCAAGTTTCATTATTTTCCATGCGAATATGGATTTATTATGAATTTTCTACGAGAGAAAATAGTTAATTTTGGGTTTAAATTATTTAAGGAAACTAAATAATGTCTTCGGGTCTGAAATTTATATATGTTAGAAAACATATTTAATGTGAATTATTGTGATGTTTGGAGATTTTTCCTAAGTGTTTTACTATGGTTAATAAATTATTTAAGTTAGAGGATTTAAATGTTTTAAACATTTTATCAAGGAGAAGGGCTTAAGTGCTGAAATGTTTTCAACTGTTCAATATTAAGTTTGGCAACTTTTTAGAAATGAACTTTGGTAAAGTACTAGTAACCAATCATATTTTGGCAAATTATGTAAGTTAGGTGAAAAGGAATTAGTTTAAAAAGCATAAAATCCATTTTATATCAAATTACAACTTTGCCACTTCCATTTGCTTGTTTCCATCACCTACTCAGTTTGCACCCATTCGAAACTAATGGACATGGTATCGAGCATTTGGTACGAAGTGTATTGGAGAAAGGTGGAAGGAAAGGATGGTGTCGAAGGCATGCTTACGAAAGGGTTGTCGCTTCTGAACCCCTTTGATACCCTAACTACTGCATTTATACCCTTTGCCTTAGTCAGAGCCACTTTTTTATAACCTTAAAACAATGTATGCGAAGGGAAGGCTTTCGTCTTCGTACCTTTCGTTAATTTTGAAGCTGCCATCCCAAATGCTTTCGCAAGGACTGACTTAGCTGCTTTTTCTAATAGTTTCAGAGGCAATAGTTTCGAAGCTACCCTCTTCTCCAATTCTTTTACTTGAGAAGATTGTTCAAGAGTGATGTTTTCGCTTCTGTTCCTTTTGACCTTATAGTTACATTAAATGACCTAATGATTTCGAAAGAAATACTTTAATTGGTTTCGAAGCTATGCTTCCATAACTTTTTACCTGAACCCAATGCTTTCGAAAGATATGTTTTTATATGTTTCGAAAGGAGTGTTTCAAAAGATATGTTTAATGGTTTCAAAAGAGGATGTCTAAGGTTTTAAGTGATGATTTCGAAAGGTCTATTTCTAATGCATTCGAAAGGAAGGTTTTGGCCTTTCAGCCTAATGTTTTCAAGAGTAAAGTATTTAACTTTTTTCAAAGGGATAGATAACTTTAATGATTTGGATTTTCATCAACATTGTTTTTTGTAAAGCATATATCATGGCATAGGTATTTTAAGTAAAGAAAATGGCATATTTTCCTTGTTTAAGTATGATTTAAAAGGGTTAAATCAATTTGAAAGCAATGTTTTCAAGGAAAATTGAATAAGATGGTTAACCCTATGTATATGACTCAGATATTAGAAGACCAGATGGGACTGGTTTGAGGCCGCGCCCTATACTTTAGCTAATAGCCCCTAACTAATATAAGTCCAATAGGGCTTTGTCACAGGTAACACTAAAATGATATTACACACAGAAAGGAATATACAGAGCAAAGATAGGTTATTGGTGAGTTCGCAAAACCATTGGGATCAGTTGACCCTAGGAGAAGTAAGCTAAGGATAGATCGTCCAGTACTGTGTCTAACAGAAGTTAGAATATTTATTATGTCTGGTAGGCTCGAGTCAGCCAATAGTTAATAGTCAGCTAGATAAAACTATAATGTTTGGACCATGGTTTTAAATCTCCTATATATCGCCCGAGATCTCCTCTGAGATCTCCTTTTCACACTTAAACGAGACGAGACATCAAATCTCCTCCATATCTCCTTCGACACTTATCTCGTCCGAGATATTCAAATCTCACCCGAAATATGGATCAAAATCTCAATCCGAGATCTCACCCGAAATTATACATTTTTCTTATTTTGCATAATATTTTTTATTTTCATATTGATTCAAAAGAAACTACTCAATCCAATTATAATTTACCAACTTCTTGAACATATTCTTTACTTTTTATCTTAATGAGTCAAAGCGAAAGGTTTCACTTCTTTATTATGTTCAAATAAAAGGATATTATTCAATCATTATCAAATCAATTAAGCTAATCAAGCTACTACTCTTCTAAAAATATTCCTTTTTCTATGTAAATCAAGTATGTTACCATTTTTATTTTTACTAAGAAAGTTATAACCGTTAAATAAATTTTTGACACATCAATTTTAGACACATAAGTACATCCGAGATATTCCCGAGATGTATTATAAGATCCGAGATGTCAATCCGAGATGTACACCCGATATGTACCCATCTCATCCGAGATCTCCCTCGATACGAGATAACTTGTGTAAAAATTTCGAGACGAAACGTGACCGAAATTCGATATTTAAAACCTTGGTTTGGACAGATAGTCCATTGATTAACTGATTTATATGAATACATGCATTGTTATTGTTGTTATAATCAGTTTGATTGTAGGATTTCGATTTGAAAAAGTTATGCTTTTAAAAGGATATTAGTGAGGGGAAACCCATTCCACTAGGCGGCGTGGTCTCACTTAATATCAATGAACCGGGATGTAATAGAATTATTCACACCAAACTTTATGTATGACTCGAATTTTATGTTTTCCCCTTAAACTCTTGGGTGCTCAAAATTTAACTTGAGTAGATTGAGAGTTAAGGACTTTTCAGGTTTAGTGGGTTGGACGAATAAGCTTTTGAAGACGTGTCGGAGGCAAAGTTAGCTATGTAGGAGTTATTTAGTATTATTTCCACTGTGATATATTTATGACTAATATGTCTATCTATCTAGTACTCTGATCATCCAAGGGGGCATCTTCATATGTCACCCTTGGCGTAATTTGTAATAAATATATTTGATCAAAACTTGGGAATCATTTTGGGGATTATGTTATTGAATATCTAACATTGATTTGAAATGTAATTAGAAAGGCTGTTTTGAAATCTATGTTGATTTTACTTCATATTTATATGCTTCTGATATTGTGGATACAATTAACATTACCGTATTTCATCATCGAAAGTTAAATACTATAGATGACTGCAGCATCTGTAGCACTTAACTTTTGGCCTCGAGATAGGGGATGTTACATTCTCAATCCTTATTACGTCCCTTCATGCAGGAAATGGCACAGAAACTTAAAGCGGACATTGCTCTCGAATTGAAAGTCAAGCAGAAGAAAACGAAGGTCATTCCCCCTCCCATCTCCATTTTTTCCTAGAGAAACTGTGGAGGCCTCTGCTCCTCAGCCAGAACCTACTCAAGATGCACCTGCTAGGTCAACCCAATCTACTCCGGCTAAAGGCCAAGGAAGCAGGAAGAAAGGAGAAAAGAGGAGCAGAGAAAGCTCAAGTGAAATCTCTCATGATTCCAAGAAGAAGAAAAGGAAGCTGAGGAGGAAGTGATTCTTCGCATGCACTCATGCTCCTATGTCTTTTGGGTTTTTTTTCTTGGCCAAAGTTGTACGGGATCGGCACCTTATTTTTTGATTCCTTTGCTGTAAATACTTGTACTTGACTTTCCAAGCTTATGTAAATAAAGTTCTTTTACTTTTGTCAAACTCTTGTGTAAACTTTATTTAAGTAGTTGAGCTATTACTTTTTCATTCAATGTACTTGTAATTCGTTGCTCGTTAATTTGGACAATTGTCCATTAACTTTTTACTTAAGGCCCCCATTGGTCGTGGCCTTAAATTGTATCAAACACTAGGACTCGAGCCTAATGTTACGCCGTCGGATTTAGAAGTTTAAGTAATTGTACTCCTGCCCCTAGTCTTGGGTTAGCAGAGTTATATATTGGATGGTCGAACACCATCCTTAGAAATTGTATACCCCTCATGTCGGTTTTAGGTCGGAGTTTATGGAATAGTGAGTGGTCGAACCACACTCATCTTATTTGTTCATACTCATATCCGCACTTTGGGGATAGGAGTTAGTTGGCAGGTAGTCGAATATTACCCAACTCGTGTTTATACTCCAGCCCACACTCTGGGGACTTAGAGTTATTTTGAAAATAGTCAGATCGTACTTT